>OZ030008.1:43317500-44517500 GCA_964023405.1 Apodemus agrarius | reverse complement strand
CCAAATGCCCAGGCCTATGTTTTTGTGTGATCTACAGCCCAGGCCAGCCAGAGTATGCGGGAAGATCCCAAACCCTGTGAGGTGGACAGAGAGATACAGGGTCTGGGGGTATGTGGAGACAGATGTGATTCGGACTAAGCTAAGGGATGTTTTTCTTCTTTGTGAGGGAGCTGGAATGTCTCTTGCTCTGTAATCTCTGAGTTAATCATCAGATCACTCACTGCCCAGGATCTTTAACTCTGGAGCAAACAGGGATTTTGGATAGTAAGTATTTGGTTTTGTGTGTATGTGAGTGTGTGTGTGTGTGTGTGTGTGTGTGTGTGTGTAAAATTCAGCAGGAAACTTGTATTTACTTCATTAACCTATGACTAGTATTTAGAGTATTTAGCATTTCTTTTGGTTATAAATAAGGTCATACAAACAGTGCTGTCACCAATAGAAACCATTGGTTTTTCCATTCACAGAATAGTTTGTGCAGAGTCTGTAGAAAAAACATAGATAATTTTTAAAACTTTACAATCACAACCAGTAAGAATATATCAGTCAAGAAGCACACCTGTTTCTAAATCTCAAATTAGTATAAAAAATTGATTTTTTTTTTAGTCTTCCATGCGCTTTCCTTTTGTATTCATAAATATTGTTCTGACTAGATGTCAACAGTTTCATCAAACGTGATTTAGTGGGGCCATAAGCACCATTGTTTTAAGAGATAGAGAACAGAATAAATTATTATGTGTTAGCATTTTATTGCTGACGTGAACCACCTGAGACAACCTATTTCGAGACAAGGCCCTGCTCTGTAGCCCAGGCTGGCTCTAGGCTTGTACACCTTCTCTTGCCTTGGGCTTCCAAGTGCTGGGCTGGCTCTCTCATAGTGCTCTTTGGCATTTCTTCAGTTCAATTTCTAATCATAGTCCCCCTTTTTTGAGGCTTTAGTTCAGTTTTTTTTCCTAAAGTAACAGAAGACAAGTTTTGAGAAACCACGATAGTATTCCGGTCTCTTTCCCACCCCCTCTCTCAGCCATGCTGCAGTGACACTGTCCAGCCAGTCTGCTTGTTTCCAGTGGGGCTTACATGGGCACAGCACCTAACCCAGCGACGCCCGCATCGCTCCATGTAGAAAATGGAAAACGGTGTCATTTTCTGCGTAGGGTTGTTGTGGTATTAGATTAGAGATAACCTTTGTCTTTAAAAATAAATATTAATTTAAGGACCATAATCTAGGTGTACCAGTACATACCTTTATAATCCCAGGAGGCTAAGGCAGGAGGATTATGAGTTCAAGGACAGCCTTGACATACAAAATGAAACTATCGTAAAGGAAAGAAATTGAAAAACAGGACTCTGGAGAGTTTTAAAAGTTGTGTACTGGAGTGTAATTTTCCATTCGTTCTTGTTAGAGAGGGATGATTTCCAGTGTTCAGATTTCTCTGTTCTTTCTACTTGTCCTGTATATGTCAAGAAGACAATGAGATCACAGGGGATCCAGAGGAGCCTAGCGTATAGTAATGACTCAGTAAATGCTTGCAGGGACATCTTCACCTGTAGCCCCAGTCCTTTGGGAGAGGCATTAAAACCCGACTTTATGCACATGAGACTCAAAACTTTGATGAAAGGACTCCTAGTTATCTACAAGGTGTGACTATCTGAAGGGCTTTTAGCATTTCTGGTTCCTCTCCCTCCCTCCTTTCTTCCCTCCCTTCCTCCTTTTCCCCTTCCTCTCCTGTTTCCCTCCCTTTGTTTGAGCTAATATTGAAAACACAGGGCTATTATATTATTTTGGATTTTAAGAGCATGAGAACATGACCCAGTTGTGAAGTATTATTGGCCTGTTCCCTCTCAGTCTAAAATGCTGGCAACATGGGCTACTCAAGTGTAAATATCCTTCAAGGTGTAAAGTATTTAATATTATAGCACAATTTCAATATATTAAATGTGCAACTTTTAATGTATGTGTGTGTTAAAGTGTCATGTTTAAAGAGCAGAAAAGTTGAAAGCGCATAATTCAAGGCATTTTTTACTTACACTTGAAACCCAGACATTGATTAAAGAAAGAAACCACGCTCATCACAATCCAAGTTGCTCTTGCTTACTCTTCCTGAGTATGAACACCTTTCAGGTTTCCAGGACCATCGACTTCATTCTATCTGTTCGAGAATGTCTCAGAAACTGGGGTAATAGAATCTGTACTTTTTCTTGTCTGACACTTTTTATTCAAAAATAGATTAAAAATTCATCTATTTTCTAATTTATAACTATATTTTATTCCTCTTTATTGTTAGTTAATATTACATTTTATGAATATACTGCAGGTTATCCAGTTTTTGTGACCATTTGGCTATTTCCAGACTTGACTATTCTCAATAGTCCCTATGGATATTTTCACTTCACTCTCATCATGTCCGTATATTTTCATTTTTCTTGGGTTGATATAGGCGTGGGACTGCTGGGTTCAAAGCCTGGGGTGTATTTGTCATCACTTGCGATCAATCAGACTGTTTAGCACTTTCCAGTCACTGCCAGAACTTGTTACTTTCAGTCTTCTTGAACATTTTGTATCTATGAGTAATTCTATGACTGCTAGATTCCAAGTAAAGTTAAAAAATGGGAAAAAATGATAGTAGTTATATCTAATTCTAAAACAGTAGAAACTTAGATAAACTCTTCTAGTAAATTTAAAACTAAATAAATTCCCTGGATCTTTTTGATGGCTTCCAGGAATCTAATAAGTAAATATTGTCTTGCCAAATGCATATATACTAACTAACTTTCTATCACATAGACGTGCTAAGGCTAAATGAAGGGGGAAACCGACTCACTGATCTACAGAGGCTTCCCTGAGAGACTGCTTCACCTCTGGCTCTGTCCCGCTTCTGCTAGGAGGGCCTAGGATTCCGACTATGTGACTAGAACTCACTACTTTTCTCCTTTCTCATTCCAGAGCATAAATGTCCAGTGGATGAGCGAGAGCAGTTGGAAGAGACCCTGCCCCTGATCCTGGGACTCATCTTGGGCCTTGTCATTGTCATAACGCTTGTGATTTACCACATCCACCATAAAATGACTGCCAACCAAGTGCAGATCCCCAGGGACCGTTCCCAGTACAAGCACATGGGCTAGGGACCATCAGGCAGACAGCCTCCAAATCCTGCCCCCAAACCGGAGGATGCAGAACGACAGAGGCACTTTTTCACCTGTATACAGGATCCACCAACATAGCTACACTCCAACAGGCCCAGGCACCTGAGGCTCGCCTGGCCTGTGTCCATGCTTAAACCCAGGGATGGAAGGCAGGTCTTGGGGTTTGGGGGATTAATGGTGGCTGTTGTGTCTATGCAGGGGAATAAATAAGGGAGGGTGAGGAGGGTGAGCTTTCATGCTCATGGTGGGTTAACTTCAGTTGCCTGACTTTGTAAGTCTACAGCATATAGGAAGGAAGATGTGGCCAGTACATTTAGGAAGTGGAAACACTTCCTTTGGGAGACCTCTTTAGGTCAGAAGAAACCGGGTGCTTCACTCCCTCGGCCTCGGCTGGCATACTTACACGGTTTTCAATGCACACAAAATACAACCTCATGCTCCCTGCAAGCAGCAAGACCCCTGAAAGTGACCCATGCTTCTGGCTGGCATTCTGCATGTCTAGTGATTGTTTTGGGAATGTTTCACTGCTACCTGCACCCAGGGACTCTGCAGCACAAGAGCCCGTCTAATGCCACTATGCACGGTTGTTTGGAATTCATAACGTGTTGGTTCCAAGTGAGGGGAACCTCAAGAATCAATCCATGTGAGTTTGCTTTTGAAAATGAATTAAAAAGAAAAAAAAAGCACTATACTCTGGCTTTTGGCTGCTTTTGTTTTCTTCCCTGAAACAGGAAAATAAAACTACAGCAGTTTCTTCAGTAAGCAGGGAAGCAGAGTGGATTAAAATCGATATTATTTTTCTGTTTTTATAAGAAAGAAAGAAAAAAAAAGACAGGGCAGGGAGGAGATGAGGAGAATCTAGCCCATGGTTTTCCATAGCTTGTCTTAGGATTTCTGTTGCTTTGAAGAGACACCATGACTCTGGCAATTCTTATAAAAGAGAAATTTTAACTGGGCTATCTTACAGACCAGAGGTTTAGTCCATTTTCCTCGTGGCGGGAAGCATGGCGGCGTACAAGCACATTTGCTATTTTAGAAGAAGCTGAGAGTTCTACATCTGGTTTGTCAGGCTGCAGGAAAAGAGTGATACGACCAGGTCTGGCTTGAGCATTTGAAACCTCAAAGCCCACCCACAGTGATACGCGTCCTCCAGCAAGGCCACACCTACTCCAATAAAACCACACTCACCTTCTAAGCCCACTCATTAAGCATTCTTATGTGCCTATGTGGAACAGTCTTATTCAAACCACTACAATAGCTGTGGCAAACAATACTTTATAAAGAAGATGGGTTTATTTTGGCTGAGGTATAAAAGGCTTCCATCCCTGGGCATTATGGAACCATAACTCGTGGTATGAGCCTAGAGCAGAGGATGTTTGTTCACCTCATGTCGCTGGAAAGCAAAGAAGGGGTACAGGTCGGGGTGAGATCAGGTGCGAAAACCTTTTCAGTTTCTTTGCTTGTGTATCAGTAAAGCTTTGCTTTCTTTTTTAAAAACATTTTATCCATTCTTTTTGAATTTCACAGTGTACCCCAATCCCACTCATCTCCCCATCCCTTCATTTCTGCCCTCTATCCTTGCAACTTCCCCCCCAAAAGAAAACAAAAAATAAAAGTAGAAAACCAAAACAGAGAACACCTCCCAAACCCCATTTTGCAGTGGAAGCCGCAATGTGTCACAGTGTGTGTGTGTCTCTCTCTCTCACACACATACACACACAAACACACACACACACACACACACACACACACACACACCCCACATGTATCCTTTCGCCCAAACACCTTTCCTTGCAAATATTCACTGCAATACGTCACTGATCTGGTTTGAGGTCTCTGGTTTCTATTATGCTATCAATACCAGATCCTTACCAGGACTCCTTTAGGATATCCCGGAGTTACCGTGTATCATGGAGATCCTGCAGCTTTGAATCAGTAGGACCTCTTTATGCATTCTAGCAGTTCATAGTGGGGTAGATGCTTGCGTGGGCCAAAATACTGAGTCTGGGCCTGGGAGGAAGCTGAGTTGGTCAGCTCACCAGTGCTCCTGGGCCAGTACCACTAAGACCAGCTCTCTTGCTTTGCCCAGACAAGGGGCTGGGCCAGCTCTCTCACTGTCCCTGACCTATGCCACCAGAGCCAGCTCTACTGTGCTACTCGGGCATGATGTTGAGGGGGTGCCTGCTCCCCCAAGTGCTGCAGCATATGAGGAGTTTGTGTCAGATCTCATGCACCAAGGCCCTCCCAAGTGGGCCACATGATGGGCGGGGCCAGAAGAGCACAGTGCTTGGACATCAACATAGCCTCAGGTGGCAACCTAGATCAGGGACATCCTCATGGCATTTGGTGGTAACTCAGTCCACAGACATTGACATAGACTCTAGCTCCAGCAGGACCATGGACCCAGACGTGTCCCTCAGTGTCAACCCAGGTCAGAATATCACCATGGCTTCAGGTGGCAGTATAGGCCACATAGATCAGTTTGGCCCTTGGTGTCAGTGGAGTCCTCGGACATCATTATGGTCTCAGGTAGCAGCCCAGACCACTGACATCTGGATGGTTTACAGTGGCACGATGGGGCAGGGCCATCAGTCATTGTTACTATACACCATCAGTATTATTACCACGGTTGTTTTCTACCATGCCATCTTTAACAAGCCGGCCTAAGATCACATTATAAACTCAGTGTAAGGTCTTTTGAACATAGTATTACTCCCTATAGCTTTGTCTCTCTCTTGATCATGAACAGAGCAAGACAAAGGGGAGCCACAGGAGACAGAACTCTGAGCATTTCTATCCCAAGGTCTTCTAGGGAGTTTACAGCTTGGACCAGTTCTGGGCTACTTTCATGCCTGCTGTCATTGCCTTACATTCTTCAGTTGCTCTTGGAGCAGGAATAGAAGCTGTGGCTCATCTGTTCACATTGCTTAGAGAAGGGAAAGGAAACAAAGGAAATAGATAAACCACAGATGCTCAATTACCCCTTTAACTGTCATTTTTCTTTTTTACTGGGAATTGAAAACTAAATGCCTCTAGGCACAAAAGGATAATGGGTCTGCCTATCTGGAAATGCCAGACCAGACAATGTATATGTAGATTTCTTTGGGAGGAGAGTGACTTTTTTCTTTAAAATCACGGGTGGTGATGGCAGAGGTGGCGGTGGCAGTGGCAGTGGTGGTGGTACTTGTATATGGGGATATGCTTGCCCATGGGCACATACACAGAGGCCAGAGGACAGCTGTGGATATATATTCCTATTGTTATCCGCCTCGTTTCCTTGAGACAGGAAATAGATTCGTACTAAACTTGAAGTTTGCTGTTTTTGCTAGACTGGCTAGCCAGTGAGATCCTGAGATCTGCTGGCCTCTGATGGTCTACTCAGCATTGGGGTGACATGGGCATGCATCTTTATCCAGTCTTTAAAAAGCAGATCCGAATTCTTAGAACTCAGGTCTTCACGTGTATACTCCAAGTGCTCTTAGCAGGTTATCCATGTTCTCAGGATCAACAGTGACTGTTTTAAGTTCTTAGCATTTTTGTTTTGGTAGAATTCCCTTTGGTGAAGCATTGAGATTGTGTCACAGGGCAAGTACAGTTGTTTCCCACCCAATGCCAAAGAAAGATCTCCAAACCACATGTACTGAGTATCCATGCTTTCCTACGAAAGAAGAGAAGCTTCGAGGTGGGAGACACCAGACAAATAATGAACAGAGAAATGTGAAGGAAGAAGTTGAGAAGCCCATCTGTACTGGGACCTCTGGCAGACCACAGTGTGCTTTTAGCATGGGAGTGTTTATTGCAGAAAAGTCCAAATTATTATTAGACAAATTCTCCTGGAATTATCAACTGGGAAAGATATATATATTTTACCCAAAACGCTTATTTCTGATCATTGCAAATGCTAAACAACCTGGTCCAGACAAACACCTTTAAGTCAAGTTGTCTCAAACTGTAGATTCAAAGCTAGACAGCATTGCAAACCGCCAGCTTGAAAGAGTCATTCCGGAGAACTCCAATTGCGTCACAGAGACCCTAAAATTGCAGTTCTATGCTATTTACCAGGTAAGGTTGATGTAGAAATGGGAAGCGTTTGAGTTACAAAGATGTTACTATTAATAATATGCAGCAGCATCCAAGTCATTGAGCCTGTGTGTGTATGTTTTCTCCTTCAGAAGTGGAGCTCATACCTTCATTCTTGCAAACCTCCTTGAGGGGGCCAGTCAGTCCTTTAGTACGGTGCCGACATGCAGGAGTCCACAAAAGGTGTGGCTAATGGCATTCTTTTCTAGCCTATTTCTTCACACCCTTGCTGTAATTTTACTTACCAAACAAGAGTTCATAATAAAAAAAAGGACTAGCATAGTTTTTTTATTAATTACTTTATTTTATTTTACATCCCAATCGAAGCTTCCCCTCCCCCCTCTCCTCCACGTTCCTCCCTCACACCTCTCCTGCTTCCATCCCCCTTCCCTTCATCCTTAGAGAAGTGTAAGCCTCCCCATGGATATTGTCCTGCCTCCGCATATTAATTGCAGTAGGTCTGAATGTATCTTCTTCTATTGAGCCTATACAAGGCAGCCCAATTAGTGGAAAGGGGTCCAAAGGTAGATGAAAGAGTCAGAGAATCCCTTCTCTAGTTGCTATGGGTCCCACATGAAGACCAAGTTGTACATCTGTTACATATGTCTAAGGGTCTGATGTCTGTCCCATGCATGATCTTTGGTTGATTGTTCATTCTTGGTGTGCCCCTATGAGCCCAGATTAGTGGGTACAGTAGATTTTCTTGTGATATCCTTGACCGTCTGCCTCCTTCAATCCTTCCTGTCCCCCTATTCTCAGCTCTGCCTAATGTTTGGCTGGGGGGCAGGGTCTCTACATATTTTTCTATCAGCTGCAAAGTTAATCCTCTTGGAGGACAGTTAGGCTAGGAACCTGTCTGCAAGTACAAGAGAGTATCATTCATAGTCACAGGGGTGGGCTCTCTCTCATGGCACGGTGGGGCCAGTCATTGCTTGGTTATTCCCTCAATTCTTGCTCTAGCTTTATCTCTGCACATCTTGTAGGCAGGACAAAATGCGGGTTGAAGGTTTTCCAGGTGGATCGGTGTCCTCAACTCCATTGGAAGTTTTTGCCTTTTTACAGAATATGACCATTTCAGACTCCATATCCCTCATTGGTTCCTGGGGGATTTTAGTTTGTCTCAGAGATGCCCCCCCCATCACACCGATCCCAGTTTTCTCTCCATTCTCCTCACACTTGACCTTGCCTGTTACCCTCCCCTATCCCTCTCCTACCCAGTTCTCTCTCCATATACCCCCTTCTCAGTGAAACTCAAGCATCCTCCTGTGGGCCCTCCTTGTTAATTGATTTCTTTTGGGTCTGTGGATAACATACAGCATGGTTATCCTGTACTTTATTGTTCCAAATTAACTCACTCAAGGTAATCTCTAGTTCCATTTGTGAGTTAATTTTATGATGTGCTTGATTTTGATAGCTGAGTAGTAATATGCCACATTTTCTTTATCCATTTTCAGTAGAGTGACATCTTGATTGCTTCCAGTTTCTGGCTATTACAAATAAAGCTGCTAAGAACATAGTGGAACACATGTCCTTGTAGTATGGTAGAGCATTGTTTGTGTATATGCCAAGGAAAGGCATCCACAATTTTTCTCTATCTGTTTTCTGAATTTTGATTATGCTTTTAGGCAAAGGTTTTCTCTAGCTAAGCAAACTGATCAGGGGGTTACATTTTTGAAGTGAAGTAAAATGTCCAAAGCTACATTATTGTGAGATAATTAGGTATCTCACAGTTGCCAGTAACTCCAGCTCCAGGGGATCCATCATGGAGACTGCATTCATATGCACATACTCTCACACAGATACATACCCATACATATAATTAAAAGGGAAATTATGGGAGTTAGTAAACCAATTATAAAATTATATCATGTTCAGCACAACCATATATCAGTTGCTTTTCTTTGTAAACAATATATATTTTACCTTATGTATAAAACCCCCCTTTGTTCTGATAAAGTGGAAGTTTGACATAGCCAAGAGGACCAAGATGCTAAGGAACTCCAGAATTAGTGTTTGCTTCAGCTGCCTATTAAAGTAACAACTTTTTTGATTGTCTATTATAGAAGGGTTTATAAAGGCAGACATGACAAGCATTTATTGTCACTTATTATACTGTATGTATTCTAGGTCCTTTCCTGTGAGTGGGACTATATCGCTGGACAAAGAGAAGACCACTGCCTTTGTAGAACAGGCTGAATATGGTAGCACATGTGGTGTGTGTGTGTGTGTGTGTGTGTGTGTGTGTGTGTGTGTGTTGTGTAAATATATATCATGAGTATGTATATTATTACCTAACTCTTTGGGACCTGATGTTAGTTAAGAGGGATCATGTAAAAGCCTGAATTCTTTTATGACTGTTATGAAAACTGCTTAAAACAATGAGGTATAACTGTCAAAGCATTTGCCTCATGAGCAAACTTTTCAGGACAAGGTTCCTCTGCATATTTTCATTTAGCTATCAGCAACTCACAGACTTCCTCAACTCTGTGTTTTGTCCTTAATTAGATGTATTTATGAAGGAGACAGTATCAGACCTCCATCAGTGTTCCTTTGTCCCTCCCGGAGGTCATGTGTTGACAGTTCCAACAGCATCTTGAACCTCTCTTGAATAGCTGTACCCAGGTACAGAGTAAACTGTAATGTTTAGACAGTGATCCTTCCGGGACACATGTCAACTAACAAAGTATTGGAGATGGTGGATAAGTACCCTCCCACTCTGATCTTTGAAGGACAATTTCAAATTGTCTTTCAGCTCTTCAATGGGAATGAGAAGAGTGCCCATTAACAGTAAACCATTTATCCCACCTTTGTGATATTGTGCTGGGTGGCTTTCCCTAGTAAGATGTGAACAGGCTGAATATGGTAGCACAAGTCATTAATTCCGGTACTCAGGAGGCACAGGCGACAGGATCCCTGTTCAAGTCCAGCATGGTATATATAGCAAGTCCCAAGACAATCAGGTAGACACTGTCCCAAAAACCAAAAACCAACAAAACCCAAACAATAATAACAAAAGACAAAGCAAACACAAAAATTCTTCACTAGTAAGATATGAACAAATGAAGCCAGTGACAGAGCAAAGGATACCTAGGTGAACCCATGAGTTTATGGAAGTTACTTATAGGAATCTGGGTGAGCAGTAGCTGATACCTCTTCACTGGTGACATCTGACTGCTGAAAGGATCCTAGGGTAGGTGACCAAGTTCGACTGCCCTTATACTTTCTTGCAACCCTGCACACATCATACTTCAGGAGGATAACTGTTTCTCCCAAGGGCAAACTTGATTTTTTTTACATGCATCTCTCTGTAGCCCATTCCTGGTTTACTCCCTTGGTGAACTGTTGCTCAGTCTTTAAAGCCCACTAGAGGTCTGATGCTATGTATTTGGCCTTGTGTCAGTTTTTCTCTAGGAACTCTGGCTCAACAGATATTTTATCCCATCGAATTCTGAGTGCCACAGACAGAATTCATCACCTGCTTCCCCCCTTCCTCCTCATTTTTTTTTTGACAACTTATTAACCGAATTTACACGTGAGCCTCTCCTACCCTATAAAGATCACATTCCAGCATGGGGCCCAGCAAAGTCACCAAATCCCCAAACAGCCCCAAGGTCTTTGCTAAAAATTGTTAACTTCCCTGTGAGCATCATAGTCTTGTCAACATGGTGCAGTAAGTATCAAACACCATCCGTGTGTACACACTTCAGTAATGCTTATTCTTTATACATCACCTTCCAGTACCTGTTATTCATAAGCCGCAGGTGGGGATAGTCAAGTGTCCCTAATGCCTTAAGTCCATGAGCCTTGATTTCCTGCATGCGGTCTCAGATTATATAGTTTGTATCATTTTAAAGATCACTGTTTCTTTCTTTGTAGCACAACCTCATGAGCCAGGCTGTGAGAAACTCTTTTATTAATTCTTGTTCAAAAGTCTTTCCTAAATTAAGCCATTTGGATGCTCAGTATCTTCTGATTATCACACATTTTCCTTAAAAATTAGATCTGCAGGCTGTTTTCTATTAGTTCTACCTAGTTCTCTTCTCCTTCACTGATTCTTCTCACACAACCTAAGTTTTGGGTCCCAGGAAGGACTCAACAGCATAGCATGGGTCTTTTTGGTGATTTTTACCTTACCAGCTATAAGAAACGACAAACTACAATCCCCGTTTCATCCTCCCAGTTTTCCTTATGTTTCCTACTAAATCAGAAACTAAAAGGGCAGCATCTACATTTGTTTGTCCTATTGTATTTTTTCCCTTACTTGAGGAACTATTCTATAAGGGATATAACCTACTCTCAGTTGTATGACTTACTGCCCACAGCAAAGACCATGAAACTATTTCCATGGCCTGCTTTTCATCCTACTCTCGATGTTTGCTTTCAGGGATTGCAATATATCCTCTATCAGCCATATTTAGAGAGTTCTCATAGTTATGTGGCAGATCACATTTACAGAGACATGTACCACATAGGCAGAAGGTTGAAAAAGTTATGCAGATACAATTGACTACCCTTGCATTCTCAAGGATGCTCCACCCTCCTATAGCATGGCCTTGGGTACCACTCATGGCAGAAACCACAGATGTGCTGCTGCCCTCACAGGGAAAATGTGGGTGCCCATGAGGAAGAAGAGTTGACAAACAGGGTTTTGGACAGTCTGTGAGTAGGAACAGTAAAAATGACACATGTGGGGCCAGTTTGGGTGAGGGGCAGGGGTGGGGGGGTTTACAGATCAACTTTATTCGGAGTGAATCAAGAGCTATGTAGTTTTGGTGGAATGCAGTAAGATATCCAGGGTAGGCAAAAGTCACTGGCTACAGGCTAAGGTACTGAGATGCCTCATTAGCATGGTTCTACAGGTAAAGGGTACCTGAGTTCTATGATCCCCAGACAAGGTCAGAGGAGAAGCCTTGCTGGTAAAGGGACTTCGCCACCTTGCACTGAACTCAGGAAAATGGTAGACTTCATCTTTAATTAGGAGGGCAACAGGAAAGGTAGTCATAATGGGATTCCCCCTATGGGTGCGTCACCTTTATTTGGACTAGCCAGCCTCAGTTGCATGTCTTATCACCCAGCACAGAAGTCATTCAACTGCTTTCCTAATCCTGTTGGTTCTTGTTTTGGGTGCTCATCACGTTGCCTGACTTTTCCTGGGGAGAGGTGAACAAATATCTATTTGTTTCAGACAATGACCTGACTGCAGACAAAAGCAATTCTACCAACTGTGTCTTCAAGAAACGGTGAGTTGATTTCAGACAGGGACCTCGCCAACAAGCTCCACGTAGTATTGGTACTGACACACAAAAGGAACTCTTGTTCCTTGATTTAGTTGTGGAAGACAATGGTTTCCTCTTCCTCAGTAATTGTTTGCTGCTTGTATAGCAGTAGGGAGGAGACTCCTGAGTCTTTGAAGTCTTATGAGTTTCCTGGGTCTTATAAACTTCCTACTTCAGAAAAGAATGTTTCAATTGAAAGAAAATTGTTACATTTTCTTTTCTTTTCTCTGAATTGTCATTCTGGTAGAAAGTTTTTCAGGGTCACTGTACAAGCAAATAATTTGTGTTTAAATGTTTGTTTTAGGGTTTCCTTTTGGTGTAACCCACACTTGAATAATGAAATCTGAAAATGAAAACATAAATCAACATGCTCATAATGACAGTCTTCCTTGCATATTCATTCTATTTATGCTGCCTTCTGTCTGCTTCACTAGATTTTTCCTGTTTATATATTTGATATCTAATCCAGATACAATCTGTCTTTCTCTGAAATCTCATTGTCTATTTCTTTGATTTAATTGACTAAGGAGTCTGACTCTGATATATTAGCTTTCTGAAATGATTTATGTTTTGTTTTATTCTATTCTATCCTATTTTATTTTTTAATAATTGCCAGTGAATATTCTTCTGGGTGGGTAATAGGAACGAACCATAATTGTGTCTGATTCCATTTAGCTACTACAGCTTTCAAAGAGTCAGTTTGATGTCAATTCAAACCTAACACATCTTGCTTTGAACTGGGTGACTTTGTATGAGAGAAAAAAAAGAGCAGCAGGAGGCATGGCAGGGTATACAATATGATATTCTAGTCCCTCTTTTTCTTACATCTTTCCCATGTCATGGGGTTTCAGACTGACATGACCAGTCTGTGGGGATTTGTAGGGAGGCAACCTTCTGCTCATATGTCTAACATGAGATTACCAAAACGCATTGTGGTTCTGCATGAAGGTTTTAGCTTCTGTTGTTTACAAGAGATGCTATGTAGATGATATACTTGTTTAGAGTTCAGTTTCAGTGACACCCTGGCCTCTTTTCTTACAGAAAAGAAGACATGTTTCTCTAAAATTACCTCCAATGCATACTGTGGTTATACATCTTAATACTTTAAAAAATCCCTTACATTTGTGTGTGTGTGTGTGTGTGTGTGTGTGTGTGTGTGTGTATGTGTGTGTGTGTGTGTATGTGTGTATGTGTGCACATACACGTGGGCACTCACACATGCGCTCGTGAGTGTGTGCACTCGAGTGCACACCATGGCACCACAGCACGCATGTGGAGGTCAGAGGACAACTTACCAGAGTCAGTTCTCTCTTTGTACCATTTGGTTCCAGGAATATCCCTCAGGTCATCAGTCCTGGTGGCAAGTGTCCTTACTACTGGGTCATCTCTCCAGTCTTCCTTACATTTTAAAAGTACTTAACATGTTCCTTAATTCTTCTCTGTGTTCTACCAGACACAGCCAAGGAAACGTAATGCCTTTTCCCTTTGCAGCAAAGCGCAAGGGCTTGTCTGGACGGTTGCCGCCATCTTTCTCTTTCTTGACATACAATGAACTTGTGCAGCCTCATCTTTCTGTCTCAGGTCATTTCCTGAAGGTCACCGTCTAAAATTTCTAGACAAGAAGTCGGCTCTTTGACACAAACATTTTTCTTCAACTTCAAGGACTCAATGTAATGATGAAGAGACTGAATTCCATTCCAGAGTAAGAGAGCTCCTTCTCTAGCTAAGACTTTTTAGTGAAATTGTTTGGTAAAATGCTTCAGATCAGAGCAGCTTCCTTGAGGTAAGATGGAGGTCCTTAGCTCTCCACTTGGTTTTCCTTGAACCTGGTTTCTCAGAATTTACTATTCTTTTCTTAGTAGAGTATCTCTATCACATTCTTGCACAATTGGTAGTTTGGGGGGGGCAGGAATGTTTATCTTCAGTTTGAAAAATCATGATAACCACATCACATATGATAACCATGATGACATATATAAACCAATTCGTTTGCACCTCTGAGATCATAAACATACCACCCCTATTTACTCAATAAGACAAACTCAGAACACAAGTCTCTCCAATCGCACGGTGGGAAAAAGGCAAACACTTACTTTATTTGTGGTGCAGCTTCTGCCAATGCTCACTGCTCACAGATTCCTTTAAGCTACAGTAACATTTAGTAAACTCACCAAATACTGTAAAAAATGCCCAATGATAAGAAAATTACAGAAAAAAATTTCATTACACTGTCGGAAGTTGTTTGAGTCCAAAATCTGTTATTTCTACAGATTTTGCAATGAATTTTTAAATGCTGATTCTGGTTTATAATGATTCTGATAGACTCTTCTCTTCTTTCCTACATAGTCCTGGCTGAATTATGACACCGTTTTGTGACATTTTAGGATTGCCATTTTTGGAATTGAGATTGCTGTTACTCTTACATATTTATATCAAGTCCTTACCAGTTTTCATAAGACATTGATCATCTGTGTTTTATAAAACAAAGTTATAGATTCTATTTATTGTAAAGCATTTCCAGTTTGGGAAAAAACTGAACAGCTAATCAGCAGAAGGTCATTTTATGCCTTTTTTCCTTTTAAATTAAAATAAATAATTATCAACCTATTAATTACAAAAAAATCTTAATTATGCTTAGAACAACCAGAGTGTCTTCATAAATGTATTTTCATATTTGTTACAGTATGCAAAGTCATTAAGTAAAGCCTCTGGTTTTCCAGTTTGGTAACAAATGGCTTTTGTCTGATGCATAATTAATAGAAACTAATGATGACTATGTAGCGCTTCCAGAGTTTTAAAGGCAAATCTATATTGGCCTACAGTTAACATGCAAATTCATCCAACAAGCAACACAAAATGTATTGTAGTAGTCATTCACTTTTACCAACACTCAGGAAGATCGAGACAGCAGCACAACTCTCCTTATGTCAGAAACACATTAGAGCATGGTCACCATCACGGAAGTTGGACCATACTTGGTAGAGTACCCCCTTGCTAATTCATCCTCTATCATCCGTTCAGACTTTCAGCACAATACATGAATAACAGTGATAAATACTGTGGCATGAAGGTAAATACAGACAAGAGTTTGGTGTGCTAGCATACAGAGTCTTAGAAACAGTG
Source organism: Apodemus agrarius (assembly GCA_964023405.1). Taxonomy (NCBI): domain Eukaryota; kingdom Metazoa; phylum Chordata; class Mammalia; order Rodentia; family Muridae; genus Apodemus; species Apodemus agrarius. Next base: position 44,501,880 of record OZ030008.1, on the reverse strand, counting down.
ACGGACAAAACCAAACAACTTGCCTTGTTCATTCTCCCTTTGTGAGCCTGGCATTTCCATGGTCTCACTGAAACATTCTACCTGGGGATCTGAGTCCAAAGGTCCCCGCACTTAAATTACTCCCTGGGAGGGAAATTTGGCCACCGAGGATGCCGTTCCTATTTGAAGGTGGGCATCAAGGGAAATATCTTGCTCTACAAAAACATGGGGTGTTACCAGAATCCTTGAAGGAAAATGTAATTTTTCAAAATACTTAGCATTATCTCAAGGAATCGTTTGGCAATTCTGTGGCTCAAATTTTATTTCATTACATTTGGTTGGGTAAGCGAAGTGTCCACGCCATCACCATCCTCCTAACTCTTCTTCCACTACATAAGACACTTGTTAAGATAAGAAAGATATTCTGCTAAAGCTGACGGTGACTGAGGGTCATTTAGTATTCAAAGTTCCTAAAGAATTGTTGGTTCTCTGAAAGGGATAAAAAAGTAGGAAAGGCTTTGTTCAAACTCCTGCTAGTAAACAAGTATTACTTCAACCGAGACAATGGCTACGTGACATCAAAGTACTATAAATTATCAAAACTATCGTACAGAAAAGTTACAAATTCATTGCAAAATACATTACACTGCTACCATTAAGAAAAAAAGTGCTTTTTATTTTCTTTTCTTCCTTTCTTTATCTTTTTTTTTTTTTTTTTTGCCAGAAAAGTATTCTTTCAATATAGAAAATCCTATATGGTACCCTGCATGTGGCTAGGATATATCGTAACGGAGTTTGTACTGAGTCCTTCTTATTCACTGGAAGGAGGGCTGAAAATGTATAATAATGACTTATTAAAGCCATGCTCCAAATGACCATGCTAGCTGTCAGTGGAGAGATGCCTATTATTTAAGACACTAGAAGATGCCCTGGTCTGTCGAACCCTGCCGGTCAGGTCATCACACTGTTCCACCAATCAGCTGGTTTAGAATGCACAGGTCTTTGCATGTTCTGTGGGTTTCCTCATGTTCTCCTGAATCATTTTTATGTCTTTGCCTAGTTTTACATCCAATGCGAATCTTCTCAGTGATGTCTGTATTGTCTCATGAGAGGAACAATGCAAGATGGCGGACCTGCCAACTTTAAGAATGGATGTCCAAGAAGTTCTTGAGCTGTGGCTCTTTGAGAGGGCTCCCTCACCAACATAAGATCTAGGAATCCTCGGAGCATGGAAGAAACCTGTGAAAAGAAATGGACATCATACTGAGAACTAACACAGATGCCAAGCCCGCTGTCCTGAAATGATGCCCCAAGTAACATCATTGATGACTTCAAATATATGAAATTAAGGAAAAATATATAGAATAAAAAAAGATACATCATCATTGTAATTGCTTTCAACGTTTGAAATAGACGGTAAAGTATAGAGGAACTATGTAGTAAATAAAATAACAATGGCAGGGAATGACAGCAATTGTGTCAGGATTATATAGGTACAGGTTGTAAGTGTGACAAAGTCTACTAAGGATATGAAATAGTGCTCAATGGTACACCACTGCTTTCTTCATGAAATGAATTTCTATCAGGTTGGTTGACATGGACATTTCCCTTTAATTTTTGTAAAGTTGACTTTTCTAACATCTATCTTAGTTACTTAGAGATGAGTATCATTAAATGAATGTCCTCATTGACGTTAGCACATTTTGATGTTTGCTCATTCTCTATCTCTATTAAGATCTAGAACATTTTTACCACTCTAAGAGGGTACCTCAGGCTTCTTTTCTTGCCATTATTTATAGCCCAACAAAAGGTAATGAATACCTTACTGCTACTAGTATTTGATAGGTTCTTTTATTTTTTGTATAGAATAATATATATATGTATAATATACAATTATGCATATATATGATATATGGGTATAACATATAAATAAATGTATTTATATTTATATAGTTTTGTACAAGTACAGACATAAATATATGTATATATAATATGTAAGTACATTGTATATTAAAAATGTATTAAATATACATAAATATATACTGTTAATTTTCCTTGGCTTATTTTCACTCAATGTTGCATTTATAAGAGTCTTTCTTCATTTGTTTCACCATTTTCATTTTTGTGTAGCATTTGCTGTTCAATTATTCCATAGATTACTTATTCTTTGGGAAACAAGTCTGGGATTTTGCCAGCTATTAAACATTGGGAACACATACATCTTTGTGTATTCCATAGCACTCATTTCTACTGGGTGTGGGGTTGTTTTCACACAATTCATTTTTGGTTAAATTTTACTGGTCAATCTTAATTCAACCTAGCAAAAGTTTCAAACTATCATTGATTTCTTATGGTTTCGTTTTTATTGCACCTCTGCACAAACTATACTAACAATTTTCTAAGGGGTGGAATGAAATGGGACCTTCTACCATTCCGAACTCCTTCCCTGTAAGAGGCAGCCTTGAGCTTTTTCTGTTATAAAGCAGATGGAAGGAGGTATGGTTAAGATGGGCTTGACCCTGAAATGTCAAGTCTTCCAGGAAGCTGAGAGCTAGCAGGGTACATCTTGGAACAACCTTGAGCCGGGGCTTAGTCCCAGTCGTTATGTCTTGAAACATGTGAAAGCCACACTCATTGGTCCTTGATAAGAAAGTGGCCTTCCTCTCCCTTCATGATCTAGTACCCACCTAGCTCTCTGAAATGTTCAACCTTGCAACATCTCCTTGCTGTGTTATTGCAACATATAAGCCTTCTTCCTTAGCTTCAGGTCCTTGTATCTGATGCTCCTCTGATGTTGATCTTCCAGATGTTTGCATGGCTAGTGCCTTCTTTCCATTTGGCCCAGATACATTTTTCTATAAATGGCTTCCTTGTCTCTTCATGGGCAAGGAGCTCCTACCTTTAATCTTGTACATTCTATCTTTCTACAATCATTTGGCTTTTTTATAGCATCCATTTGTTTTAATCCACTTGAGTAAATTGTATTACCTTCTCTTTGGAAAGGAAACGAGGAAAGGCGATAACATTTGAAATGTAAATAAAGAAAATATCTAATAAAAAGTAAATGTAAAAAAAAAAAAAAGGATGCAAGCCCTGTAAAAGTCAAGAAATCTGAGGCTTGTGCTGCAATATCCCTAGTACTTAGATATCCTCAGTAGGTACTAGTCACTCAGTGAGGATATACTATGGTGTTCAATTCACCTCTTACTGGCCCATTGAGAGAAAAGCTGGTGACATCCCTTTTATAGATGAAAAACTTTGTAGTAGAAGGTGTGGAGTCACTTGCCCAGTAAAGGCAGAGCAAAACATAGATTTGAATCTATATAACTAAGTCCAAAACTTATGCCAAATTAGAGCCAGTGGGCTGTATATGACAGCCTTTCAATGAACAGAAAGGCTGAAAGATCCAGTGGTGAGTCTTACCTTGTGTAGGTCCTTCACTCTTGGAGGTAAACTGTCCCGGATCCTCCTCATGGCCTGCAGAGGAGGCTCATTGAAATAGGGGGGCTCACCATCAATCATCTCTATCACCATTATCCCAAGGGACCAGATATCCACCTGTTAGGCATAATCCATTAGTTATGTCAGGAATGGAGAACATCTGGAATTCTGGTTCTATCATGAAACCAGAAGACCTATACTTGCCTCAAATTTCATGATACCATTTTACATGCTGAATTATTTCACTCTTTTTGTTAATGTCATTTGTTTACATACTTCTCTTCGAAGGAAAATGTGTGTATGTGCATATGCCTGCACACATGCGTGTGCACGTGCCTGTGTGCCTGTGGTTTACCCTCAGAGGCCAGAAGAGGATGTCTGAGGATCTGGAACTGGAATTACAGGTAGTTGACAGCATCCTAATGTAGGTATTGGTAGCTGAAACCAGGTCTTCTGCAAAATCAGTGTGTTCTCTTAATTAGGGCAATCCATTTCCCTAGGCCCAGTGTGCTTTTCAAAGATGACTCTAGTTAAGTTCTTACCAGTTCACTAGGAATGAAATTCTATTGTTCTCAAGTCTAGAGCTTTAAATTTTATCCTGTTAAAAGTTCTGTGTTAACTGCTGACCAGGCTAGATTAAAAACAAAAAGAAAAACCACAAACTTTTACATTTTGAAAATAGAGAAGAAAGTTACATTTAAACATAAGAAATTGAGAAAACTCTTTGACGTGTTTAATGCAAACTTCAAGAAGCTACCTCATTCCATGCAGAGTATACTTTTGTACTTTTTACAAATCTGATTTTCATGGAGTTCCTTCCCCACCCACTTTGGAGCTTATCTCTTCTGCCTTTTATTATTTTAAATGAACACACACAGAACCCTGCTTTATAAGCTGTTTGCAGAGATGGCCAAGCAGTTCTGAGTAAGGAATGAGCAGGTCTGAGGGAGGAAGGCCAGGGCAGTGGCTCTGTAAAGCCCGTAGTCATCTCTTGCGATGCTCTTATTGCATTTTTATCCACCCACTGCATCCTTCCTCTACTTCTTGCAGTGACTGTCACTGAAGATTTATCTCTGGGGAACCACTGTGAGAAAAACGAGCTGGGCCCTCATTCAGGATCACAGGAAGAAGAGCAGGGGAACAGAGCATGGCTTCTTCCCGGTGCTACTCTTCACACATCAATACAAGCCACATGCCATTGCTGTCTGGGGCACAGTGCCGAGAAGCACTATGGGAGATCTCTGCTGGCTCCTGAGTGTCCGCGCACTCTGCTCCCTGCCTCTGATTAACCCTCCTTCATTTTCATATTCTAAGCCTTATCCCATAATAGGCTTTCTTTCCTTTCTAGATGAAATAGAAATTAGGCTGTATTTTGAATGTTTCATTAGACACACATGGTTTTCTAGCATATTTCTATTATATGCAAATATTACTTCCTTATGAAACTTTCTGTACTTCTTTCCCCCTTTCTGAAGCATTCCAGTTATATTTCCTTACAACCTGTCACTGGGTGTGGGACCAGCATTTTACTGACTCCACAATCCCTTGCTCTCTTTCTTGTAAGACTCCAGAGAAAGCTACTGTGTAAAGATAGTGGAGATGCCCCCAGTGGGACCAGTGTTCCTTTTGTCACAGTCTACCTTGAGCCAGCAGATCCCCAATGGTAGGGGTCAATGGAGTCAGAAGTCCCTTAACTCCTGCACCCACTAATCAGGACCACTGTGCTTCTGAGCAGATCTCAGGACCCACTGACCCCCAATGACGGCTGCCACCTCCTTACCTCTGTCCCATAAGGTAGCCTGGAAATCACCTCAGGTGCCATCCAGTATGGGGTACCCACCAGGGACTTCCTCTTAGGTACCTCTTTGGAAACTTGAGCACAGAACCCAAAGTCAGACAACTTGATCTGAGAGGGGGAGCAAAGCAGTAGAGAGATAATTAGAAAGCACCACCCACTCGGTGTAGACAAACATGCAAAGACCTGGGAAAGGGGACAGAGAGTCATTCACACTCATTATTGGGACTCAGCGATATTAAAGAAGTTCCCACAACCTTTCCTAGCAGTCTTGAACTCCTGCACAAGTTATCCCAAACAATATATTTTTTTCAAACCCACAATGATACCACAGAAGATGCTTTTGTGTAGATGTTCTCTGTAGAAATGCGATTCATCTTGCTGTGGTTCAGATTCTTGGGGTTGAACACATTTAGATCATTATGGACCGTGAGATCACTCAAATGTCCATTGCCTTTATTTGTATTTATGATAGTACAAGACCTCCAAGTGCCTAGGCTGCTGAGTTATCCCTGCGGTGCCAGCTTCCCCTTCCGTTTTTGCTGAGCTCCCTTGCCCCATGGAAGTCAAAGTTGCCCATGTGAACGTCTATGCAGGTGTAAATCTGGGCATCTAAACTGATAGAGAGTCAGCACTCAGCTATCAGACATTTGAAGCGGTTAGCCCAAGCACTCAGTATGTGCATATTATCTTATTTATCTTTGACATCTTGAAAGTGCTCTGAAAATCCTTGCAAAGAACTCTGGTGCTCTCGAGACCATATTTCAGAACAGGCTGCACTGTGAGACACCTGCAGATAAACAGATTCTAAATGCTCAGGACTCGGTTTATTGCTGGAAGGTACAGTTCCTAGTCATGACGACCTGCTCTGAACTCCAGACAGTCTTATAGATGAAACATTAATAGACGACTTACCCCTGCTATTGACAATAGAAGCCAAGAAAGTGGGCACTTTGAGCACTGATTAGCAATGTTTAGAATGACCGTCAGAAGTTAAGAATGTGTCTTAGTCAGGGTTTCTATTCCTGCACAAACATCATGACCAAGAAGCAAGTTGGGGAGGAAAGGGTTTATTGAGCTTACACTTCCACACAGCTGTTCATCACCAAAGGAAGTCAGGACTGGAACTCAAACAGGTCAGAAGCAGGAGCTGATGCAGAGGCCATGGAGGGATATTCCTTACTGGCTTGCTTCCCCTGGCTTGCTCAGCCTGCTCTCTTATAGAACCCAAGAATACCAGCCCAGAGATGGTACCACCCACAAGGGGCTCTCCCCCACTTGATCACTAATTGAGAAAATGCCCCACAGCTGGATCTCATAGAGGCACTTCCCCAACTGAAACCCCTTTTCCTATGATAACTCCAGCCTGTGTCAAGTTGACACACAAAACTAGCCAGTACAGAATGCCATGGATCAAAAATATACTCTGAGTTTTGGGTACAAATTATCTCTTGCTGTTCTTCATATTTTTTCTGAGCTTCTCTCAGCCTTTCCCTTGTCTCTCCTTCTGCTACACACACCTTACATTAGGCGTGTTCTATCCCTTAGACTTCTGATTTCAGGGCTTACTTCTTTCTATCTATTTGGGGCATTCTTCCCTTCTCTATCTGAACTTGGTTTTGATGAGGAGTTTAGCTAAGTGGTACAGTATTTGCCTAAGACAACAACACTGACGCCCCTGCTTTTTCAACTATAATCATATAGCTCTATTGGAATTTTTATAATAAAAATATATGTGTTTTGTGCATTTGTGTGTGTGTGTGTGTGTGTGTGTGTGTGTGTGTGTGTGTATACCTGCATGTACACACATGCATGCACATACCTGGGTGTGCACAGTCATGGAGACCATAGGTCAGTGTGTGGCATATTTCTTTATCTATTCCCTTCTTTACAGTCAAAGGTTTTTAATGAATTTGGAGCTCCCTAATTGGCTAGAATCTTCCTGTCTCTGTCATCCAGTGCCAGGATAATAGGCATGTGCAGCTATACATGGGGGTGCTGGGTATCTGAACACAGGTCCTCATGCTTTTACAGGCATGGTACATACTAAGCAATCTTCTCACCATCTAAAGCTTTTAAATCTATTTTAAAGTTTGATTTATTGTTAATTAAATTGTGTGTGTGTGTGTGTGTGTGTGTGTGTGTGTGTGTGGTGTGAGACCTTAAAATATAACCATTTTTAAATACTACTATGAGGTCATATGTTTTACATTCTAGTTACTGTGTATTGTCAGCTTGAAATAGCCAAGAGTCACCTGAGAGGGTGGCCTCAAATGAGGAGTTGCCTTGACCAGATTGGCCTGTGCACACATCTGTGGGGAACTGACTTGATTATTAGTTGATGCAGGGGGTCCCAGTCTACTGTGGTGGTAATATTTCTAAGAAGTGGTCCTGGTCTATGGAAGAAATATAGATAAGCATAAGCCTGTGAGAAAGAAAGCCTCAAATGATCAGATTGGCCTGTGCAGTGTTCCCTCATGATTCCTGCCCCAGTATACTTGTCTTGACTTTCTACCTTGCTTTCCCAATGATGGGTTGAGAACTACAAGCATGAGCCAAGACAACAATTTCTTCCCTTGTGCTGCTTTTTGTCGTAGTAGGTATTATAGCAACAGAGCAGCTGGAACAGATATCGGTACCAGCCATTCACCATGGAGTTAATACCTTCATTCTCTGATGTATTGTACCTCCTATTCCTTTCTAGTATTTGATTTCCAACCTTCCCTATAAATGATAGTAGACTTCAAGACAGTCTGTAGCATGTTGTGTATGCACAAACTATGGAGAGAAGACCTTTAAGTATCTTTGTTTTTACATCGACTAGTATCTAGAGTCTAGATAGATGACCACCATTTTTTTAAGGTAAAGTTAAGTCTCAAAGAAGGACTGGAACCATTAAGGATAAATTGAAGTGCCTTAAACAGGAGCCTTAGTCATCTACCATGAAAATATTACAATCTTTTAGATATACTCTTGAAAACCAATTGGGTATTATCCCCAGCTATGCCTTGAAAAGGAATCATTGGTGTGGTTAGAAGTAGGCTTGCTCACATCATGGTTTGGATGTAGTATCCAGAAGTTTCTTCAAATCTTGGTGGGAGAGTGGCAACATTTCTTGACAAGCCAAAAGAAAAGCTTTAAACACTTGGGGCTAGGAACTTGATAACCTGTAGAGGTGCCCTCCTGCACAGCCCAGCCCTCTATGGACCAATTATTTCCCAGAGGACACCAGGCTAGGTATAGGGAGAATTTGGACCAAGGGAAAAACCAAAGAAGAATAAGAAGGTGGGTTTTACCTCCCTCTCCCCATGGACCCACATATCATATTCTTCATGATCCTGGGGGATACTGCAAGAAAGATGGGAGGTAGGAGGCAAGAGTGATTAAATCTAGAAGACTGATTTTTTTTTTTACTGAGATCAGCTATACTTTGTAATAATCTGGCTCAATTTTGACTGACAGTGTTTAAATTATTCAAACAGCTTAAATTTAGTGGATTAAATTGAAATAAAGAATTCAAGAAAAAAAAACCTAGCAAGTAGAACATTTTTTCAGAAGTGCGGGTAGACTTTAGGACATTGTAATGTCTCTCTCTGCACACATATGTGTTTTGTGTATGTTTATGTGCCTCTGAGTGCACATAACTGGTGTAGTGTTAGCTGTTTCCAAGGCTTATAATTTCATTTTACTTAGAGAAGAAATACTATTCTGTTTTCTTTTTTTTTCTGTTTTCTTATTATCACATAGATTGAAGATTAATGGTCACAATTATGACAATACATTTCTTTTTTTTGTTGCTTTTTCTGCTAAAATTTTTTAAAGAATTTATTTATTTTAAACTCCAGATTTTATTCCCCTCAGGTCCACCCTCTGACTGTTCTACATTCCATACCTCCTCCCTGCCCACCCCCATCTCCACGAGGATGTCCCCACCGCCCACCTGCCAACCCACCCCACCCTACCAGACCTCTAAACTCCCTGGGGTCTCCAATCTCTTGAGGGCTAGGTGCATCTTCTCTGACTAAACCCAGACCTGGCTGTCCTCTACCGTATATGTGTTGGGGAGCCTCATGTCAGCTGGTGTATGCTATCTGGTTGGTGGTCCAGTATCTGAGAGATCTCGGGGGTCCAGGTTAATTGAGAATGCTGGTCTTCCTACAGGGTTGCCCTCCTCCTCAGCTTCTGCCAGCTTTCTCATAATTCACCCATAGGGGTCAGCAGTTTCTGTCCATTGGATGGGTGCAAATATCTGCATGTGACTCTTTCAGTTGACTCTTTTGGAGGGCAGTTATGCTAGGTCCCTTTTGTGAGTGCTTCATAGCCTCAGTAATAGTGTTAGGCCTTGGGACCTCCCCTTGAGCTGGATTCCACTTTGTGCCTGTCACTGGACCTTCTTTCCCTCAATCTCTTCTCCATCTTTCTCCCTGCAGTTCTTTTAGACAGGAACAATTCTGGGTCAGAGTTTTAAATGTGGGATGGCCACCCCATCCCTTCACTTGATGTTTTCTGCTGGAGGTGGGCTCTACAAGTACCCTCTCCCCGATGCAAGGTATTTCATCTAAGGTCCCTCTCTTCTTAATTTTTTTAAAATTAAAAATATGGACCTTGAAAATGTTTTCCTTTAGTATCCATGATTAGGCATTTAGTTTTCCTGAAAGTTTAAGCAACTAGTTCTCTGAAGTAGAAGCATTAGCAGCTGCCGAGGTGGCTTGAAAGATGCATTGAAGGTTGAGGAGACAGCTCAGTCACCGAAGTACTTATACACAAGCATGCGAATTAGAATTAGGATCCCCAGCACCCATGTAAAGGCAGGGTGTGGTGTGCACACCTGTGACCCCACCTGGAGAGGGAGAGGCAGAAGGATGGATCCCTAGGCAGAAGACAAATTAGTTGAATCAATAAGTGTCCACTTCAGTGAGAGACTCTGTCCCAAAACTAAGACGAGGAGTAATTGAGGAAGATATCTAACTGCATACTGATGCATACACATGCATATACATGGCCACATACCATACTTATACACATGCCTACAGTTTTTGTGTGTGAATATTTATATGCATGTCTGTGTCTAAGTATGTATGCATAGGCAATACATTTCATTATCCTACATATATCAGAAACTTGAATGACTAAGAAGGGACATTTTGAGCATGTGGGGACATGTACTTTTTAATCTATCTTATTGTGGGTCACTCTTTGATGACATGAAAAAACCCAAAACCCTTCAAAATCTGACATCCTAATAATTATTTCCCTGACAAAATGGGTAAGTTAAGGAATTGAAACTAGACACTTGTTAGTTTCTCCTCTTCTCTTCTGTAGGAGTATAAGTGCATTTGTATGACTTTCTTTTTTTTTAACTCATCCAAGTACATAAAAGACAGTTTTCTAAAAAAGCATAACTGCACACAACGTTTGTCCAAATAAATCTCAACTAAATAATAAGAACTCAAGTAATAAGTATAATAAAGCACTGTGGGCAGATTTTAGGAGCAAATCACACAGCTCTAAGCTGAGGATTGTTTTAGGTGGAATTGTATAGTGTGGCTACTAGCAAACTACCCCATCTCCAGAATGCAGTTACACTTAAAAAAAAAAAAAACACAAAACAAAAAGCGAAAACAGGAGAAAGCACACTGGCTCCAGGCACGGGAGATGCAATGTGCTACAGAACACACCAAGGCATTCAAGAGTTTAGGGTCCATATGGAGCTGCTCTCTCACCTGCTATCCCAGCCATTTCCATCTCATCCTATCCAGAAAATAAGATGCAAGGTAGAGAAATGCACAAAGGAAAGTCCATTCTAGAACAGTTATAGATGAAAAAATGAATTATAAATGTCCTGTTCTGTGAATTGTATCGGGGAATTGTATCTTTGCTTCATGTTATGGCCAAAGTTGGCTTCCTTTGTGAATATTTCTTGGATGCTTTCTAACAAGGCAATAGTACTTAAAGTATGTAACTTCAGCATTGCTTGGCAGTTTGTTAGTAATGAAGGTTCCTGGGTACCACTTAGCCTGATTAAATCGTCACCCCAGAGGCAGGATCCAGGAAATTCATTTTATTTTTATGTTCTCTACTGGTATCTGATGCTCACTAAAGTCTGAGAACTTCTGCCTTACTGAGAACAATAGCAAGGGACATCAACAAAACCCTGAAATCAGACATAGAAACAGCCAGTTTGATCATGGGGAAAGCAGCATTGCTTAAGGTCCATGTCATCAAACACCATCTCCAAGAGAAGAAAGAGGCGATCCTAGACATTAACTCAGAGGGGCAGAGTCCTCATCTCTTCTCCTACCATTAGACAGAGCACAGAGAGTTGAAAGTTACTTTCCTAAAGCTTTATCACACTGTTAAAAGAAAGCTGGAAGCTTATTCTAGGACTTCCTGTGATACCTCCTACACTGAGACATCCTCCCTCTGAAAATGATCAGGGAGGGGACATGGATGGAGATCAGGACAAGTTTCAGAGACAGTAAAGCTATTTCATATGGCCAAATCTCTGTTTATTTGAAAATAGACTTTGTGTGATTACCTTTAAGCCATCTGTTAATTGTAAAATGCTATTTAAGAGATAAAAATGTCAAAGGGAACAGAACTAATAATACCAATCCATTAAATGAGCAGTGGGAGATAATACACCAGGGTACATCCTTGGTAAGGAGACACTGGATTCGTGCCGAGTGTTAGTGACATTGTAGTGACGGGGTGGAGTGGTCACAAGACACTGGTTGATGATCTGTGGTCATTTGTTCTTTATTCCTCTGTAAAGTCATATAAGGGATGCACCTAGACTCATTACATTATTTATAAGCAACACATTAGTTGGTGTTTTCCCATGAACACACATCCCAAGGCAAGAATTCAGACAGGTCACTTATCTGAGGGATATTAGAAACCCTGGCAATGAAACAAATAAGTGTAACATGGAAAGGAAGAACAGCTGATTAGGAATTAGCTACCAAGAAAGAGATCACTGTGGACAGCTAAGACTTTCCTCAGTGAAGGATCTCTGAGAGTCACCATAGAATAAGGCCTTCACAGTCATTCCACAAGGTAAGTCAGGGTACATATACCACACTGCTAGGGTGTTTCAGGGCTGCTTCTGGGGAAGGAGAATGGTACTTCTCTGCAAGTTCTATCTTTGCCTATCCAAGTAGACAGAGAAAGCCCACCCCATGCCCAGGAAAGAGATGCAGGTGGGAAGATTTGAGGGTGTAGCTACTGATCAAGAAAGGTAGAATTTCATAAAACTCTGGGTGGAGCTCTAGCAGGATGCGCTATGGGTGGGATCACACTTATGACATTTACATTACTGGTTTGTGTAGACTCATATAGTGCTGCCAGGCTGTGTTTTTTCCAAGGATTATGGATATTTGAAAGTTTATGGGAAATCTCCCATTTTAATGTGTGGGAATCAGTTTATAGTGAAAAAAGTAGAGACTGACCATAGTGCCCACTTTTGTGCATGCCCTTTCAATGATGGGTTTATGGGTCATGTGTATGAATTCCACTCCAGTCTGGCAAAAGTCATTCACTTGTTGCCTACTGGCCTAAGTACTACACCACGCTAGGTGATACAGCTTGTTTCTTTCACCCCACCCATTTCTCTTTCTGCTTATTTAATAATACCATTCCTGGAGAGAGACCGAGAAGCCCTTTGGAACCAATATGCTGTAATGCTCTGCGAGGGGAATGAGCACATTCTTGGCAATACATTAAGAAACAAGATCCAGTCGGCACGCTGGTGGCTCCTTCTTCCTGGGACCCTGCCCCCTCTGACAGTGCAAGCTCTGCCCATCCCAACCTTCTGCTTCTGCAGCCAGGAGCCGGCTCTGATTGTTCTCTGTAACCGTTCTGGCTTCATCCTGCCTCATTCTCCACACTTGCTTAAGTTAATTATGGAAATCCGCACACATACTATCTATCTTCTGTTGAACATTTGCCCAAATAATTGTTTTCCCCCGTGTGTCTGTGATGTAGGAATACAGGTATGGGTGTGAGGGAAGAGGTTGTACACATATACCTGTGTGTACAAGTGAGGAGGCTGGAGGTCAATCTCAGGTGTCTTACTTTAATGGTCTCCACTTAATTTTTTAAAACAGGATCTTTCATGAAACCTGGGGCTTACCAGTTAGCTAGCCTGGCTGGCCAGCAGGTCCCTCAGATCCTCCTATTTCCACTCTCAGTTCTGGGATTACAATGGGGCATTACCATGCCTGGCTTTTTATGTGGGTTCTGGGGATCTGGATTCAGATCTTCGTATTTGTGCAGCAGCATTTTACCCACAGAACTATTTTCCCTGGTAAGGATCAATAAAATAGGCCTTTGTACTTATTACCTCTATATGTTTGGAGTGATATTCTTACATCCTAAATGATGTACCTTAATGAAGTAAGTCCTTTTTTTGTGTGTTCATTCTTAGGACCTATATTTTCCTAGCACATAATAAGCATTCAGAAAAATAAATATGAGAACAAGTCACCAAGACTAGGAACATTCACAATGCGTCTGTTCTTATAGGATCTTCTGAGCACACAGAGGTATAGGGATGCTTGAGATACAGATTCTACCTTGAAGAATATCAACTGGGTAGTTTAATAATCTTGTATATTAAAGAGAGGTAAAGATCTTTAATTAAGTTGATTAAACAATGGCCTATGATTTTAGTCCCCCCAAGTGACTTCAAATCTGATATGTTTTCAGAAAGAGAAGCTCTGTGACCAATCCCCAGACACAGGGAAAGAAGCATAGATTGAAATTGTTCTGCTTTTGTTTCTTCACATACTACTCCTAGAGTTGATTCATGGACCGCTGCTACTTCAGTGCTCCGTGCATTTTGTGTTCATGGGGCCTTACATAGGTGCTTTCTGGGTCATATGGAGAGGATTCTCACTCTGTTCCTATACTTCTTCTTCTGTATAGACATGTATTCTCTCTTTCATCCCTCTCTAGTGTGATTCTTTCCTTTATTTTATCAAGAGGTGCTGTTGAAGTGTAGTGGGGACAGGTGGGCCGAGAGACTAAAGCACATATCCCACAAGTCTGTGGACTATAGTGAAGGTTCACAGAACCCTTATAAATGCTGGGCGAGCATGATGGCCTCTCTGTAACTCCAACATGTGGAAGGTAGGGGAATTCCGTAGGGCAAGCTGGCTAGCTAGACTTGTCATATCAGTGAGCTCTGCATTCAATTAAGAGACCTTGCCTTGATGAAAGGGGAAAGCAGTTACGAAAGATTTCCAATCATTAGACTTATGTACACACAAATATATTGGAACATGAAAGACACATTATAGGTATATTGCATGCAGGAAAATAAGAGGGCAGTCTATTCTCCATCCCTTGAAACTGGGATCGGGTGAATGTGTAGCCTACTTTATCTAAGGTGATGTAGGGTGAGGGCTGCAGTGCATGTGTGCAATGCATCTGTATCAGGGATTGTCCCTCTTGACACTTTTAGGAACACTGTGACATGTGACATGTGAATTATCCAGGGCAACTCTACAAGGAGATGGGAGACACATGGCCCCATTAGCACCCTACCCTCACTGAAAGCCAGTTCGGTACAAACAGGGCAGAGACTATCCTCAGCTTGTGAACAGCCTGCAGCTGATGGTCTTCATCACTTTTTTTAATAATTGGTTCAACATGGATTAGAGAGATAACCTCAGCCAGATGGATAATGTGCATGTCACATCAGAATTTGATGAAGAATGCTCAGAGAGCTGAGCCAGGAGAACCTGCACTCCAGCCTGGTTGAAAGCCAGCAACTACAAGTAGACCATGGAGACCATCAGCTGTAGGCTGTTCCCAGTGTGGAAGCTAAGGTGGTGGTGGCATATGAAGGAGAAGCCAGTTGTCTTAGCCGATGAAACCCAAAATAATGACCCATGCATTTTTGAACAAATACATGGTGACTGTTTCAAGCCACTTAGTTTTGAGTGGTCTGTTGTATAACGAAGCAAACTTATACATGTTCTTGTACTGCTCCTTTAAAAACTTTTTAAGTGGAGTAATGACAAAAGCAGTAATTAAAACTGCTCATGCATAAACCTCAAATCACACACCATGTATGCACATACATGGAAATATGGAAAAAGAGATAATAGGATTAAGAGTAATCTTTCTCCTCTCAACTTTAATAAATTTACTAATTTACCTATAATAAAACTTAAACTTTTAAAAAATAAAACAAGATGAGCCAAAATGAGTGGGCAGTTTCTCCCAGTTCATCTCTGATAATTCTTCAGCAAATTCTGATATGAGAAGGACATTTGCCATCTCCCTGAGGTTGCTAGATTATAAAAGCCAGATACCATGAAGATATGCCATTTTCCTTTCCCCCAAGCTTATTTCCTCTGGGGAGAATTTCAGAGTGAGAAGGGCCTATATAGTGAGAGTCTCTGTGTCAAGACTCTTCTCACTAAAGCTTCCTTGGAATGAAAATTTGCCACATCTCTGATGGTCACAAATCCTATAATCTGTTTGACTTCTATACCTTGACTGGATCTCTTATGTAGATTATATTGATGAGAGATGTAGAACTCTGGGTATCAAAACATAGTTTGATAAGTGTATTCTCTTTGCCTTTTAAATCTAGATGCCTTTTCTTTCCTAAGAAAGAAATCAGCCTTCTGAAATCAGCATGCAGGGACTAAATTGATGGCTTCCTGGAGACTAGAAACATGGAGCAGAGTGAAGAGGGGAATTTACTCTAAAGCTTCATCTGCAAAATTTATGGCATCCTGGCTTCTGCCAAAGATCAGAGCTCCTGCCCAGTAGCCCCAAACCTTACAACCTTTTCATAACAGGTTAATAACAATGATGGTTTCAAAATACCATACCAATTTTTATGGCTTGTTTCTTATGTTCTTTCTATGTCTTTTAACACATACCCAAACTATATATCTTTTCTTTTTTCTTTTTTGTTTTTTGGTTTTTTTTTTTTTTCGAGACAGGGCTTCTCTGTGTAGCCCTGTCTGTCCTGGAACTCACTCTGTAGACCAGGCTGGCCTCGAACTCAGAAATCCTCCTGCCTCTGCCTCCCAAGTGCTGGGATTACAGGCATGCGCCTCCACCGCCCAGCTCTAAATTATATTTTTAATAAAATATCCTCAAAGTAGTCAAGAAGAATTGGTCATTGGTTTCTCCCAAGGACTTGGAGATTTTGAAGATAGGCATACTCACAGGAAGAGAGTAGATAGAGCCAAAGAAAAGCCAAAGTCATTTAACAAAAAAAATGAATGCAGTAGAAAGCTAAAAGAAATTCCCATAGTCTCCATTACTTCCCACTCTCATTGTGGAGGATACAAATTCTCCACCAATTTCAGGTCACTGGTAATTCTGAGTAACAGGATGACACAGAGGAAAGGCAATTTCCTCTTTGCAAGTTCTGGGAAGTGGAGTGGGCGATGTGTGACTAACAAAATTTAGAATTGTGAGAAAGTGTTCTCCAGAGAATAATGCCCATGACAGGCAAGCTGACAAAGTAAACTGAAGGGGACCCAAGATGAAAACCTTACCCGGCCATCGCTTGTCAGAAGAATGGAGTCACTCTTTATATCCCTGTGAATCACTCCTTGGTTATGAAGGTAGGACAGAGCTTTCAGAACTGACAGGCAGACGGTAGCTATCTGTTCTTCATTCATTCTAGAAAGGAAATAATATTTAAGGATGAAGACAGTTTTAGGTACAGCTTTCTGATGTTCAAGAGATTCCACTTTCTTGGGTTCTGGAGAACTTGTGTATATCTCCAGCCTCACCTAGAAAAAAAAAACTCCAAATAAAGGAAATCAAGTTCCAGGGACATGATTTATCACAGAATATTAACCCTGGCACCAAACATCCCAGGGGTCCAATATAAGTCAAGAGAATGTGACCACATTTGTTAACTTTTGTGTAATTAGTGAAAATGTATGTATGTTCCTGAACTCTTATACTGTAGGCATGGAAGTTGTATTCAACTAGAACTGAAAAAATTTTGTTTCCTAACAGGTTCATTACAGTGACATAAAATTCTGATCCTCCACCTGTCCCTTTTGTCCTCAGGTGGACCTGGTGGAATTAGCATATGGACATGGAATGGTAACTCAGAAGGAAAAACCTAAACTCCACGTAAGTGATGAGAAGTTCTGTTGTTTGTTATTAAAACTGCATTCTAGTAGGCTTCTGAGACTGAGTCAATGTGTATCCATCCAGAGTGTAGGATGGGTGCTCATTTAATAAATGGCCTATGTATACAGGATTTAGTAATGAGCTCTCTGGGGGCTGTAGTCCCTAAGTGCGCAGTGTTAATAATCCATGAAGATATCATGGAAGTAGTTATTGTAGTGCTACTTTGAATCATCTTGCTTACCTGGTATGAGTGACAATGTCTGTCAAGGCACCACCTTCTAGAAACTCCATAACTACCCAGAGCTCATCTCCAACAAGGTAGCTGTTATACATGTCAACTACGTTGTCATGGTGGTAGTCACGCATTATCACAACCTGCATGAATGAGAAAGATGCATATTTGCTTTCTGCTGCTGAAATCTGGGTATGTTTTCACTGGTGGCCACACAAACACTTTGAGTGTGACGCATTGTGTGCTGGGGAATTTACAGCACAGGGATATACTGTGGATGAGGGGCATCAGTAATAGTAAGTAATAGTGAAAAGAATCAAATAGTGTGTTTGCTTAAAAAATGACAGGCCAAATAGACATTGGAAAGATAAGAAGGGTGTGTGGGGGCAAAGAAAAGTTAGAAGAGGGGAGGAGGAAGGGAGGACTTTAAGATATACAGCAAAATTCGACAAAGAGAAAGTTCACTTTGGCATTTGGAAAAATGCAGTCAGCCACATCTATAGGGCTTATATAGATCATTATCCATACTTTACTGTGGGGCAACCCACCAAGGATTTGTAGTAAGCTGAGTGGGTAGTACTGAGGCCCATCAAGTAAAGTTATTAAGAGGGACTGTAAGACACCAGATTACTTGGGATGGAGCTGAGGAAGTGTTGGTCTGAATACAAAGAATGTACTTAGATGGTAAAAAACAAACAAACAAACAATATATATATGCAATAATATATAGCATATATACATGTATGTATGTGTGTATATATATATATATATATATATATATATATATATATATGCTACAGGCTGTTAAAAGACCAAATTACGTCTACTTATTGGAAAGAAGATCTGGGAATCGCTGCCCTGTAACTACTTCTAGTTGATTTTCAGAATTTGTGTGAAGTGGTAAGCTATGCCTATCTGTTCTTGTACTGTGGTTTAGGAAAAAAAATTCTAAGAATCAGAAACAGGATACTGGGAAGATGTTCAAGTCCACTTATTGGAAACTCTGTGTAGCTTCCGGGCTTATGTAAGAAATTGAGCATCATATGGGAACTAGAGATGAGGAAGGCCACTGGGCCTTTGTAGAGCTTCCACTGATGAGGTTTCAGATGTAGCTGAGAGCATTGTACAGTGCCCATGGACCAACTCACTTCTGTACTCTTAAGAGGAGTGAAAATGCTCCCAACAGAATGTCAGAGGTCTCAAGCATCCCAAGACTATTTTGGAGATGTGGACTGATACTGTCAAATCACCTATTCCCTGATTACTGGTAAAGTTATAAAAGGAACAATACTCCTAAAACACTGGATTTTTTTCGTTTTGTTTTATTTTTTTTTGTTTGTTTTATACAGTTACTCCTGTGTTCTTACTCATTTTAGAGCTCTTAAGTGATATGTAAGCAATAAATATAAAAAGGATAATGTATACATGTATAACAAATGCAAAAACTGATATAAAATTATTATCAGTAAGACAAATGGAAAAGCAAACAAAAGACATGATTTAAAGAAGAATTAAATGGCATGTAAATGCATAAAAATAAAGTCAGACAACTAGCAATAAAATTCTAATTAAAGTAGTAAGATTCGTTCATGTCTATGGGATCAGCAGAGATAATGTAATATGCACTGGTAGCAATAAATGTGACAGAGGACTGTTATTGGTAAGGACCCAAACTAGTAGTTTTCTGAAAATATTATGCATTAATTCTCTAAAAACTACATATATTTATGAGCCATTTGGTTTGTTCATCCTACCTTATAAATCTAATAAGATTATAAAACAAGCTAAACACTATTCTCTGAATATAAGTCAGAGATTGTTTAATATGTTTGATTTATATAATCTATGATGGAAGAACGTGAAGCCATTGAAGAAATATGCTTGATACATATTTTACAACAATAAATACAACAATTTACTATCTAAAATTTTTTAACATGAAATGAAATTCTAAATTAAACATTAAGTTATAAGGCTATCAGTCTACATGTATAAAATTATTCTAAATAGAAGATAAGTAACTAGCAAAAATATAGAAAAAATACTAAAATATTAATGTAGGCAGTCATTGCTTGCTTGTGGGGTTATGGTACATATATGTATAAGATTGAAGACCTTGTGAATCCTTGAGTTACTTATCCCTTTAATCTAACAAAAATGTATGGAAATAGTTTTTAAAATGAGTATGTACTATAAAACCTTTTTGTCCTTACGATTCCATAAATGATGTAATACAACAAATATATGTATAGCATTTACACTGTGATAGCTACTCTAAGCAATCTAGAAATGATGCATTGTGTTTAGGGGAACATGCATGAATTAAATATAAGCACTTTACATCCTTTATAGAAAGGACACAAACAGGTATGGAGTTTAGTGTCAGCATAGATTATAGGACAGACCCTCTAGAAATACTGAGTAGTGAGTACACCCACAGAGACAGACAGCACGGTATGAGTTCTGGAATCTGCTGGACAGGCCTCAAACCCTGGCTTCACAGTCACCTAGCCATAAGATTTTGGTCTAGCCATTTAACCAATCTGAGTTGCGTTGCCTCTTAAATGGTAACACCTTTCTACCTCAAAGGATTGTTGCCTAACTAGGTTCATGATTAGCACAGTGGCAGATACACATGGAGTACTTTATAAGTGAAACAGCCATGCATTCATAGAACAGGACTAGAGGAAGGAGTGCAGGGGGAGGTTAGTTTTGTTTTTTTTATTTGCAGTGCCAATGTATGACTGGAAACATAATATTTATCTCTGTCTCTGTATGTCCTCTGTCTGTCTCTGTCTCTCTTAGTCTTTCTCTGTCTCTGTATCCCTGTCTCTCTTTCTCTTTCTCTTTCTCTTTCTCTGTGGGGAGATATGTAGTGCTATGTACATTAGTATGAGCAGATATATGGAGGATAAAGGACAACTTTAAGAGCCATTGCACAAGAGTGTCATTGGGTTTGTTTGTTTGTTTGTTTGTTTGTTTTTGAGCAGGCTCTCTTACTAGCCAGGGCTTCACCCACAGGGTAGGCCCTCTGGCCAGAAAGCACTAGATTGGAGGAAGTACAAAATGGAAGCTCTCCTAGCACTGGAATGATGAGCACATATGGCCATGCCAGTTTGTTGTTGTTGTTGTTGTTGCTGTTGTTGTTGTACTTGATTCCTGGAGATGATAAAACTCAAGCCTTTATGCTTGCATAGCCAGCAGTTTACGAATGGAATTTTCTTCCCAGCCCCTGCATACATATTGTCTTTGAAATAGGAAGTAAGTGTTACATCACCACGAAAAAGAGGCAAGCGGAACCCAGCCTTTACCTCATTAAAAAGGAGTTCCCGTCTCTGTTGCTTTCGGAGGTCCATTTTCTTCACCGCCACTTGCTTGCCTGTGTGCTTCTCAGTCGCAATGCACACGATGCCTGTCGACCCTTCTCCGATCTTGATAAAGTTATCCAGATATTCCCTGGGGTCTCCTGGGCTGACCACCAGTTGCAGGGCGGCTCGAAATTGTTCATGGGATACCCTGGAGGGCTGCTGGTCTGAGCAGGAGCCCCAGCTGGGTGGAGGGTAGGTGCTCGAGGAGATACTGAGAGAGCTTAAGTAAGAAGCGGTGGAGATGTACTGAGAACTGGCTTGCAGGGAAGGATGGTGGTATAGGGATGCTTTGTGGTACCCAGAAGGGTACTGGTGGCTGCCTGAAGAGTAGCCTGCTTTGCTTTGACTTTGAGGTAGTTTGCTGGGGCCTCTGGGGTAGGTGTCGGACCCTGACAGTGGAGGACTGAAGACCATCTGTGCTCGATCATAATCCACCTGAGAAGACAGAGAAATACACGAGCAATATTTATTAGATCTCAATCTGAAGCCTCTGGCTGGGAGAAGGAGGAGAAGCAGTGCTAACAGGACCTGTCTGGGCAGCTACAATACCAGCTACACTCAGGAAAGCGCCTTCCCACATCTGTGCTTCCTACCCCTACCTCCAACCATGGGCTTATTTGATTCATATGATCAGTATCCAAGATACACTTTTTGTTTATGCCATAACTATAAAAGGAAGACCTTCATAATAAAGGACCTTAGTCTTCAGCCAACATTTGAGGGGAAATGTCAGAGGCAGGAAGGAGAATGTCCCCACGCTTTCAAACTTCTCTCCTTGAAGGTAGTTTGTGAAATGCTTATAAACAACACAGCACCTATACCTATAAAGGGGGAAACATGGCTCCTGATGTCAAGTAGCTTTTGCTTCAATGAGGAGTATTAAGAAAAAATGGGGGTGGGGTGGGGGATTTTCACCAAGTAAGTTCAATTAAGAATCATAAAAGAAAAACTTCAGGTATTCATAAGAAAAAAAAAGTTTTACATTGACCAGACCAGCCTCCAATGAGATTCTAGCCAAAACTCTTTCACTCTGATGTTGAGGAGTAGGGCTGAGGGAACTTGGTAGTGGAGGAGGGGAGGGACAAGCAGAATAAGGAAAGGTTAGGAATCCAGAAAATCGCCGTGTCCATTTGAATGGTCCCAGCCTTGTGGTGCAGCTTTTCTCAGTGAAATCTCTTGCTCTACACTTCTTCAACTACTCTGTCATGTGAGCACATAGAAAACTGTCTGAGAAGACCATGCTTCAAGAAGGAAGGCTTCCTGCCATGGTTGAGCTAGAAACTGATGCCCATGGGCTATAGTGAAAGTGCCTCACATAGCTAGCTCACGTCAGGCCCTCAGGTGACAGTAGCCCTGAATTCTTTGACGTCAATCTTAAGAGAGATGCCAAGTCAAGAATCGACCACCTAAGGCTCCCCAAATTACTGATATCCAGAAATAGTGAAATAGTAAATGTATTTTATGTCTAGGAGGCAATTGTGTTAAGTGGCAGTACATTTTGTTTCATGAAAGTTTGTTACAGAGCAATCGATACCTAATATATCAAGAGATCTGACCCAAGAATTTGTGCATGTTGATAAATATATACTATTGTTTCAAACAACAAAACTCTGGGGTAATTTGTTAAACTTCAATAGATAATTTATTCATGGAGAAATTTTTATGACTTTTGCTATGACTACATTAATCTTGACAGCCATGTTGAGAGGTCACCAATGGCTTAGACATTTTTTAAGTCCTAGGATAAATGGAGAGTAAAGACATGAGTATGAGAACCATCCATGCTTGCTTGGTATTAAAGCCTTGATGATGAATGTGTAACAAAAGGTGCAAGGAATCCAACACCTACCCTTCTACAATGTCAGAAAGAACAGAAGGACTCTGCAAAATCAAACAAAGGAACAGCGGCCAGTGATGCGGGAAGGAAACACCAGGGCAGCACAGGAATTTGGAGCTGTGGCTGAAAAGTACTTTATGAAGAGATAAATGAATGTTGCTGAATATCCCTAGAAAGTGAAATGGAATGGACCTGACCTGTCACCTTATCATCCAGGCAAGATGGTCGAACAGGCAGAGGCCAGCATCTTCTATCCACTGCATGTAAGGATGGCCATTTCACCAGGCAAGGGAGCAAAGACTGCCTATCGTGATCTCCTGAAATCCACTACCCTAGCACCATTCTCGGTTGTTCTGCACTGTTTCTGGCTCTGGTGACAGTGATGCCCTGTAACACATGTAACATGTAAAACAGGCAACACAGGCAACACATGCAAAAGTTAGCTTTTCTAGCTGCAGGGACACCTCAATCCATCCATATGGATCCACCACTCTGATGGTGTTAGAATAGGGAGCAGGTATCCCCCAAGCCAGAGTCCTGCCTGGTATGCAGAGGAACATACTTGGGCATATCCTGACTCTGATAGCTTCAGTCAAGATCCTCAGCATCTTTGAGCCTCAGTTTCCCCATTTATAAAATGAAATAATGATAAAAATATTAACATCTCATTTCTTTTTTTATTTTTTATTTTCTATATTCTTTGTTTACATTTCAATTGCTTTCCCCTTTCCCAGTTTCCCCCTCACCATATATCCCATAAGTCCTCTTCCCTCTGCCCAATCCTCAATCACTCACCCCCCATTTCTTTGTTTTAGTACTTCCCTACCATACTGGATCAAGTCTTTTCAGGACCTTCCTTCTTGGGAATCATATGATTTGCTAATTGTAACTTGAGAATTCAGAGCTTCTGGGCTAATTAATTTCCACTTATCAGTGATTGCATTTCATGTGTATTCTTTGGTGATTGGGTTACCTCACTTAGGATGATATTTTCCAGTTCCAACCATTTGCCTACATATTTCATGAATTCATTTTTTTAATTGCTGAGTAGTATTCCATTGTATAATTATACCACATTTTCTGTATCCATTCCTCCACTGAGGGACATCTGGGCTCTTTCCAGCTTCTGGCTATTATAAATAAGGCTGCTATGAACATAGTGGAGCATGTGTCTTTGTTGCATGCAGGGGAATCCTCTAGGTATATGCCCAGGAGTGGTATGACAGGGTCCTCTGGAAGTGTCATGCCCAATTTTCTTAGGAACCGCCAGACTGATTTCCAGCAATTCTCAAATTCATCTGGAATAACAAAAAGCCCAGGATAGCTAAAACTATTCTCAACAATAAAAGAACTTCTGGGGGAATCAATATCCCTGACCTCAAGCAGTACTACAGAGCAATTGTGTTAAAAACTGCATGGTATTGGTACAGTGACAGGCAAGTAGATCAATGGAATAGAATTGAAGACCAGGAAATGAACCCACAGAATTATGGTCACTTGATCTTTGATAAAGGAGCTACAGTCATCCAGTAGAAAAAAGATAGCCTCTTCAACAAATGGTGCTGGTTCAACTGGAGGTCAGCATGCAGAAGACTGTGAATTGATCCACTCTTATCTCCTTGTACTAAGATCAACTCCAAGTGGATCAAGGACCTCCACATAAAACCAGACACACTGAAACTAATAGAAAAGAAACTGGAGAAGACCCTGGAGAACATTAGCACAGGGGGAAAGTTCCTGAACAGAACACCAATAGCTTATGCTCTAAGATCAAGAATTGACAAATGCGACCTCATAAAACTACAAAGTTTTTGTAAAGCAAAGGACACACACCGTCAGAAGGACAAAACAGCAACCAACTAATTGGGAAAAGATATTCACCAACCCCACATCTGACAGAGGGCTAATATCCAATATATACAAAGAACTCAAGAAGTTAGACCCCAGAGAACCAAATAACCCTATTTAAAAATGGGGTACAGAGCTAAGCAAAGAATTTTCATCTGGAGAAATTCTGAGGGCTGAGAAGCACCTTAAGAGATGTTCAACATCACTAGTCATCAGGGAAATGCAAATCAAAACAATCCTGAGATTTCACCTCACACCAGTCAGAATGGCTAAGATTAAAAATTCAAGAGACAGCAGATGCTGGCAAGGATGTGGAGAAAGAGGAACACTCCTCCACTGTTGGTGGGATTGTAAGAAGGTACAACATCTCAATTCTGAGCTTGTAGAAAGTCCAAAAGATTGTGTAGAAATGAAAAGATTTGAAAGATGATGGGCCAATAAACTCTTATACTGTTGTAGTTATATTAAGTACTTCATATAATAATGGTAATATTAAAAAAAAACCCTCAAGAACAACAAAACTAGTTATCGTTTACAGAATACATACAAACATACCAATGTCATATTTGCCCCTTACATTAAGTTCTTAAAACAATAAGACATAAAACTTTTAATTATAATACACTGGACAATTGTTATAGTTAACTTACTCTATAAGAAACCAGACTGATTTCTAAGGCCATGTGCGCGTGCGTGCGTGCGTGCGTGCGTGCGTGCGTGCGTGCGTGTGTGTGTGTGTGTGTGTATAGTGGGAGCAGGGTAGAGAAACATCACTGTAATTTAAGCAATTGGAGTCTTGCTCTCCATTGCGCTGCCATTAACCAAGAGCAGGCTCACCAGCAAGGCCAGCAGGAAAGGCTAAGTGATATCTTAAACTTTTCAAAGTGGGTATTGGAAGCTACAAATGCCATCATTGTCCAGAGTCCTCCTGGGGAGATTTTTTTCTCTCTCTCATTGTTAAGACAAAATTGCATTTATCTCCCATGAGCATGTATAACTGATCTCTAAAGGTATATTACAGACAGCAATGCCACAGCCAGTAGGAGTCACAAATACCACTTCTGCACTGTGTTGGGGGCATTTCCTCCTCTATCAGCTGTCAGCAGCGTTATTAGGATCTACTCTGTGCAAGTATCTTCTGGCATATAAAAAGAAGGCACATGCCTGCATGAAGGGGACAATTTCCTCTTGCAGACAAGACAGAATTATTTTCTGAGAGCTGAACATCTTTGAAATTAGGTGTTTCAGATAAGAAGATGCAATTGTCTTTCATGGCTGCTGCTAAGAGGTGCAGACTCTTAATGAAGGGACTTGGAACAACTAAAACCACAAGAGACAATTTTAGAGCCAAACTAAGTGACTCAGAAAAATTAACTGTCTGCTTCAGGCAAGTAAACATGTGGTCTCTGCTTTATTCATCCATTCAAGGGGATGATAGGAGACAATCAGGCTTTCCAAAGCAGAAGTGCAGGAGTGATCCCCTGGGGCCATGGGGGTCACTGAACTGCAGCTCTGGAGTTGATCTTAACCAACTGCAATGGTGGAACATGTTACAGGCTCATGCCTATGGCAAAGACCTCATTCCTTTTAATTTTGTTTTGTTTTCAATGAAATTGAGGCTTGGGAACATAAAATATTTTGCACGTAACTCAGGTCAATGGCCCTCTATGCCCATGACAATCATAGCACATGGTGCTTCTGCTGAGGTCCATCTTATATTCACAGAAGGACGCTTCTGGATGTCCTGGGCCCTTAGCTCATTGGCACCCAGATCTTATTTCTTGCCTGCTATGGCATCCTCACCATTCCTTGTCACCTTCCTGATCTGTATAATCAAAGCTGGGACCCTTCCTTGTGATTAAAATGCACTGACATTTTCCTAGGGTCAAAGTTGGGCTCCCTCGCTAAGGGACTACTACTCTATTAAAAGTCTGTTCTTCCAGGAAACGGAAGCCCTAATGATAGCATCTGTTTAATACTTTCCATGTACCAAGGTCTCAGTGCACATCATGGCATTTGAACCTCACTTTAAACAGGAAGACCTATTCTATTTTACAAGAGGACAGAGACATAGTAGGATGAAGCAGTTCGGATAAAAAGACCTTAAGCTTCTAAGACAGCAGAAAGACAGTGCCAGTCTTCTTTGAGTCCTTTGTTGCTTGGGTTCTACATAATTTCACCGAGACAGGCTTCAGTGATGGAGGATGGATGGGGAGTAGACAGAGAAAGGCAACATGTGAGCCGATAGTGGAAGAGGTAAGGGATGACCTAGTATTCATCCGTGACCTTACATAGCTGATTAGTCTGGAACAAAATAAGAACTGGACCAGAAAATAATGAATGATAAGGCCTATGGGAGGAGAGAAAGGCTAGGATTATATTTTGTTCTTTTTTTTTAAAGTGTTGGCTTAGATTACTCTTCAAAATATAAATAAATGGTTGTGTCAGAGAAATGAATTGATCATCTGAACAACTCATTACTTTCAGTTTTGCTTTGGTGGAAACCTACTTTGTATTCAACCGCAGCGATGCCCATCTTACAGCCATGTGCTCTTTTACAAAGGGAAGCCTTGCTGCTTGTCTGCAGCGTGTCTGCCTCCCCCCTGGACACAGTCTTGACATCTGTCCTCATTCCTCCAACTTGTCTTGCTCAGGGTAGTCTATAGTTAGGAGTTTCATTGAAAGACAAATCAATCTGTGTATGTATATTCTTACATGCACGAATTCATGCAGAAGTCACATTTGAAGTATCAAATCTTTTTTTCATGTAATTTAAAGACATATTCCAGAAGATAAAGGGATAGCTATGGAGTTTATATGAGCAAGCCTGTCTCTAGTATTTGTGAAGGAATATAGAAGCTAATCATTTAGCAAAAGCACGGTGCAGTTGAGTTAGGACATCAAAAGGGATGGTAATTACTAAGTGAACCACTGCATCTCCCAGAACCCATACTCTAAACCATTTCCAAAGGATGTGTGTATGTGGTTTTCCCCCTGCCAAGGCTGAGCAGGGGCAGAAAGCATTAACATAGGAGAGCAAACAATAGAGACACCACAAAGACTGTCCCCATTCCACCAGGGAAAGCAGTCCTATGTGCTTTGTGAACAAGCAACTATATAGGAATGATTTCCCTCCCACATACTCTAAAGGGGATTCCCATATGGCCCAATGTAATAAAAAGACAGATAGATCAATTGTTTTGCAAATTATCACCCCGGGCTGCCAAACCAGTTAGCTGCAGTGCTGGAAGGCTCCTAATGATTTTTGCATATCGGCTACTTTTGGAGAGGAAATTCTCTCTGCAGGAATCTTTAAAAATACAGACAGATGAATAAGAAGCCATGCTTTCCTTCCTTTTGGGGTGGATAATAACATTCACTTGGTTTTTAGTATACCATATAAATGAATTCTTAAAGAAATGTGCCTTTTCGTGTGTCTCTAGTCAAGATGTGAAGTGGGGGAGGAGGCTTATTATGTGGGAATAAATAATTCCCAGTTAACAGTTCAGCCAGAATGCCCTTCTACAATAAGTGCACTGTCTCCAAGGATAGGGTTAGGTACAGGCTCGTGATGTATCAACATTATAAGTAATTATAGCAATGAATTCATTTAATCAATCAATTTCAGTAGTGGTGCACTGTGGTGGACAGGGCATAAAACTCCTCACCGCTATCAATTGCCCCGATTACAGCTGGCTGTCAGCCAGAATTCCCCTGATCCATGTTAGTTAAATGCACATTAATCTGAATTTGGCAGTGTAATCAAGGACCCAACTGAACTGTGAAATTGAATTCTGCAGTAGAACATCATTTGACCATTTTATGCCAAGGCTGGAAAAAAAAAAAGTAGGGGGTGGGAGAAAGAGCAGAGGGAAAAAATGATGCTGCAGCATCTCTGTCACCAGGAGCCCCTGCACCGACATCAGGGAGGCTGTGGCTGGATGGTGCTGGAAGGTGGTGTGTGTGATGGCTGCGTCCTGCGTCTCTCCTACAGAATGGGGACCGGGGAATGTTCCGTGAAGGATGGAGATTACAGGGAAGGGAGACAGCTGCTTCCAGGGCTCAGTTGTGACGCTCCAATACACCTTTTTGGAACACAATGAAACAAAGAGATTGCTCCTCTCAAAAAAAAAGGGGGGGGGGAACAGCGGACTGGGTGTTGCTTGCTCTCCATAAATCAGAGCGGGATAAAAGTGAATCACAGCCCTCTATTGTCTGAGCTTGGAAAGCACATCTTAAATTCTGGACTGAAAGGAAAACCTTAACAGAACCAGCCTTGGTATTGGGAAAGGAAAAAGAGCATGTGTAAGAGAGCCAGGGAGAATCACGTGTGTGTGTATGTGTGTGTGTGTGTTGTTGTTGTTGTTGTTGTTGTTGTTGTTGTTGTTGTTTTTGTCTTTTTTCCCTGCAGAGACATTTTAGGGACTGGTAATTAGGAAGACAACTCATTCATTCTGGTGGCCCTCCTGTTGTCTTTGCAATCCGGTTTCTCCCCCTTTACAGGCAGGAAACTCCACTGATTTCTGCTTGCTCGCAGGCAAGCTCGACAGCCCTGCCTGCGGCTGATGGGCTCATGGGCCTTCCTTCTTGCTTTTTCCAGCAGCTGCTTGCTGTCCTCTGAGCTACAGTCTGTCTCTTTGCATAGCATGAAGGAACCTCCTATTGAACCTTCATAAAGTAGTTACGTTGCTTCTGCCAAGGGCAAAACCTTGTCTTTTATTGATGTGGGGAGTTTCCTTCCTGGTACTTACTTTCATTTACAAAACGGAGCAATTAGTTTCCTAGTGGATGTAGCACATTTACTCTGGCTGTGGGACAGGGGTACATTGCACATGCGGGGAGCTGATCTTCACTGTTGATAGAAGAAGTAAGTGATGCCAATGATTAGTGGTTATGAGCAACCCTTGTGGCCCTCAGAGCATTGAGCATCTCCTTATGCTGCTGAGGTGGGGGGGTTGGGAGGTGGGTTGGATTATGGGTGCTCGGATGAACTTGCTGCATTTGGAGGTCATGTTCAGTAGGAAACTATTCAGTGCATTGAGCAAGTTGCCAGGGATTTTTCCCCAAACACCTGAGTTGGAATTTCATTTAGGCCTATAGGGATATACGTCTCATAACAAGGAGCCTGAAGAGTTAAGTCTTTCCTGACTTATTAAATAAATGGTAAGCGCACATTATGGATATTCAGATAAGTCGTTACTGACCTCTGCAAATGGAGAGAAAGTACTTCTAGGAAGAAATGACTAAGCCTGTGATGAGCAGACTCCAGCACACTATTTCTGGCTTTTCTCCTACCTCTAAATTGGCATGTGTAATTACCCCCATAATTGTTTTTCCTAACTCACAGGAAGGATCCTCCATCCCAACCACAGACACTCTGCCTTATCATTCCCCAGGGCCTGAACGAATGTGCAGTGAGGGAATGAGTGAATCCGAGTCTATGAGGAGTGGCTCTTTGCTTCTGAATATGTGTTGATACATGTCAGGGTCCTAGGAATGGATAACACCAGGCTAAATTAAATTCTGCCTTTTAATTTCGTAGCAGAAAGAACTACTCATAGTGACCAAAATATGACTTTTCTTTAAATCATTCCCAGG
This sequence comes from Apodemus agrarius, assembly GCA_964023405.1. NCBI lineage: Eukaryota > Metazoa > Chordata > Mammalia > Rodentia > Muridae > Apodemus > Apodemus agrarius. The sequence continues at coordinate 44,471,662 of OZ030008.1, read as the reverse complement.
AAGAAGAACAATCCCAGGAAGGTGTATGCTCACATATAGTATAAGGGGTATCTACAGTTGTACCTGTGGGGCAGAGAGATGTTAAAGATTGCATGACATTATCCTTTGCATGCTTTGCATACCTGAGTGAGGACCATAAAGGGACATGTATATAAAGGAAACAAAGGTTAAGGCAATAACACCCATTGTCATGTGAAGTGTGAAGTCATTCTTTTCCTTTTTCATTTCTTTCCTCACTAAGATATTTTGGTGGCCTGCCCAGGCTTCAGCAGCCCTGCCATTACACTAAGAATCAAGCTCGTAATGGGTTCCTAGATGATGGTCCACAGGGAAAAAAAAGCAAAAGAGAAAGAGCAGAGCAAGAGTGGATGCTTTTTTTTTTTTTTTTTACTGCCTGAGTCTGAGCATGCCAGTGCCACCAATAACCGCGAGTCATTGAACAAGCGATTCCTGAAGGCTGGGAACATAAGTCATGGTGACTTTTCCTCCCTGAGAAAGCAAAGGGCCAGTCAAACAGTGAAAAGGACTCCTCTGGGCACTCCAGAGGACGTTCCAAGCAAGATTGCACACTTCTCTATGCCCCTATTGATCTAGAGAAATTGTGACCACCTTAACATGCTCCGTGTTTGGGACCCCAAGAACTAGAGCATCAGACTCCTGTTGCCCTGCATATAGAAGATGGTGTGGTAAACGGATCAAGATGCACATAGTGTGCACTTGGCCCCTAGCTTCCATGAAAAGTCTGAGAACTACATTTTTGGATCTAGAGGACCATAAAGAGTGCAATTAGAGTTCTCACATGGCTCACTGAGACTTTTATGGTAGTGAGGTGTTTACTCCTTACACTGGTCTTCTGTGAGCCATATCTCTAAAATGAGGACAGTACTTAGGCATGGGGAAGTCTGTAAAGATGAGCTAGATAGGATTATAGAATTTGTTTCTATGGTTTAAAAACATGTAAAAGATTACAAAAGAGAGGATATTTATAGGACCAGCTTTACTAGAGAAGGTAACGGTAACATGTTTTCTAAGCAGGAGTATCGCCATGGATAGGTGTTAATACTCTTTGCCATTTACTAACTCCTTGATGTTTATCAATCTTATTTAATTCTCATCACAAGCTCAAAGTACAAATTTGAGGCACAGACAATCTTACATAACTTGTAAGGACTCAAATAAAAATCTAGGCCATGAATGCTTCCATATTAGGTGACAACATTATCATCTTTAAGAAATTCAAACAAGGCAATTATCCAAGTTAGGATGAATTCATAGAAAGAGTCTTATGGATCTTCCCATCTAAGTCTTTTTTTTTATAGCTTGTGGTTTCAGCAACTACCCATAATTCATATTTCTAAGGGACTAGAAGTCATATCGGGAGCATACTATACACAGGCAGCTCAAAGAGCTTCCTTCTGCACAGGACTCTCACCAGCAAGGTAAGGGCATCCAGCAGTGTGTCCTTTGGAGAGCTGTCCACCCACTTTTCCACTTCTCAGCTTTCCTCTAGGAAAATAGGGATGTTCCGGAAGTCAGAGGGATACAGTTTTGCACCCCGACTTAGCACTGCATTCATATACTTGAGGAAGCCCATAAAGACAGCTTTCTGGAATTTCAACTGCCTAACAAAGGAGCTTGGGTTTTTCTGGATTTGTAAGGACTAAATTGGAAAATATCCATAAAAGGCATCTCACTGTTCTTAGAACACAGTGGCCCTCGGATTATAGCCACTCTCTGTATGCCAACATCGAGACTGGCATTTTGGCTACATGTATGAGTAAGTAGGCTGTGCTGACATGAATTCGTTTAACCCTCAGATGACATGATGAGGCAGGGACTGTCTCTATCTCCCTTGTAGGGTTAAAGAGGAGTCACAGTTAAGCACTCAGCTGGTAAGTAAATGGCAGAGTTATGACTCAAGATTTGAGCAGTTTTTCTCCCCAAACAAAGGTAGCTATAAAAGGCTCCTCTATTTGATTTTGTATGACCTTGACCATGGCACAGGTTGGTATATTTTGTTATTGCAGATACTTTAACTATTATGAGTGAAGAGTGAGAATCCCTGCCACCTAATAAGGAAGAGAATAGGAGTGCTGTTATACGCTCAGCTATGCCAGAATAGCCCCTCACAGGAAAGAATTACTTGGTCCAAAACATCAGCAATGTCAAGATTGAGAAACCCTGCCCCTCAATGCAAAAGGATCACAAGCAGGTATTGAAATGATTTTTGATGCAACGTCATTACATTAGAGCTAAAAAGGCTTCACAAAGGCCAACTATAGGTTTGGTACTTCTAGAAACTGTCCCCATGTTGTGGGAAATCCATGTCATGGATTAAAAATGAAAGATCTGGGCCCTAGTTGGTACACGAGCTGAATGAGCAGGCGGCTAGTGCGACTCCCAAACTTTATTCTGTAACTTCCAATGGAGGCAGGAAATTTGCTGTTGAGTCTTAACTAAGCAACACGTATATCTGGCATGTTGCAAGTGCCTGGGGAAAGACTGAATTGTCACTGTGTCAGGAATTTCTCAGTGGCTTTACCCTAAGGTGTTCTGGTGGCACCAAGACACATAAGCCAACATTATCTATCTGTCTGGTCCTTGGAGAGCACTGAACAAGCCACATTAAATTCAAGACGGCAGTATCTCCTGCTAGGTTGCTATATGGGTGACATGTCTTCCGGGGAGAACAGGAAGCATCCTTCCTCTCGTCTTGCTACGTTCTGTAGTTCTTTGATGACAGTGGTACCATCCTTGGCCTTTCCTGTCCCACCTCAAGGTGCCATCTGCTTAGCTTCAGGCAACGAGATTTAAAAGGAGAGAATAGATGTCAGTATCAATGAATTTTTCTTCTTTTGATGCTAACAAGAAGAAAAGGGGAGTGGGTTTTGCTGTTGTTACTCTACAGTTTTTTTTTCACTGTGAGTTAGAATTGAAGTTTAAAAAAATTAAAGGACAACATATTAAACTGGTCTCTCTCTCTCTCTCTCTCTCTCTCTCTCTCTCTCTCACACACACACACACACACACACACACACACACACACACACATACACACATACACACCTCCTTTTGCTCCATGGTATCTGTGCCTTTTCCCCCACTATGTGAACATCACCCGCCCTTCTCTAGAAGCTGTCAGGAGGCAAAGCCAAATTATCTGAGTCGTGATCACTATTTCTTGCCCCAGCTGGAAATCCAAATGCAATTGGTTGATTTTTCAGAGTACATCTCTAAAGGCAGAGGCACCTAACTGTTTTTAGAGAGATGTTATATTTTTAATCAAGTCAGCGTTTTAATTACCAACATGTTTCCCGCCTCTTGCCCTCCCACAAAACCTGCTCGTCAATTCTCCTGGGTTTTGGGGGGACACAGGAGCAGCAGCCTGCTCCTTTGGAACATTGACTTTAAAATGCTGCAAACCTCCCGGCAGACAGTCTCATGCATGAATGTACTCACACTGCTCCTTAGCCACAACTGATGGGCACTGTTTTGGGGTTTAGAAAAGCTCAGGGCAGGTCTATTTTGATTTATATTTGGAAGTCTGCAAGGGATAAAGCAAATACCCATTTTTTTGGCTCTGTATCCTTCCTCTCTTCCTCTTATCCCAAAGTTCTGGAGGGCCGAGAAACATCATAGATTTTAGTTGCAAATTCAGCTGAAGCCCTGAAATTACATAGGCCTGTATAAAGGGAAAAGCTAGACTTGAGAAATGGCAGGCTTGAATCTAGACCTCATGTATAGACAGCTGACATCTTATGTGTGGCCTGTGACTCCCTAAAGCCCAGCGTTCTCTTCTGGGAAATGGGTGGCTAAGGTTTGCTCCTGGTCATGCTAGTCCCGAAGGCCTCTAGGCATGAGTGAAGTGCACACTAGATAGGACTTAAACCAAACTGCAGAGCCTGTATACCATCTAGTGGGGTTAGGGTTCATCTCTAGCCATTTCATTCTGAATCATATGAAAAGATGTGTCCAGGGATACCAGGCTGACTTCATTTTTCAAGAGAAGCCTGCAATCTCATCGTTTGTGACTCATGAAGTAAAAAGGGATTATCTTGTAGATTGGACAAAAGTGACCCCAGGGGTGAAAGGTGATACAGTTCAACAGCATTTTCTCAAGGACCATGACCCACGCAAGTGCCTTTCCGTCTGTTCATGGGGTAGTGCTGGGGACTAAATCCAGGGCCCTGCGTGGGTATGCGTGACTCTACTCTCAGCCCCTTCTTAGCCCTTTGTTTTGAGACAGTCTCTGGCACTTGAGACTGATTTTGTTGCCCAGGCTGGACTTGAACTTATGATCCTCCTGCTCCAGCTCAGTGAGTTCTGAAATTACAGGAGCGAGCACCATGCCCAGTGCATTCTTCACAATGAATTCCCAGCATGTCACTTGACTCAGCAGTAGAGCATAGTTATTTGATTCTAGAACTGTGAAGGACTTCTTCCCCATGGCACTCACAGAGAATGATCTGTGGTAGAGTTGTGTTAACTCTGTCAAGTACCAGGAAATATATATATATGTAGGTGCCATGTGGGTTTGGCTCTTGGCTATTGGCTAGTAAGACCTGTGTCCAGCGATCATGGTGGAAAGAATGAAGTAAAAATATTCTTGGCATTCTAACTATGGTCATTCAAATGCATTCAACACAGTGAGACTAAAACCCTTACGATCATTTACTTTTTAACTAGAGTGTGTATTTCATGCCTTATTTTCTCAGGATTCACGTCTAATTTTTTTTTTTTTTTTTTATCTCGGGAACGAAAATAACAGGTCCTTTGTTTCTTCTAAAGTGTAGCTTAATTCACTTCCTGTTTTCCCAAATAGCTTCTCTTAAACATTTTAGATAATAAGCAGAAGAACAATTTGACTGGAATTGACCAAGCAGAGGGCTGAGCTAGGGGGCCTTGCAGGGTTGCCTGTGTTCTCAGACAAGCTGCTGAGGAGAAAGCATTGGTACAGATGTATGTGACTTGGGTGGCCATGTCCCATCAAGAATGTCTTGAGACTCCAGGTAATCCAGAATCCATATTCAAATCCTACCTTTCTGCTTCAGCTGCACAGTTGAGGTGCCTGCCAATCCTTCATAAGTCACCATGAGCAAACTAACCATGTGTACACTCCCTGGGCTCTTTGTAAATGGCTTATGGAAGTGGTGTGCTGCTAAGCAGGGATCAGTGCTTTCCCCATAGTCTTCTTCAAAGTGTGGGGTATGGCAGACCTGTCAGTTCTCAAAGCAAATTTATTTGAGTCTTATTAGAGTGTATTTTGGGGTGGGGTTTGTCTCATGGGTGGGGGTGCATGCCTAGCACACATAGGACTCTACAATGGATTCCTAGCACTCTGAAAAAAAAAACCTAGATAGTCCAGGAATTGGCTGCTATCCATTACCGGAAATAGTTATATATATATAAAATAGTCATGGATGTAGTGCACTAGACAAGACTTAAACTTTGAAGAATTGGGGACTATTATGCTATTGTCTGTAATATCCTAGTTGTTTACCCTTTATCATAGAACTTAGCAAATATGATCAAACTGTATTTATTTGTAGTAAATCAGAAAATTGTTCCATTAAATACACATTCCATTCTGTTTTAATCAGAAATCTTGTAGTAGATCCCAAAAGCCAAATTTTGATTCTAATAACGTATAGACCTTGTTTTAAAGCCTTTGATTATGGGGCTCATGGGAAAATAAGATAGGATTTGGGAAATGATTTTCACTGCAAAATCAGCAAGCTCTAAAGACGCTAGCCACTTAGAGCCTCCTCGGCAGGGTCAGTCAGTCCTGGAGAAGAGGCAGTGGACCTTACCTTTGGAATGCACATTGTGGGCTCGGACAGTCGAGGGTAGGTGTAGGAGTTGTACGAGTGTCCTTGAGGATGAGTTTTAAATGCACTTGCTCCAAATGGCATCATGGGTTCCTGAAGCCCTGAGCCTGACTTGGATCTCTGGCGCATGGCTGGCTGAGGGCTTGTCTGATGCAGGTATGATGATTTTGGCCTCCTGTCATAGTCATCAAGGCTGGGTCCCCAATCACTTTCACTGTACGCCAGACTCTCCTTGGAGCACCTGCTGGTCCCTGCAGTTCTAGAAGGCGTGAGTTGGAATGAGTAGTCCAGAGGGGAGCTACTGGAGGCTCGCTGATAATCCCACTTAAGGTCACCGTATTCACTTGGTTTGCTCAGAGAGTCCAAGTGTGTGTGATAGTCGACAGGGAATCTGGCCAGGTCGGTTTTCAAAGGCTTCATCTCAGGATAGTAAGCGTCTCCATGTTTCATCTTCATGACGTGCCCGTTTTGCTTGGCTGCATGGCTGCTTTTATAGTACAGATCCAGGTCGTCTCCATAGAGACTCCTGTCTCTGTACTTCTCAGTTGTGTAGTCCGCAGTAGTATCGGATTCACTGGAATATTGGGAGAAAGTGATGAAGCCGTTTTCTTCTGAGTGGCCTTGAACGCGGCTAGTTGCTCCCTGATCTGGGGTGGGTGGACTTTCTTTCCTTAGGGAGTTGGAGCGGGTCACGGAGATGTTGTCGAAACCCTCTAGCAGACCATTGATAGAGGTTTCCTTGCAGGATTTATTTCCTCTGACGATTGTCTAGGAATAATAGGAGGAATGTTGTTTAAGAAAATATCCTTGGTTTTATACTTGCTGGAGGATAGTGCCCCACTTCATTTAGTTTAAAGTACAGAGGAAAAAAAAACATGAGAGGAACATTTTAGTTAAAAATAATTGTTACCTAACTTCACTGGAAAAATAAATAAATCAAGTATTTAACAGTAATTTGGACTTTCAAATTTGTGCTTACCTGTTGCATTAGACTATAGAGAAGTCATTTCCAATGGTTTTGCCAATAAAAAAATAAACAATCACATTCTTTTTTAAATTACTTTTAAGTTAATTTTATACATATGTGTACTGTGAATATACTCGCCCTGTTTCCCTTTCTTGTCTCCTCTCACTCTGACAGGGCTTTCTTCCTTCTAGCCAGCATGGCGCGTAATGTCTTGTTTGGTGGGTAGGTTTTGTGAAGGAAGGCATAACTGCAGTGTTTTCCTTATTGGACTAACCATACCATGTCCAGAAGGTCACATTCCACAGCACTCCTCGTCTATCCTCCAGCCCTTGCAATCTGTCTGCTTCCTTCTGAGATGTTCCCTGATAATGGCCTTTTAGGGGCTGAGTGATCAACAGTCACTTTTTCTCAGTGTTTTGATTAGTCTGAATCTCTGTATTGACTGTTGCCCACTACAAAAAAGAATCCTTTCTGGCTATGGATGACAGAATCATTGTCTAAGGGCATGAATATAAACATTTAGAATGCAGTTTGGACACACACACACACACACACACACACACACACACATCAGTAGTAATTTCAGCCTGAGGGCCTGTGCAAACCTTCAGCTTCTAACAGTGGCTATATATTTTAATAGTCTATAGTGTTTGTTTATAAAAAGAATATTTGTTACTTTAAAATTCACTATTCGAACGATTTATAAGCAGTGCCACTGGAATATAAACATGGGTAGAAATGGGTGTGCAATCTTTATACACCTATGCAAGACAGAACTGACTGATGTTATAAGACTTTGTGGATGTTTCTAGAAGACACTCCCTGAAACTGTGATTATGGAATAGTACGGAGAATAATTATGTGGTTTCATTTGCAATCCAATGTGATACTATTAAGAATTGTACTACAGTCCTTGCAGAGGCCACACGTGTGTGTCACCATCTTTGGATTTGGGATTTTGCTTGGTAATGATGTGACTGGGTCTGGATCTCGGTGACAAGCTGTTCCCTTTAATAAACGTAAATAACATCAGAATGCAAAGAACAGAAAGAAACAGGCAAGCCACTTACGAAGCCAGTCAGCTGTGTCTTGGTTTGTCATTACACGGTTTGCACTGAAATATGTGGGGGTGGATAAAAGAACAAAGAACAAAGGGTGGCTATCAAGATCTTAGGAGAAAAATACACTTGAGCAAGTTGTAAGGAGCTCAGAGTTATCATAGTTAGTACCATAGGAAAGTTTAAAGTGTTGGGAGAAGACCAAGCTGTCCTAGAGTCTGGGAGCCATAGATTAGTGCCTCAAACTTCATGCTGAAAGACCAGGACATTTTTTCCCCCTGACAAACAGTCTTAGATTAATTATTTTTATTTATGTCCCTTTCAATAAACTCATTTTAGAATAGTTTAACAGTGACATTTCATAGATGGGGCAGAGAATTCCAAAATGCCCTTCTCACCCAGTGTTTCACATCTTAATAATTTGCATTACTGTTAATAAAAGCCACCCTTGTCAGCACTCCATCAACCTTCTCCTAGGGCTCTGGATTCTTAACCCTGAGAAATAAAGACTCATTTATTATGTCTTCTGGGTCTCTTTGACAGTTTCTGAGACTTCCCTTGTTGCTGATGTTCTCGGTAGTTTCGAGAAGCAGTGAGCAAGTATTTTCAGAATGTCCCTCAATTGGATTTGTCTGATATTTTCATCATGATGAAACTGGGGTAATGGGTTTGCAGGGAGGAAGGCTGTAAATTAGCAATTTCATCACATTCGATCTGGTGGCACACTGTCAACATGGCTTATTTCTGATAACATTACCTTGGTCACATAGGTAAGGTTTCATTGGCCAGGTGTTTAATTTCTGGCTTACAATTCCTTCTTTCCCTCCAGGAGTGAGACACAAGGCACTGCTCCCCGCCAGCCCCTGTGGAGGGGCTTAGTGGCCGTAGGGGTTGAATCCCACCTCTTTGCATAAGGCATATCTTTGCATAAGGCATCTGAAGCTCTGCAGAGGAGGCTTAGGTGTATGTTTTCCCTCGTTTATTATTTATTTGTTTATTCAGTCATTTGTTTATATCCATATCGCAGACTCACAGGAATTTATCAAAAACTTTGAGTTATGATCCATGCTGTGCCGTTTGCTTTGTCACCCAGAAGGGTGGAGTTTTCATCCCCAAAGGTTCTTTTATGGTGGTGTCTGTGTCCCTTTGACAGTCTTCTTTCTATTGTAAAACACACTAGCATTCTCCATTACTATTATGGGTTCTGCCTTCGTCTCACTCTTCTCTAGCTCTGTGGCTTCATCAGCCAATTCTCCACGAAGCCCTCCTTCTGTATATCAATGATCTAAGTCATGACAACTGGGACTCAGGGTTTACTTCATCACCACTGGGGTATCATTTTCCCAGGCCTTCCCAGTGAGCAGAACTAGAAAAGCTGCATTTGTATATCAACACAGGCATACATAAATATCTGTCCACTTGTATGACTATTAAGGCATGTTTATATTTCTGAACCTAATCTGGTACTACTACAATGTTCTTTGTAACTTCCTCTATTTTGTATCTGTAATCTCTTGCTTTCCAACATTTCTTAGACTGATGTATTTTTCCTGCATCCTCTTTTGTATAATGGATTTCTGTGGGATAAGAGAAGTCACTGCATACAGTTAACCCCTTAGACTTAGAACTGCCAAGTCTGCCATTTCTATGCTCTGGTCACTATATTCAATGAAATGCTAACTTCACATACAAATAAAGGGAGTAAATGTAATGAATGAGATTCCATCTGCCTGTTGATATAAAAGGAGAAATATCAACAGTGCTATGAGAGAAATGTTATTTGAAGAAAGGGATAAGAAAAGTCTCTTTTTGCTGAGCTCTGTTCTCCAGGCATGGACACAAAATGTTCACTTCCTTTTTGAAGTCAGAGCAGCTGTGGCTACCCACACGAGACTCCAAGAGTAGGCCAACTTATGCAAGGCCTGGAGTACTGTACACAAGGCAGCAGAGGTGGTGTGGGCCCTCCCTGAGGATGGGTAGGCAGTTAGCAGTTGCTGGGGTGAGTTCGGTTGGCTGTCTACATTTGCCAATGTGCCTACACTATAAGTAACACAGTTAAACTCATTGGTTCAAAGCTAGCCTTGGGTGGAAAAGTCTCCTTACCTGGTGTTGTATCTGAATATGTATTGGATTACATCTCCCTATACAAATTTACCACAACAATATGTAATATTTTTGCTTTTCATTTTAAAACTTAGACTTGCAATACTTATAAACTATATAGTATCAGAAAAATTGCTTAAACTTTTGTGGGCATGGTGCTTAGTCTATGAAATAGTAAGGATAAATACTTTCCTTATAGGATAAAGATAGCAGTTTATTTATACTTAATAATATTATGAGTAAATTGGTTGACATGACTCCTGCCATCGAAAGTACTAGTAAGTACTAGTAAATTCTTATTTGACTATTATCTCAATAAAGTTTTAAGTTAAGTTAAAAATTTGGGAAAGAAAATTGAAAGTTTGGGAAAGAAGGAAGCTACAAACAATAGAAATTTAGTCATGGTTGCATATATGGGACAAAATCAGATAAAAGTAGCAAATAAAATTATTAGTAACAAGATGTAAACCACAAATTTCTGAAACTTAAAGGGGAGATGCAGTTCACATTATCCGCAACTGCAGCATAAAATGCTTTTTATTAGAACTAAACAATACATAACGGAATGCTTTCAAATCGTGATCAGTACTGTACTGGTATCCTTCTTATACATGTAATGTATGACTTAGAAAATTAGCACAGTTAGACTTTCAAGGTTTAAACTGAACGACAGACATAAAAAGTAAGGACTACCAGAAACATAGTAAGCCCTGATGGAGACCATTCCTCAGAGGGAAATTTCAGGCTGGGGTTTCTCAGACCATAATGCCTACACAAGTCAGCCCAAGGTTCTGGGGAAGGAGATTCAGATTCAAAAGGCCTGGAGAGAGCCTGAGATGCTGCAATACCCCAAAGCCAGCACAGGTGGCGCTGCTGTCCTGTAGCTCACACTGCAAACAATACAATTCCACATATTTTTTTTAGATTCTAGATTTCCTGTATTCAGGGAAACTTTACAATGAAAATACAGACAATGAAAATATATTATATATATACATATATAGAGAGAGTATATTACAATGAAAATATATTTTAAGTTTAACAGGAGCCAGCATTTCATAAACACACACACACACACACACACACACACACACACTATTCTTTTTATACATAAAGTCATATCTCTATTTATCTGCCTATCTATCTATCTATCTATCTATCTATCATCTATCTATTATCTATCTATAATCTATCTATCATCTATTATCATCTGCCTAGCTTTAGTGGTATAGTTGTCTTGGGCTTTCTCATCCATTTTGAAGGTGAAATACATTTTATGCTTTAAGAAGCTTGGTTTTCAAATGGGCCTTGAACAGTTGGAGCGGGGCTATCCCAAAAAGTTTTTGCCTGTCTGTGGGATATATTTCTTTTAGCTTGGTTGCCTTGTCTGGCCTTAACGAGAGAGGATGCATTCACAGAGACTTGATGTGTCAAAGTGGGGCGACATCCCAAAGGGCCCCCTACTTGCTCAGAGAAAAAGGGGAACGGGGATGGGGGAAGGGTTGTGGGAGGGGGTGACTGGAAGGAGCAGTGAGTGGGATGTAAAGTGAATATGTAAAATGATAATAATGATAATGATGATGACAATAATAAAACTAAAGTAAAAGGTCAACTATTACTCCTACCATTAAAACAAACAAACAGACAATCAAAAAAACTTCACCATTTGGCTCTTGTATTTCCCCAGTTGGGTCTGCACTGCTTTCTAAGCATTGTAGTGAACCGTAATACTCCTTAGTTGCAGATAATTAAAACCTAAGTGCCACAAAAGTAAAATGTGTGGTTGTTAATATTTGAAAGGAAAAACATTTAATTTACTCATGAGAAGGGGACAAATGAAAGCAAATGAAAAAAAAACCAAGAAAAGTAAAGGTATTTCCTTTTCTTGGATATTAATTTTCAGCTTTAAAATGATTTTAACGAAGTATGTGAATCATTCTTAATAGAAGCACATGGGGTGATTTTTTGTTTGTGTGTTTGTTTCAGATGAACCCCTATTCATTCTTAATAAGCAGAGGAATCACAAAGTACAAATGTTTGTTGCAAACAACTTTTCAGAATATACAGAGACACAATAAAGTAAGAGAAGGGCTTTATAGCCTCTTTGATTAGCAAGTCCAGTTAACTGAGAATTCAAGGCATATTTATTTTTGCTGACTTGTGTTTTCCATATGGACTCATAACCATCAAAGCAACAATAAAGAGATGCAAACATGCAGAATTGTCCAATGTGGCTTAACCAGGCACGGCGGGACTGCTGTTCATTATAATCGGCGTCTGATGTTTCTTTTAAATGAGATTTGTGTAATTTTGGAGAGATCAATAATACAATAACTACAAGAGTATCAGTGAATTTTATGCTGTGGAAGCTCCAAGCATTAAAAATCAATGCATGGCAATCTGCTTGCATCTGAAGCAGGGGTTCTCATTGTCTTTCCGCTGTAACCTGGACCAGCCCGGCGTCCATTCTGGCTCCTGGTGACAGCAGCCATATTTCATGGCACGGCTCGTGCTGGCTGGCGGCTGCTGATAAGCGTTAATGGATCTGTCCGCGAGAACAGCTGTCTCCCCTTGTTCCGGGGAAGAGATGAAAAAGTGCCTCTGTTCTCACTGTCTGTATTAACCTTGACAATAATGAAGTGTGTAATTAACAGCTTTGCCCTAATAAGACCTTACATTTCCTTTTCAAAAAACAGCATTTTCTCTGCACCTTAAGGATGTGCTTTACATTGTCACAGTAAATACCTCCCAAGAGGCCAGAAGGCAAAAATTCCCAAGACTAGACAATAAACTAAGGTACATTTAGGAAGTATCTGCCTTTAAACTCCACAGCGGAATTCTGATCCTGTGTGGGGAGAAGCAGTTCACCTGCCACACAAGTGACTGGAAACATCTGTGTCCATAATCACAACAAAATCAGACAAATCTACACCTATAGCCTCCCCAAAAGACTTGAATTTTTGCTTGGATTTTGAAATATCACATCTATCTTATACATTTCCCCACTGGACTAATTGGGCTCGGGCAATTGGATGAAACTTAGACAATACATTATTTCTGGAAAATATGACAGTTTGGTCAGAATATCGCAGAGGGTGAGGTATTATGAAGATTTCCAAGCAAAAACAAAGAAATAGCCAAAACACCCCAAAGCAAAACCAACAAAACTCCCAAAACTCTGAAAACCCCAAACCAAACCATAACAACAACAAAAAAAATCATTCAACAGACTGTATAGTACTGGTTTGGAGTAATAAAATACAGTGGTTTTACAACACGTTTGATGTATTTAATGATACTAAATTATATGCTTAAATTGATAAGTTTTTGTTATGTGTTTTTTTTTTTGCCACAATTAAAGAAGAGTTTAGCGACTGGGAAGGTATCTCCGTGGGCAAAGCACTCACTACGCAAGTATGAGGACCAGAGTTGAGATCTCCCACAGCCTCAGAACTGAGGGGCAGCTTGCCTACTTGTGACGTCAGCATCCAGGAAGGAATTACTGGGTTCCGGGAGCAAGCTGTGGACTAGACTAGCTGCATCAACAAGCTCTGGCTTCAAAGAAGGAGCCTGCTTCAATATAGATGATAAGGTAGAGAGTGGTTGGAGAAAACACCCCAAATCGACTCTGGCCTCTACACACAACATATTCATAGGCACCATCTACATGCCTGCATCTACAGACCTGCGAACATAAATATGCACATACAAGCACAGCAAACTCAAATCACACACATGGAGAAGAAGAAGAAGAAGAAGAAGAAGAAGAAGAAGAAGAAGAAGAAGAAGAAGAAGAAGAAGAAGAAGAAGAACAAGAACAAGAAGAAGAACAAGAAGAACAAGAAGAACAAGAAGAACAAGAACAAGAACAAGAACAAGAAGAACAAGAACAAGAAGAAGAACAAGAACAAGAACAAGAACAAGAAGAAGAACAAGAACAAGAACAAGAACAAGAACAAGAACAAGAACAAGAACAAGAACAAGAAGAACAAGAAGAACAAGAACAAGAAGAACAAGAACAAGAACAAGAAGAACAATAATAATAATAAGAAGGACAACAACAACAACAAGAGGAAGAAGAAGAGGAAGAAGAAGAAGAAGAAGAAGAAGAAGAAGAAGAAGAAGAAGAAGAAGAACAACAACAACAACAACAACAACAACAAATGGGTATAAGGCAATGACCATCTATTGCTCCTCAGAATGTCACATGTTCACAACTTGACCTGTGTCTATCTTTTCTCAGCTGATGAGGCAGTTCCTTAAGGATAGCTAGTCTAGCGTAGCCTAACCTGGGCCAAGTTTCTGTTCCATGTGTTTCTCATTTGTTGCCCAGCTAGTCCACACTTAGTTCCTTGGCAACCAGACAGGGTTCCAAGCTGCACAGTGTCTAATCGCATTGAATGAATTAGGCATGGTCTCACATCTCCTGGTTCTAGTGGTAAAAGTCACATGGCTAAACTTAATGTCTGCAGGAAGGCAGCCTCCATCTCCTGAGAGACGTCAGAGTCTTATTGCAAAGGGCACGTGAGCAGATAGGAGAGGAAACATGAGACCACCCTTGCATCAACCTACCACAGTTGGACGTTGTTGAGAATTTGTCAGGATTCTAAACAATTTGCAGAAGTATGGGCTCGTCCTCCTAAAGTCAAGAGTTTTTTTCTTAAAGGGTCCATACAGTTTTGAGAAGCGTAAAGATGCTGAAGAGTGAATATACGCAAACACCTGTTAGTGCATATAATTTTATCTTCCAGTTGTTTAAGTACCTATAATATCTTGTCACACGGGTGATTTGAAAATATTATAAAAGCTAACTTTTACTATTTAGGCCATATCTTTTGGAAGTGTGTGCATCTCTTTGGTTTCATATACAAGAAGTCATTGCTAGATCCAATGTCATAAAGTGTCTCTGTATTTCTTTTGAGTGCTTCCGAGTTGAGGCTCATGTTCAGGTCTTTGATGCATTTGAGTTAATTTCTATATATGGTATTCATTAAGGATCTATCTCTATTCTTTTGTATGTGGATATCCAGCTTTTCATAGTATTGAAAAGGCTGTTATTCTCAGTGAATAGTCTTGGCATCTATGCCAGTTTATTGCTGGGATGATTCTATTCTGTAGGCTTCAGTATCTATACTTATACCAACATGAGACTATTTCGGTCTTTATTGTATAGTATAGCAACTTTTAAGATTGAGAACTATTAGTCCTCCAATTTTATTTTTACTTTTAAGAGCATTTTTTTGGGCTGGAGTGGTGGATCATTGGTTAAGAACCCTGGCTGTTCTTGCAAAGAATCTGGGTTCAATTTCCAACATGATGACAATTGATAATCATCTGTTACTCCAGTTGCAGGGGGTCTGGTGCTCTCTTCTGGACTCCACAGGCACCAGACACAGATGTAGTATACAAACATACATGCTGGCAATACACAAATACATAAAAAATAACATGTAATGTTCAAGTTAAAGAATGTTTCGGTCTTTAGGACCCTTTGAGATTGCATTGAGACTCATTCTTTGTCTCTCTTTTCTTCTCTTTTTTCTTTCTCTCTTTCCCTACCCTTACCCCTTCTATTTCTTTATTCTTTTTTTCTACTTTCTTCATTAGTCTAGATGAAATTCAGGGCCTTATAGGAAGGTAAGGTAAGGTAAGGTAAGGTAAGGTAAGGTAAGGTAAGGTAAGGTAAGGTAAGGTAAGGTAAAGGCACGTTAGGTAGTCTACCTCTCAGCCACAACCCAATCAGGGTTGTTTTTCTATTTCTTCAAAAGCCAGCATTAATATTTTCATAGGACCAAACTGAATTTATAGGCATTTTTGAATAGTTATATCTTCTTAATAATATTACATCTTTGCATCCATGGAAATCAGACAGCTTTACATTTGTTCATTTATTTACATCTTTATTTTCTTCTATCAGTTTTGCCCTTTTGGGTATGTTTTCAGCTCTAAAGTTTTTTAGTATTTTGGTATATGACAATAAACAATTGATCCACATTGGTCATTAGTTCAAGGTACTGAATCGAAGCTTACTACTTTCCCTCCCGGACAAAAGCTCCCAGCAAAGGGTTAAACTTTCTCATTTGCAAAACATGTTGTCATGGAAACGGATCCTTTCCTGCCTTTTGGCATTTTAGGTATTCCACTGCAGTGGAATAGCACTGTGCTCTTTTGCCTGCTCTACTCACTTGTCTACAGGTAACAGGAAACCTGGTGTGTCTGTGGGGGATATAGAAGGGTCAGCATGCAGGCAGGACACTAGGGATTGTCTTTAGTTTAATGGAGTGTTTTCCTGTTTTTAGAGACTGTACATTCTAATTCCACATGGCAAGGGTCCATAACTCTTCTTTTAGGAGCTAAGATTCTCACTCTGATCTGACCCAGGAAGATTATGAATGTGCAAAAGTAATTCACATGGAGGCAGGCTAGGTCAATTCCTGGTCTGCAGACCTCTCATATTTAGGCTGCAGGGTTGAGGTGACAGCACACGTTCCCTGAGGCTTATTAACAAACAGGCTTCCCAGTAATAGATCTGACATCTGGATCACCAACTATCTTTCCCATTGTCTGACTACAGGATTATTTACTATTCATATTGCCTTTGCATTATGTTCAAATGTGGTGACTTGAATAAGACCTAGAATGAGAGGCAATCCCGCAAGAATTGCATGAATTCAAAATTGGAGGTAGAGGAGATACTTTTGTGGAATGGAGGAGAAAAGATGCTGAAAGGAAAAATAGTTCTAAAATAAAGAAAAGCTTCTGTAAGGATGGAATTAATCCTTGTATGCATCTGTGTTCTATTGCCCATCTCTCTCATTTGGTTTATCCACCAGTTTGGGGACGTGTCCGCCATTACTCGCATGCCCCATTTTTTGAATGAGGAATGGGGACATAGGATAGCTGCCTGAAGTTTCACAGCCTTATGGAGACACAAGAGACTGAAATATCATTACAATTTCACCCCTTCCCGATAATTTTTCAGCAGGTAACAGTGGGAGGTCTCCTTGGAGATTCTGGAGGGCAAATCTCTGTGACTGTGAGGTTAGTCATTGAATTTGATGAAATGACAAAAAGTCTGTGCTATTATGTGTGACTCTACGTTCTTGAGTCTCTGCCATCTGCCCTGAGAAAGGTCTGTCTGTCTTGGTAGGGCTAGTCCAGGTATACTTTCAGGATACAAATTTGCTGAGCAATCTATAGTGAACCCCAGGTAACCTGAAATCAGGAGAAGCCACCCAAAGAAACATGCTTGTTGAGGTTCTGATCAGTTTGGAGTTGAGATTTGTTCAAGGTGATAAATATGAGTCTATTTTCATTCTTTTACATGTAAGCTATCTCTTTTGACCTGCATCATTTGTTGAAGATGCTATCTTTTCTCTGGTGTGCATTTTTGGTTTCTTTGTCAAAATCAGGTGTCTGTAGTTGTGTGGATTTATGTCTTGGTCTTAAATTTGATTCAATGTGTCTATTTTTAGGGGTATAGCATGCTGGGATTTTTATTACTATAGCACTATAATACAACTTGAAATTCAGGATGGTGGCACCTCCAGCAGTTCCTTTATTATTCAGGATTATTTTAGCTATCCTGGTTGAGTGTGTGTGTGTGTGTGTGTGTGTGTGTGTGTGTGTGCTACCTTATGCATTTATGTTTCCATATGAAGCTGAAAATTGTCCATTCAATTTCTGTAAAGAATTTTGTTGCAACTCTAATGGGGATTACATTGCATCTGTAGACTGCTTTCTGTAGGATGGCTATTTTCACAATATTAATCCTACAGATTAATAAGCATGGGAGCCTTTCTATCTTTTGATGTCTTCTTCACATGTCTTAAATATTTATTATACAAGCATTTCACTTGCTTGGTTAGAGTTATCCCCAAATATATATTCTGAGGCTATTGTGGGGGTTGTTGCTTCCATGATTTCCTTCTCTTCTCAGTATGTTTGTATATGGGAAGGCTGCAGACTTTTGTCTATGAGTTTTTTTATCCTACTAGTTTGCTGAAACTGTTTTCAGTTCCTAGAGTCTTCTAATGGAGTCTTTAGTGTCTCCTAAAGACTCATATCTTCAGTGAATAAGGATACATTCACTTCTTCCTTTATACGTGTATCTCCTTGATCTCCTTCAGTTGCCCTACTATTCTAGCTAAAATTCTACTATATTGAACAGGTATGGAGACTGTGGACTTTCTTGTCTTGTTCGTAATTTTAGTGGAAATGTTTTGTGTTTTTCTTGGCTGAGATTGATGCTGGCTATGGGCTTTCTATAAATTGCTTCCACTATGTTGAAACATGTCCTCATATCTGGAGTCTCTCCAGGATTTTTATCACAATGGTGATTTCTGCATCTGCTGGGATGTTTTATATCTTTTAGTATGTTTTATATCTTTTAGTCTAGTTGTTTTGTGACAGTTTATTTTAATTGATTTGTGTATGATAAATCCTCTATCTCTGGAATGAAACTCATTATGGAACCAGTATCTGCCATTATTAATGAGGCCCTAAACATGAGACTAGATCATGTATCATAGGATCAGGTTTTCCTATAGAAAAACCTACTATTATTACTCTGCTACATGAACAGACCAGTAAAATAATTCCCAATGACATTGTAGATGGAAAGTGTGTAAGAGATGGAGGTGGTGGATGATTCCAAGAAAACAATATTTTTCAGAAACAACAGGACTGATACACATTATGAACTCACAGAAATGGTGACAGCATGCACAAGACTCATACAAGCTGAAGCCAAATCAAATCCCAGCAGGAAGAGGGAAAGGTAGACACTAAGTCACACTACTATCTAAGAACCTATTAATTCATAGCAGCTGGGAGAGGGAAAAAATCTGTTTTCTTCAATGGAGTGATAGTAGGGATTAATATACACTCCTGAGCAGGCCTCATGCTCAAGAGTAGTTGATCAGCACAAATCATACTCTGTGTGTGTGTGTGTGTGTGTGTGTGTTCTTTTATTTATTTATTTATTTATTTATTTATTTATTGAGAGAGAAAATGAAATTGGGTAGGCATGGGAGGCAGATCTGTGACTAGTTGGGGAATGGGATAGAATATGATAAAAATACATTAGATAAAATTATCAAAATCAAATAAAAACATCAAAAGAATAAAGAGATATGTGTTTTTTAAAGGCATTAATATCATAGACTTTATTTGCTATATGCCAAAACAGACTAAAATCACAAACACCTGAGTGAAGTATTCTTGATTCCACTGTCTCTGATACCACACCTTTGGCAATAGCACTGCCACGGAACCTGTGTCACGTGGATCAAGGCTCCTTAGCATCAGGAATGCAGCCAATATCCATGCACAGCTGCGCTGCACAAGCTGATTTTCACGGACAGAGCCTCAGCTGTTTTATCAGCCAGTTTCTGGGGAGTGAACAGTTCTGTTTTGCATTTCGGTATATCTTTATCATACCACACTTCAGACTTCACCAAGCTAGAGTGGTTAACTACTAGGAACCTTGGTTGACATGCAGCATTTGACAGAGCTGATATTCAAGGTTGCTGCAAACAACTTAAACATGACCATAGCATCCAAATAAAATAAAGAAAGGGTTCTATCAATTCAAATTTGGTTTCATTGATGTGGAATGTGTGAACTTTATTGAAAGAATTACCCATCTTGCCTGAATGTATGTTGAATAGAGCATCCATTTGCAAAAATATGTATATATTCAGCTTGTTCTATAAATAGGAAAAAAAGACAAAAAACAAATACAAACATATCAATAAAAGAAACATATCATTAAAAAAGATACCTATCATTTTATCACCACTCACATATTTTTAGTTCCTGGTCCTGAGTCATAGATGAAAGAGTCATCATAATTTAGATTTGCCTTACATTTTCTTGGCATGGAAGCCAGAAAACTGCAAGGGACCATCCTCCATCCACAAGGCACTGAGAGCTGGTAAGAGGAATGGCTTGGAGAACTTGGATGCCTCTAAAGAGAAAGTGGCCAGGTGTTCTATAAACTACTCTGTATGCGCATCTGTGTAGATGGGGCTGCACAGAAATTTGACTGCAGTTGGCCTCTCCTTGGAAATGCTTCCTTGTGGGAGGGAGTACATGTCACAGTAGCAAAATACAAGCTGTCCCTATTCAGAGGATCAGTCATCCAAAGCAGCAGGTAAACACAGGGTATTAAATGAGATGGGATATCTCCAAGTGACCCTATAGTGAGCTTTGCATATAGACAGATGCAAGCTTCAGTATCTATCCGGTCTACCATGAATGAAGTATAAAATTTTATGTAACTTGAAGAAAGCCCCTCTATAAGTATATCACTTTTTTGTAGAGTAGCGTTAAATATATATTGGACTGGAGGGAGAATCAAAAGAAGCAGGGTATATGTATGTTGTCACCCTAATACAGTGCTAGGTACATAGTAGACAATTATACTACTTTCCTATTGGGTTTAACATAAAGAAACTTTGGACAGATCAAAATCTTAAAGACTACCAACACTAGTCTTTATGCTATGTAAGTAATTGTCGAATGAATGAATAAAATAATAAAAATCTAGATAGTAGCCGAGGAGGGAGCATAATTGTAAACAATTGAATTTTATTTGAGTGAAGATTAATCTCATTACCACAATGCTAGTATAACTGAGTACTTACTTTACAATTCCAATAAAATAAAGTTCAAAGACTGACAAAATCTATGTCAGATAATGGTTACTCTTGGGGTAACTGAGAATGGGTATAAGATGAGGTGGAAATCTAATGGAGGGGAGGAAGTTATAATATTGTGATTCTTGATACAGTGTATCATCTTTGCAAAGATGTGCTGATCAGTATGGCAGTTTGAGTGAGAATCGCTCTCATGGGGTCAAATACATAGATATTTGGTCCCCAGTTGGCCAAACTGCTTGGAAAGATTAGAATGTGTGACCTTGTTCGAAGAATTGGGAATGGGCTTGAGATTGAAAAAGCCCATACCATGTCAGTTTGTTTTCTCTTTGTATTATGTTTACGGACCAGAAGTACACCCCTCCATGATGGTCATAGACTCATTCTCTGGAAAAATAAACCCCAATAAACGGTTTTTTAAAAAATGAGTTTCCTTGGCCATGACGTCTCTCCAGAGCAATAGGAAAGTAACTAAGACACTTGTACACCTCTCTCTCTCTCTCTCTCTCTCTCTCTCTCTCTCTCTCTCTTTCTCTCCTGTATATATGCATGCATGCATGTATGTGTGTGTATGTATGTATGTATGCATGCAATACACATCAATGTCAATAAAAACTTTAGATCGTGAAGATGAGGAAACAAGTACCTTGAGTTTTTTTCTTTTTTTTTTTCTGCTTTTATTTTTAATACTATACTTACACAAAAATCACCTGGGGCAGAGAGACAGTGCAGTGAGATGGGGTGGTAATGTAATCCCCCCACCCTTCTAAAGCCTCAGGAGGAGAAAATGAATTAAGAAAATGAGCCCAGGATAGCTAAAACTATTCTCAACAATAAAAGAACTTCTGGGGGAATCAGTAACCCGGACCTCAAGCAGTACTGCAGAGCAATAGTGTTAAAAACTGCATGGTATGGGTACAGTGACAGGTAGATAGATCAATAGAATAATAGAATTGAAGACCTAGAAATGAACCCACACACCTATGATTACTTGATCTTTGACAAAGGAGCTAAAACCATCCAGTGGAAAAAAAGATAGCCTTTTCAACAAATGGTGCTGGTTCAACTGGAGGTCAGCATGCAGAAGAATGCAAATAGATCCATTCTTATCTCCTTGTATTAAGCTCAACTCCAAATGGATCAAGTACCTCCACATAAAACCAGACACATTGAAACTAATAGAAAAGAAACTGGGGAACAGCATTGAGCACATGGGCACAGGAGAAAGTTCCTGAACAGAACACCAATAGCTTATGCTCTAAGATCAAGAATTGACAAATGGGACCTCATAAAATTACAAAGTTTCTGTAAGCCAAAGAACACTGTCAAAAGGATAAAATGGCAACCAACAAATTGGAAAAAGATCTTCACCAACCCTGTATCTGACAGAGGGCTAATATCCAATAAATACAAAGAACTCAAGAAGTTAGACTCCAGAGAGCCAAATAACCCTATTAAAAAATGGGGTACAGAGCTAAACAAAGAATTTTCACCTGAAGAAATTCAGATGGCTGAGAAGCACCTTAAGAGATGTTCAACATCATTAATCATCAGGGAAATGCAAATCAAAACAACCCTGAGATTTCACCTCACACCAGTCAGAATGGCTAAGATTAAAAACTCAAGAGACAACAGGTGTTGGCGAGGATGTGGAGAAAGGGGAGCACTCCTCTACTGCTGGTGGGATTGCAAGCCGGTACAACCACTCTGGAAATCAGTCTGGAGGTTCCTCAGAAAACTGGGCATGACACTTCCAGAGGACCCTGCTATACCACTCCTGGGCATATACCCAGAGGATTCCCGTGCATGCAATAAGGATACATGCTCCACTATGTTCATGGCAGCCTTATTTATAATAGGTAGAAGCTGGAAAGAACCCAGATGTCCCTCAATGGAGGACTGGATACAGAAAATGTGGTATATTTACCCAATGCAACATTACTCAGCAATTAAAAACAATGAATTCATGAAATTCTTAAGCAAATGGTTGGAACTGGAAAATATCATCCTAAGTAAGGTAACTCAATCACAAAATAACACAAATGGAATGCAGTCACTGATAAGTGGATATTAGCCCAGAAGCTCTGAATACCCAAGACACAATTCACATATCAAATGATTCCCAAGAAGAAGGAAGGAGAGGGCCCTGGTCCTGGAAAGGCTTGATGCAGCAATGTAGGGGATTACCAGGACAGAGAAGTGGGAGGGGGTGATTGGAGAATGGGTGGAGGGAAGAGGGCTTATGGGACTTATGGAGAGGGGGGAACCAGGAAAAGGAAAATCATTTGGAATGTAAACAAAGAATATAGAAAATAAAAATAAATAAATTAAAAAAAAAAAGAAAATGAAAATAAAGCCCGGCCGGGCAGTGGTGGCACAAACCTTTAGTCCCAGCACTTTGGAGGCAGAGGCAGGCAGATCTCTGAGTTCGAGGTCAGCCTGGCCCACAGAGTAAGTTCCAGGACAGCCAGGACTACAGAGAAACCCTGTCTCCTCTAAAAACAAATAAACAAAACAACAACAACAAAATAAAGCCCCAGAGAAAATCATCTCAGGGTGTCCCTGCCCCAGAGAGGCCCTGCCCTGGGATTTTTCACACCTTAAAAAAGTGTGTGTGTGTGTGTGTGTGTGTGTGTGTGTGTGTGTCCAATGTTTTTAAAATGGTCAAGATTGAGGAGGACAGGGTTTCTTTTCCTCATAGTTCTTTCTTTAAAACTTTTATTTTATTTTATTTACTTATTTATTTTTACAAAATACCATTTCAGTTCCCACTTCTTCCCCTACAGTACAGGAGTTGCCCACCCTCAGGTGGGCTTGTGGCTGGGTCGGGAGTGGGGGTACTGGTCCAAGAATGTGTAGGACATATGGGAGAGGAGCAGGTCTGAGCACCATGAGAGCCTGGCTGGAGCAGCAGGCGGTGGAGACAGAGAGCCCGAGCCCGGACATATAGGACATTTACTAAGTACCTTGACTTTGAACTATTTCTAGGTCCTCTATCTTCCCAGAATAAGAAACATAGACAACAAAAGTTAATTTCCTTTTGTCTGTATCTTAGACAGAAAACAGAAAAAACAAACAACAAAACAAGACAAATAAATAAAAAAAAACCCGAAATTCAACATCTTGAGAAAAAAATCAATTCATTAAAAAACAAAAGCAGTCCCTGCAGGCAGCTGCCATATTGCCTGCAGCTTCCCATCCAGCTGGTGGTGGGGAAGCCAGACCCAACCAGCGTGCCAGGTGCTCAGACCCAGCCGGCAGCGGAACCAGGTACCCGAGACAGCCCGAGTTTAAGACCTTCGGGGACTCAGGCCTGGAGCAGGAGCTGGGCACAGAGTAGCGGCTGCGCTCTGCACTCGCGGGGTGGACCCCGAGCTCCCTGCAGGCAGCTGCCATATTGCCTGCAGCTTCCCATCCAGCTGGTGGTGGGGAAGCCGGACCCAGCCACTGTGCCAGGTGCCCAGACCCAGCCAGAGGCCGAACCAGCCTCCCATCCAGCCGGTGGCGGGAAGCCGGACCCAGCCAGCTTCCCAGCAGCTTGGGACCAGCAGGCGGAACCAGATAACTGAGATATCCCAACTTTAAGACCCCTGGGGAAACAGGATAATAGACAGCAAACCCTGAGCAGGAGCAGTGCAGAGCAGCCGCCCAACAGGCAGAACCAAGTACCTGGGATATCCTGAGTTTAAGACCTCGGGGGACTCAGGCCACCTGTCAGCAATCTGTGAGCAAGAGCCCTGCAGGACAGTGGTTCAGGTATCCCAGTGGCTGGGAAATAGCCTTACAACCCCACAGGAGGGTCAAGCACCAGCTAGTATCTACAGGACCAACTAACACCAGAGTTAACCAGATGGCAAAAGGCAAACATAAGATCGCTACTAACAAAAATCAAGGCAATATGGCGGCATCTGAACCCAGTTCCCCAACAGCAATAAATCTTGGATACCCCGAAACACCAGAAAAACAAGACTCAGATCTAAAATCACTGGTCAGGATGCTGATAGAGGAACACTTAGATAAATCTCTTAAAGTAATACATGAGAAAATAGATCAAAAGCTAGAAGCCATTGCAAGACAAACACAATTAAATCCCAGATATCTCAACACACCAGAAAAACAAGACTCAGATCTAAAATCACTGGTAAAGATGCAGATTGAGGATCACTTAGATAAATTTCTTAAAGTAATAGAGGAGAAAATAGATCAAAAACTAGAAGCCCATACAAGGCAGACACAAAAATCACTTAAAGAAATCCAGGAGAATATAGAGCAAAAAATGAATCCCAATAAGGGGGAGAAACAAAAATCACCTAAAGAAATACAAGAGAACATGGGTCAACGAGTAGAAGTCATAAAGGAGGAAACACAAAAATCCCTTAAAGAATTACAGGAAAACACAAACAAGCAACTGAAAGATCTGAGCAAAACCATACAAAATCTAAAAACAGAAGTAGAAACAACTAAGCAATCGCAAAGGGAGACAATGTTGGAGATAGAAAACCTTGGGAAGAAATCAGGAGTCATAGATGCAAATATCAACAATAGAATACAAGAGATAGAAGACAGAATCTCAGATGCTGAAGATACCATAGGAACCATGGATTCAACAATTAAAGAAAATGCAAAATGCAAAAAGCTGGTAACCCAAAACATTCAGGAAATCCAGGACACAATGAGAAGACCAAACCTAAGGATTATAGGGATAGATGAGAATGAAGATCTACAACTTAAAGGGCCAGCAAATATCTTCTACAAAATTATGGAAGAAAACTTCCCCAACCTAAAGAGAGAGATGCCCATGAATATACAAGAAGCCTATAGAACCCCAAATAGACTGGACCAGAACAGAAATACTTCCCGTCACATAATAATCAAAACCCCAAATGTACTAAACAAAGAAAGAATATTAAAGGCAGTAAGAGAAAAAGGACAAGTAACATATAAAGGAAGACCTATCAGAATTACACCAGACTTCTCACCTGAGACCATGAAAGCTAGAAGATCCTGGGCAGACCTCATGCAGACCCTAAGAGAACACAAACTTCAGCCAAGACTACTATACCCAGCAAAACTCTCAATTGCCATAGATGGGGAAACCAAGATATTCCACGACAAAACCAAATTTGCAAGATACTTATCTACAAACCCAGCCCTACAAAGGATAATAGGGGAAAAATACCAACACAAGGGGGGAAACAACACCCCAGAAGAAACAAGATAGAAACCCCATCTCATCCAACCCAAAAGAAGAGAACCACTCAAATACAAATAATAATAACAATTCCCAAAATGTCAGGAAGTAATAATTACTATTCCTTAATATCTCTTAATATCAATGGACTCAATTCCCCAATCAAAAGACACAGACTAACAGACTGGATATGGAAACAGGACCCTACATTTTGCTGCATACAGGAAACACATCTCAGTGTCAAAGACAAACACCACCTTAGAGTAAAAGGCTGGAAGACAGTTTTACAAGCAAATGGTCCCAGGAAACAAGCTGGAGTAGCCACTCTAATATCAGATAAAATTGACTTTCAACCTAAAGTCATCAAAAGAGACAGAGAAGGTCACTTCCTGCTTGTCAAAGGGAAAATCCACCAAGAAGAATTCTCAATACTGAACATCTATGCTCCAAATGCAAGGGCACCCTCATTCGTAAAAGAAACTTTACTAAAGCTTAAAGCACACATCACACCTAACACAATGATTGTAGGTGACTTCAACACTCCACTCTCCTCAATGGACCGATCAGGAAAGCAGAAACTAAACAGGGACACAGTGAAACTAATTGAAGCTTTGGACCAATTGGATTTAACAGATATATATAGAACATTCCATCCTAAAACAAAAGAGTATACCTTTTCTCAGCACCGCACGGTACCTTCTCAAAAATTGATCATATAATTGGTCACAAGACAGACCTCAACAAATACAAGAAGACCGAACTAATCCCATGTCTCCTATCGGATCACTATGGAGTAAAAGTGGTCTTCAATAGCAAGAAGGACAACAGAAAGCCCACATACACATGGAAACTGAACAATACTCTACTCAATGACACCCTGGTCAAGGAAGAAATAAAGAAAGAAATCAAAGACTTTTTAGACTTCAATGAAAATGAAGGTACGACCTACCCAATCTCTGGGATACAATGAAAGCAGTGCTAAGAGGAAAACTCATAGCCCTGAGTGCCTCCAAAAAGAAACTGGAAAGAGCATACACTAGCAACTTAACAGCACACCTGAAGGCGCTGGAACAAAAAGAAGCTAACTCACCCAGGAGGAGTAGAAGAGAGGAAATCATCAAACTAAGGGCTGAAATCAATCAAGCAGAAACAAAGAGAACCATACAAAGAATCAACAAAACCAAGAGCTGGTTCTTCGAGAAAATCAACAAGATAGATAAACCCTTAGCTAGACTAACCAAAGGGCACAGAGATAGTATCCAAATTAACAAAATTAAAAATGAAAAGGGGGATATAACAACAGAAACAGAGGAAATTCAAAAGATCATCAGATCCTACTACAAAGGCCTATACTCAAAACAACTGGAGAATCTGGAGGAAATGGACAATTTCCTAGACAGATACCAAATACCAAAATTAAATCAGCATCAAGTAGACCAGCTAAACAGTCCCATAACCCTTAAAGAAATAGAAGGGGTTATAGAAAGCCTCCCAACCAAAAAAAGTACGGGACCAGATGGTTTTAGTGCAGAATTCTACCAACCTTCAAAGAAGACTTAACACCAATACTCTTCAAACTATTCCACAAAATAGAGACAGAAGGGACACTGCCCAACTCGTTCTTCGAAACCACAATTACGCTGATACCTAAACCACAAAAAGATCCAACAAAGAAAGAGAACTACAGGCCAATTTCTCTTATGAATATAGATGCAAAAATACTAAATAAAATTCTTGCCAACCGAATCCAAGAGCATATCAAAACGATCATTCACCATGATCAAGTAGGCTTCATTCCAGGAATGCAGGGATGGTTCAATATACGGAAATCCATCAATGTAATCCACTACATAAACAAACTAAAAGAAAAAAACCACATGGTCATCTCATTAGATGCTGAAAAAGCATTTGACAAAATTCAGCATCCTTTCATGCTAAAAGTCTTGGAAAGAGCAGGAATTCAAGGCCCATACCTAAACATAGTAAAAGCAATCTACAGCAAACCAGTAGCCAACATCAAAATAAATGGAGAGAAACTTGAAGCAATCCCACTAAAATCAGGGACTAGACAAGGCTGTCCTCTCTCTCCATATCTTTTCAATATAGTACTTGAAGTTCTAGCGAGAGCAATAAGACAACATAAGGAAGTCAAAGGGATACAAATTGGAAAGGAAGAAGTCAAAGTATCATTATTTGCAGATGATATGATAGTCTACTTAAGCGATCCAAAAAACTCCACCAGAGAACTTCTACAGCTGATAAACAACTTCAGCAACGTGGCTGGTTATAAAATTAACTCAAGCAAATCAGTAGCCTTCTTGTACTCAAAGGACAAGCAGGCTGAGAAAGAAGTTAGGGAAATAACACCCTTCACAATAGCCACAAACAACATAAAGTACCTTGGCGTAACTCTAACCAAACAAGTGAAAGATCTGTATGACAGGAACTTCAAGTCCCTGAAGAAAGAAATCGAAGAAGACCTCAGGAGATGGAAAAATATTTCTTGCTCCTGGATTGGCAGGATCAATATAGTAAAAATGGCCATCTTGCCAAAAGCAATCTACAGATTCAATGCAATCCCCATCAAAATCCCAAATCAATTCTTCATAGATCTAGAAAGAGCAATTCTCAAATTCATCTGGAGCAACAAAAAACCCAGGATAGCTAAAACTATTCTCAACAATAAAAGGACTTCTGGGGGAATCAATATCCCTGACCTCAAGCAGTACTACAGAGCAATTGTGTTAAAAACTGCATGGTATTGGTACAGCAACAGGCAGGTAGATCAATGGAATAGGATTGAAGACCCAGAAATGAACCCACAGACTTATGGTCACTTGATCTTTGATAAAGGAGCCACAACCATCCAGTGGAAAAAAGATAGCCTTTTCAACAAATGGTGCTGGTTCAACTGGAGGTCAACATGCAGAAGAATGCGAATTGACCCACTCTTATCTCCTTGTACTAAGATCAACTCCAAGTGGATCAAGGACCTCCACATAAAACCAGACACACTGAAACTATTAGAAAAGAAACTTGGGAAGACCCTGGAGGACATGGGCACAGGGGTAAAGTTCCTGAACAGAACACCAATAGCTTATGCTCTAAGATCAAGAATTGACAAATGGGACCTCATAAAATTACAAAGTTTCTGTAAGGCAAAGGACACTGTCAGAAGGACAAAACGGCAACCAACAAAGTGGGAAAAGATCTTCACCAACCCCACATCCGACAGAGGGCTAATATCCAATATATACAAAGAACTCAAGAAGTTAGACCCCAAAGAACCAAATAACCCTATCAAAAAATGGGGTACAGAGCTAAACAAAGAATTTTCACCAGAAAAAATTCGGATGGCCGAGAAACACCTTAAGAGATGTTCAACATCATTAGTCATCAGGGAAATGCAAATCAAAACAACCCTGAGATTCCACCTCACTCCAGTCAGAATGGCTAAGATTAAAAACTCGAGAGACAACAGGTGCTGGCGAGGATGTGGAGAAAGAGGAACACTCCTCCACTGTTGGTGGGATTGCAAAATGGTAAAACCGCTCTGGAAATCAGTGTGGCGGTTCCTCAGAAAATTGGGCATGCCACTCCCAGAGGACCCTGGCATACCACTCCTGGGCATATACCCAGAGGATTCCTCTGCATACAACAAAGACACATGCTCCACTATGTTTATAGCAGCCTTGTTTATAATAGCCAGAAATTGGAAGGAGCCCAGATATCCCTCAAAAGAGGAATGGATACAGAAAATGTGGTATATTTATACAATGGAGTACTACTCAGCAATTAAAAATAATGAATTCATGCAATTTGTAGGTAAATGGTTAGATCTGGAAACTATCATCCTAAGAATCACAATCACAAAAGAATACACACGAAATGCAATCACTGATAAGTGGATATTAATGAGCCCAGAAGCCCTAAATACTCAAGGCACAATTAGCAAGTCAAATGACTCTCAAGAAGAAAAAAAAGGAGAGGACCCTGGGCCTGTAAAGATTGGATCCAGTATTGTAGACCCAGAACAGAGAAATCGTGGGGGGGGGGAAAGAGTGAGGAATAGCATGAGGGGGGGAGAGGTATTATGGGACATATGGTGGGGGGTAACTGGGAAAGGGGAAAGCCTTTGGAATGTAAACAAAGAATATAGAAAAAAAATCCTAACATTAATGCAACCTCTTCACTGATATTTTTGAAATAAAGAATTTAGTAGCACAAACCCACAAAGACAAATATATATTTTCTTTCCTTCCTTTATGGATATTATCTTTAAATATTCATATATGTGCTTCATTTGGAATATCCCTAGAGGTCAGGAAGTTAGTAAGGGTCCTTGCAGTGATCTCAGTGGAGGAGAGATAGAACTCAATGGTATAAGGGCTTAAAGGGAACTAGTGGCTCACAATGGGGATGGGAGAAATGGGCAGAGTAGGTACTAAGAGGAGGAATAAATAATACTAAGGAGCATTTAACAAAGTCATATTGTTATAGAAGCTTCCTAAAATAAACATATACTTTGTCTTAAGGACAATGAAAAGACTTAGCTTCATGTTTTAGGCATTGTTGGTAAAGGTCTTTTTGCAGAAGCCAGTTATAAGGAAGATTCAGACAAAGCTTAATTGAGTACCATTCAATAAAACTTTTAGCCTATATTCCTCAGAATCGCCAAGGTCAGAACAGACACAGGAAGGCAAGGAACGGTTCCAGACTCATTAAACCCAAAGAGAAGGCCAACTGAATGCAGCAGGTGACTCCCCACTGAATCTTTACTCTTGGTCCTATTCCACTTTCATTCTGTGGCTGTAATAAAATACCCCAACAGAAAGCAACTTGAGAAGAAAAGAGTTTATCTGGATTATACTTCAAGGCTAGAATCTATCATGGAGGGAATTCATGGCAAGAACTCAAGGCAAGAGCCATGGATAAATTCTATTTGCAACTCACTCAGCGACCTTTCTTATACCACCCAGCACTACCTGCAGAGGGAGGGTGCTGGCACTGTGGTGATGGATCATCAGGCTGGTAGCTCATTCTCAACAGACTCAGGACCAGGGGTTCTTATGTGGTGCTTACCCTTGACTGAAATTTTAAGATTAAACGAATTAAGAAATGAAAACTAGATTCCATAACTATTTTAGCTAATATCTAGGATGGGCAGATCCTTCCAAGAACAGGAGGTAGAGATGCTTCCCACAGTGGATTCAGACAGAAGGAAAATTATTGCTGTTTTTAGCTGTGATGACATGGTCAAAGCTTCATGAGTTTTAGTAATGTCAATTACAAATCAAGACAATTCTACAGACATACCCTCTGGTCAATCTGATTGAGGCAATTTTTGCTTGAAGCTTATTACTCTTTCCACAAGACTGAAGGTTGTGTCAAGTTAACAAAAATAGTTAACCAAGACAGACCCTGAGACATACTTGACAGGAAGTCTCAGTGTTACTATCCTTATTTTGATGGTGGTATGTGGCAAAAGAACAGATGCTTTGTTTTGTAATATCTTTTAGTTCATGTTGGCCCCTTTAATGTAGTACCATGGAATGGGTGACTTTTAAACTACAGAAACAGGTTCCTCACAATTATGACGGCGAAGTAGTATTTTCAGTGTCAGGGGAGCGCCCATTCTTTGCCTCAATGGCAGCTGTCTTGCAAGCTCAGGCAGTGGAAGATGAGAGGAAGCCCTCTGGGGTCTCTTTAATGACTGAAAGGCTCTCATGACTTCCCCAAAGTGCCACCTCCAAATAACATCACATAGGGGACAATTAATATGTGACTTTCAGGGGTAGGGAACAGAAACATTCAATATAAGAGATGGGAAAACATTCTGTACTATTTAGAGGTGATGGATTATCATCAGGTGGGCAACTCATTCTCAAAAGATTCAGGACCAGGGGTTCTTATATGGTGCTTACCACTCTTGGTTGATTTTAAGATTATATGAACTAAGAAATGAAGAATAGATTCCATGGCTATTTTATGCAAAATCTAGAATGAGAAGATCCTTCCAAGAACAGGAGACAGAGATGCTTCCTACAGTGGATTCAGACAGAAGGGAAATTGTAGCTGTCTTTAGCAGTGATGACATGATCAAAACATCACAGTTTTAATAATGTCTTTTTATTTGATTTTCAATCTCATTTTTGAAATTAGATCACAAACATTTTAACCACCAAATGCCCTTTTTTGCACAATCTGGCTGAGTGTTTTTTTTAAGAGAAGTGTGTGTCCAATGAGCACATATCTCAAGTAAGATATGAGATCTGGTGGGGGATTCTAAGATGAATATATGTTTAGAAAGCTGCCAAAAATGCTGTTTGAGTCCCTTACGCTAAATTTGTTTCCACTGCAGCTCCCTTCCACAATGTTCTATTATCAGTGGGAGATTGGGCCTGACAATCATAATAAATCAAGCTGCCCAGTAGCAGCTCCTTTTCCTGATGCCACTGGAAGTGGAAATAAGAATGAGAGACAGGAAAGAACGGGTGCAAGCAAAGAGCAATCCTCAGTGGTGAAGAAGAAAGCCAGTGAATAAGTGACGGCCCGGCCCTTCATCAAGTTGTACCCATGCTTGGGAAAGTGCAGATTCCAGCCATGGTGGAAGTAACCAGATGAAAGAAGAACGTGGCTTGGCAGTAAGACAGTGTGGCTCATGTCCCTTGGTAGGGGTGACCAGATGACATTGGAATGAGGGTATGGCTGTGATCTTGTTGGTTCTCTAGCAATGAGGAGTGAGCAGACTTAGCTTCTCTACAGGCACATCAGTGGCCACTCTGATGTAGATGTTCTTACTGGCCTTCATGTGGCGTCTGAGCTGCAGTGGTGGCTTAAATGAGTTCATTGCCCACAGCTGGAGTCCCTAGCATTCTCTGAAGCTTTTCTCCAAATGGATGGGCATCCAAGGCATCACTGTCTGACTTAAACAGGAGCAGAGGCAACCCACTCTTTTTCCTGTGGGGTATATGTCAACAGTGAAGACCATTTGGCACTGAAGAGCCTCTGAGAAGGACAGGCTGGGAACTTGGATGCTAATCCTTAGCCACCTAAAGACACCCGAGGCAGGGACATACAGCAATCCTATATTGACCACTGGACAGGCTATCCTGAACGATTTTATACTAGCAGGATAACATATTAAATAATGGCTTTATTATTATGGTCTAGGAATTTAAAAAAACAGGCCCATTTATTAGCTGCTGGATCTTTAAAGCAGGTAGTATATCTTCCTGTTTAAAATTCAAATGGATCTATCTCAGTGGAGATCTCCCAAGTGGATCTCCCAAGTGGAGTAGAGAAACAGAGACAAGGCAGATGGACAGGTAATACTGCAAAATCCATCCGACAGAAGGCTGGTAATCAGCTAGTCACAGTGGAAATGAAATGCCAAATTCTAATTTTCCCTAGAGGTAACCATATGTAAGTATGTAAGTGTGTGTGTGTGTGTGTGTGTGTGTGTGTGTGTGTGTGTGTTCAATTAAGCCAACCACTGTTTTGTGAGAATTACAGATTTCAAAAGCACTCAAGGCTGCCCCCTGGTGTGAGTATAAATAAAAGCAGCTGCAAGAGCTTAACAGAAATTTTCTTTTAAACCTATGTATGCCTTTCAGGTAATCAGATTACTATAGAACAACTCTGCTACATTCTTCTTGGACATGAGGGTGAATAGTCCTATGCCACAAGCGATCTGTTCTAAGTTTCTCTGGCATTTTCAAGCAATACTCTGGATCAGGGAAGACCTGATGTTCTGTCTCTTGGCACAGGGTAATTTTGCAGCATTCGTCTTTATGCCCTCTCAATTGAAATGGGGTCTCTTATAACCCACGCTAGGCTTGAACAGCTGGTCCTCGTTCTTCAGCCCCCTGAATCCCGGGATTACAGATGTGAGCCAGATTTACAGACTTCCTATTTTACAATAATATATTTAAAGTGTTTAGTGAATACCACATGACTGCTACTCAGATGATAAATATAAGATGCTGGCATACTGATGATTTCCTATAGAAGTTCTTCATTGGTGTCTGTAGCAGAGTCCACGGACTATTTACCTGAATTTACTTGGGCTCATTAACTCTCTGACCTGCCCCTTCCTCCCCAGATTCTTACTTCTCACAAACTGCACCTGAAAGTGACAAACTGCCCTGTGCTATAACCAAACTCTGGTTTGAATACTTGAGTCCCTTCAAAAAAGTTCATGTGTAGGAACTCAAACTCCAAGGTTAGAATAATATTGAGAGCAGGGTGCTTTCAGAGTTGACCTTATACCAAGGGCAATGAGAACTAGTCAGACTTCATTTCCTTTTCTGGATCTTCATATACATGAGACCAGCACTTTTAGTTACCAGACCTATCACCTTGATCTATCTCCTGAATTGTGACAAATGAACTTACTCTGTTTATAAGTTTCCCTGGCTCAGGCATTTTGTTGAAGAAGTAGGTATGAATCAAGCAACCCATCTGTGAAAGACTCTCCTTTTGCTGCTGAGTCACGTTGCTTGCATAAGCAGAGAGTCAGTAACACCTGTCAATTTCTTCTACCCCTTCTTGAATATGGCCTTGCCCAATGACTGCCTGTTGAATGCAGGAGCTTAGAGTTTGTTAATTGCAGAAAAGGTATCTATGCCCTGCATAGCAATACTGACTTCATCCTTCTCTCCAAAGGAGATGTTAACTTGAAGGATGGTTCATTTCTATAGTGCCCCATCAAACAGCTGACATTGGAAATTGGCTCGAAGCTATGCCATCCTTCTCAGCAACCTCTTCCTGCCTTCCCTCCTCACGTCCTTGCTTGGTCTTGCTGGAGCACTTCCTTCATAAATCCTTTGTACTTGATTTACAGCCTTAGCTGCCTAGGGGAAACCTGTCCTAAAACGTTTTGTGTGTGTTCTCTCCTTTAAGTTCTTCAAGAAATGTGATTCTGTCCCCAGAATGACTGGCCCTTAACAGAACATACTCCAGTGGGGTGGCCCAACTGAGCACAGACTTGGAATGGACACAAAGCTTCTCTTCTCTGTCCAGACAGCACAAGCCCTGTCGCCCCCGGTCAAGCTACTCGTTCACATCTCTGTTGAAATCTGTCTGATGTTCCTCACCATCATCTATACTCCATCTACCCCTTCTTTGCTTTTCATTTCCTTCTGACACATTACAACTAAAATATATCATTTTTATATTAGAATATAATATATCATGTATAATGTAATATATTAATATTATACAAACACCATAGATAAGAAAAGTTATTTGACATAATAATTAATACATTATTGTTGTTTAGAACAGGCATCCTTTTCTGTGAGAGTTCAAAGAGCTGATATTTTAGTTTCTGTGGGCCAGACAGACTGTGGCAACTATTCCAAGATGGCATCATAGCATTTGAGAACATGCCAGAAAATACATAAATGAGTGTAGGCCATTGTGCTATAATCAAACTCTATTTGAAAAACTAGGCGGGACCTTTTGTTTCTGACTTTGCATACCAAAGGTTTAGAAGTTCTGACTTCATTGTAGGGAGAAGTAATATTCTGAGCTGAGCAAATTCAGGGTGGTTTCAAATAAGTAACGCCAAAGGGAAAACTGCTTTTCCTAAACTGGGCAGACAGAAGGGCTCCCAGTAGTTCCCTGTACAGATCTTCTGTGGGGAGGACCTGTAGGGTAGGGGTATGAGTGATAAATAGGCCAATCTCAATCTCAGGGATCAAGTCTCCAGGAATGCCCAGTCTTGAGAAAA
Organism: Apodemus agrarius; assembly: GCA_964023405.1. NCBI lineage: Eukaryota > Metazoa > Chordata > Mammalia > Rodentia > Muridae > Apodemus > Apodemus agrarius. Next base: position 44,436,118 of record OZ030008.1, on the reverse strand, counting down.
GAAGGGTGTTTACACTTAGTTCTAAGTCTTACCTCCAGGAGCTAACCAGGTTTACATCTCCATCATCACTAACAGACTAATCCATTCTTTCTCCTGGAAGCTGCGGAGGTGAAAGGAGCCATTTAAAATACTTCACACCCTTCTCTTCTTAGGGAGGTTATCCTCTAGAGAAACTACTGAACCAGATCCTGAACTACTGAGGTTTTTTTTTTTTTTTTTTTACCATGTACATCTTTCAGGAGACAAATACCAACTCTGATTTCTTCTAGCCATCTTGCCCCACCAAACCTGATTAGAATAAAAATGAAAGTACATGTGAGGCTTTACACAGCAGGGAACAGTTTTGATGAAAGTCTAGGATCTAATCCTAGGCCTACAGAACCACTGCAGTCTCTAACATTAGACCCTCATATCACCAAAACTGTATTTACACAATTCCTGGCACCTACTATCCATTACACCAAAAGGCAAGAAATATGTTTTGATGAGACAGGGAAAACATCAAGACCAGATGTGGCACAGATGTTGCGATGATTAGACCAGGAATTTTAAATAGCTATGGTTAATATATCAAAAGCTGTGATGAAGAAAGTAGATACCATTTAAGAGCAAATGGGCAAAATAAGCCAGAGAAGAAAATGATAAGAAGGGAAGATTGGGATTAAAATTAACCCAACAGAAATATGGGCTCATTGGTGGGGTGGAGAGCTGAAGAATCTCTGGGTTTTGATTATCTCAACCACAATATTCCAACCCAGAAAACACAGAGAAAAACATTGATGCAAAAATTGGATGAAAATATTTAGGAACAATGATGTAATGGTGGAAGGTATGTGTAATGGGAATACCACAGAAGAAAGGGGAGAATGGAAAGATATGCTTGAAGCAATTAGTAGAAAATCACCCACATTAGCAACCAAATATTTTAACACCTAATAGGATAAAGGTAAAAACCCAAACCAACTGTACCTATTCATGTAAATCTCAGCCTTAAGACGGTAAAGGTAATGAAAATTTCTGAATTTTTATGGGGTGGTGGCTCCTTACCTGTGAGAGAATGAAGAACTGCATGTAGTTTTGCAAGAAAGAATGAAGCCATCAAGATGTCTCAGCGAGTAAAGGTGATTGCCAATGAACCTGAAAACCTAAGTTGGGTCCCTAGGACCCAGACAGTAAAAAGCAAGAACTGTTTCCTGCAAGTTATTTTTTGTTATTCTAGAGTCACAGCACATATGAACTCATGTATACACACAGATGTATGTACAAGGACAGACATCAACAAATTAAATCAGCATTTTAAAAGAAAAGAATGAAGAAATGAAATATTTAAACTTAAGAGGGGAAGAATCCCTCTTTACTAAACTAGAATTCTATACCCTATGACGTTTTCCTCCTAAAGAAAGGATGGGCAGCAAGATGGCTCAGCTGGTAAAGGTCCTTGCTGCCAAGGCTGATAGCCTGAGTGTGGTTTCTGGAACATACATAGTAGAAGGAGAGGAGCAAATTCCACAGGTTGTCCTCTGAACTCCATACTCATACTTAAACATGTGTGCAACCCTTATGTCCCAAAATGAAAAAAAAATTAATGTTTTTAAAAAGGAGGATTTTTAAAAAAATTTTAGATTAACAAAACATTATGGAATGTGTAGGTAGTAGCTCTATCTTCTAAGAAGTGTTAAATTAGTCATTTATTCCTCTTTTTCCTTTCATATTTCAGGAGTCCTGGGTGATAAAGGATGGAGACAAGGATAGAGGGCTGATAGTTGGTAGGGTAACTGGTATTAAGGATGCATGAAAAAGCCTTGAAAACCTATAAGCTTATAAACTAATTTTATGATATAACTTAAGAAAAAGAGTTTGAAAGGAATTACCTTGCATGGGTAGGTGACATGGCTCTCAGAAGATGTGATCTAGCAAATAAAAATCATAGTGCAAGGAATGGGAAGTCTTTCTATGAATTAGTATTGGTCAAGGAGTCTCCAGAGGTCACCAACTCAACACGGACTATTGCAATTGTCCTCAGTTACCCTCCTAAACCTCATGATAAAACCCTTTTGCTGAAGACACCACACACCCTGGCTGAAGGACATGGAGAAAACAAAGTTATACTGATGGGAGACTTTCTTCCTGTTGGGTAGCTTTCATAGTGCAGGAATGTGCTGTGTAGCCTGGGAGGAAAGACATTAGTAGCTTTACTTCATGCTGGACCTTGCATACTACATTACCAACTAACCAGGCAAGTTATGCTCACTGGTACTATGTTAGCACAATTCTTCCAGGATAATTGACCTCTTCCTTATTGCATTTAAGGCCTACTACACAGGAGGGAATTCCATTTCTGATACTACAAACCAAATCAAATAACTCAGAGTTTAGGAGGTCACAGGCACTAGGGTAACTCATGTCACTGATTTTTACTTAATGGTTGTTATCAAATTACCTTCTCAATATTTTTGCTTATAGCCATAGACATGGGTTTCTCTAAGCCTTGACCATTGAGGCTTCTTTCTGATGTGGGCAATAGTCAATACACAGATCCATAACTGGTCAAAGAATTGAGGAGAGTAAGAGAATGAGAGTGCAGTCCCAACTGAGACATCATGATCAGCTCCAGTCCTCAAGGGGCAAGAAATATCATGGAAGAGAAGACAAAAGGATCTAAGCAACAGAGGGTGAGGAGGAGTGATGTGAGAATCTGTCTTCTGTACAAGACATGGCTGTTGCACTCACGAACTCATAACAACTGTGGGTATATAAGATCAAACCAGCAAAAATCCCAGCATAGAAGACCCCCAGCTCTCACTCCCTACTGAGGGACTGTTGGTAGTTGATAGCAGTTGGGGAAGGGAAAATCATTCTTTCTCAAGGAGAAGTCATTGGTATATTTCCCCTGTTTCAGTAGATTGGTTCTGTAGTCAAGGATGGGCAGCAGCAATAAGTGAACTTAGAGGGTTATCAAGAATTCACAAAAAATAAAGAAGATATGAAGTTGGGAAGGGAAGAGAAGTGTGACGGGGGTATACAAGATGAGTTAGAAGGGAGAAATGGGGGTGGAACGATCATATTGCATTTTATATATGCTAAAATACATAGGACTAAAACAATTATTTAAAAAAGTTCTTTAAAGATATGATAAATGCTAGACTAAGGTATGATAAAAACTTTTCATACCTAATCTTAATTTATTAATATAACAGATCAAAAATAATAATGATAAGAGTATCAACACCAGGCATGGGGGAGGAAGGGACAGTGTGACATGGTTTCTGGCCCTGGAGCAGAGCCCGTAGGGTGTGGGTTTTCTCAAGTGCTGGTGGTTGCTGTAGGTGTAAGGCTTCTTTGAATACTCCTTTAACTTTATGTTCTTCCTTTGGTAATGTTGTCCCTGCCAAGATTAATGACTCCACAATAATCAGAATCAACACAATAATAGGAAGCAAGAATGTGCCTGGTGTTCCTCAGCAAAATGATAATGCTGTGACCTTCGGGACAACCCTTAAGGCTATGAAAAAAATCCTGAAAACATGAATTCAAGAAAATATAAATCAATGTAAAAACTGTTCTGTACAGGATTTCTCAACTATACAAAGTATGAGCATGTAATATGAACTGTGTGAGGAGCTTCACCAAACTGAAAGAACAGAGGCAGCTGCACTAATGGGCCAGCTTTGTCAGAAAGGTAATTAAAGGAGATGAAGAGATTTAGAGAGTGGTGATCTCAGGGCAAGATCCTACCCAGCTAAGCTTATTGTTTGTGTTTGCGGTATAACAAGGGATAGTTTGAATGTTTAATCTGGCATGAACTACAATCCAGAAATGGAGGGCACACTTGTGATCCAGATCTTGGGGCTAGAAGACACAGGCTTTTGATCTGGATCTTGAGGAAGAGTGGCCATGAACAGTTTAGGCCCAGGCACAGTGGTACACACTTTTAATCCCAGTATTCAGGAGAGAGAGCAAAGCAGTTCTCTGAGTTCAAGGTCTGTGTACAGAGTAAGGACAGGACAGCTTAGACAGGGAAAGAGTTGGAAAACAGAATGCTGATGACAATGTAATAGAACAATGGGACCCTGTTCCAGCAACCTGCAGAACTTGGCAGTTTAAACCTTAAGGCTCTGTCTTTAGAGTTAAGGGGCAAAAGTCATAAAATGCTGATTTATAGGATAATAAAAAGTTATCCTGGTGTAAATGATTGAATTGATATGCAATTCCTAAGGAAGTAGCTTATGCAAATAACAAACTGGGTCTTGGTCTGCAAGAGAGAACTATCTCCAGCAGAGAGCTATCTTGAGCAGAACTTAGAGCTGTCAGCCTGTATTATCTGCTAATCCCAAACACTTCTTCTTAGGGCACCCCGCCCCCATCAAGCTGAGGTTGGGTCTCAGCAAAAACAACCAACTAAAAACAAGGATGAAAGAGAAAAAGAAACAAAAAGTACGGGCAACAGATTGAAACATGTGGTAGACACAGATCTATTAATATCAGTGGCAAGTTTTAAGTGTCATTGGTCAAATGTATCTCTCTAAAACATACCCTGTAAAACATAGAGATAGTCAAAATGGATAAAAGATTAATACCCTCCAAATCTACTGTCTAGAGTAGTGATTTTCAACCTGTAGTCGTCACCCCTGTAGGGGTCATTTATCAGATAACCTTCATATCAGATATTAATATTGGATTAATAACTGTCATAATTACAGTTATGACCCTTTGGGAGGGTCACATATTAGATATTCTGCATATTAGATACTTCTATTAAGATTCATAACAGTATCAAAATTATAGTTATGAAGCAGCAATAAAATAATTTTGTTGTTGGGGGTCTTGGAGTCCAGGATTTGCCTCACAAACCACACAAACACCAATCTCAGTCACAGGGATAGTTTATTGAGCAAATGTTCCAGGACTGGTTGACCAGGGCTACGGTCCAGATTCAGGAACTGAACCATGACCCTGACCTAAGATTCTACAGGGTTTTTAGGTCCAATATCCACAAACACCTGTGCCAAATTATTTCACCAAGTAGGATTTAGGAATAGGGGTTTCCTTAGGAACATGTCTTTGCTGTACACTTATCCTGTGGCAGGGGATTTGCCTTGTCCAATATTCACAACTTAATTTGTATACCAGGATAGGACTTATCCAATATTCATGTCTCCACTTGCCAACCAAGATGTCAGTGACTCACATACATGTCTCTTTCTGCCAAGTAGGATATAAGTTCCCAGAAAGGTCTTAGGAACTTAAACTTAATTAGACCATTACTCAAAATGGAAGTCTTATTCCAGATAGTTTTTTATATTGGTACAGGTGTCTCTCTTATGTTGGGGTCCATCCCAGAGGCAGCATAAAACATAAAAGCTTATACATAGGTACAGAGAGTTCTGTTGGGATGTTAGTTCCAGGTCCAAGCTTATTGTGGGTAACCATATAAAACAGTTTTATTGACTTCTATTTGTGCCTGGTTTTCAAGGGCACAGAACATAACACAATATGTAATCAATCTTGGCATTAGAAAGTTTCTTAGTAGTAGTGGAAATATATGAGAAAGTTTCCTTATAATGGCAGGCCATCTAAGTAACAGTGACCTAGCTAGGCCTTAACATTTTACCTGTGTCTTAATTTTATCTAGGCCTTAATATTTTACATAGGTTATAACAGGGGGTCACTACAACGCGAGGAACTATATTAACGAGTTACGGCATTAGGAAAGTTGACAGCCACTGGTCTAGAAAAAACCACTTAAAATATAAGGCTTTGAGGATTAAACGTAAATGGTTGGGGCAAGGCATCTAACATTCATCAAAAGAAACTAGGAGGAGTTGCTATAATGGTTTCAGACAGGACAGACTTTTAAGCAAGAAAAGTTCTAATGGATAAATTATCACATAATGATAAAGGAAGTCAATGTTCCAAACAAACAGATAAATAAACTGCAAACAAGAAGTCAAAGAACCTCCAAACCAACCAACCAACCAACCAACTAACCAACCAACCAACCAACCAAAAAACAGAAAGAAGAAATCCCCAATAGACATGAGCCTAAATATTGTTGCAAAATACAAGAAGCAAAAACTGATACAGCTATGGGGAGAAAGATGAATTCACTCTTAGAGTTGGAGCCTTCACAACCCCTATTACACTAGGCAAATTCAGGAGTCATTGGAGACAAAGCCAAAGTGAAAGGCACCTTTAATCACTGGATATGATACACATCTACTGACTACTTCATTAAACACAAGAGTACATTTTCTTCTTAAGCTCTCCAAGAACGTTCACCAAATAACTCTGGGTGACAAAACATACCTAAACATATTGAAAATTACAAAAATAATACAACGATTCCAGACTACATTGAACTAGAAATCAATACCAGAAAGATAGCTGGAAAGTTTCCCCAGATCAAACAGCACAAGTGTGATGGTTTGTATATGCTTTTCCCAGGGAGTAGCACTATTAGAAGGTGTGGCCTTGTTGGAGTAGGTGTGTCACTGTGGGTGTGGGCTTTAAAAGCCTTATCCTCCTTGCCTGGAAGGCAGTCTTCTACTAGCAGCCTTCAGATGAAGATGTAGAACTCTCAGCTCCTCCTGAACCATGCCTGCCTGGATGCTGCCATGTTTCTGCCTTGATGACAATGGGCTGAACCTCTGAGCCTGTAAACCAGCCCCAATGAAATGCTGTCTTTTATAAAACTTGCATTGGTCATGGTGTCTATTCACAGCAGTAAAACCCTAACTAAGACAACAAGTCAACAGGAATTCTGAAGAACAATTTAAAATGTTTTAAGTTAATTAAATTAAAAGTATAACATCAGGGTGTGTGGAATGCCGCAAAGCCAGTATCTTGTATAAAAGGCATAACACTGAACACACATCAAGAAGAGAAGAAAGAAAGAAAAATCAAAGTTCTATCTTTTGGTACTGCAAAACAAACAAATAAACAAACAAAGCCATGCAAATTAAATCTAATAATAGAAGATGAGGAAAAGGTAGAAGAAGGGAAACTGATAAAATTTAGAGAATATATCAATGAAACTGGAAACAGAAAATCAGCAGAAAAAGCCTCAAGAAACCCAAAGGCTCATTCTTTGAAAACATAAATGAAATTGATAGACTTCTAGCTTGGATAACCAAGAAAGAGGGAGGACTCACACTGCCACTGTCGGAAAGGAAAGAAGGAACATCAGTACAGACAGTGCAGACATTAAGATAATATTAAAAATGTGGGAGACATATCTGTTGGTAAAGTACCCGTCCTGTAATCAGGGAGAGCTCAGTTCAGATCTCTGAATCCAGCTGAAAGTAGAGCATGGGGGTGCCCAGCTGTACCTACAGCAGTGGTGGGCTTCCTGTTCAGTGAGAGACCCTGTTTCAAAAAGTAAGGGGACAAGTAATTGAGGAGGACCTGTATCTTTTATTGCTCATCTTCACTCGGTGTATGCATCTAGAACATGTATTTCTGTTCTTCCATTTATTCCTTCAATAAAGATCTGGTCTAACTGGAGATTGACTTATGGCTTACTAGCCAAATGTCACCAGTCATCTTTGGAGGGGGAATACTCTTCAATGTAGTTTATTTTTTATATAGCAATTTTGGCTTCACAGCAAATTGAAAAGGTAAAGATATTTCCTGTATACTTCCTGTCTTCACACATGAGCAGCCTCTTCCACTATCAGAGGTGCCCACCAGACTGGTGGGGTTTGGGGGCTGATGAAGCTGATGTTTCACTATCAAGTGCAGCCTACGTAATATACGAGGGGCCTGCTCTCGCCATTGCTCTTGTCAGGTAGATGCTTGTGTCTTCCAGTAACACTGGAAGGGCGAGGAAGGCTACAAATTGGGAAGGGAGAATTAATACTGTCTTTTTAAAAATAACACATATGGTATGCACTCACTAATAAGTGGATGTTATCCCAAAAGCTCAAAATAAACAAGTTACAATTCACCCAGCACAAGAAGCTCAAGAAGGAGGAGGACTTAAGTGAGGGTGCTTTGGTTCCTCTAAGAAAGGGAACAAAATACTCACAGGAGCAATAAGGGAGACAATGTATGGAGCAGAGACTGAAGTAAAGGCCACCCAGAGACTGCCTTACCTGAGGACTCACCCTATAATCAGTCACCAAACTCTGACACTACTATGGAAGACAAGAAGTGTATACCAAAAGGAGTAAGCCATGGTTGTCTCCGGAGGGGCCCTTACCAATACGTAGGCAGATGCTAGCAACCAACTACTGGCCTGGGCATGGGGTCCCCAATGGAGGAGCTGGAGGGTGGTCCGGAGGAGCTGAAGGGGTTTACAGTCCCATGGGAAGAACAATGATTTCGGCCACCAAGACGCCCCAGGACTCCCAGGGACTGAACCACCAGCCAAGGGGCACACAAGGTTCCAGTCAAAAATGTGGCAGAGGAATGCCTTGTTGGGCATCAGTGGGAGGAGTGGTCCTTGGTCAGGTGAAGGCTCAACAGAGGCCCCAACAAAGGGAAACCGAGGTGGAGGGAGGTGGGAGTGTGTCGGGTGGAGAGGCACATACGTGGAGGCAGGGGGAGGGAGGAGGGATTGGGGATCTTAGGGGAGAGGAGAAATCGGGAAAGGTTTTACCATTGGCAATGTAAATGAAGACGATATTCAATAAACAAAAGGAAAAAAGATGATATGATCAGTTATGTACGGAATTAGAAAGAATTGACCCAGTTCTGCAATAACAAGTAGTTAAAATGAGTCAGAGTTTAAAAGTAGTATATAATAATAAACTTTTTGTAATGTGGGGATTGGTATATATGTTATGATTATATAAGTTTATATAAGTTTATTTATACATCAAAAAAAAAAAAAAACCAGAACGGGGGTAATGAGGGAAGAAGAGACCTTACGGGGAATGGGTAGAGAGGGAGTGAGGGCAAACATGCAATAGGAAAACAGAGGGAGGACTGACTGAGGGAGGAAGGGGAGCCTGGTAGACAGGAAGAAATGGGATAGGGAGGACAGAAGGGAGGAGGATGAACCAGGAGAAAGCTTAAGGGTCTAGCCTATGTAAGAAGATGTCATGATGAGACCCATTCCTCTGTACGGTAACCGAAAATTAATAGTAAGGAAATAGTAAACACACTAAGTTAATAAAGAAATGGTATTATTTCTTATTTTAAAAAAATCAGTTGATTCCTATGTATCAGCAACAGATAAGTGATGCACAGAATTAAAAGCAAAAAATAACATCCCTATTAGCATCTTCATTACAGCTTACAGTTATAAATCTAACAAACAGACAAGATCTGTGTGCTCCACAGTACAAAGTGTTGACAAAAAATGTAAAAAGGAACTGAAAAAACAAATAAATATTCCACGATCGTGCATCAGAAGATATAATAGTCTACAGATGTAGCCTAATTTAGATCAAAATTCCAGCAAAAATATCCATGTAACTGGGTGAATACACAATAAATTATAAACAGTGGTTCTCCACCTGTGGGCTGCAACCCCTTTGAGTGTAGCATATCATAGGTCCTGAGTATCAAATATTCACATTATGATCCATAACGGTATCAAAATCACAGTTATGAAGTTGCAATGAACTAATTTTATGGTTGGGGTTACATGAACATGAGGGGACTATATTAAAAGTTGCAGCCTCAGGAAGCTAGAGAATCATTGTCATATATGATAAAGAGGACAAACCTATAACAGTTTGAAAAAGGTAAAAGTATGCAGATCGTAAAAAGACTCATGATTTCCAGGATTAACAGGAGGAAGGCATGGATAGCTGGAGCACAGGGAATGTTCAGGGCACTAACACTGCTCTGTGGCCCCAACCATAGATTCAAGTCTCTGTTGGCAGTCACAGGCGATGTGCAATGCCAAGGGCATCCCTCCGGTGTCATCTGCGGACAGTGGCTGGTGTTCCTGCATCACTGAGAGTCTGGCAGTTGCAAGGCTGCACCAGTCTGGTGAGGCTTTTGGCATTAAGAGGGGCTATGCATGTTTGGGGCAGGGGGTGGTAGTATATGTGGAACCCTCTGTACCTTCTAAATTTTCTCTGATCTAGAAAGTGGTCTACAAAAATTGGAAACAAAACAAAACAAACAAAAAACCCAAACCCAACCAAACCAGACCATCACCACCACCACCACCACCAGCACCACCAGCACCACCACCAAACTACATTAAAGGCATTTTTCTCCCTACCAAGATAGCTAACTGCATTAGGCCAGTATGCCATAGCTTGTGGAGTTGACTAGGAGAGACCTCTTGCTGGAGGAGTCAAGGGGCGAGTAAGAACCGATGCTCTAGTCACTGCCGCTGCAGAGCCACAGGTGTTTCTGTTCCATATAGAGATGGTCAGGAATTTGGCAAGAACATCTTCTGGGAAGGTGCCTGTCACTGCGATTAGAGGTTGGTTGTGTTTGTGGTCACAATAACTGACTGTTTATTCCAATGTTCACTATCATGGTGGCAGGCCCTAGACAGAGGCTGTTAACTGGGGGTTCTGTCAGGATATCCGTCATAGCATCTACATGTGGTTTGTCCAAAACAGAAATTAAATTTGCGTGTGATTCAGACACAAAAGGGCTGAGAGGCACAACAGAGTGAGGAAAAGGTTAAATTATAACTCGAAAGGGAAGGCCAACCAATTACTCAGAGTTGAAAGGGTAACATTTGTTTATCTCAGGATGGGATCAGTTTTGCTAATTAAAATGCAAATTCCTTTCAATTTGCCAGTGGAAGTACTGACAAATTAAATCCGCAACTGTATCCATACCACAAATGACAACATGCAGGTGTTAACATTGTCACCCACGCTTCCCAAAGCCTCTAGGTGCAAAGCTGTGATGCTGTTCTCGGCCACTAGGGGGAACCTGTACATAGGTTTGAGAAATCTAGCTTGCAAAGAGTAAAACAGGGTTGAGCACATTTTTCCCCCCAAGCATTAGAGGGCAACTCAGCGTCCTTAGATGCCCATGAGCACAGAGATTTCCACAGACACGGAGCTGAGGACGAGACTCAGGAAAACTGTTCTAAGCAATGTCCCTCTCATAACTTTATTATTCTCTGCTAGCTTTGTAATGTACATCAGAAACAGGAACTATTGCCATTAACTTAAAAACAAGAAAATTATTCACTTTCAGAGACAATACAGGGTGCAAGCGTTCAGAATTTCAGCATGATTATGATTGTTATTAATACCAAATTATGAAAACAAAAAGTAAAAAAAGTTATATTGTCAAGCATTAAAGATGTGTTTAAATGTTAAACCTGTGTCCTTAAGTTGTAGAAATGCCATGGGAGGAAAGATTGGATATACAAGAAGAGATTATCTAAACTGAATTTACAAACAGAATGAACAGGAAGATGTGTAGGCTTGTAATGGGACACTTACACCAGAAGAGGGCGGCATAGCTTAAGGAATTCACAACATTTAGGGACTGTCAGATTAGGTCAGAGGATACCTCCCTAATATTATTGTGCTAAAATTGTTAATCAAATTGAAATACATGGGTCTACTTTATGTGGCGTGTACATTTCTCTGCTAAGAACCTCTATCCAGTTCTTATGCTGAGGTGAACATATAGCAAAGTACCCTGGTCCCAGACTTTAGTTCCGATATTATTTGTGGAGCACCTTCTGGCTGACAGCAAGGTCCTTAAGTAGAATACACCATCTGGTTAAAGGGGAATGTAGAGAGTGAACATAGCAGTATTTCAGGGCAGGGTTCTGAGAGGAGATTCAGAAGACAGAAAGTGAGTCCTCCCAGAGTCTATTTCTGTGTGTTGCTCTAGTATTTGATGGACTAGAGCTAATAGAAGCAAAGGGACTTAGAGTAAAAACAAACAAACAAAACAAACAAACAGCGAGCAGTGGTGGAGCACACCTTTAATCCCAGCACTTGGGAGGCAGAGGCAGGCGGATTTCTGAGTTCAAGGCCAGCCTGGTCTACAGAGTGAGTTCCAGGACAACTAGAGCTACACAGAGAAACCCTGTCTCAAAAAAAACAAAAAACAAAACAAAACAAAACAAAACAAAACAAAACAAAACAAAACAAAAAACCAGCTCCCACAAAAGCGTGGTGATATTCAATCCTAGGAATGTTAAGTACCATCTAGGGAAAGAAAAACTGAAAAGGCATCCGAACGTTCTCTTGTTTTCAGTTGGAGGAGACAGCTGATAGTTGCTTTATTCTGTAGCCAGCTTCAAGCTCATCCTCTCTGACACCAAATCATGAAAACTTTGTAGACTCCCCTCTCTTCTTGGCTTCTTCTCCCTCTGTGTTTGCTATGTTGATTCTTGTGTGAGCAGGTGGGTCAGTCCTTAGTCATTCCTAATGGCTGGGTGCTCTCTGAATTCTCAGGTAGATACTGGAAAGCACACACTATCTCTGCTCCAACTCTGCTCTGGTGTGTATGGGGCCGAATCTCTGTGATTTCTCTACTTGGCTCTTCTTGTTTGTGTTCACGGGGGATTTCTAGATGGTCCTAAAGTTAGCTCCTAAGGGGACGTCCTTCGGCATTAGAAGACGGCTTTTCTACATACTTTCTACTCCTGAGTCTTTGACAGATCTACAGTGTTCTCAACCATTCATCAAAGTGCCCTAGTTCTGGGTTATTCAACATTGTCATCACCTTCCCTCTGAAGCACCCATTAGACAGTGTCCTAAGATGAAAGTGATGCCTTCAGAGTTTGAATAACATGGCAGGAGTTGGGGAGAGCGGATGAGCATGGAGCAGGCCACTTCCACTCCTGCTTCTTCCCTTCCTCTCTTCGCACTCTGCTTGTGTAATTGTGACCACACCCTTGAACCCTTTCCCTCTGAGATGAATGGTTCTGTAAGGAAGAGCTCACATCTGATCGATTCACGGCTGTGTCCCTAGCATGTAGTACTGATATCAGGACACAGCAGCCATGTGTTGAAACAATGTGACCTGAAATACAAAACCGGAAATTCGAATTTAAGCCTTTCCAAAAAGGCTGCTGAAGGGTAGAAAGGACTTGGGGATCATTATAAGTCAAGGGTGGTGCACTTGTTCATGTTCAGTCTGGTGGACTACCTCTCTTGATCAAGATCAAATGGCCTCCTGGGCCCTAGAGAGTTAGACATTGGCAAGGACTGGCATAGAAGACATCTGAGTACAGATAAGGCTGGCAACCTGTCTGTGCTCCACCTGTGCACAGGTCAGCATGGACAAGCCTCTGTGAGAGCAACACGAAGACCTGTGAAGTGGATTCGGGCATCATTGTCTTTCTGTCTGCATAGAGTTAAGACGGGACTGAAAAGCGTCTTTGTCCTTGGTGTTCAGGGATAGTAGCAATACTGAAGCTTCCGTGGTGTCTCAAGGGGCAGCAAGCTGTCTGTGTTAGCTCACTGGTTCCTAGGCAGGGATCCAGTCTGTCACCCTCTCACAGTGACACAACTACATCTCAGATAGAGAAGGGAGTTAGAACGGAGAATCAGTAGCAGTGTGTCTTAGTCAGGGTTTCTATTCCTGCACAAACATCATGACCAAGAAGCAAGTTGAAGAGGAAAGGGTTTATTCAGCTTATATTTCCAGCTTGCTGTTCATCACCAAAGGAAGACAGGACTGGAACTCGAGCAGGTCAGGAAGCAGGAGCTGATGTAGAGGCCATGGAGGGATGTCACTAGCTTGCTTCCCCTAGCTTGCTCAGCCTGCTCTCTTATAGAAGCCAAGATATCAACCCAGGGATGGAACCACCCACAATGGGCCCTCCCTCCTTGATCACCAACTGAGAAAATGCTTCACAGCTGGATCTCATGGAGGCACTTCCCCAACTGAAGCTCCTTTCTCTGTGATAACTCCAGCCTATGTCAAGTTGACACACAAAAACAGGCAGACAAACTGGTACCAGCATAGTGGGGTGTTCCTGTGACAACCTGACCATGTTTTGGGGAGGACTGTGGAAGAACTTTGGAATTTTGAGCTAGAAGAGCCATTGGGATGTTAAGAGTTCTGTGGGATGTTCTGTAGGAGCTTGGAAGGTAATGTTGAGAACAGTGCAGAAGATGGAGGCCTGGCTTGTGAAATTTCAGAGGGAAGGCTAAAGATTATCAGGGATGTTGCTATTTTGATTGAAGATTCTGTGTTTGGTTAGCTGGGGCTGAAGAATAAGCTGTGATTAATAAGATACCAGAACTACTAAAGTGAAACCTATGTATTACTGGGACTATTGATGTTGCTTAGAGCTAAGAAATTATCGGTGATTAAGAAGAGACCAGCACGATTGAGGTGAAATCTTCTTGTTTTCTGAGAGCACAAAGAGGCTGCGCTCCAGAGATAGCCAATGTGTAAGGCTCACCCAGGTGGTACTGGTTTTGAAGGAATAAAGGGGTCAGGAAGAGCAGCTGATACTCAGCACTGTGAGAGGCCGCAGAAGGCCAATGGTGAAGGTGCAGCCTCAGTTGCAATTAATGGCCCAGGAATGAAGGGGTCATGCAAAGGAGTTGAGGTTTGGCACTATGCAGAGAGCCTATGAGAGGCTATTGGTGAAGTCTAGCTACAGCAGAAGACAGCAGTGTTTTTAGATACCAGTGCCATGAGATGACCACCAAGAATAGCAGCAGCAGTGGAGTACAGGCATCTGCAGCCTAGAAGACAAGGTGTGTGCTACAAAGTGCAGAGCTGGAGAAATGACTCAAGCCCTTGGAGGAGCCCAGAAGATCGTGAGTGGATCCCAGGCATTGGAGAGTTGGAGTTTGATTTTGCTCTTGGTTGTGACTGTGCCCTGATATTTTTCCCTCCTGAAGGAAGAAAATATTTTAGTGGAGCCCACAGTTAAGAGACTTCTAATTGTAAAATGTCTTTGAATTTTAAAAGAGATTGGATATTTTAAAGGGACTGAAATTTTAAGAATTTGCAAAGACAATGGGACTTTTAAAGTTATTTAGATCTTGGGAATGAATAAGAAAGTAAGGGTTGAGGCTTAATAGTGATGTGTTTTTGTGTGTCAAGTTGACAAGGGAAGGCGCCAATTGTACTGGCTGGTTTTGACACAGGCTGGAGTTATCACAGAGAAACGAGCTTCATTTGGGCAAGTGCCTCCATGAGATCTAGCTGGGGGCATTTTCAGCCACCCCTGAGCTGATAGTCTTGGCTTCTACAGTAGAGCAGGCTGAGCAAGTCAGGGGAAGCAAGCCAGTAATATCCGTCCATGGCCTCTGCATTAGCTCCTGCTTCCTGGCCTGCTTGAGTTCCAGTCCTGACATCCTTTGGTGATGAGCAGCAAGCTGGAAGTATAAGCTGAATAAACCCTTTCCTTCCCAACTTGCTATTTGGTCATGATGTTTTGTGCAGGAATAAAAACCCTGACTAAAACAACTTCCATCTGATTTCTGTTTCACTGCTGTGAACTTCTGTTTTACTGCTTTGAACAAACACCATGATCAAGGCAAGTCTTATAAATGACAACATTTAGTTGGGGCTGGCTTACAAGTTCAGAGGCTCAGTCCATTGTCATCAAGGCAGAAGCATGGCAGATCCAGGCAGGCATGGTATAGTAGAAGCTGAGGGTTCTACATCTTTATCCAAAGGAAGCCAGGAATATTAGACAATTCCCACTGTGCAAATACAGCATGTTTACACAGCCTTAGATTGAACTGCCAACCCCACACCCATTTGTGTGTTATGAGCAGACTATACAAAGTTCATTGCTGATGGAAATGTATCTGTGCTGTATATGATTGCATATATTTTATCTCAACTAAGTGAAACTAGCAAGAGAGAGAGAATAAGCAAAGGCCTAAAGACAAATTAAACCCATATTCTCCAAAGGTCGGAACACGAGAGTCACACAACAGCTTTGTATAACAAGCAGCCAGAGCCTCTCTGGTGATTGCTTGGTGTCAAGAGAGCTGGGACCTGGGTACTTTGGTTGATAATTTGAGAGGAAGGACGAAGAGCATGCTGGGATGGGACTTAGAACTTGAGAACTAAAAGGCATAGCTCAGAATCTGTACAAAACCACAAAGGATGGGATTCCTTTGGGAGAAAAAGACCTGCATAGAAAAGACAGGGGTGCAGAGAAGAGGAAAACCAGTGAGTAGGTGGGAACATGATTTCAGAAATAATTGATATTAAATTCTCTGAGCTGAGAACTTGAGTGTATACCCTAAAAACTTCATTAAATTTAGGACAGGAATAATTTGGAAACAACAGTAACAGCAAACTTAAACACATAGCCTGGAAAATTCCTTAATTCTAAGAATAAAGAATTCTTCCATATGTTCAGGAAATAAAGAACGTCAGTGGGCTATTATCTATATAGACAACACAATGGCACACCTACACCATGAGGCTAGACTGACTGAAACCATGTCTTTGTCTCCACTCTAGAGAATCCTGCTCTGTTCTACATACCTCTCTAAGAATAGGAACTCTTGCCTACTTCCAAAAAAGGAAGAAGACTGAAAATATTAATGGGACTGTTAGCTACAACCTTGAAGCTTTAATGAAGTGGAGTCCTGCAGAGAACACTGCTGGTGGCTTCCCATTTTCTTTTCCTACCTGTTGGATCGTTATGGGTCACAGCTCCAAGACAATGTGGGTCATTGTCTTGGACAGTTTTCTGTTGATATCGTGAAATGCCAAGCATGGTATATTTGATTTCCCTCCTCCCTCTCCTCTCTCTCTCTAGTCTCTTCTCTCTCTTCTCTTCTCTCTCTTCTCTTCTCTCTCTCTCTTTCTCTCTCTTTCTCTCTCTCTCTCTCTCTCTCTCTCTCTCTCTCTCTCTCTCTCTCTCACACACACACACACACACACACACACACACACACACACACCAGTGTTCACTTTACGGCTCTAGGACTGGAAGTGCAAGTTTGAGATGAAATTTTTAGTGATCTTCTTGCTAGAAGAGCATCAACAGCATCCCCTCAAGGTGGCTAGCACCTGACTATTTGGACTCAATTCCAAGGTGAGCTTTGTTGGGGTCATTGAAATCATTTGGCCACTGTTTTGATTATGGAAAAGGGACTTTAATTCTCAGAGAGCCCAGGAAGGTATCCTTCTGCTAAGTGGCTTCAGACAATGGCTGATAAATAACTTGGAATATAAGGACAGACTTGCTATCTTAAAGTGTGACAATGTCTCTGGTACAGTTCACACAGAAGCTTGCTGAGGGATCAGCCTGAGGCTAGACTCTAATGGAAACCACATACTCATCTCATCTTAAATACTCTTCCAACTGTATTTTGCCTCCTTCAATCTCCCATGGTATCTCTTGAAAGCATTTTATGGATGAAGCGCACACACATAAAAGTTCTCACACCAACTTCTGACACTAGGGAAATAAACTTGAGAGAGTCTCTCTGAGTGTTTCTCTTGTCTGTACACAGGACTAAACCCAGGACCATTCACATACAGAACAAGTACTGTACAACTGAACTACACCTCCAGTCCTTCTTCTATTTTTATTGAACTTTCTCTGTAGCCATAGGTGACCCTCTTGCTTCCACTTCCTGATTAGCTGGTATTACAAACGTGTGCAGACAGGCCCACCATGCTGGAATATATCACATCTGAAATGCTCGAGTCAAGTACTTCTGATGTCAGAGATTTTTCAGACCTTGGAATATCTACACAGGCTTTCCTGCCCAAGCATACCTAATCTAAATATACAAAATATGAATGATTTGAAATGCCAAGATTTAGAGATTGTGCTAGTCAAGACTCCAAATAGCAAACTATCTGGATATGTGCCATTTAATGTGGGCCCCATAACTATATAATTCCAAATTGTTACAGTAACAGAATATCCAATGCTTCAGTTGTCATTTCTTTTCCAGAGTTTCTTATGTGTCCCTGAGTTCCAAGTGTCTAAGAGTCGCTTATTGGATAGCACAGATAGGTTCTGTTTGGCAACACTGATCTAGAACATTGACTTCAGGATGAGATAAATCAAATGAAGAATGACTTCAATGGAGAATTCCTGGTATGCAGCCTGTCCGTGTATTCATTTCTCTGTTTGTCTGTCTCTCTCAATCTCTGTCTTGATTAATCATTCTTAAGATGGAATGCAGAGCTTATAATGGTAGTTTAGTGGCATTGTGGTTTTTTTTGGTTTTGTTTTTGTTTTTGTTTTTTTTTTTTTTTTGGTTTTTTTGAGACAGGGTTTCTCTGTGTAACCCTGGCTGTTCTGGAACTCACTCTGTAGACCAGGTTAGCCTCAAACTCAGAAATCTCCCTGCCTCTGCCTCCCAAGTGCTGTGATTAAAGGCATGTGCCACCCTCCGCCTGGCAGTGGCATTGTTATACAATTATTTTATCTAAACAAGGAGTTGGAGGTGTTAGAAACATTAGAAAAAGTTCCAAAGTCTTGGCTGCAGGGTAGGTAAGGGGAAAGAGGAGGGATGGCTGAAAGATTTAAAGATTGTCTCTTCTTATTGGACTGGGGAATAGGGAGAAAATACAATGTTTAGTGGAGGACAGAATATATTACTTGGGGGAATTGGGAGATTGTTTATAAAATATAACCAAGGAAGGAGATATCTAGTAAAAAAAAAGGGGGGGGCAGGAAAGGAGAGGATGCATTAGTGAACCAGAGAATGGACAGTGAAGCTAACAGGAAAGGACAGATGTGACAAACATCTGGTCAGGCCAGCTAGAGAAGGAAGTAGAAGGGGACATGGCCACATAAGCAATTAAGTAATGTAGAAGATATAAAGTCAAGAAGCTGAGTCATGATACTAACTATAAATGCACTGGCTTCTTACAACAAATGACAGGTTGAGCAGAAACGAAATGACATTACAAACAACCATGTGCTGCTTATAGGCTGACCTCAAGGCCTGATCGGAAGGAGGAACGTGGCTTTAGATAACACTGAAGGGACAAAAAGCATGGAAGGTAGACATATTAGAGCAGGAGGCATATACAGTGAAAATGCACGGAGCAGAAGTCTTTCAACAGAGATGGAGATTTGAGTTGTCGATGTACAGAATGAGGGTCCCCATAGTTAAAGATACACATGTGAAATCTGAGGAAAGGCCAGTGGAGATAACATGGAGCATGGCAAGCACGTGCGATGAGACAGCCCAAGCTGATTTGAATAGTGCATGTGCTCTGTGCCCCAGGAATTCCGCTCTTGATGACACCGCGACAGCTGGTCAGGGCGAGTCCCAGTGCTGCGCAGAAAGCTTGGATTCGGAGAACACAATGTTCCAGGAAAGACTTGAACAGCCCTTTCTTGGAATTTGGCAGAAATAGAGGGTTTTTTGTTTTGTTGTTTTGTTGTTTTTGTTTGCTATAGAAATAAACAAAACATAGAAAAAGTGCATCAGCAAATTCAACTTTTGTGCAATCTTGTAAAAATATCATCTTCTGATAGTTATCAGACTCCATCATTGGTCTGCCCTGAGTCATATCTTTTTTGTTGCTGTTGTTGTTGTTGTTTTTGTTTTTGTTTGAAATTCAACAAGCTAGAACTGTTTACTATCAGGATACAGTGAGGGTATGGAAGACATACTACAATACTCTGAGAACACATTAACATGCAATCATATATGCTGAAGGTAGTTTATAAATTAAACATTACAATGCTTGTGATTATGCATACAACTAGTAAAAAGGAGCTGCTTTTGGTCCAATAGTATAGTATCATACTACCATGATATAAGGAAGATTGAAAGCTTCTGTACATAAGTTTACTTTGCCTCTCTCACAATAGCTTTTAGAATTTTTTTTTTAGCAGAGAGAGCTGTCTCAATTAGAGAGTTCTTAGAAAGAAAAGGCTGTCTAGACCAGAGTAGAACACACACACACACACACACACACACACACACACACACACACAGAGGCAGAGAGAGTGAGACAGAGAAAGACAGAGACAGAGAAAGACAGAGACAGAGACAGAGAGAGCACAGTATGGAAAGCCATCTCATCAGAACCTAGGTTTTGAGCTTGGATCCATGATTTGACTTTGAGTTATACTTTTCACCACTTGCAGATATCTTAGCAAGAGTCACAACTACTGTTGCATCAGTTGAGTGCCAAGCAGCATGACTGAAATGTTTATGTCCTCCATACTTCCCCGAGCCTTTTGGCTTGATTCCCCTAATCACCTGACCAAGTGGGTGGATCTAGTCTAAATTTGGGAAAACAATAATCTACTAAGGATGTCTTAACTGAGTCGCTGCCATCTGAACTGCTGCTTATAATATCGGCCTTCTATTCACGATGCAGGCAACAGTATCTCCCCTCACTGATTCGGTCTATTCAGTGTGGTAGAGAACAGAATTGAGCCCAGGATTTTGTAGGAACTTACCCAGTCACAATTTTTAAAAGTCTAGAATTGTTGTTACTTGTCTTTATTCCTCCTCCCACCCCAACTCTCTCATTTTTTAAATTTCTGTCCAGTTGTTGTTGTTGTTAATTTGTAAGACCTTCCAATTCCTTGCCTTTGTTCTTATTTGTTAACTTGAAAATGTGAGGCATCACTATAATTTAAAAAAAAAAAAAGCACTTTCCTCTTTTAGGCTTTTTGTTCATAAAACCAAATCTCTGATAAAACTATGAAGATCATAGGATTTGGAGAACCATAGCCATCGAGACTGCAGGTGTGACCAGCTAATTGGGTTAATTAGTGTCTGGAGCTGCCAGGTGGGGCTAGAAATAGGTTTAATAACTAAGGCTAGATAGAAACAACATAAAAAAAAATTCCACCTTTGCACTCAAGAATTAAATGACATTTCCCTGCCTGCCTGCTTCCCTCCCTCCATCCCTTACTCCCTCCCTCCCTTTCTCTCTCTCCTTCTCTCCCTGCTGGCCTCCCTCCCTTCTTTGTCTTCTTCATTACTGTTGATTTTCCCTTATGAATCACCAGATCTTGATGTGGCCTATCCACCATATAACATGGAGGAGGCAGACACTTCTGCTTTGTGATTTCCATGGTTGTTTCAAACTCACAGTAATCCTACTGGGAGCAAAGTTATAAACCACCATGCAATGCTTTTTCCCCCTTTGAAGAAGGACATAGTTCAGTAATGTAGCAAATATTATAACTGGACAGTGAAAAAATCATGGAGAACTTTTAAGGAACAGAAATAGAGAATAGAGAAACTCTAAACTACCAGAAACAGACACTTAGCTGATATTGGACTTTGAGGATGCTCTTCTTTTTTTTAAGTTAGCCAATTAGATTTATGTATAATTAAAATCACAATTACAAGATGCCAATACAATAATTTAAGAGCCAAATGATAATGATAAAAGCTTTATCCCAATATTTCTTTTTTATTATTAGTATTAGGTATATTCTTTATTTACACTTCAAATGTTGTCCGATTTCCTGGACCCCCCTTCCCTCCAAAAATTCCATAAGCCATCTCCCCTTCCCCAATCAATCCACCCCCCTCCCACTTCCCTGTTCTGGTATTACTCTACACTATGGTATCAAGCCTTTCCAGGACCAAGGGCCTCTCCCCCATTTGGTGTCTAACAAGATCATCCTCTGCTGCTGATGTGTCTGGGACCATGGGTAACTCCAAGTGTACTCTGGTTGATGGTTTTGTCCCTGGGAGCTCTGGGAGTTTCTTGATGGGGGCTTGGAAGGACATTGCTGGAATGAGGACTTCTGTTTCATAATGCTTAGTGAAACTGTTACCTGAAGTTTTGTGGAAGGCAGAGCTTGTATGAGATAAATGCAACAGCATTATTAAAGAGATTTCAAAGAAAATGTTGAAGGACCCACTGATTTTTTCTTTCTGCTAGAGAAGACATACACTGAAGGAAGGATGTTTTTCTTTAAATAAAAATTTAGAAAGGAACCAGAATCCAATGGCCTCAAACAGTCTGATGAATTGGAGAATGGATAGTCAAGATGCTAAAACTGGGAGATTCACTCTCAAGACAACACACACCAGAGGAAAGACTGAATGCATAATCGATCAACTCATAGTTGACTCGACCAAGAAGATCAGACAGGAAGCCCTTTCAAGAGTGTGTCCGAGACAGTGGCAAACCAGAGACTTATCAGGCAGACTAAGCAGCAGGTAGAAGCATAGGAGGGCCATCTTTGGAAAAATCTATGGATATGACTTTTGATTAACAGACTGAGCCACAGTGGGGTCCATAAAGTCTCCAAAGCTCTTAAGAGAGAGTTTCAACAGAAACACTGCTAGCTTGACATGGAAGGGACAGAGAGTGTGGAGTAAGCAGGCTCCCAGGCTTTCCAAATGTGATGGCCAGTGTAAAGCAGGCAGACAAAACTGCGTTGGTGACAATCATTTGTTAAAGCTTCACAAGAAAGGAGGACAGAAATTTAAGTGGGTACTGCTGGAGCCACAGAGGAACATTTCTCTGCCTTATATTTTAATCAAGGATTTTTAATATTTTCCTGGCAAGACTTGAGCATGGACATTGACAAACGGACCCTTTTAACTTTCTGCCCCAACCCCGTTCATTCATAGTGAGTCTCAGTGTTTATTTCTACTATGCTTGCTTTACCATTGAGTATTGGGAAATTCTGGGGGGCAGATGACTTTAATTTCACATGTCCCCCGATGAAGAACTGTAACCAGTAGCTGTATTCAATAAACCACATCTATGTAACCCATTGGCATGAAATTCCAATTCAATGGGGAATTTGGGCTTTGAGATGATGGGCTGAAACTTTGGGGTTATTGGCTTGGAATGACTGCATTTCGTATATGAGAGGGTATGAGAGGCAGCGAGGACGGCTCTTCCATCGATCCTTCCATGCTGATTTCCACTTTTGGGGCCTTACTGGTTTTTGTGGGCAACATTGGAGGCATGCCCAAAATTTACTTGCCGTAAATTTACCATTACAAAGATGACAGGCTGTTACTTCCACAGTGTACTTTTTGCCACTCCTCTGGTTATCTTGCATTATATTTTAATGGAGTTGGGCTTTTAGCTATTTAATTTTGTTCTCCCCCTCCCTCCCTCCAAACCAGCTAGCTCTTATTCCCATGGTGGATTTAAGAAGCAAATGTACAAGAAAATTAGGAAATAATTCTACCAACAACCTCAATATGTTTGGATGTAGGTTCTGCCCATTAAGCCTCCAGATGCAAATGCGGCCTGGTTGTTTCACAGATTACAACATTGTTAGACACTGAACAGAGAAGCCCCATAAGCCACACTTAGACTCTGAACTTATACAAACTGTGATAATGCAGATAGCCTTCAAGATGCTTCATTTTAATGGTCAGTTTCACTGGGTGAAGAAAGACCAAGGCACGAGTGAGGTATAGATGTGAAGGTGTCAGCAGGGATTTAGGGTGGGGAGGAAATCACACCCTGAAAGTGGATTGGATCATCCCATTCAGAGTAACAGAAAACCTGGGAGAATGCTGCCTTAGCATCAGCATTGCCCTTTGCTTCCCCGGTGAGCACCTCAGCCCAACCCACTCCCATTGTCATGGCTTCCTGAAACCATTCCCAGTGTCATGCCTATTGCCACATGAACCACATTCTTCCAGATCTTTCTCTCTTAAGTTGTCCTTAACCAGGTATTTTGTCATAGTGGTGAAGAAAGCAACTTTTCCACACTCAAGTTTGTGATGATTGTTATGGAGCAGTACATGGCTAGCAGATCCTCCTCCTCCTCCTCCTCCTCTTCCTCCTCCTCCTCCTCTTCCACGTCTTCCTCCTTCTCCTCTTCTTTTTTTCTTTTTTTTTTTTTTTGCTTCTTCAATTTTCAATTGATTGTTGATGTCTAGGTACTTATATGCATGTAGTTTTAAGCATACCATGAATATGTAATCACCTCATTTTTGCAGTACACCTGTGAGCATCTAACACAGACATTGTAACCATTGTACAGAGGAAAAGTCAAGTGCAGAGACAAGAATTGCCCAATGGCATGCAGCACATCCAGGCAGTAAGCTAGTAGAGTCCAAGTTAAAGGGCTTGGTATTATTAGAGGACTCTTTAATAATAACATCTTTACTAGTGAACAGGAGTCATTTTTGCACTCCCGTTCCCAGAATATTGGCAATTTCTTGTCATAGTTTTAATTTAACAACCGGGAGAGAAGGTAAAAGCCAGATATGCTGCTAGTCCACCTTCCCTTCACCCCACTGAACTCCCTCCACCCCACAGAGACAGGCACAGCTAACAAGGCTGACCCAGCTCTTCTTTTTCTTTTTCTGTTTTTTCTTTCTTTGTTTCTTTCTCTTTCTTTCTTTTTTGTTTCCTTCTTTGTTTCTTTCTTTCTTTGTTTCTTTGTTCCTTCTTTGTTTCTTTCCTTCCTTCCTTCCTTCCTCCCTCCCTCCCTCCCTCCCTCCCTCCCTCCCTCTCTCTCTCTCTCTCTCTCTCTCTCTCTCTTTCTTTCTTTCTTTCTTTCTTCCTTGGATTTTGAGACAGGGTTTCTCTGAGTAGCTCTGGCTGTCCTGGAACTCACTCTGTAGACCAGGCTGGCATTGAACTCAGAAATCCGCCTGCCTCTGCCTCCCAAGTGCTGGGATTAAAGGCATGTGCCACCACTGCCTGGCTTTACCCAGTTTTCTTTTCTATATTCTTTGTTTACATTCCAAATGATTTCCCTTTTCACAGTTCCCCCCTCCCATAAATCCCATAAGCCCTCTTCCCTCTGCCTATTCTCTAATCATCCCCTTCCCATTTCTCTGTCCTGGTAATCCCCTACAATGCTACATCAAGCCTTTCCAGGACCAGGGCCCTCTCCTTCCTTCTTCTTGGGAATGATTTGATATGTGAGTTGTGTCTTGGGTATTCAGAGCTTCTGGGATAATATCCACTTATCAGTGACTGCATTCCATGTGTGTTCTTTTGTGAATGAGTTACCTCACTTAGGATAATATTTTCCAGTTCCAACCATTTGCCTAAGAATTTCATGAATTCTTTTTTTTTTTTTAATTACTGAGTAGTATTCCATTGTGTAAATATACCCAGCTTTTCTAATGGTCCAAAATCCTGCTCTAGTTACATTCCTCTTGGATAAGTTAAATTATCCGTGTGAAGAGTAGCTTATAGATTAGCAAGATGGTACTAGCTAGGAGCTCACTATAAAGGCTCCCCCAGACCCACTAAATTAAAATATCTGCATTTGAATACAGTCTCTGGGCAGTCTATTTGAGAGGTAGCATAGTCTAGTAAAACTGTAGTATTCTGTGATCCATCTTGAGTAAGACAAATCCCAAGCACAATTCCCATTTCTACACAGACACAGAGAAAAAATGTTGGAAACATGAGTAGAGACAGGGATGGTAAGAAAATGGGTAGCCCCAGCAGACCTGTAACACTGGAAATTAGAAGCTTCTTTATCAGACCATTTCTGATAGTCAGAAGTCTATCTCAGTGCAGGACTAAGAAAGAAACAAATAGTGTTTAAACTCAGTCTTTGAGACCAAGAATGGCAGACACAGACAGGACAGAAGCCCAGTAAAAAAATTCATGATCTATAGGTATTGAGAGATAACACGGCCCAGGTGTAAGAGGGCAAGGGGGTGGAGAAATGGCTTAGCATGTAGAAAGCTAAGTCTTACTGTTGTCAGGGCAGGAGATGATAGTTGGTATTTAAAGTGATGTCTTTATTAGACCCTTGGGTGGGTTGAAGTTCACAGGTTAAAACCAGACCATCTAAATGGCAGAGTCAAAGGCATCCCTTACCCATAACACCTTTACAACAGACTTTAAATTTTCTTTTAAGAAATTATGATACCTTGTCTAAGAACACTATGTACTACTTTCTTTTGTAGACCCATTTTTTTTTTAAAATACTCTTACCATCAGGACTTAGAGAGT
Organism: Apodemus agrarius; assembly: GCA_964023405.1. Classification (NCBI taxonomy): domain Eukaryota; kingdom Metazoa; phylum Chordata; class Mammalia; order Rodentia; family Muridae; genus Apodemus; species Apodemus agrarius. Next base: position 44,410,393 of record OZ030008.1, on the reverse strand, counting down.
GTGATGATTGTAGGAATAAGTTTTAGAGTCACATAGTTTTGGGACATGAATCCGTTGGTTTTCTTCTTTGTTTGTTTTTTATTTTTGTTACCAGCTATCGAATTTTTGAGACAGGATCTTACTGTATACTCTAGGCTAACCTTGAATGCATGCCAATCCTACTGAATAAGCCTTCCAAGCATTGGGGTGACAATCATGAACTACCAAGTCCTGGCTCATATTCTATATTTCTCTAAATCTTGATTTCTTCATCTAAAATACAGAGACAACATCACCCACTTGAAAGGATGATTTGACAATTAGATGAAGCAGGGTATCAGCCCATTGTCTCTTAAAGCTACCTATCAAATACCTCATTCTCGGTGTCAAACAGTGAGAATGAGGATAGAGGGGCTCTGCTTCAGTTTGAGAGGATGTAGATAGTACGGGTTGATGTGCACCAAATGTGCGTACTTTCCTGGAGTTACAGAGTTTTCCAGGGAATGCTTCTCTTAAGATGATGCAGAATGGAAATCTTAGCTGCACATCACATGCTTGTGTTCATACCAATGCACAGATCAAAGCCCTGTGGTCAAGCCTAACTTCAAGGCCCATCATGAGGCTGTGGCAAAAGAAATGAAGACTCCGGTTTAGTAATTCAGTCAATCATGAATGGTATCTGTGAAGCAACTATCTGTGAAGCAACTACATTCACAGCCTCCAATAGTCAATGTCATGCTTAGTCACATGCATATCTGATTTATGCCCACCCCACCCAATTTTTTGCTAACTTCTCCAGGACAATCAATCTTTCTTGTGTTATACAAAGCAAATTAGAAAGCTTCTTCATGATAAAATACACAATCAGGCTATTCACTTGTTTGAAGTTACAACATAGAGTTCTATGATTGGGGGTTATAATTTTCTTTTTGATCACTTTCCTCTCAAAAGCAAATGCTCTGAGTTATTCACACATAAATTAGTCATTAACCCTTTATAGAAGAAAACATCGAAGAAAGAAAGACTGTAGAGCAATTGGAGGCAGCTGAATGAGAATACAGGGTGTAATTCAACTTAGAAATTGGGTGGGTTTGGACTTAGTCAAGGTTTCTTCCCCCTCACTACTGACTCAATACTTCATTAGTCATTGCATGAATGCCACAAATAATAAATATTGAATATTTTGTGCTTTATAAACATTATCTAGTGTTTGGCAATGGTATTCTTCCTTTTGGCCAGGCCTGTTCCCTAGTACAGTTCAACAAAGCTTCAGATGACAATAGATCTGGAGTCTGCTTTTCTTCCACATCAGCCTGGAAGACCTGGAAGCAGAGCTGAATAAGATAGGAGCTTTAAGTGTTGTAAGAATGCATGTTTTGTGTTGGGATGTAGTCAGCTCTTTCATTTCTTCTCTGGGGTTGCAATTGAAGACATTCACTGCAAAATGCTGAGAAAAACATTGGATCATATCAGGTAGTGCTCAGATGTACACTTGATCATCTTTGCCATAAATGATTTCCAAGTGTAGCTTACGACTGCTTTGAGTGCCAGATTCATGCATGTTTTCTTTGGTCTTAAGGATGTCAGGAGATGCTAAACTCTTATGGTAAGATAAATGGCAGCTGTTCTTCACAGGATCTTTTTCAGTGCTGAAGTTTTAATAGTAAACCTGGAAGTTGCCTGCCAAATGCCAGAGTTGTAGAATAAGAGAGACTGGTTAACTTTACCAAGATCCTCCACTGATCTATGGTTGTGGAATAATCTGTGTATGATATCACAATGCACCTGCCAAGAGGCCGGCAGAAGATTAACTGGTCTACCTTCTATGCTTCTCAACATGGAAGCAGGGCAATCACCTCCAGTGATGCTTTCCCCAGGTATAGTCTAAAAATGGCAGCTTTTATTTACCAGTAACAATAAAGCCATTTGAATTTGGTTACTCAAACTTAGGAACTTTTAATGTGGCTTAAGTAAGATACTACAGAGTACTGATGCACAGAAAGATGGCTGTTATAAGTTTTCATGAGTAATTATATAAGACTGAACTTAGGCTTTACTTTCTAGCTTTTAGAGTTCAGTGAGGAAGAGGAAAACAAAGAAGGTGGAAAGAAGGGATTGGCAGGAGTCTGCCTGGTACAAGTTTCCTCTCTCTGTAATAGCAGTGGATGTGGAAGGGGGGGTGCTGATTGGGGTCATGCTGATTGCAGACAAGCCAGTAACAGTGATGGGTGATTTATGGGGTCAGTACTACTGATGAAGCAAAACTTAATTATTTGGTGCTGGCAAGAATGCCCAGCAAGAAGTCCTGAACTATTATAACTCTTAAATGTACATATGGATAGAGAGACAGACAGATATACATTTGGTAATTAATTCCTGCTGGAAGCAGCAGGGAATTAAATAAAGGATTAATGGTTAGAGTTCCTTTCTTTCTTGCCCTGAAGCCTTGCCTCTAGATGGCCGGCAAAAGGGTGGCTTGGAGCTTATCAACTATTTGTGAACCAGAAAAAGAAAGTCACACTCACAGAAAGAAAAAGTTTTAATAAACAAAACAAATATGTGCGCATTCTCTCTCTCTCTCTCTCTCTCTCTCTCTCTCTCTCTCTCTCTCTCTCTCTGACACACACACACACACACACACACACACACACACACACATTCATACACATACATGTTCTGATTGGGCTCAACTCTGTCTCATCAACTAATATACTTACAAACACACATCTATACTTATAAATGCATATGTATTTGGTACATAGAGCCAAAGCTCCCAAGAGCAGGTTTCATTGACTTACTCATTCTGGATAAAAAATAGTCACCAAACTTTATTGCTCATAGAAAGAAAAGGCTTCTCCCTTTTTATTTCTGAATGAAAGAAGCTTTGCGTGTAAGAAAAAGCCACTCCTGTATTGTCTTTAGTATTTATACTTTCTGAGGAAAATAGATCACATGGTTTCCCAAGGGTATTTATATTCCAAAAGTTCATCATAAATCAAACATTAAGTTTCAGCAGGAATGTTTACATGAGTTTCCATTAAGACTAATTACCTAATTAAATATTCATTATCTGTTACTAGCTCCACAAGTTTGTTAAAAGTTTAAAACAATAATTCTTACAAGTTAGCACCATTTTGTCAAGAGGTAAACCATCTGCCTTGTGTCTCATTAGTTTTAAGTTTTGTATAGATAAATACACTCAATATTTTATTTTCCAACATTGTACCTACAATAAATTGTCCATTCCTAGTTTATGATCTTCAGTTATTAGATAATAGTTTCACAGCTAGCCCAGAAGGAATGTTCTCCTTGATCATGCTATTCTAGTGCAATTAGCCCGTGACACCTGAAGGTTTACAGAGCCTTAGTTGCAGGTTTTTCTATACAAGGCTCAAAACTACTTATATAAAATTTAGGAATTCAATAAAATCATTATTAGGAATTATGAAATCATTAATTTGTCTACATAGTATTACTACAAGAGAATAGATCTTTGTTGGTGTGCAGAAAATCTACCCAATAGGGTGGGATAATGCCCAGAAATTATTAGATTAATTTAATAATGACAGGAAAGGCATGTCAGCAATAAGAATCAATCCTGAGATAAGATTTCTGAAGGCCTTGCAATTCAGAATTTTACCCATTGCAGACCATGCAAAATCAATGGGCCATCTCCTGGAAAATTATCTGCTAGTCATAGCCTCTCTTAGATGGTTTCTGACAAGGGCTGAAGAGGGATAAGGAGAGGAGCGAGAAGAGAGAAGGGGAATGATTTTCGGGAGAGAGGATATGTTATCAGAGTGTATACTTTGAAGCCTAGCTTCATCATAAAGTGGAAAATTTGTTGGCAATTCCCAGACATGAAGAGATCATGTGAGTGAAGACCTTGGCTTTGCTTATAGTCTTCTCTTCCTACTTGATAAAAGTCCATCTTACCCAGGTACTTATTCTGGCCTGTAAGATGTGAGTTTCCTAGTCCTTATGCTGGTGAGTTGGTTGAAAAGACATTTTTTTTCAATTGCAATGGGGAGTTTTGAGAAATAAAAGGCATGGTAAAGCTTGATAGAGCCTGTCTGTTGTCTTCACTGGCTTTTAAAAGTGTAGAATATGAGAGATTTTGACAGAAGATGAACCATCTGTCCTCCTGGTTGTAGCACTGGTTCTGATCAAATAGACACACGTTGATGCAGTTCTTTTGATGTGGAATTTTTACAAAGAGTTTTAAAACATGGTAAAATTTCTAGACAAGTTTCATTTTTATAATTACATTCTGTTTTTCCCTGAAACTGTCTGCGATGGTTTGTATATGATTGGCCCAGGAAGTGGGCCTATTAGGAGGTGTGGCCTTGTTGGAGTAGGTGTGTCACTGTGGGTGTGGGCTTAAGACCTTCACCCTAGTTGCCTGGAAGTCAGTCTTCTACTAGCAGCCTTCAGATGAAGATGTAGAACTCTCAGCTCCTCCTGCACCAAGCCTGCCTGGATGCTGCCATGTTTCTGCCTTGATGACAATGGACTGAACCTCTGAGCCTGTAAGCCAGCCCCAATTAAATGTTGTCTTTTACAAAAGTTGCATTGGTCATGGTGTCTGTTCACAGCAATAAAACCCTAACTAAGACACTGTCTTTTTTAAAAAGTACACTGTTTATTCTGGAAGAAGTATTGTGGTTTTTATTTTTTTCTCTTCTCAGGGTTCTCGCAGTCATGTAGCTGGAAGAACTTCCTGAATTTCAACTTTTCACAACTTTCAATGATGACTCCCACGCCTATCCTACAAGATTCTATATTACATTAACATTGTAGGTAAACTTTAAATTTGATCCGACCTTTAAATCAATTCATTTTCTAAAAGAACAATTTCTGTATGCAAGACCTGGACCCTTCTGTATGCAAACCTGCTATGGAGGATACCAGGCACCAAATTCTTAAGTGCAGGCTCCAAATGCTGTGCAATATGTGCTATCCAGTCTCTGCCTCCCTGATTCTGACACCATGTCCTTCTGGTTTCCCTGGCACTCTCTGACACAGCCCTGGTTGTCTATTTACTCCTTATACTAGCTACCCTAGGCTTTGATGTCTCTGGACCACTTCTTCCTTCTACTTGTGAATATTTCCCATCTTTAAGACTGCCCTGGGTGCATTCATAGATAAGTTATGATGTTTACTCACCAATGTGGAGACTTAGAAATGAGAAGATGTAGTCAGTTTGATAAATATTAAGGCATCAGGTTTCATGAGCTAAAATAGATGTTTCTGTGTCCACCATTGCATCATAGTAGAAAAAGATAAAGAAGACGGAGCTAAAACTATATTGAAGAAGAGAATAGGGAAGTTATTGCAGACTGAATCTATTGGCTTTGAGAAGAGGCACATGTAAAATATTAGGATGGAAATAAGGAGGAGAACAGTCACTTAACTAAGCTGAAATGTAGTTTGAGAACCATAGTGCAGGGCAAGAAGCAGACATGGAAATCAGAAAAGTCTCCCTGGACCATTCCTCACTGTCATAGTGAAGAGTGTGACAAAGAACTGATACAGTTTGATTTCTTGATGAATATTCTTAGAAACCAGAAACTAAATAGCCCCTCTAATGTTAGGAAACATACAGTTGTCCTGTAGTTTGGGGACATGCATTTCAAAGCACATTAAAGGAAAATAGAGAATCTCATAAAAATGGTACTAAGTTGGCAAAGCTAAAAATATTTAGGCTCTTGGTGTGCAATAATGAATCATGAACAAGGAGAAAGAGAATTACAAAGGAATAGATACAGATTCAGAACCCAAATTTTGGAATGTTATGAAATGCTGACAATTTCAGAGATGAAGAAGACCCAGGAGAGCCAGCTTGGCTCTGGCATTATCCACAACCCTCAGCCTCCACAGGATAAAGAGAAGCTGGTAACCTAGCTAAGGGATAGGGATCCAGAGACAGGCCACAGAGGCTGAGTCAAAGACATTCCCCTTTCCAATTATTAGATGACCCAAATGAAGACAACGCTGCCTATCTGCTACATATGTATAGGAAGTCTAGGTCCAGACTGTGTATGCTCTTTGGTTAGTGGTTCAGTCTCTGTGAGCCCATAATGGCCCAGATTATTTGACTTTGTGAGTCTTTGTATAGTGTCCTTGACCTATCCAGGTCCCTCAATCCTTAACCTTGACTTTTCCATAAGAAAAGTGAGCTCGCCAGGCGTGGTGGCTCACGCCTGTAATCCCAGCACTTGGGAGGCAGAGGCAGGCGGATTTCTGAGTTCGAGGCCAGCCTGGTCTACAGAGTGAGTTCCAGAACAGCCAGGGCTACACAGAGAAACCCTGTCTCAAAAAACAAACAAACAAACAAAAAAAAAAAAGAAAAGAAAAGAAAAGTGAGCTCAGCCTAATGTTTGGCTGTGGGTCTCTGCCTATTTCTATCCACAGTTGGATGCATCTTGGGAGACAGTTATGCTAGGTTTCTGTCTGAAAATATAGGAGACATAGCATGATATCAGATATAGCTGAGTATCATTAATAGTGTGAGGTGTTGGCTCTCTCCCATGGATGGGTCTCAAGTTGGGTTAGTCATTGGCTGGCCATTCCCTCAATCTCTGCTCCATCTTTATCCCTGTATATCTAGTAGGTAGGGCAAATTTTGGGTTGAAGTTTTCGTGGCTGGGTTGGTGCCTCTCTTCCTCTACTGGAAGTCCTGCTTTCCCCACAGCAAGGTTGCCTTGTCTGGCCTCAGTGGAAGAGAATTCTCTTAGTCTTGATGCCACTTGATGTGCCAGTGTGGGTTGGTACCCAGAGAGGGGAGAGGGAGGATGGAAGGGAAGAAGGGTGGGAGGATGGAAGGGACTGGGAGGAGAGGAAGGAGGGGGCTGTGATCATGTTGTAAAATGACCAAATAAATTAATGAACAAAAGAAAGCTTTGAAGAACAGTCAATATCTTATCACTACACATATGAAGTAGCAAATCTTTCAACTCTCCACAAAAAAGCTTCTTCTTAAAGTAGATAGCAGTTAATATAGAGACTCTCAGCTGGTAAAGGTGTAGATAATTGACTGTGAAATGCTATGCCCTAAATGGGGCATCTATATTACTCTATATATCACTGAAAGGCTCAGTAAATTGCTACAGGGAACAGTATTTTCTGGACAAAACAGTGCAGTTTCACAGCTGAACATACAGTCACTGTGACCTTAGCAAGATTGAGGCAGATAGAATCCCATTGTCTTAGTCAGGGTGTCTATTCCTGTACAAACATGACCAAGAAGCAAGTTGGGGAGGAAAGGGTTTATTGGGCTTACACTTCCACACAGTTGTTCATTACCAAAGGAAGTCAGAACTGGAACACAAGCAGGTCAGGAAGCAGGAGCTGACACAGAGACCATGGAGGGAATGCTCCTTACTGGCTTGCTTCCCCTGGCTTGCTTAGCCTACTCTCTTATAGAACCCAAGAATACCAGCCCAGAGATGGTACCACCCACAAGGGGCCCTCCTCCCTTGATAACTAATTGAGAAAATGCTCCACAGCTGGATCTCATGGAGGCACTTCCCCAAATGAAGCTCCTTTCTCAGTGATAACTCCAGCCTATGTCAAATTGACACACAAAACCAGCCAGTACACTCGTCAAGAAGGGAAATACAACACCTAGATAGGATATATTGGCAATTAATAGCTGAGAGAGAGGGGGGAGGGAGGAGAAGGAGAGGGGAGAGGGAGAGGGACAGGAGGGAGAGGGAGAGTCAGTTTTCTTTAAGGATACAGTCCTTGATAGGTCAATCAAACTTCAGAACAGGCCCTAAATCCAAGAATATTTGGGCAGCACTAATTAGAGCTCATGGATTTAAAAAAAAAAGAAATTCACATATCAAATGATGTCCAAGAAGAAGGAAGGAGAGGCCCTTGGTTCTGAAAAGTCTCGATGTAGCAGTATAGGGGAATACCAGGACAGGGGGTTGATTGGGAAACAAGGGGAGAGAAGAGGGCTTATAGGACTTTCAGGGAGGGGGGAGCCAGGAAAGGGAAAATCATTTGAAATGTAAATAAAGAATAAATCTAATAAAAATAAAAAAATAAAGTAAAAAAAGGAAAAAAAAAGAAAAGACCAAATTGGGTGGGTATGAAGGTGGAATGGATCTTGGATGTGGGGCGGGAAAATGTGATAAGAATACAATGTATAGGATTATTAAAGAATTAACACACAATGTGACATCTTTGAAATTGTAAGTTAGATAGATACAGATTAAAGGAGCCTTTCTTTGAAGGTTAGTGTCTAGGAGATGGCCCCGAAGATAAGAGACTTGTTGTTCTTTCAGAGGGTCTGAATTTTGTTTCTAGCACTCATGTTGGGTGTTTTATAACTGCCTGTAACTCCACCTCCAGGGAAAATGACTCCCTTCTAGCTTCCACATGCATGTGTGAATATATGCACACACTCTCTCACACACAGACACATAAATAATAAACCAATTCCTCCAAAGAGAATGCTTTAAAGGCTATGTTAAATAAAGGATAAGCATTATCCGACTCCAAAATGTTAGGTTAAATAAATTGTATTAAATTACAGTATGATAGGATGTAATATTCGATAATCTTTTGGAACTTGAACAGTCAACTAGAGAAGACAAAATTAACTTTTCATAAAGATATAGGACAATTTAAAAGAGAACAAACTGGGTGTGAAGATAAAACTGCAGAAATCACACGATTACTTTTGATATGAGACTGAAATGTTTATGCTTGAACTTTTTGATTTTAGAACTCCACCCCACCAAATTTATTCAGGATCTAAAAGACTTCAGTTTATGTAAGAATTAAAAACTACAAACCATATAATGTATTAAAAATAACAAGCTTTCAAAGCATAGGAATCTAGAGTTCATGACACTTTAGGCATAAACCATGACAGTATGACATATGTTTCATTCTGGAAAAGCCTGATGTATCCTCAGTACATACTGAAAATGCTAAATTACTCTCAATTATTATGAAAACAGTCTGATCTTATAGACTCAAGGAATCTTAGGTACCTAGGAGAACCAGGTACACATTTATTCATGATAATTATAATCTGTTACAGCACAAACTTTATAGTAGTATCCTTCCTTAGTAAAATGGGTAAGTTATAAAAAGTTACAATTTAAACTAAACTCAAGTCCTTTGCGTGAATCAGAATTTTTATCTCAATTTTGTTAAAAAGGTGAAGGATAGTCATAATGAATGGCATTGCATTAACTTTTTAAATTTGCTTAAAATAACTGCTACAATCCTAATTCATAATTAAAAAATAATGCAGAAGAAAACATTAGAAAGTGCTGGTTGTTCATGGGAGGGGATGTTGTGATGACCTTTCCATATCTATTTTTCTTCATTTTGTCGCATCACTTTAGAGTGGATTCTGGGCTGTAACAAAGGGAAAAGACTAACATGCACCACGTGCTTTAAGCCAGTGCAAACAATGCGTTCCCACTGAATTTTGAGGCACAGTATTGATTGCTATGTAGCCCAAGTCTGTCTGAAGTTCACAGTCTTATTTCTGTCTTCTGAATGCTTGGATTATAGGCACATGCCACTGTGTTTATCAGGAATATTGGTACTTACAGGATGTTCACATTACCACTGGGGAACTCCAAAAACACCAAATCAGAATCTCCCTGGTGATACTGAGAGGGAAGAGGATTACACTAACCCCCTTAGGGCCAAGGTTGAGGCTCAGTGACCACCCTGCATTCCCTTTACATATAACACATCTAATTCAGGAACAACTCCGTAATATTGCTTATGATGTTCTTATGAAGAGAAGAGTTAGGTAGGGCAAAAAAAACCAAAACCAAAACCAAACCCCAAAACAAACAAAAAACCCAGTTTTGGTGTGGGGAAAAAGAGATGTTAGAAATAGACTCCAGGGTGTCACAAATGCTAAGCACAGACCACATAACCAGTCAGTTTTTCCCACTCTTGCCAAATGTTTAAAATTATTTCTCCCTTTGATTATTCAGATGACTTCATTCAATCTATACTCTTGGGGCTTGGGGACCAAAATTGACTTTTAACACTAATCTAAGATTCTGATAAAAAAATGACAATTTTTAGCAGTGTAAAATCATGCTGATTATGCCTTCTATATAAATAAAAGTCTTTATAAGTGCTTTTGTCAAGATTCTCAAAGTTGGGCCTGGAGAGATGGCTCAGTGGGTAAGAGCATTGACTGTTCTTCTGAAGGTCATGAGTTCAAATCCTGGCAACCACAGGGTGGCTCACATCCATCTATAAAGAGATCTCATACTCTCTTCTGGTGTCTAAAGACAGCTACAGTGTACTTACATATAATAAATAAATAAATTCTTAAAAAAAATTCTCAAAGTCTATTTTCAGACTACTAGTCTCAGCATCAGTAGGACATCAGCTAGCAATGAACATTTAGAAGCCCTATTCCAGTTCTACTGAATCAGAAATAGGTAGTGCTTCTTATTTGTGTTGTGGTAATGGTTTGTATAAAATAGCTCCTATGGGTCCATTGGGAGTGGCACTATTAGGAGGGGCAGCCTTGTTGTGGTACATGTCTTATTGGAGGAAGTGTGTCACTGGTGGCGGGCTTTGAGGATCCAGTTCAAGCTAGATCTAGTAGGTCACTGTCTCTTCCTGCTGCCTGGGGATGCAGATGTAGAACTCTCAGCTTCATCTCCAGCACCAATTCTGCCTGCATCTTGCCATGCTTCCTACCTGCCATGATGCCAGGGACTAAACCTCAGAACTGTGAGCCAGCCCCAAATGAATGCTTTCCTTTAGAAGAGTCGCTAGGGTCATGGGATCTCTTTACAGAAATAGAAACCCTAAATTAAACATCTGTTTAATCAAAGTCTGTTAGGTGATTCTGATCTGTGATACATCTTGAGAAGCAATGGCATAAATAAGTGTGCACAGCTAGCCTTGCAAAGATTTGAAATGGGAGATATCCAGCCAGGCTTCTACCCACTCAGAGGAGAAGGGGAAAGGGGATGGGGAATTGTGGATGGGGGACGGGGGATGGATTATGGGAGGGGTGACCAGGAGGGCAGCACTGAGTGGGTAAATTATAGCCCATTCAAAGACTGAAATTATGTGCTAATATTTGAAATAGCTCCTTTTTAGACAATGAAAATAAATGTGAAGATACACATATTTACTATATAAACCATACATATCTATACACAAATATCAGTGTTTCATACACATAAATATAATTTATTGCTATTAAAATCTCTTATTTTTATATCTTATATAAGATTATGTATAAACATTTTGAAAACAAATAGAAGATATCAGAAATATAGCCAATAAAATATTTGATTAGTCACTATTGCTGATACTATCAGAGGAAGTGGAGATTATTAAGAGAAAGAAAATTCATTTTGTAGCTTAATTTTACACTTGAATATTATAATAACCAGTATCTTATGGTTAAGTTTCCTGTGCGATACAAAATGAAGATTAACCGTGGCTAATATAGGGACATTTTAAAAAAGATTACACAGTTTATAAAGATGGCATCTTAGGTCTTAAAGAAAGATAAGATCATGGCAGAATTGACCCAAAGATGGAAGAACCCTTGCATACCTTCATGGGGGCCAGCTGTATGGGCGTGATGCATGATGGGTCCACCATGGGCTTGGGCCTGTTGGCCGTGTCTGCTAACAGGCTGTGCCATTGCTGGGGAAGGCCAGTGAACTTCTGCTCTTGTGGGTCAAACCCAGTATGAACCCTGTGTTCAAAGTTGGATGGGCCAGATATTTCGATCTTTTTCTTTTTCTTCCCAAACATGATGTAAAATCCTGGGAAATACAAAGAGAAAATAGGTATCTTGTAGCTTGCAGCAAGAAGATATCTATTATAAATCATTACTTATACCATTTTAGTTATTTTTCACAATACTATTTTCAAAAGTTCGAAGTTTGATTGTCAAGCTGTATAGATTAGATAATTTCATTCTAAATCTTTGTTATTGTCTTGAATGATCCCTGTGGAATACAGCTGCTTGTCCCATTGATACTGAATTTGTCTCCAATGACTTCCACTGACCAATGATCTGGAAAATAAGCCAGTCTAGGGTGTGGGTGTTTGGTGTCTTTGTGTGCCCCAACCCTAATGTACTTGTCATGAAAGTTTCTTAGGTAGATTGTACTTCATCATCAGTTTTAGAAGAATCAGTGAATGAAGCAGATCTATAAGCCTATTCTGGGGTCAAGACCAGACAATTCCAACTGAGTCAATGTTAGTCACAGCTTATCATTGTGTGAATGTAACACTTGAAGGGTTAGATTTCAGACTTGTTTATCCCAGAACATTACTGATGCAAAAGCTGACCAATTTCCCAAGGAGAAGCATCTCAAAGTTTGGTATAGACTCAAATACAGAACACTTATGTGACAAAATAACATATATATCAGTATGAAAAGCAAGCTAATAATTACTCAGCATATAAAGCAATTATATGTTAAATAGGACTAAATACTTATCAAATACTTAGAAAACCACCAGGCCAAAGTAGGTCCTGTAAGTAAATGTACAGTAAATGGTGAAGCTGCGCTTTATGGCTCTGAAAACGTGTGATGTAACTTGGATTTCAACACTGGGTTGTCATACAGTACATGTATTTTAGGTGTCTGCTTCTTTTTGATCAGGGATACTCCCTTATGAGTAAGATAAAGGTCATGTTGGGAATCCTTCCACATACTGTGGTGGGGCTTAAAAAAGCTGGTAACATTATTTTGGGACTTAGACATTTTGCTTTCTTTGTTAGGAGGACCATTCTGGCAGAATTGAAGATATTCTAAAGAGAGACATTTGTGCCCCAGAAATCCCATGCTGGGAGAAGAAAAAAGCTGAAGCCTGGTACTGCCCAGAGGGGAGTTTGTCTCCCAGAAGAGGATTTCACACATTGCTACATTGCTGAGAGTGTGTCAGAGCACTTCACAGGAGGGACTGTATCACGGCGCAGACATTGCTGATAGGTAGGACCACACCTTGGCCTGGAACAGTTATCTTGACAGACCTCCTATCTTCTATTTAAACCTAAACATTATACTAACCTGGCAGACAGAACTGGGGGTTACTGGGCCTCTTAGTCCTTTGTCCTAATGTGGCCACGTTGACTAATTATCCTTTTTCTGCGTTTTCTCGGTTGTTTGATTGGCTTATCGAAGATGCATGGCTCAGCCTAGCTTGCTTGGACGCTGTTAGGATTCAAGCACTAACTCAGATCATTTCAGTGATCATTGCTCTTTTGGCCAGAGATTTGTGGGTATTAATATTTTCTCTTACTTTCTTCCTTTACCACATCCTATTTCTTTTATCAAATCCTCATCCTTCTTTTCATCATATATTGCTATTTTTCAGGGCATCTGTCTTCTGTCTTCTAGCTCTCTCAAGTGCCTACATCATCCTCTGTCTACATAAACATTCTGTTACAGACATCTGATCATTCACACTCCCAAGTGCCTCTCATCTATTAAGGCTTGGCTCTGAAATACCCCCTAAGTCTCAAGTGTTGAAAGTTTGGCTCCCAGAGCATGGTACTATTGAGAGATGATTAGCTCCTGTAGGTGGGATGTGTTGGGGTATGCAATTCTTTGATGGGCATATTTTAACGCTAACTCTGGCCCTTGTTTCTTGGCCCACAGAGAGAAGTTGTATTCCTTGCCATGTTTTTGTTTTGTTTTGTTTTGTTTTGTTTTTTCATTCCAGTCTCAATGTAATGAGACTTAGTAACCATGGACAGAATCCCCAGAACCTGGGCGCCATAATAAACCTTGCTTCCTTCCAAGTGTTTTTCTCAGGTGTTTGACCATAGGGAAAAAGATGTGAAGAACATAGAAAAGCTCTACTGTTCTTTTCAGTTTTACTTCAGAGTAATGTAAACATTGACAAAGGGTGACAATAGCTCCTATATATTGCTGATCATATTTTGGCCTTGAAGAGTTAATTTAAAAGAAATTACTTAGCTAGATTTTGTGTTTCTTGCCTGCAATCACAACACTTGGAAGGTTGGGGTAGAAAGAATGTCCCAAATTCAAGGCTGCTCAGAGCTAAGTAGAAAGTTCCTTTTCAGTCTGAGACAATGTCTCAAAAAAAAAAAATGAAATGAAGTAATAGGAAAAGGAACTTCTTTGAGTACTTTGCTGTAAGTGGGTCAATAAATTTAAGTCTGATGATCTTACAAGGCAGGCACATGGAATTGGAAATGTAAGGAAGGGAAGGGACAAGGAGAGAAAGGCCATTGCGGGAACAGATAACAGAGTCCAAGACCTCTCTCATATTGACTCTAGATTTGGATATATAATTTGCCATAATCAGTGGGACAAAAACCATGCATACAATGTGCTGTGCATCAGGGTTTGCTGATCTCAGAACCCAACGTTCATATAAGAAAAATGCCATGCTATAGTTGCACCAGGTTATTTATCATACAAGCTAACCAGAGCTAATCCCCAGTAGCAGAGATGCTTATTGGATGAAATATCTTCCTTGCATGAAAGAGACCATCAGCAGGAAACCCACCTGATGAACTGCATCCTCAATTTCTAATCAGGACATAAATCCTTTGAACCATTACTTTTGGGAGCTGATTGTTACATAGACAAAAGGTAATAAGAAACACCTACCACCTCCGGTCTTGCATCATTATGAACTCATCACTTTTTCAGTTTTTGCTGTTCCAAGGTTTCAAATAACAATGTCTAATCTGGAAAGCCACATCAGCCATCCCACAATTGCCTTAATGCAAAAGAGTCTTAATTGTGATACCCTGACCTGGGTAGTTGACTGCTTGGAGAATTTTCAGTTGAAAAACATTACAAATTAGTGACTCTATATACCACCGTCTGGCTATTTGCTGAACAGAGAACATATTCAAAAATATAATATTACCTTTCATTGGCTGAGTCAACGTGACATTTTAATAGACATTCATTTCCATAATTTTAAAAAAAGAAAGACAAAGTCATTTGGGAAGAGTTCATTTGCACATATTCTTACCTGAACAAGCAATAAAAATGCTAGACCAAATATTTTTAGAACTAGGACAGAGATATCTTGCTACTTCTCTTTTATTTGTGAATCTTCTAGAAGACACTATGCCACTCAAGTGAATGAATATAAAAAGAAATATGAACGAATTAACACTGTAAGTAGGGATTGGTAGAGAGAAAAACTGTGACTGAAGTAACTTAAGAATCCTGTGATCCTATATACCATTCTTTAAAGAGTATTAAACACGGATCTACTCGACCAGTAAGATCAAGTTTAAAAGTGAAACAGTTGTTGTGCATGATTGTGTATGCCTGAAAACTCAGCACCCAGCAAGCAACAACTGCTATATTTCATATACTTTGTGGACCACCTATTTTTTTCTTATGAATTTACTCCCTAGTCATCAGGGAAAGGCAAATCAAAACAACCCTGAGATTCCATCTTACACCAGTCAGAATGACTAAGGTCAAAACCTCAAGTGACAGAACGTGCTGGAAAGGATGCAGAGAAAGAATACTCCTCCACTGCAGAAAATTGTAAATAGTTCTCTACCTGAAGGCTCAGCTATATTGCTCCTGGGTGTATACCAGAAAAGATGCTCCACCATACCACAAAGATACATACTCCACTATGTTCATAGAAGCATTATTCATAATAGCCAGAAACTGAAAACAACCTAGATATCCCTCAACCAATGAATGGATATAGAAAATGTGGTTCATTTACACAGAAAAATATTATTCAGCTATTAAGAACAAGGACATCATGAATTTTTTCAGGCAAATGGACGAAATTAGAAAATATTATCCTGAGTAAGGAAACCTAGGCACAAAAGGACATGCATGGTTTGTACTCACAGACAAGTAGATAGTAGTCATAAAGTACAGGATAGCCATGATATACCCCACAGACCCAAAGAAGCTAAACAAGAAGGAAGGCCCAAGTAAGGATGTTTGAATCTCACTTAGAAGGGGGAATAAAATAGTCATAGGAAGCAAGCAGAGGGAGGGATGGAACTGGGTGGGAGAAGTAATGGGGAGGGTAATAGGGAGGTCAGGATCAGGTATGAGGAGGGACAGGAGAGAAGGCCAGAGGACCAGAAGAATGAATGGAAATCTGCTAGGGGTGGGGGTGGGGAATTTCTAGGAAGTCCCAGAGATCTGAAATGGGAGAGGTTTTCAGAAGTCAATGTTGGTGACTTTAGTGGAGATCCATAACAAAGGGTATATATGGAACCTGAAGAGGCTATCTCTTGTAGCCTCCAGGACCCCTAGTGGAGGGATAAGGACACCGACCCACCCCCAAAACTTTCTACCCAAAATTTGTCCTGTCTAAAAGAAATGTAGGGACAAAGATAAAGCAGAGACGGAAGGAATGGCCAACTTGAGATCCATCCCTTGGGCAAGCACCCATTCTTGACACTATTAATGATACTCTGTTATGCTTACAGACAGGAGCCTAGCATAACTGTCCTCTGAGAATCTCTACCCAGCAGTTGACTGAAATAGATGCAGAAACCCACAGCAAAACATTGGTCTGAAATCAGGGACCCATATGGAAGACTTGGGAGAAGGATTGAAGACCTTGAAGTGGATAGCAACTCCTCAGGAAGACCAAGAGAGTCAACTAACCTGGACCCTTGGGAGCTCTGAGAGACTGAACCACTACCAAAAAGCACACAGGCTGGACAGAGGCCCCCAGTACATTTGTAGCAGATGTGCAGCTCAATTTCCATGTGGGTCTCCCAACAGCTGGATCAGGGGTTGTCCCTTAAGCTGTGGCCCAACTGTGGAATCCATTTCTCAACTAGGCTCCTTGTCTGGCCTAATTGAGAGAAGATGTACCTAAACCTTGCAGAGATTTGATGTGCCGGTGTAGGAGTATATCTAACAGATGCCCCATCTTCTCAGAAGAGAAGGAAAAGGGGCAAGAGGGAGGGAGTCTGTGAGGGGGATTGAGGGTGAACATCGATTGGGATGTAAATTAATTAATTAATTAACAACAAAAAGAAAATTTACATTAGTATATCTTCAAATCATTTAAGGAATGTTTAAAAGTTCTTGAAAATAGGCTTGATTTTCGTGGTCACAAAGGCGAAAGAATGTTGCTTGGCACCACTTTGAATAGTTCAGAGTAGTACTTGACACATTTCAAAAGGTGTCATCCTTGAGAGCCACTTTGGATGAGAACTTGACCTTCTTGTTGGGACCAGTGCATAGATTCATATATTGCCTGTGGGGTGGCATTCTTATGTGACCTCACACAACTCATTGAGTAGGCATTTAGAGACTGCCACCTCTGGTGTACATTCCTCCATGACTAAACCATCTCCAGTTGTTTGGTACCTTGTTCCCTGACCCTGGAGTGGGGCTTAAAGCTTGATGTGTTCTACAAAAGCAAGATGGCATTTTATGAAGTATTTTTAATGAAATTATCTTTAAAATGAAGCATTCAAACAGTTGTACTAAACAATACCATTTTCCCCTTTGGACATCCATCCTGGTTGCTCATTGAATACTTACTTACTATAGGAAGCTGAAGCTGAACTTGTTTGCCAGACCCTTAACCCAAGTTCTTCAGGACCTGCCAATTCTGCAACTCAGGGCAAACTACACTGTCTATGTCATAGAATGTGCTTTCAAACAAATGGAATGCCATAATAACTTTCCTTAGTTGGCTGCTATCAGGTATCAAGAACTGAGAGAAGGGATTAGATCTGAGCTAGAGTCAGATTTCGGCTTTCTGACAAATTGCAGTAGTATTTTAAGATGTCTACCATAGGTGGTAATGATGGCTGTACGAATATGTGAATGTACAAAGTCTCAATAATCAGTGTGTCTAAAAGGAATTAACAGAATGAATTTCATGCTATTCCCATTTTATACTAATAATAGCAACAATAGTAGATAGGGCTTGGATGTGTGCTAGGATCTCAGAATGCATGGGAGGAGATAATTATCTGACAAAGGCCATACTGCAGATGAGATTGTGGCACAACAAGATGGGGAGAGCTGAGGTCAAGCTATTAGACAATCTTTGTTCCTGTCCCTTTCAGCGTCTCAAACAGTATTGGAGGAGGAGAGTTGACCTTTAACCTTACCCCTGACAACTAATTAGTGATTTGCTTTTAAGACCCATGACTAAAGTGAGAAGCTAATGACAACACTGGGCCATTAAGCTGTCTACCCTCTTCTTATATATATGTATATATAGGAAGCTTTTTACAGTAAGTTTCCACATGAATTTTTCAAAAGCTCTCTAGTGTTAATTATTACTCCCCTTATTCCTTCATTTACCCTCTCATCCTTGACCAGATCTAACCCTTCCTGTCTTATTCCCATCAAATCCTTTATATTACTGCAATTTATACCTTCTTAAAAGCTTTCCCAACAGTGAACACGTATTAATTTCCTGATCTCTATAGGTTTTCTAAATGAAGCTTGAATATACGAAGATTCTAGTTAACATCTATGGAAAGAAGAAACATGAAACACTTGTACATACAAAGATATATAAAAAGTTGAAATAGGATTTCCTTATAATAAGGAAAAATGTTCTAGTAAGTAAAAAGAATGGATTTTCTCTTTTGGAGATGTTGGTTGGTAAGCTCCCATAGACCTCTAAGCACTGTAGGCTTTTGTCATTACACTCAGTTATAGCTTGAGTGGTAAGACCCCATTCCTAAAGATATTATATACTTGAGACATAGAACATGGAGAAACCAAACTGGTACTCATCTAGACACTTCATCCCTACCAGATAGTCCTGAAAAAGATGTTATGTATGTTACTGGAGGAGAAAGGTAGTCATCAGCCTTACCTATCTGTGAACCCTGGGTGCTACACTAATGACTAGCATGGCAAGATATGCTCCTTGGGCAATAGAGCCATGGGAGTAACCAGCAACTTTATGCTTGGATGAAGGCTTGCTCACATGCTCAGAAACCATAACTGGTTCCATTATTTTTTTTTCATTTTTTAAAATTTTCTATATTCTTTGTTTATATTCCAAAGGCTTTCCCCTTTCCCAGTCCCCCACCACCACCATACGTCCCATAAGTCCTCTCCCCCCAACTATTCCCCAATCATGCCCCCCCCCACCATTTCTCTGTTCTGGATCTACAAAACTGGATCCAAACTTTTCAGGCCCTGGGTCCTCTCCTTTCTTCTTCTTGGGAATCATTTGACTTGCTAATTGTGCCTTGAGTATTTAGGGCTTCTGGGCTCATTAATATCCACTTATCAGTGGTTGCATTTCATGTGTATTCTTTTGTGATTGGGTTAACTCGCTTAGGATGATATTTTCCAGATCTAACCATTTACCTACAAATTGCATGAATTCATTATTTTTAATTGCTGAGTAGTATTCCATTATTAAGGTAAAAATCCTGTGTCTAGAGAGTCTTAGACCCTAGGCGGAGTCTACTGCCATTTTTCTGTTAAATGGACATAGTTTAAACTATCTCATAATGATTTATCTTCCTAGACATAGATTTAATACATCCTTACCCCTCATCAAGAGAAGCTTCTTTTTGAAGTAGATGGTAATTAACATAGACCCCATAATTAATGGAGGTACAGAGAGGAAGTAACCAGAGAATGATCAACCACAAAGGGGATATCACATGTTTCTAAAATCTCAGGGATAATTGAACAAAAGATGGATGAAATATTACAAGAGCCAGAGGTGCTGAAAAACTATAAAATTTTTTTTCTGGACACAACAGGACAGTTGCAAATATGAACTCTTAGCAGTTGTGACACCATGCACAAGACTTATACAGGCTAAAGTCACTCAAAAGTCTACATATGATGGGAGGAGACAGTCACAAAATCCTCCCAAATGAGGAGCTATGGGCAATCGATGGCTGCTGGGGGAGGAGAGTCAGTTTTATTTAAGAGATGCCCTGGACCATATTGTAGAGGGTGGCCAGACTATATATATCCTGTATAAAGATAGTACAAATTGAACTTGTTAGGTATGAGTTGTTTGTTTTCTTTTTTTTTTAAAGATTCACAAACATGGGTGAGTAGAGAAGGGAGAAGTATCTGGGAAGAGTTGGAAGGGTAGGTAAATATGAACATGAAAATGAAATTCTTAAATAACTGATTTTAAAAAAGAAAAAGAAAAACTTTCAGCCATACAGACACTAGAGACATAGAAAATATAAGACCACACAATTTAAAATATGTGCCTTTAATGTACTTCTTAGGAGATGATTATTTCTCATTGACCCCCCCCATCAAGAGAATTTTCTTTTCTTAGTCTAATATCCATCATGAAGAAATTGGCAAATGTAGTAATGGGCATTTAAGTATTTTAGAAACACTTACCTATGTCTAGATAATGTAGGCTTAATGACTTAGCCTGTCATCGGTAGAAGAAATATGCTTGATTTAAAAACTGTGTGGTAGAGGGATGAGGCCAACCATACCTCTTGTAGTTACAGATTAATCATAGAATTAGAATAAAGGAAAAATATACACCCAGATTCTGCTACTTTTAGGGAAAATGTAACATGAAGTACCTATGTGGGATTCAGGGGTAAGAAACTGGAATAAATTCATTATATAATATGAAAATGCAGATGTTTTCTAAGGAGAACATATGTCCAGGATGTTGTTCTCAATACATTAATCCTCTTCTTTTTTCTGTTCTGTTCTGTTCTGTTCTGTTCTGTTCTGTTCTGTTCTGTTCTGTTCTGTTCTGTTCTGTTCTGTTCTGTTCTGTTCTCGTCTCGTCTCGTCTCGTCTCGTCTCTCCTCTCCTCTCCTCTCCTCTCCTCTCCTCTCCTCTCCTCTCCTCTCCTCTCCTCTCCTCTCCTCTCCTCTCCTCTCCTCTCCTCTCCTTTTTTCTCTTCCTTTATCTTCCCTCCACTTTCCTTCCTTCCTTCCTTCCTTCCTTCCTTCCTTCCTTCCTTTCTTCCTTTTCCTCCCGTCCTCCCTGCCTTTTTTCTTTCTTTCTCTTTCTAAGCTGCAGTATATGATGAGCAGGTTATAGATCATGCTTGTTGAATACCTCTCAAACCCCACAGAAAGTGAAACTGCTCAATTTCTGGATGAGGAAAATAGTTATTGTACCTGGTTTCCATTTCTAGTTGCTCAAAATCTTGCTCTGTATTCTTGCTGAAACTATTCTGACTTCAGTCCTAATCCACCTAATACCTGTCTTTTCAACAGCTGTAGATCCTTTCTTCTTTATAGATCCAATTGATGGTTTCCAAGTTCATTGTTTGGATGTGAGCTCAGCAGTCACAGTTGACTCTGGTGTCTCACTTGACCTTTGCTACTTTAGAAAATCCTTTTGAAGTTATTTTCTGATAACCACAATGTGAACCTGTTTGCTTATTCCTTCTTCGAGCTTTCTGGTGTTAGTTGGCCTTGTTGTCACTGGCTGGTGTTTGAACCTCCCGCAAGGCTCAAATGAGCAACCACAGTTGAACGGTGGCTTTATGAATCTAGCACATTCATTTGTTCAGTTCTAACTTATGTAGGGTTTCAACATTACAGGTCATTTCTGGTTTAAGTTAATTCCTCACACTGGCTTTAATCCATTCATCTCATTTTCTCACTATCCAAGATTCAAGACCAACAGAAGGCATGCTCTGAGGAAAGTACATTGAAATTCTGATCATTTCCACACTATCATAGTGATACCACAATATGGAAATATGAACACCATGTTACAAAGAATATATCTACTATATATCAATATAGTAGATATCCCAAACTCCTTGAGAAGCATCCACTAAATGCCCCAAGTGAAAGCTTCTACTTCACCATGGGTTTCCTCTGAGTTTCTTATACCAAAGATCACACCTATTGAGTCAGTCTATAATTCTCTTCTGAGTTTCAGGTGAATGCTTCCAGATCCCCATGTGGAATCTTCCTATTTTCAAGTCAGCATTTCCAACACTTAGCTGTTGGTCATCCCGCTTGCTCTATCTGCTTGTTTTTTTTTTTCTTTCTTTCAGATACCAGTTCTCTGATACACACACATCACATTGCTGAAGCCAGTTCTGAGAATGCACTTTCCCTCCTCAGTCACTGCACATAATAATCAGCAACTTTGGTCCATCTTGTTCCCAGATGCCCTCCACATCTGCATATCTTTTAGAACCTCCACTGTACTAGCTTCTTCTTGTCACTATAACATAGAAACACAAACTCATCAGCTTAGGCTCTATAACCTGCCCAACAGTTCTGATGTCAAAAGTCTAAAATGAGTCTCACTGAGTGAACAACATTTTGGCAATGCCATGTTTCTTCATAGATCCTTCTAAGGATAAATCCACTTCCATTGCTTAGAAGTGACTTGTTTCCCTTGGTTTTTAGGTCCTCATTCCATATTCACACCTCTCCCAGTGTTCTTGCATCTTTCACATTGTCCTCTTCTGCTTATCTCTGCTAATCTTGGTAGCCCTTGCGATTCTATTTGGCTTATTAGGATGAGCTGCTTCCTTATTATCTGGCTTCAGCAAGTTACTAGCAGCAACAGCAGCTGTAAAGCCCCATTTGCATGAAAGCTCCTCTTTGTGGTTTATTGCCAAGGGTAGCAGCCTTAACTCACACTCTCACTGTAACCTAATGTATTCACAGGTTAAAGTGGGGTAAGTTTACCACTCTACTCAGGATTCTCGCTGCACTACACCTCACCATTTTTTCTTGGATTACTATAACCCATCTAGCCAAGCTTCACTTTGACTAATATACATATATCCTTCCAAGTGGTGACTTTAGGGAGACCAAGCTTTCTAAAATATAAATCTGTGTCTCTTTCTGCTAACCTTTTCAATTGCTTTCCACTGGTCTTATGAACAAGCCAAATCCACAAGATTCCTTGTATTCTCTTCTTAGCCCATGTCTGCCAGCAGAAATTCCTTCTTTCCTTCAGAAGCCTTAGCATCCCATCCTCACATTGATTATGTTAAAACCTCCAGTTCCTCCAGTTTCTGCATCCCCTGAGCCCAACTCAGTCTCTTCCATCTCAGCATCATTCTCCAAAGAGTCCCTCTTCTGTTTTCAGATCAAGTATTATTTCCTCAAGGAATTCTTTAAACCCGGAACACTGCTCATTTTCCTCTAGAGCAGTTCCTATAGTTATTGTGTTGCAGAAACATTATTTTAAATAAAAAAGGTGGTACAGGTTGGTTATGGATAGGATAACCAATACACAAACATGTAGAACAAATTTTCAAAATCCTATCACCACACTGTTCCCTCAGAGCTCCAAGCCTCAGACCCGTTCTGTTTATTTTTGTTGTCCCTGTAGGGTTTGCTCTGTGTGTGTGTGTGTGTGTGTGTGTGTGTGTGTGTGTGTGTTACTTAACTATTCAGGCTCTTAAACCAATCAATCAATCAATCAAATATTGGCTATCTTCTCATGCCAATATACATGACTTTAGTTCCTGTTTTGTTAAGTCTCTATGGCATTTTGTAAAATTGAAGGTACTATAAATCATCTATTAATTCTTTCATTAAATTTAAGGTTTATATTGCTTTAAAACCCAATATTTCAGTGGCACTTTGGGCACACAGACCACTCTACATATATGCAAAGATTTTCTCTGCAGCAGACTGCCAAGAAATGCATACAGTAGTTTGCTGGGATCACCATTATAAAGGATGCAGGCTGGGCTCTTTACACTAAGGGAGCTTTCTCTTTACAAGTGTGGGAGAGCTGGACATCCAAGATCAAAGAGTTGGTAGAGTTGATTTCTCCCAAGGCCTCCTTGGTGTGTAGAGGGCTGGGATCCTTCTGTGTTATTCCTGTGCACATGTTACTGTCATAGTTTCCTTTCTTATAGGGATACCAGGCATCTTGGATTAAGTCCAATACTAACAACTTCATTTAAAGTTGAGTGTCCTTTATAAACCTTGTCCCCAAAATAGAGTCATTTTGAGCTTTCTACAGCTAGGAATTCTTTAAATGTGAATGTTGGGAAAATCATCCCACGACAACACATGGCTCATTGTTTTTCTAATGCTAGCAGATTGATTTTCAAGGAGCTTAGATAATTTTTCATTCTGACAGAAAGTTAAGTGGATTGTCCCTGACAAGCCATTAGTCTGTTTAGTTTTCTGTACCACCTTGTCTGGTCCTGGTATAAGGCAGATGATCAATAAATATTTGTTGAATATTCACTAAGGCAAAATATTTGATATTTTGATAAAACCAGCCTGTTCTTTAACTAGTTTGGGTTTTAAAATTTTTGCCTGTTAATTTGATTGCCAAATCCTAATATATGTTTATGAAATAGAATATGATGTGTTGAAATATACATATACCTGTATGTATAATTTGACAGGGATAAATTGGGCTAATTATCATATCTCTTATCTTCTCTTGCATTTTTTTAGATGGAGAGACATTTGAAATTTGATTTTAGTTATTTTGAGATACATGTGTGTTTTTAAAAATATTCCTTCCTGTTTTTGCTTATTTTCACTGGGAAAGGGTCTTAATTATGTAGCCCAGGATGGCCTTGACCTTTTGAAACTCTTTCATCTGTCTACTAAGGGCAAATTAGACATGTGTGCCCGTTAGTACACAGTTAGTGCCAATTAGAGATTTTTGGTACCTTATTATTGATTATAGTCACCTTGGTATATACCTTGTTGTTCCCAAACTTATTTTATGGATAGCTTTGTGTCCTTTGATAGTCTTACCACTGCAAAAGTCCAAGGGCAGGGGGTAAGCCAGCAGCAGAGGGAAGCACTGGAAACCCTGGTTCTCAGGAACTTGCTTGAGCATAAAGCTTGGTAGGGACAGAGAAGACCGAACATAGGTCCTCATATGTTTTCTACTCCTTTATACATATTTATTGATAATTTACAACGTGCCAAGTACTGAAACAAAGCTGTGGTGAGACTTTAAAGAGTAAAGGGGACAAATGCACTAGCACACTGCAACCAAAACCCAGTCTTATGGGTTCAAAGCCAAGCTCTGCCACTCATAAAGGCAATTTTAAGTCTTACTTTCACAGAATCTTATCAATAAATTGGAGGTAATAGTATCTATATCAAACAGTTGTGGAAGCATTTAACAAATCAATCATTATTACATACAGAAAACTGCCTGGCATAGAATTAGCATTCAGTGATTGTTACATTACTTATTACTACAAGGAAAAAAATAAAATATTACAGAAGTGAAAGATCCACTGAATTTCCCTATGTTGTGATTTGGAACTCACTGTGCATTTATAATAACTCAAGAAAATGGAATATGTATATGCTTGGTTGAGGTGTACCTACTACTTCATCATTTGTGATTACAGTCTGCTATCTTAACAAGTTCTGCAGAGATCTGTATCATGTTATTATATACATAGTTTAGTGTAATATCTGTACTCTCAAGAGGCACAGCTGCCCAGCAAAGATTTCCCTAATGCTTCCCATGCTATGACTTCCACCATCCCTAACCCTTGGCAAACTGGAACCTTGTTTCTACCTCTACAGATGTTCATCTTTGAAACTGTTCTATGCATATAATAGATGGCCATTTGAGATGGGATTTTTTCCCATTTATCAAAATAACATTGAGGATTATTCCTGTGTTTGTTTTCTTTTTTTGGCATGGATATACTAAACCAAAGTTTGTTAAATCAGTCACTACTGAGGTACAGTTTTCTTGTTTCTAGCCTTTGTCAATCAAGAGTATAGACACATTTTTTTGTGATCATGCATATTACTGATTTATAGGTTGGTTATATACTAAGATTATAGACTAGTGGATGGAATAAAATATGTAATTAAAATTAGTTTCATCTTTTGCCAAGTTTAAATATTACCAATAAAATTTTGATATGTATTTTCAATTTCCATTGAAATTACAGCATGATGGGTCTGTTCAAGGAGAGTCTGATTGTGCCAACATGATATGGCTATTAAATAAAAATGTGCTGTTTAGCCTTTACACATTAGAGGAAACTGAAGGTCTTGAAAAAAAATGTGATACAGAAAACTCCAGAGAAAAGGACTGCTAAGGATAAAAGCTCTAGAAAAGAAAAGGACTTGCCTCGTTTGTGAGACATGAGCAGCCAGTTTGGTGGAGGTAAAGCTGGCTGAGTGGAGAATGGGGTGCCCATCATCTCGACTCATTGTTTGAACAGCTTCAGACACTCCAGGTTGTTTCTTTTCTTTTCTTTTTCCTTCTATCCAGTATATTGATCAGTTTAATTGCCTATGCTGAAGTGTAAAATTATTTGAGAACGCAATGAAGAGTCAGTGGATATTATTTCCATAGTTTACAATATTGGTGAAATTCTAAAAGCAAACCAGGGAGCAAGATCACCACATGACCTTGGTTCTGTAATAAAATAATGTCAAGCAATGTTAAGTGCATTAAGTATTGGTCATTTGTGTCTTTTTTAAAAATTTATTTATTATTGGATATATTCTATATTTACAATTCATTTCCCTTTTTCTGGTTCCCTACCCCTCAAAGGTCCCAACATGCCCTTTTCCCTCTCCCTGTTCCCTCATCTATTCCTTCCCACTTCCCTGTTCTTGTATTCCCTTACGCAGTTGTTTCTTTTTTTTTCTTTTCTTTCTTTTCTTTTCTTTTCTTTTCTTTTCTTTTCTTTTCTCTTCTCTTCTCTTCTCTTCTCTTCTCTTCTTTTCTTTTCTTTCCTTTTCTTTTTTTGCTTTTCCCTCATTCTTGCCCATTGACACTAATGTCTAACTAGCCTCCATCTACTCCCTGAAGATGTTTTCACATAGATATGTACTAACATAAATAAAGATGGAGAACCTTATTCTGAAGACATTTTCACAGTAAATTATAGTAAGTACAGTGTCATTTCCTAAGCAGGCACTGAGCCACATTACAATCCCGGCAATATCACTATTAGTTATTGACTTGACAGTTAATGGAAAGCTTGGGTCGTGTACTACCCTTTATTTCATGATAACCCCCATGCCCCAGGGACTCCAAATGACAGCCACGTATGTGGTCTATAATCTGAAGGGTTCAGTTTTTGTGGGGTTCTATGGTGGCTCTTTTGGTCTTGTCCATGCTCATGCATGCATGCTGCAGTTAGACACTGAGTGGCCAGGAACCTGCCAGGTGTAGGAAGAACACATGGGTTCTCATTTGTAAGGTGCTGTAAGATGTGTTTCGTTCACTTGTTCTCACAGTGTGGCATAGGGATCATGAGCAAGCATAGGTAGGGTTTGAGACATTGGCTTGGCAAGGAGATCTAAATTTACTAAATTCTAGATCAAAGGCAAATCCTAAACTTCACCAGACCCCAGATTCAGAGGATACACAGGTGTGCTCCTTAAATGGAGGAGCACCAAAATCACATTAAGTAACGTGAAGTTTCAGGACCATGGTTGCCGTCTATAACAGCAAATGACATGCACTTGCTAGTGAATGCTTAACAGCCCACTCTGGGCAGAAGGCAAATAGCTCTCCCTTGTATTATTTGGCAATTTCTAGAGTGCAAACATTTCTCTCTCGTGTGGCTGATTTCAAGCTACTGGTATAAAGTTGCTGAACACAACTTTACATTGTAAATTGTTTTTTAAAAGATTGAGCACAATTGACTCTTACCCTTCCAAATGAACCATCTCTTGTATACCACTGGAAAAAAAGCCCTAAATACAGGCAGCATTGTGCTAGGGTTTCTGTGACTCACCAATTCACAATTTACATTAAGGTTTCCTATCCTTCCTTCAAAAGAAAGAGAGGGGAGAGACATAGTCCAGAAAATGAAAAATGTTTTCTACACACATACTGAGTATATAAATTTGAGAAGTTTGTTGCAACAGAAACTATGGCACACAGAGTGGAATTGATAACTCTTCAACTTTTCAGGTGGCTTAACAAAGTAGTGTGTGTGGGTGTGTGGGTGTGGGTGTGGGTGTGCGTGCATGCGCACACGTGTGTACGTGTGTGTTGTCAGGGTGTGTGCTGTGAGGGTGTGTATTGTGAGTATGCAAACATGAGGAAGTAGCAATCAAATTTATAACTTCTACATGTTGTACTTGGACACTTTGTCACAACTGGAGACTACTTACCTTTCTTTGGTTTCATTGAAGATAATTGATATATAAGAATTTTACATTGAGCCATATAACCTTATATAACTTTACTGTTGCCTTTTAAAGATTGATCAGAAAGGTCACAGAAACACTGGCCTAATTTTTTTCCAAATGCAGGTTCTTGTTCCACCACCTGATGAGAACAAGGCCCCAGAGATGGACATAGGCACAATGTCAACAGTTCTGCAATGTTCCCCAAATAAGTTAGAACTGCTACCAATTGCCGGAAAGACTTCAGAGAATTGTGATTTGCTTGATGTTATGGCAAGTTTGGCAAGCTGCCCATTCCCCAAACCTCTGATTATAAATATTTTACAAGTAGGTCACTTGGTTCTTGTTGAAAATTCGTCAAAATAGGAATAGATATTAATATGAATATATAGAAAGGGGCATTTTTAGTTAAATACTACAAAGTTGGAATACAAGTTCAGGCAAAGAACTTCAGTCTTTCTAAAAATTTTAAACTATTGGTCCATTTCACTGTGTATCCATTTATCTAGACAAACAGGAATTATTCTTCTAATGGTTTGTCATCTGCAAAATGAAATTTCCATGCATTGAGAAGTATGCCATACTGTGGAATGTTCATCTGGCATCCCTCTTCCCATCTGTATCTCCACAGTGGTCAAGTGTTCTAAAGGGGAGGGATAAGGGTTCATCTGTCTGTGTGGTCCAAGTCTGACTAACTCCCTTCTATACTCACAGCCTGTTTCTGTTGTAAAACTTGCATTTACATCTCCAAATTTTCACTTAAAGATTGAATTTCTTTTAATATTTTATGTCTGTGACTTACAGAAGATAAATGGAATTTCAGGCAAAAGATGGAACTGCTATGATTTGGGGAAGTCAGAAAGATACTAGCAGTGGTAAAAGCCATTCATTGGGAAATGAGAGATACTGAATTTCTAACTATGATTATCTTTAGGCCTTCTTCTCTAAGATAACATGCCGACAGTCATGGTGCTCAATGGGACTTATGGACGTGGCTGTGTAGAATTATGACACCATCAAGAAGGTACTCGGAGATCAATTTCAGAAGCTACATATATGTCATATGCAGCCTTTTCTTTAAAATGGAACACATCATAGAAACAGTGTCTAGTTATTTCTAGCTCCCAGTGTACTCAGGGACCACCACTAACCTGTTTTATCAAAAAACCATGTGATTCACTAATGTGTAGGAGCTTTGCATTGATCTGATGTAGAAGGAGTAGGAGGACATGATAAAGAAGCCCAGGTCTCTGAATTGTTGGGTGGAGGAGACTTTACAGTTAACTGGTAGCATATGCACTGGACTTTGGACAAGCAAAGGTTTATAAGTCTACTAAGTTGAGTCCATGGAGGTTGGAACTAAAGAGACTGGAGGGAAATTCTGTGAGCCTAATTCACATGCTAGGTTTCACCACTGATAGAGTGAAAATTAGAGTGAAATTACATGCCTAAGATCACTTAGCTGGATGGTGACAGACACAGGACTCATGCACCACTCTATTGACATTGAAAATGTTTTTTACATTGTTTAGAGAAAATGTAAGTATGGAGTTGTAGTAATGGTCATTACTAGGCCTTGTGCCAGTTTTCTGCAATCACACCTCAAAAGAAGACTCACTGAAGTTGATAATAAAATTATTATATGGTTTCGAAGGCAGACTCTATATTTTATAAGAAATAATTTCCTTTAAATTAACATGTGGCTAAAGATAAAAACCACTGTAATGGCAAATTCTGCACTGGTTAAAACAACAGCGTTTTATTTCCCACCAGCTTGATTTTATTCCAGAATCATTATGTTCCTGTGGAGCACTCCCACTGCAGCTGGCAGCTTCTTGGCCCTGATAAGATAACCCCGAGGAAAGAAATATTGCCAGAATAATAATTCCTAATTTCTGAATCTTAAAGCTGCATCTGTAATGCATGGAATATGAAGTTTTATGTAACTGGCATTTTCATTTTCCTGTATTTGTTATGCATAATAAGATCTCCTTTGAGGTTCAAATCTTTTGAAAACACCCCAAATGCATTTTTCTTTCTGCCTTATTACTACTGCTTAATTTTGGTAATTTTTTTCTGGAGAATGGTGGGGTTTGGGCATCTGTTAGGTGGAAAGGGTCTAATATTCTTACTTTCTACAACATCAGAGTTACAGAATATGAAACCCTGGCAAGATCTTCCTTCCTAAGATAATGGAAGATGGGTTGTACTTTGGGGCCCATAGCCATCGGCCTGTCCTTAGTTCTCATGTAAGATGAGGAGAACGCTTACATGACACTGAGAAAGTCAACACAAAACTATATTCCTCCACTAGAAGACATGAGCTTTCTGAATAAAAATAACATTTAAACTATTGCTAAATACTCATACCCTCATGGACAGTCGGGACTCTGTCTAGTTGTTTAAGGAGTCCAAACCATGACTTGGCACTGGGCCATCATTTGGTATGCTGTTTCTTGGGGATGGTTGCCTCTCTTAACTCTCAGCTTTCTGAAGTTGCCTGTAGTTCTTTGTGTAAGAGTTGATTTCTAGAGGACTTTCCTCCTACACAGGTTGGCAGGTCCTTTGGTGTCTTCTATGTTCAGCTCCTGTTTGGGTGGTCATGTTAGTGAGAATTTACAGATGAGCTCCTGATATTACTACAAGACACAACTTCACAGCCAAGTTCCTAATCCTCTGGCTGTTACAAGCTTTCTGTCTCCTCTTCCACAGTGTTCTCTCAACATTTTGTGTTGAACTGTGTTGTAGATGTGTCCATTATGGCTGGGCTCAGCCATGAAAACATACATAGAAGTAACACTCAACCAGTTATATTTGGGAATATGTTGCTACTTTGTTTCCAACCCAATTCTCCAGTAAAAGAAATCTCAACTCAATCAGTAACAAAATAAGCTACAAGCCTAGATTGGGCAGATCTCCTACTACTACTCTATTTCCATCATATTATCCCATATAACTTGCCGTTTCTCCATGCCAGGAGCTTCTCTTTCTGCAGCCTCTCTGTAAATCCCTCATAGCTCCTCTCAGACCTCTTGATCCTCCGTAGCTCCTCCCCCTTCCCAGTGATCCTTTTCTCCTCTCCAAAACTCTCAGCCCCTCCCCCTTTCTCTTGCCCAATCATTGACTCAAGCCTTTATTTGAAAAGTTAAGGTGGGGAGAAGGTTCACAAGCCAACTCCTTTTGCAGCCCCACTGAGGAGTGGAATTAACATCAAAATACAAGCCCAGGGCTATCCACAACAGGAATATATATGTATATACAGCTACATATATACATAAAATTGATTAAAAATGTGAAAGGGAGTAGGGAGGCTCAAGAGGGTTTGGAGAATGGAAAGAAAGAGAGAAATGTAATAAAAATGCAATGTCAAAAATAAACCAACCAACTAAAGAATTCCAAACTCCTCATCATTCATATTCCCAAAAGTAGTAGATGGTGCACTTAAATTGCAATGTACTGTAACAATAGAAGCCTCATAGCAACCAGGTAAAAAATTAAATAGGAATGATTAACAAATGTCACAAACTATACCCAGCTAAAATGAGTTCATATTTTACCTTATGTAGGGACATATATGCTGGGGCAAGTTCATGTACACACACACACACACACACACACACACATACACACACTAAGTAAATGCTAAAAATAAAATAGATTACATATACATCTAAGCCTATAAAGCTTTGAACCAAAGCCAAAGTCTCAATATTTTTAATCTGTCCAGATGTTTCAATGACTGTATAACCTCTTCTCCATATGAGAAAAGTTATTACAGAGATGTTTCAGATCCTAGTGCTGTCCTATAGTGACCTAGACCCAAACAATTCTAACTACACAGAAATTCTTTACTTCTTTGCTGTTCTGTGAATTAGGATATTGAGAATTAACAAGTACACCTTGACAGAATGTACAGAATTGCAATAATATACTGTCTCTACTTCATAGTCTTTGCAGGAACAAACATTATGGTTAGACAATGGAATATTGTTAGATACCTTAAATTGAAAGAAGAGCCTTTCTTATTTTATAAGGGAACCAAGAGGCTTGCTACTGCCATTTAAATTATCCCACAAATATCCTTTTGTAGTTATCATTATGTACCAAAGGCAATAGTCATATATTGTTGATAGTCACAAAATAGCTACATGTTCTATTGCATATCTTTCTAAATATAGGGCTAAAGGATATTTAAAAATAGAAAGATATGCACAGAGATAGAGATCTGATCCCTAAATGTCAAGTCATCTTATTAGAGAAGAGTCTTTAATAAATGGGATGAGAGGCACATGTTGACAGTGCATCCTGTTGCATGTAGAAGAATGATGGAGGAGTGGTATTAGTAGTTACCACCATGCAGTAGATATTAAAACTGGGATAATTTGATTAAGCAGCAATATAACATATAGCCAACTCTCCCATTCTATAACCTTCTTTAAATCCTTTATCAAATAAATGTTTGCCCGGAAAGGAATTCCCTTGCAACTAGCCTTGACTGTGCAAACGAGGCATATAGAAATTATATATTCAGTTTCTAGGCATCTTCTAAAAGTAGTAGTGTTGCTTTCTCTGGTCTTGGTTTCTCATTTCTTAGAAATGGGGAAAATTCAAAGAATCATTCCAAATCACATCCTAAGGCTGCCAGAGAGTCTGAGATAGCCAAAAATCCCTGAACTGCATTGTGAAAGAATATCTACCTTATACCACAGGGTACCAAGAATGAGAAATAAACATGTATCCTGTATGATGAGTTGTATATTTTAAGATTCCTTACTAAAGTATTTGTTATTTTACCTTTGTTAATCTACTAAAACAGTACTGTATATTTACATGCAAGAAACCTAAAAAAAGAAAAGTAGGGTTCAGTACTCTATATTGGATAAATTGAGAAAACAATGACTTTTTGTGCACCTTATTATTTAGAGGGAATAACTTGAGCTATTGAATTGAAGATAGCTAATCATTTTATTGGAACAAATATGATACAATATTCTACCTGGCCACAGGAGGTTTACAATGAATAGCAGTGGTAACTTCAGTGGGTAAGAATATCAGAAAGAAATGAATCACAGATATCATCCTTCGATGTTAGGGGAATTCTGGAAAACCAGTTTCTTTACGAAATAAAAAAATATTATAACAAAATTGGGGCCAGACATGATAGTTCATGCTTGTTATCCCAGCACTTAGGAGGAGATAACTTACTGGTGTAAGAGGCCTGCCACGTACTCAAGCTCTCAGCCTGGGTTAAAACGTGAAACTCTTACCTTAAAAAACAAAATAACAAACCAACCAAAGTAAACCCAAACGGCCAACCAACCAACCCAATACTCAAAAGCAGAAAAATCAAGAAGCAAAGTGAAATGGGCAAATAGACACTGCATTGTCACATCTTGCTGGCTGATTAATGGTTCCAATCTCTTGTTTTCCAATGGGTTTGCTCATTCCTAACTAGTATATATTCCCATTTCAACTCTTATCTGCCAACATAACTCAGATTAAATTAAAAAATAAAGTCCTAAAGCAGAGGCTACAGAGATGGCTCAGAAGTTAAGATCACTTCAATTTAAGAACACAAGACGTGGGTTTGGTCCACATCACTCAAATGATACACAACCATTTGTAACTCCAGTTCTAGACTTTCCAATGCTCTCCTCTGACGTCTGTAGCCAATGCATACACACAGTGTCTACAAAATATATTCAGATGCACACATATAGAATAAATAAAATAAAATACAGTAAATAATATGAAAACTTGCTGACTTTGTGTATGGGTATGGGAGCTAAGTTTCTGATAATAATGATTCCATGAGATATGACTAAGTATTTCTTTCCTTAATTTTTAGCTGAGTTGAATTTCTCATGTATAATGAGCCATATGGCTAATAGTTCCACAGTCATAGTCATTCCTTATTAGCCAAGTTATGGGGGATGTTACACTAATTATGGTCACAAAATTTGTATAAATTTTCTCATCAGGATACATAGTATAATTGTCCTATTCTTGCGACTAAGATTCTCCTATGAGTATGCCAGGATTTGTGTTTCATTTCTTTCTGGATTCAGGCCTAAAAAAGTTAGCAGCTTCTACCATATTCTCCTGAAACACATGTTTTCAAGTACTGAGTCAATCTATTTTTAGGATATAATATACATTTCACAGGTATAGGTGCTCAAGGCAATAGTTCAAACTGAGCTCAATGTTCTGGTTATTTTCATCAATATCCATGTGTAAAAGTATGGTTGACTTAGATATCACAGTCTACTTTTTAATTTACTGCTGCTGCTGCTGCTACTACTACTACTACTACTACCACTACTATGACGATGGACGACTACTACTACCACTACTACTATTGTTGAGATGGTGTCATATTACCTGTCTGGCCTCAAACATAGAATGCTTCGCCTTCTGCCTACCAAGAACTGGGATTTCCTACCAGGCAGATACTAGGCAGTCCATCTCCTAGTTGCTTTCTACTGAGTGGTTCCTTATCAATATATGCAGGATAAAGAAATCATCAAACCAAGCAATGACTAAATGTATGACCTATACTACCTTGGGATATCATAAAGTTGTGTAATTATTTTTTATTATTTAAGTTTGTAGCACAATTTCATTTCTCCCTTTCCTTTCCTCTCTCTAATCCCTATCATATACCTCCCCTTTTTCTTTCAAATTCATGATCTGATCTCTCATTAATTGTTGCTACATGCCTATGTGTATATACATATAAATTGTTAAATTCCACCTGCTTTGTTTTAGTCACAAAATTTTTGGTAGTTTCTTACATATCAAGTTTCATAGAACATAAAATTATCTTATTTAAAGCCCATCTTGCATATATATATACTCGAGAATTGTCAAAAATCCTCTTATTACATTTCCAAGCCATTTTGTTTCAAATGATTAATAGAATCTCAAATCACTTAAGAAATAATAGCTGGTTAGTGATAAAAATGTTCATTTATGACCATACAATTCATAACTATATTGAATAGACTAAAATTAAAGAAGTAAAAAATGTGCTACAATTGCCTTAGATAATTGTGTGAATTATTATAAATTTTACTTATTCTTTGAGTTTATGAAAATATATAGTATATTTTGAACATAATATGTGCTTTCTTAAAATTGCTTTCCTATTTTGCCTATTTAGAGTAATAGAGTAATACAAGTAAGTTATCATATAGGGCTTATGATTTATCTAGTCAGGTACTAGGCCTTGCCTTGTGATTTGTGTGATATATGGACTCAACTGTGGAACAGGTTTTAATCCAATAAGAGGATGACTGGTGGATACTCTCTGGAGAAGGGGCAGGAGCAGGGCATTTGGTAAGAATCACCCCTCACCCCTAGAGGCCCAGAATCACTCTGGGACCCACTACCCAGCAACCTACAGATCACCAGGTCATTGGAAACTGGCACTAGTAGGGCATTCAAACTGGTAGAAGCAGGGCATTCGAGATCCGGCAGCAGCAGAACATTTGAGAAATAGCAGCCTGAAGGGCATTCAACCCTTGCCAAGTCTGCTATAGGGGAGACCCCATCACCTGATACTTCCTGGAGAACCAGCTATTTGCAGGGCATTGGAGAAAAAGAGAATCCCAGGAGTACAGAAACACAGGCCTGCAGGACAGAGAAGATAGAGATAGAAAGACCAGCTAACAGCAGAGATAACAAGATGGCCAAAGGCAGACACAAGATCATTACCAACAGAAACCAAGGCAACATGGCACCATCAGAACCCAGTTCTTCCACAACAGCAAATCCTGCATATTCCAGCACATCAGAAAAGTAAGAGCTAGATTTAAAATCACATCTCGTATTGCTGATGGAGAACTTCAAGAAGAACATAAATAACTCCCTTAAAGAAATACAGGAGAACATGGGTCAAAAGGTAGAAGCCCTTAAAGAGGCAATACAAAAATCCCATAGGGAATTATGGGAGAACATGGGTCAACATGCAGAAGCCCTTAAGGAGGAATCACAAAAATCCCTAAAAGAAACACAGGAGAACATGGGTCAACAGGTAGAAGCCCTTAAAGAGGAAACACAAAAATTCCTTAAAGAATTTCAGAAAAAAAATAAACAAGTGAAGGAACTGAACAAAACTTTCCAGGATCTAAAAATGGAAATAGAAACAATAAAGAAATTGCAAAGCAAGACATCTCTGAAGATAGAAAACCTTGGAAAGAATTCAGGAGTCAACAACATAATACAAGAGATAGAAGATAGAATCTCAGATGCTGAAGATTCCATAGATAACATTGACTCAACAGTCAAAGAAAATGCAAAATGCAAAAAGCTTTTAACCCAAAACATTTAGGAAATCCAGGACACGATGGGAAGACCAAACCTCAGGATTATAGGTATAGAAGAAAGTGAGGATTTACATCTTAAAGGCCCAGTAAATATATTCAACAAAATTATAGATGAAAACTTCCCTAACCTAAAGAAAGAGATACCCATGAACATACAAGAAACCTAAAGAACTCCAAACAGATTGGACCAGAGCAGAAATTCCTCCCGTCACATAATAATCAAAACACCAAATGCACTAAACAAAGAATATTAAAAGCAGTAAGAGACAAAGGTCAAGTAACATACAAGGGCAGACCTATCAGAATTACACCAGACTTCTCACCAGAGACTATGAATGCCAGAAGAGTATGGGCAGATGTCATACAGACCCTAAGAGAACATAAATGTCAGCCCAGACTACTATACCCAGCAAAACTTTCAATTACCATTGACGGAGAAAACAAGACATTCCATGACAAAAGCAAATTTATACAATATTTTTCCACAAATCCAGCTCTGCAAAGGATAATGGGTGAAAAATAACAACACAAGACAGGAAACCACACCATAGAAAAATCAATAAGGTAATCTTTCAACAAACCCAATAGAAGATAGATACACAACCAGAATTTCACCTTTAACTAAGATGATAACAGTAAGCAACAATAACTGTTCCTTAATATCTCTTAATATTAATGGTCTCGATTCCCCTATAAAAAGACATAGACTAACAGATTGGATACATAAACAGGACCCAACATTTTGCTGCAGACAAGAAATCCACCTCAGTGACAAAGACAGTCACTATTTAAGAGTCAAAGGTTGGAAAACAATTTTCCAAGCAAATGGTCCCAAGAAACAAACTGGAGTAGAATTCTCATATCAGATAAAATAGACTTTCAACCAAAAAAGTTGTCCAAAAAAGATAAGGAGGAACACTTCATACTGGTCAAAGGAAAAGTCTCCAAGATGAACTCTCATTTCTGAATATCTATGCCCCAAACACAAGGGCACCAACATTCTTAAAAGAAACTTTAATAAAGCTCAAAACACACATTGCACCCCACACAATAATAGTGGGAGACTTCAACACCGCACTCTCAAAAATGACAAATCATGGAATCAGAAACTAAAGAGAGAGACAGTGAAACTAACCAAAGCTATGGACCAAATGGATCTAACAGATATTTATAGAACATTCAGGCTTGGCAGTGGTGGCACATGCCTTTAATCCCAGCCTTGGGAGGCAGAGGCAGGTGAATTTCTGAGTTCGAGGCCAGCCTGATCTACTGAGTGAGTTCCAGGACAGCCAGGGCTACACAGAGAAAGCCTGTCTCAGAAAAAAACAAAAACAAAAACAAAAACAAAAACAAACACAAACAAACAAACAAAAACCCAGAACATTCCACCCTAAGCAAAAGAATATACCTTCTTCTCATGGCACCTTCTCCAAAATTGACCATATAATTGGTCACAAAATGGGCCTCAACAGATACAGAAATATTGAAATTATTCCATGTACCTTATCAGATCACCAAGGCCTAAGGCTAGTCTTAAGCAAACAAAACAATGGAAAACAAACATACACGTGGACTTTGAATAATGCTCTTCTCAACAATAGCTTGGTCAAGGAAGAAATAAAGAAATTGAAGACTTTTTAGAATTTAATGAAAATACATCATACCAAAATTTATGGGACACAATGAAAACAGTGCTAAGAAGAAAACTCATAGCTCTGAGTGCCTCCAAAAAGAGAATAGAGAGAGCTTACAATAACAGCTTGACAGTGCACTTGAAAGCTCTAGAGAAGGGCTAGAGAGATGGCTCAGTGGTTAAGAGCATCGGCTGTTCTTCTGAAGGTCCTGAGTTCAAATCCCAGCAACCACATGGCTCATAACCATCCATAAGACACCTACAGTGTACTTACATATAATAAATAATTTTTTAAAAAGAAAGCTCCAGAACAAAAAGAAGCAAATACACACAAGAGGAGTAGATGACAGGAAATAATCAAACTCAGGGCCAAAATCAACCAAACAGAAACAAAAATAACTATACAAAGAATTAACAAAACTAGGAGCTGGTTCTTTGAAAAAATCAACAAGATAGATAAACCATTAGCCAGACTAACCAGAGGGCACAGAGACAGTATCCAAATTAATAAAATGAGAAATGAATAGGTAGACATAACAACAAATATTATGGAAATTCAAAAAACCATCAGATCCTACTACAGGAGTTTATACTCAACAAAATTTGAAAATCTGGATGAAATGGACAACTTTCTAGATACATACCAGGTGCCAACTTAAAACAGATAAACCATCTGAATAGTCCCATAAGTCCTGAGGAAATAGAAGCAGTTATTAATAGTCTCCAATCAAAATAAAGCTCAGGACCAGATGGGTTTAGCAGGGAATTCTATCAGATCTTCAAAGAAGAGTTAATACAGATACTCTTCAAACTATTCCACAAAATAGAAACTCAAGAAACACTACCCAACTCACTATGAAGCCACAATGAAGCCTAAACCAAACCAAGACCAAACAAAGAAGGAGAACTTCAGACCAATCTCCCTCATGAACATTGATGCAAAAATACTGAACAAAATCCTGGTCAACCAAATCCAAGAATGCATCAAAACTATAATTCACCACAATCAGGTAGGCTTAATCCCAGGGATGCAGGGATGGGACAATATATGGAAATCTATCAACGTAATCCACTATATAAACAAACTAAAGGAAAAAAACCACATGGTCATTTCATTAGATGCTGAAAAGGCTTTTGACAAAATCCAGCATCCCTTCATGATAAAAGTCTTGAAGAGATTGGGAATCCAAGGACCATACCTCAACATAGTGAAAGCAATATACTGCAAACTGGTAGCCAACATCAAACTAAATGTAGAGAAACTTGAAGCAATCCCACTAAAATCAGGAACCAGACAAGGCTGCTCACTCTCTCCCTAGTACTTGAAGTCCTATCCAGAGCAATCAGGCAACAAAATGAGGTCAAAGGTATACAAATTGGAAAGAAAGAAATCAAAATATCACTATTTGCAGATGATATGATAGTATACTTAAGCGACCCCAAGACTTCCACCAGAGAACTAAAGCTAATAAACAACTTCAGTAAAGTGGCCGGATATAAAATTAACTCAAGCAAATCAGTAGCCTTCCTCTACTTAAACAATAAACAAGAGGAGAAAGAAATTAGGGAAATGACTCCCTTCACAATGGTCCCAAATAATATTTCATACCTAGGTGTGACCCTAACTAAGCAAGTGAAATATCTGTATGACAAGAACTTCAAGCCTCTGAAGAAAGAAATTGAAGAAGGTCTCAAAAGATAGAAAACCCATGTTCATGGATTGGCAGGATCAATATAGTAAAAATGGCCGTCTTGCCAAAATCAATCTACAGATTAAATGCAATGCCTATCAAAAACCCAAATAAATTCTTCATAGACCTATAAAGAGAAATTGTCAAATTCATCTGGAATAACAAAAAAAAAAACCCAGAATAGCAAAAACTATTCTCCACAACAAAAGATCTTCTGCGGGAATCACCATCCCTGACCTCAAGCTCTACTACAGAGCAATAGTGATAAAACCTTTTTGGTATTAGTAAGCAGACATGTAGGAAGATCAATGGAATAGAATTGAAGACCCAGAAAAGAACCCACACACGTATGGTCACTTGATATTTGACAAAGGAGCTAAAAACAACCTGTAGAAAAAAAGACAGCATTTTTAACAAATGGTGCTGGAGGTCTGCATGCAGAAAATGCAAATCGACCCATTTTTATCTCCTTGTACAAAGCTCAAGTCCAAGTGGATCAAGGATCTACACATAAAACCAGACACACGGAAGCTTATAGAAGAGAAAGTGGGGATGAATCTTGAACACAGGGGCACAGGGGAAAAGTTCCTGAACAGAACACCAATGGCTTATGCTCTAAAAACAAGAATCGACAAATGAGACCTTATAAAACTGCAAAGCTCTGTAAGGCAAAGGACACAGTCAATAGAACAAAACAACAACCAAAAGATCTTTACTAACCCTACATCCAATATAGGGATAATATCCAATGTATACAAAGAACTCAAGAAGTTTGTCTCCAGAGAGTCAAATAACCCTATTAAAAATGGGGTGCAGAGCTAAACAGGGAATTCTCAACTGAGGAAACTCAAATGGCTTGAAAGCACCTAAAGAAATGTTCAGCATCCTTAGTTATCAGGGAAATGCAAATCAAAACAACACTGAGATTCTACCTCACATCGGTCAGAATGGCTAAGATGAAAAAGTCAGGGGACAGCAGTTGCTGGAGAGGATGTGGAGAAAGAGGAACACTTCTCCATTGTTGGTGTGATTGCAAGCTGGTAAAACCACTCTGGAAATCAGTTTGGCAATTACTCAGAAAATTAGACATAGTACTACCCGAGGACCCAGCTATACCACTCCTGAGCATATACCCAGAAGATGCTCCTACATGTAATAAGGACACATGCTACACTATGTTCATAGCTGCCTTATTTATAATAGCCAGAAGATGGAAAGAACCCAGATGTTCCTCAACAGAGGCATGGATACAGAAACTATGGTATATATACACAATGGAGTACTACTCAGCTATTAAAATCAATGAATTCATGAAATTCTTAGGCAAATGGATGGAACTAGAAAGTGTCATCCTGAGCCAGGCAACCCAATCACAAAAGAATACACATGGTATGCACTCACTAATAAGCAGATGTTAGCCCAAAAGCTCAAAATAAACAAGTTACAATTCACCAAGCTCAAGAAGAAGGGGGACTTAAGTGAGGGTGCTTTGGTTCCTCTGAGAAAGGGAACAAAATACTAACAGGAGCAATAAGGGAGACAATATGTGGAGCAGAGACTGAAGAAAAGGCCACTCAGAGACTGCCCTCCCTGGGGATTCACCCATAAACAGTCACCAAATCTCTACAATACTATGGTCAACAAGAAGTGTATTCCAAAAGGAGCATGCCATGGTTGTCTCCAGAGGGCCCTGCCAGAGCCTTACAAATACAGAGGCAGATGCTAGCAGACAACCATTGGACTGGGCATGAGGTCCCCAATGGAGGACCTGAAGGGTGGTCCTGAGGAGTTGAAGAGGTTTACAGCCCCATGGGAAGAGCAATGATTTCGGTCACCCAGATGCCCCAGGACTCCCAGGGACTAAACCATCAACCAAGGGGCACACAAGGTTCCAGCCAAAAATGTGGCAGAGGAATGCCTTGTTGGGCATCAGTGGAAGGAGTGGTCTTTGGTCAGGTAAAGGCTCAATAGATGCTCCAACAAAGGGAAATCGAGGGGGGGGAGGTGGGAATGGGTTGAGTGGAGGGACATATACGTGGAGGCATATAGGGGGTGGCAGGATGGGTTGGGGGGTCTTTGGGGAGGGGTGAATCGGGAAAGGTTTTACCATTGGCAATATAATGAAGATGATATTCAATAATAAAAAAAGTGGATGACTGGCTGCTGTCATGACTTTTGTGCCATGATAGGCATGTTTTGCCTGGCTGGTTGTTGTTTTAGTTCACAGGATTCACAACTGGGTAACACATTACTTTTCTCTTCCAGTAACATTCATAGTACCTTTTAGCACTATGAAATGTAGTCACTAGGGATGGCATATCCAGTATTAGCTTGATTATGCATGGTCTAGAAATCACATATGTGTTACCTTCAGCAAAAGTGTCTTACCATTAGTGTCTTCAGGGCAACCAAGAACACTAGTACTATCCTGTAATGTTAGAGGTCTTATGGATCTCACTGGCCAATAACTCCAAAAGAGGCAATCTTTTCCTTGTACTAGCGTTTTTCTTTGTTAGCCTGTAGTGGTTTTATTGACCCATTATAAAGTAATACCCTTTAAATTCTTTTAAATATATATTAAAGTATATATTTAGAAAGCAACTATAGTAGTAAGTTTCCATATGACTTCTGGGGTATCTTAGTATTATCTCTTCCTGTGTTCACTATTTGACTAACTTCTAACCCATACCTCATTCATACCTCCCTATTCTTTATACCACTGAGATCTCATTTTCCTTGAAGTATGTCATCTCGAGGCTCCTTACTAATTTCTTGAGCTTTATACTTATTCCAAAATCTAACACATGCATCTAAAGGGATGAATAATATCCTGTTGGGTAAATTGACTACATTTTCATTATTCACCCACTAGCTGATGGTCATCTAGGCTATTTTTCACTTGGCTGTTATGAAAAGAACAACAATGAAGACTGATGATCAGATACCTGTATACAGGAAGACATTGAGTCTGTTTGTTAGATGTCCAAGAGTGGTATAGGTGGATCATGTGGTACATCTATTTCTAGTTTTTAAAAGGATCATCCATGCTGATTTCCATAGTGGCTGCACCAGTTTGCACTCCCACTAGCTGTGAATAACTGTTTCTCATTCCCCACTCTGCTCCAGCTTTTGTCATTTTTAAAAATCATATCCATTTTACATGGCATAAGATGAAATATTAAAGTAGTTTTAATATCTACTTCCCTCAGAGGAAAGGATCTTGAACTTTTAAAAAATATTTTTTCAGCCATTAATATGTCATCTTTTGAGAACTTTCATTTAGTTTCATGCCCTATTTTAAAATTAGGATTCTTTATCAAAATTGATATAGTATTAGATGAATGCTAATGACCTATTGTTATACCAAAAATTAGTGAATCTTTTCATCTCATTCCTTTTGCAATAAATGGTGATTAAAATAAAGACTCACAATTGGTCAAAGGCGCAGAGAGTGGGACTTTATATTCCTATATAGGAAACTTTAGAATGCTCAGACATAGGAATCCCTAGAGTTGAGTCAGCCTGCCTAAAAGCAGAAAAAGTTTAAGGCAGATAAAAATCCCAGCATGAGTTTCACCCAAGCCAATGAATTATTGGTTAATTCATTGAATTAATGAATTAGTAGTTGATAGATCCTCGGAATGGAAGAGTCAGTATTTTTCTTTTTTATGGGTGTGTCCTCTTATGGGTTGACTATAATCCCATAGGCTACATATCCAGAAGTACATGGCCAATACCACATGTACTTGATGGATAACAAAAGCAAACAGATAAGCAAGCAAACAAACAGAAACAGAGGATAAAAACTGAGTAGCTAAGAGAATAGGGGGAGTAGATCTATGAGTGAGGAAAGGTGGGTAATAGTATCAAAATATGTTATATGAAATTCTCAACAAGTTAATAAAATACAAAAAAAGTTGCTTTCAGTAAGATTTCCTCTTAAAAGTGTACTCAACTGCCCAACCACAGGCGTGTCCAACTTGAAGCATGCCTTGAGAGGGAGCCAATGTCTGACTCTGCTCAGAAGTCTAGAGATCTAGAACAGAACCAAATATAATTGGTAAAAAAAAATCAATGCAATGATTCCTATTGATATTCTGCTTATATGCAGATAGATGCCTCTATCAATTATCATCAGAGGAGCATCATCCAACAACTGATGGGAGCAAATGCAGAGACTCACAGCCAAACGCTAGGTGGAAGCAGGAGAACCACACAGAAGTGTGTGTGATTGTCAGGGCCAGACAAGTCATCTAGGACATCAGAAGAACACAGCTCACAGAATCAACTGGGCAGGGCTCATAGGGGCTCACAGAGACTGAGGCAACAATAAAAAACCCTGTATGCCTCTGAGCTAGATCCTCTGCATATATGTTATAGTTGTGTAGCTTGGTGTTCTTGTGAGACTCCCAAGAGCAGGAGGTGGGGAAATCTCTGACTCTTTTGCCGAGGTTTGGGACCCCTTTCTTCCTCCTGAGCTGCTTTGCTTTGATGTGAGAGTTCGCGCCTTAGTCACACTGTAATTTGTTAAGCTGATAAGTTGTTAAGCCATTTGATTGATGATCCTGGGAGGGCTGCTGTTCTCTGAGAGAAACAGAGGAGGAGTAGATGGGAGAGGGAAGGTGGTGGTGGTAGGGGACTGGGATAGGTAGAGGGAAGGGAAACTGCAGTTGATATGGTATGTATGAGAAAAAATGGAAATACTGGGAACCAATTCAAATACTGGGAACCAGTTCAAATACATAGCTCTAATGAAGCCATTGAACACACTCCTCAACCCATACTTAAAGGGATGGAGACTAACTGAAAGGTTGAGAGAAACAAACCAAACAATGACAGCCTCTGAGTTTTTGTTTGTTTGTATATTTGTTTTTAAAGAAAATTATGGTCCATGCATTTCTGTACATTTTCCTGTGTGATCTTCTTACAGTACAGTGGACGCAAAATAGTCATTTCTCTCCTGAATAAACACCACCATTGTGAGAAGGAAAACATAATGTTACATTTACATAGAGAAGATAACCACTTGCCTCCAGCGAGATGCTGGAGTCCTACTGGGGGAAGGAAAGAGTCCTCAACTTTTCTCCTTGTCCTTTCTGAGAACTTAAGAGAAGTGACAGGATTTGATGAGTGTTGATGGATG
This sequence comes from Apodemus agrarius, assembly GCA_964023405.1. Lineage (NCBI taxonomy): Eukaryota > Metazoa > Chordata > Mammalia > Rodentia > Muridae > Apodemus > Apodemus agrarius. Next base: position 44,365,596 of record OZ030008.1, on the reverse strand, counting down.
GGCTATCCCGAGTAATTTGGAATGTGACCCTTGAATTTTATAAGAAAAAACATTGAGTGCTAGAAGCACATTTTTGTATATTATCAGCCTTGTGTTCCAAACAGTGTCTAAAAGTATGTTCGTACCTGTTTCTGGCACAAAGGTGTCACTGACTTCACTAATGTAATAACTTCTGTGCTACTTGGATGACAAATTGAGAGAGTTCTAGTTTTGTTAGTTTGACTTGGGAAAGCTAGATCTAAAAAAGAATTAGCTATATTTATTTGTTATATTTATATACAGCTATATTTATATACTGATCTCTTCGAGGGTAAGGCTGATACGGTTTGCACAAGCACCACTGAGATTTGCAGCAGCTGGGCACTGCTCAGGATGAATGGCATAGCTCAGACTTGCTTTTGTAGCTAAATGTGGTAGTGCACGCCTATAATCTTAACACTAGAGGGACAGAGGCCAGAGAGTTCAGGGCCAGCTTCAGCTACACAGTGAAAACCTGCCTCAAAACCCAATCAAACCAAATAAAAAGACACCCCAGCTCAAACAGGCTTTTCTATCCTTAGATTCATAGAATTAAAAGATATTTTTAATGCATCATGGAACATGAAATATACCTTGCACTGTTGGTGGAGACAGTAGATATTTCTATAATAAAAACCTTAGCTTTGAATATGGTTGCGATTATAATTATATGTGTTAAAATAGAACAGTATGTAGGACATATGCACCCAAATTTTAAGTCAGGCAACATCTAGGTTTTTGGAGTTAAAATGTGGTTTAATTTTAATTTCACATTTAATTAGACATGTTTAGAATGGTTTCTCTTAAATGCAGATAGTTGTCATATTTACTTTTAAAGTATAGCTTCTTATATGAATACATTGTTAATTATGGAAGAGTACTTCTAGAAATATCTTCATGAAATTGAACTCTGCTTTAATTATAAGTGGCTCATATATGTTTTTCTTCCATACTTAGGTGCACTCTTATTAAATGTCTTTATTCTCATGAAAGTAGAATGTTTTTTTTGTTTCAATCTGAATGTTTCATAATATCATGCAGAAAGTAACTTAAAATGCTTTAGTGTTTCTCCAAGAAAGGAATGAGGTATTTTGTAACAGCATGGATCCACTATCCAAACTGAGAGCATCTTCATAGGATTGGATCTCAAAACTGGCTGTGGAGCCATTTCTTTTTTACAAGAAGAAGCCCCAGCAAGTGTGAATTTTCTAAGGCAGCCAAAATTTTAACACTGCCATCACAACCCTTCCATGGAAATAACCACATCCCACAGAAAGTAAGACTGTAGAGAGCTTTGTTTCTTTCTGATCTTTGAATTTAGAAGAATAGAAGAAACAAATGGGAGAAGAGAGAGGAAGAGAATCAGCGATAGATGAAGGACGAAGAAATGGGACTTTCTTATAGGAACCATGTTGGAAATATGTATTGAATCAGAACACTTCTCCATTGCTGATGGAATTGCAAATTGGTACAACCACTCTGTAAATCAATCTCGAGGTTCCTCAGAAAATTGGAACTCTTCCTGAAGACCCAGCTATACCACTCTTGCGAAATACCCAAAAATGTCCCACCATGCCACAGGGGCATGTGTTCCATTATGTTCATAACAGCCTTATTCATGATATCCAGAAGCTGGAAACAACCTAGATGTCCCACGACAGAAGAATGGATACAGAAATGTGGTTCATTCACATAATGGAATATTACTCAGCTACTAAGAACAAGGACATCCTGAGTTTTGCAGGCAAATGGATAGAACTAGAAAATATTATCCTGAGTGAGGTAACTCAGACCCAAAAGGACATGCATGGTATCTACTCACTAATAAGTGGCTATTAGCAAAAAAAAAAAAAAAAGTACAAAATACTCGAGATACAGTCCACAGAATCCAAGTGAGGACACCTCAGTCCCACTTGGGAGGGAGAAGAAAGCAATCACAAGTGGGGAGGTAGGGAGGGACCTGGGAGGGAAAGTAGAAGAGGTGGAGAGAGGGGCCAGAGGAGGGAGAGGGTAACCTAATTTGACATTAGGGTAGGGAAAAGGACTGAAGCCCTGAGGGCCAGCAGAAAGAATGGAAACAGGCAACCTCGGAAGATCAGAGGTTCTGGGAACCCTCCAGAATGCACCAGAGGGAGGTGAGAGACTCACAGAACTAAACAGAAGGGACCTTAGATAAAATGCCTGACAGTAGGGAGAGGGAACCTATAGAGCCCACCTCCAGCAGGAAGACAGAGCTTCAAATGCGGGAGACAGGGCCATCCCACAGCCATAACCCTGACCCATAATTGTTCCTATCTGAAAGAATTACAGAGATAGAAATGGAGAGGAGCCCAAGGAAAAGAAGGTCCAGCTATAGGCTCAAAGTGGGATCCAGTGTAAGGGGAAGTCCCAGGGTCTAACTCTATTACTGAGGCTATGGAGCACTCACAAAAAGGGACCTAGCATGACAGCACTCTGGAAGATCAACCAAGCAGCTGAAAGAGTCAGATGCAGATATTTGCACCCAACCAATGGACAAAAGCAGCTGACCCCTGCTGTTGAATTAGGGAAGGCTGAATGAAGCTGAGAGTGACCCTGTAGGAGGACCTGCAGTCCCAGTTAATCTGGACCCCTGGGATCTCTCAAACACTCGACCACCAAACATGCAGCACACACCAGCTGATATGAGGCCCCAAAACACATACAATAGAGGACTCTCTGGTCTGTGTTCATTCAGAGATGATGCCACTAACCCTCAAGAGACTGGAGGCCCCAGGGAGTTTAGAGGTCAAGAGGGGCAGGGGGTAGGGACATCCACATGGAGACAGGGGTAAGGGAGGAGGTATGGGATGTAGAAAAGTCTGAGAGTGGAGGGTGGGCAGAGTGGGGAATAAAATATGGAGTATATAAAAATAGTTAATAAAACATTCTCACAAAAATGTCAGAACTTAAAGGAACCCAAGATAGAATGTGTCAAACTTTCAAATGATTTCTAAGAAACATTTTACTCCAGACCACCCTGAAAAAAATTCACTGAGGATTCAACCTCTGAATAGATATAATGTTTCCAAGATGCCAGATATACAGCAATATTTATAGTTATTTTAGTTAACACATGAGAAATCCTAGCATGGGTCAGACAGTGAAATTTTAAACTTTGCATGGAAATGCATATCTGTTCAGCCTCAAACTCATAATAGTCTTTTTTTTTTATTTGTTTTGCCCTCGAATATAGGAAGGAACTACAGCACAAACAGACAGCTCATCGACCTGCCTGTATCTTAGTTGTGTCTGCAACAGAAACAGTTGTCTGATGAAGGATAGGGAGAACACAGCTGCAGCTGCCTTATGAAATGTAAAAGTCAGTAGAGAGACCAGGAGAGTTTTTCTACTTTACGGTGCAGAGACTCAAGTAACAAACCCACTTTCCCTTCCACTTGGTCACCTCTGTGCATAGATATTTCTCATGCAAAGGAAGAATTACATGGTTAAGAGATCTTAACACTAAGAGATAGATGGGATATTTTGTTGCTGTTGTTTTGCCATCTTATTGAATTTAAAATGACTACAAAATACCAGTTGTCTTTCCTGCTATAACAGATGGAAGGAACCTGGCACATCATCCTTAATGTGTTTCCAGGAAAAGGACTCATAATCCTGTTCACCAGGAAAAAGGAAAGAAATTTAAATAGCAATGAAACCTCAAACCTCTTTTCTTACGTAAAAGCCATACTTTAAAAAAAAATCACAAGGCTGCTCAATAAAATTGTTTTCAGGTATATTTAATCACACACTGAGTATATCTGTCAATAGTGCAGATATTAATACAGGACCTGGATTTTCATTGCATCAAACTTAATTTTATTAAATTTCAATAACTATGTTTGTCTAAAATATTGAACAGTGTGTCTTTGAAGCACTGAAATTTGTCATGTGAGATACTAAGGAATGTAAACAATTCCCTTATAATTTTTGTGATTGATTTAATGGCAATTTACCTGGCTCCTAATGCTTCCAGGAATCTGGTCCTATAATAATCAAGTGAAAAGGCCCTATTCCATTAGAATAATGCATTATGCATTTCATGGGACATGGAAGAGTTATGGCCACAGTCCTTTTCTCTGCCGCTTGCCCTGAATCACAGTCTTCTGAATGAGCATTTAGTTGTATGATCCATGACTTCTATCAGCTTCTAACAGCTCAAAACAAAGCCTACTCATAAAAGACAAATTAGTAACTTCAAATCAGTTGAGACAAACTAAACTGGATAAATTGGTCATGTGGTTTGGGGAGGTTCTGCTAGTCAATATGCAAATGACATCAGAGCCACATGATACAATTTGTTTCCTTACAGAAGGATCTGGGCAGCCTAACAGCCCCATGTAAACTGAAATTATGAGGAAGAACACTCCATAGAAACCAGGAACCCAGCAGCAGTAGCTGAATGAGTATGGTAGAAACTTGCAGAGTTAGCTCAGCAAGATGGCTAAGTTTAGTTTCCAATGGTCACTGTTTGTCAGTATTATTGAGGTCTATAATTCTCTCAATGATACCTTGTCTTTTTTATATGTTAGCCCAAGAAAATCTAAAAACTGTATCACTGATATATGTCTCTATCTCGATCTGTCTATCTCTATCTCTCTATCTTTATAAATAGAGAGATAGAGATAGATATAATAAATGCTATATAATTGAACCCCTCCTGATTCTTCATTGAAGAATGAATTTAAGATTAAACTTGCGTTAGAGTTGTTGGCATCAGAGGTCATTCTTACACTAAAAATAAGATATATGCTGTCTTACATGTGTCCTCCTAAGTCTCGTAATGGAATCTTCACTGATCTGAACTGTGTGTGCCATATTGATGCATCACTTAATGATGTGGATTAATTCTGGGAAAGGTATCCCTAACCATAGAACTATAAGTCCAGGCCACATAGTATGGCCTCTTGGTGCAATCAAGAAACCAATTGAACATGGGATGCATAAAGTTGTTCTGTCATCATGGCATATTGTACCACAGCAAACTTGTTTTATAAGTCAAAAGACTGATCTCTAAAATACTGATTAGAGCTTTCTAGAGATCTAATGCTATAGAAGATTTAGTATAATATGTGTTTATATGTATGTGTATGTGTATATATATGTATACATACAGATATATGTATATGAATATATAATTTTAATGGAGCTACTCTACAGTTGGGGAATGATGCCTCAACTTGACACCTCATGTTAGCAAACAAAAACTCCAGTATCTCTTTTGAATGAGTTATCTCATTTGGAACTGTTGCCCAATAGAATACCATAGACCCCCAAGCATTTTAGGCTACTGCTAATAGTTTTGGTTACCCTATAGATTTCGCTTATAAGAACTTATTGATGAAAATACCATTTCTGTGTTGTAAAATCAACCTGAGAAGTAATGGTTCAGCATACAGAGGAAAAGGAACTTATTGCAATCAGTTTTCAATTATGTTCACATCTAATATATTTCATGATGCTTAATTAACATGAATTTATATTATATATGAATTCCATTTAATTTTAGACACTAGAACTTTGGTCTGATGAGACAAACTGTTGTTTTATAGCCCAGGCTGGCCTTGAACTTGAGAACAATGAATTTCAGCCTCACCCAATCTTCAGCACTGGGATAACGAGCCTGTGCTTAGTGCTGTGTTTTATGTATGAAATACACGTATTCTGTGAGGAAGAATATCATTGAACCAAATTGCTATAAGCTAGTATTACGTACTGTGACACATTACAAATGAAGGGAGGTTGTTGTGGAACAGGGAAGGGGTATCCTTTAAAACATTCAAAGCAACAAAAATATTCCCTTTCTGCTTCATAATATATTTTGTATTAACATGAAGCTTTGGTTTTCTTCCATACTGGAACACTCTCCAAGACAGAAGCAGCCTGGTAATAGGTCATGTGCACTGGGGTTTATGTTGCCACCAAGCTGAGCTTCTCTGGGCTTTCTGGAGAAATTAGACTAGCCAAAGGAAGAAGTTCAGTGTGGTTGATCCTCAGGGATATTAACTTTGTCTTCCGTCTTCCTTTGTGAATGTTGTCTGCTTGGATTGACAGCTTCTGCCATAGCCATCAGCCTTAGATGTGAAGATCAAGTGTGTGACCACACGATGGCTCTAAAGTAAGACTTCTAACTGGCCATATGTTGAAGATGTGGTCACTGATGAGGGCTGTATTAAGAGGTGGTGAACCTTTTAGAAGTCAGGCCTAGGGCAATTGAGCTAAGTCATTTGGGAAAGGATGTGCACACAAAGAAGTTATTGATACCCTAAGTCACCCATGATCCCTTGGCTTTCCTGCTGCAATGAAGTTAACAAACCACCCATTCCCACCGTCATTTACTGTGTCACCCACATGATTGGACCATTTCAGAGGATCATGGGATGAACCTCTGAAACTATAACCCAAATAGGACTTTGTCACTGAGAAGTTCATTGTTTTAGGTAGTCTGCTACAAAAGGAGAAAGTAGCCCACAGACCATAAAACTATATACTAGTTCTCACTTGTGTATATATAAAATCTTAAACTATTTCACATATGTTAATTTCCCCAATAAGTTTTAAACATGTGGCTTCTTAAATTTTATGAAGTATGGAACAGGGTCCCCCCCTCCCCATTTTCTCACCTTTTCCATTAGTCCTCTGTGTTTCCTAGGCTATTTTACTTCTAATTTTATATATTCATACATATACACATTCACATCATATTCATATATACGTGCACATGAACATACATATACATACTTAGAGTCCTTAGGATAGATGTCATGCAATGGTGCAGCTGGGTAGAGCTCTGAAAAGAAGTATTATTAATGCTTTTTTAAAAATTTTCTATATTCTTTGTTTACATTCCAAGTGATTTTCCCTTTCCCGGTTTCCCCCTCCCCCTAAGTCCCATAAGTCCTCTTCCCTCTTTTAGTTCCTCAATCAACCCCCTCCCACTCCTCTGTCCTGGCAATACCCTACAATGCTGCATCAAGCCCTTCCAGGACCCGGGCCCTCTCCTTCCTTCTTCTTGGGAATGATTTGATATGTGGATTGTGTTTTGGGCTGATATCCATTTATCAGTGACTGCATTCCATGTGTGTTCTTTTGTGAATGAGTTACCTTACTTAGGATATTTTCCAGTTCCAACCATTTGCCTAAGAATTTCGTGAATTCATTGTTTTTAATTGCATATTCCATTGTGTAAATATACCACATTTTCTGTATCCATTCCTCCATTGAGGGACATCTGGGCTCTTTCCAGCCTCTGGCTATTATAAATAAGGCAGCTATGAACATAGGGGAGCATGTGTCCTTATTGCATGCCGGGGATTCCTCTGGGTATATGCCCAGGAGTGATATAGCAGGGTCCTCTAGAAGTGTCGTGCCCAGTTTTTTGAGGAACCGCCATACTGATTTCCCGAGTGGTTGTACCAGCTTGCAGTCCCACCAGCAGTGGAGGAGTGTTCCTCTTTCTCCACATTCTTGCCAACACCTGCTGTCTCCTGAGTTTTTAATCTTAGCCATCCTGACTGGTGTGAGGTGAAATCTAAGGGTTGTTTTGATATGCATTTCCCTACTGACTAATGATGTTGAACATTCCTTAAGGTGCTTCTCAGTCATCTGAAGTTCTTCAGGTGAAAATTCTTTGTTTAGCTCTGTACCCAATTTTTTAATAGGGTTATTTGGTTTTCTGGGGTCTAATTTCTTGAGTTCTTTGTATATATTGGATACTAGCCTTCTGTCAGATGTAGGGTTGGTGAAGATCTTTTCCCAATTTGTTGGTTGCTGTTTTGTCCTTTTGATGTTGTCCTTCACATTACAGAAACTTTGTAATTTTATGAGGTCCCATTTGTCTATTCTTGATCTTAGCACATAGGTATTGGTGTTCTGTTCAGGAACTTTTCCCCTGAACCAATGTCCTCAAGGGTCTTCCCCAGTTTCTTTTCTATTAGTTTCAGTGTGTCTGGCTTTATGTGGAGGTCCTTGATCCACTTGGAGTTGAGCTTTGTACCAGGAGGTAAGAATTAGACCATAGTACTGAGTGATTGTTTCCTAATAGCATCAGCAGGACTTGTGACTTTTTTCTCATAGAAATTAGAGATTTTTATATTTTGGACAATATTGTAGTTTTCATGAACTATTTTTTACACTTACCATTAGTTAACATTATAGTGGTTATTATGGCTATATCTAGGTCTTATTACTTAATGTGTTAATAAATAAATGTTTATTTTATACCACAGTTTTTCCCGTGTGGTATCATTAGGTTGCTACACCATGCAATGAAGGTTGAGACTGATCCAGCCTCATTTTCCCTTGACTCTCTATGCTTACTTAATACTTCTATTAAAGTTGCTATTACAAGATGCTTATCCTCCCTCAAAACAACTCTTGGTGATTTATAATTTCTTATTTTGATCTCTCTGGAGTTTTGAAAGAAAAATGAAAATTTCATGTTCAAGGTCAGTCTGATCTACAGAACATATTCCAGGACAGTCAAGCTTAGGCAGTGAAGGAAACTGTTGCAAACAAAAAGCTGGTGAAAATGTATTTGAATGGCTGAAGCATGTTCTAGCCCAGGCAAGCAGCAGAACTTGGCAGTTTTGGCTATGTGGCTCTGGCTTTAGACTTAAGGATAGAAGAAAGGGGTTAAGGAATCTCCCTTTGTTTCTAAAGAAGGCCACTGCTGTGAGGCTTGGTGCAGGGGTGTTCCTGAATGGAGGACTAGATAGGTCATTGTGTGAAACTGGGAAGAGACTGCATGTGTCTCAGAAGAGACATTGAAGTTTAGATTTTTTATTGGATATTTTATTTATTTACATTTCAAATGTTATCCCCTTTCCTGCTTTCCCCTCCTGAACCCCCCATCCTATCCTCCCTCCCCCTGCTTTGATGTGAGTGCTTACCCACTCTCATGCCCCCACCCTGGCATTCCCCTACACTGGGACATTAAGCCTTCCCAGGACCAAAGGCTTCTCCTCCCACTCATGCCCAACAAGACCATTCTCTGCTACATATGCAGCTGGAGACATGGGTTGCTCCATGTGTACTCTTTGGTTGGTGGTTTAGTCCCTGGGAGATCTGTGGGGTCTGGTTAGTTGATGATGTTGTTCTTCCTATGGGTTGCAAACTCCTTCAGCTTCTTCATTCCTTTCTCTAACGCCTACATTGGGGACCATGTGCTCAATCCAATGGTTGACTGCGAGCATATGCCTCTGTATTTGCCAGGATCTGGCAGAGCCACTCAGGAGACAGCTATATTAGGTTCCTGTCAGCATGCACTTCTTGGCATCCGCAATAGTGTCTGGGTTTGGTGACTCTATATGGGATAGATCTCCAGGTATGGCAGTCTCTGGATGGCCTTTCCTCCAGTCTCTACTCCATACTTTGTCTCTGTGTTTTTTTGTCCATGAGCATTTTGTTCCCCCTTCTAAGAAGGACCTAAGCATCCACATTTTGGTCTTTCTTCTTCTTGACCTTCATGTAGTCTGTGAATTGTATTTTGGGTATTCTGAGCTTTTGGGCTAATAGTCACTTATCAGTGAGTACATACCATGTGTGTCCTTTTGTGACTGGGTTACCTCACTCAGGATGATATTTTTTTGTTCTGTACATTTGCCTAAGAATTTCATAAAGTTGTTGTTTTTAATAGCTGAGTAGTACTTCATTATGTAAATGTACCACATTTTCTGTATCCATTGCTCTGTTGAGAGACATCTGGGTTCTTTTAAGCTTTTGGCTATTATAAATAAGGCTGTTATGAACACAGTGTAGCATGTGTCCTTGTTATATGTTGGAGCATCTTTTGGGTATATGCTCAGGAGTGGTATAGCTGGGTCCTCAGGTAATACTATGTCCAGTTCTCTGAGGAACCACCAGACTGATTTCCAGAGCGGTTGTACCAGATTGCAAACCCATCAACAATGGAGGAATGTTCCTCTTTCTCCACATCCTTACCAGCATCTGCTTTTAACTGAGTTTTTGTTTTTAGCCATTCTATTTGGTGTGATGTAGAATCTCAGGGTTGTTTTGATTTGTATTTCCCTGATGGCTAAGGATGTTGAACATTTCTTTAAGTACTTCTCAGCCACTCCATATTCCTGCAATGAAAATTCTTTGTTTAGCTCTATACCCCACTTTTAATAGGGTTATTTGATTCTCTGGATTATAACTTCATGAGTTCTTTGTATATATTGGATATTAGCTCTCTATCAGATGTAGTGTTGGTAAAGATCTTTTTTTTTTTAATCTGTTGGTTGCTATTTTGTCCTGTTGACAGTATCCTTTGCCTTACAGAAGCTTTGTAATTTTATGAGGTCCCATTTGTTGATTCTTGATCTTAGACCATAAGCCATTGGTGTTTTGTTCAGGAAATTTCCTGTGCCCATGTGTTCTACTCTCTTCTCCACTTTCTCTTCTATTAGTTTCAATGTATCTGGTTTTATGTGGAGGTCCTTGATCTACTTGGACTTGAGCTTTGTACAAGGAGATAAGAATGGATTAATTTGTATTCTTCTACATGCTGACCTCCAGTTGAATCAGCACCATTTGTTGAAAATGCTGTCCTTTTTCCACTGGATGGTTTTAGCTCCTTTGTCAAAGATCAAGTGACCATAGGAGTGTGGGTTCATTTTTGGGTCTTCAATTCTGTTCCATTGATCTACCTGCCTGACTCTGTAGCAATATCATGCAGTTTTTATCACTATTGCTCTGTAATGCAGCTTGAGGCCAGGGATGGTGATTCCCCCAGAAGTTCTTTTATTGTTGAGAATAGTTTTCACTATCCAGGGTTTTTTGTTATTTCAAATGAATTTACAAATTGCTCTAACTCTGTAAATAATTGAGTTGGAATTTTGATGGGAATTGCATTGAATCTATAGATTGCTTTCAGCAAGATGGCCATTTTTACTATATTAATCCTGCTAATCCATGAGCATGGGAGATCTTTCTATCTTCTGAGATCTTCAATTTCTGTCTGCAGAGACTTGAAGTTCTTGTCATATACATCTTTCACTTGCTTGGTTAGAGTCATATCAAGATATTATATGTTATTTGTGACTATTGTGAAGGGCGTCATTTCCCTAATTTCTTTCTCAGCCTGTTTATACTTTGAGTAGATGATATGATAGTCAAAAATTCCACCAGAGAATGCCTACAGCTGGTAAACAACTTCAGCAAAGTGGGCAGATATAAAATTAATTGAAGTTTGGATTTTTAAACAATACTGATACAGTGATAGATTGTGGGAACTTTTAAAGTTGGACTAAATGCATTTTTGCATTATAATATGGCTACCAGCCTATGGGGGGCCAGGTAGTGGGATGTGATGGTTTGAATGAAAATGGCCTCCCTATGCTCAAAGGGAGTAGCATTATTAGGAGATATCACCTCGTTGAAGGAAGTGTCTCATGGGGAGTGGGCTTTGAGGTCTCAGTACCTTAAGCATGGCTCAGTGTCACTCTTTCTTCTTGCTGCCTGCCCATTTGGAAGTTCCCTCTCCAGTACCATGTTTGCCTGTGTGCCACCATGCTTCCTACCATGACAACCAAGGACTAAACTTTTGAACCTGTAAGCTAGCCTCAATTAAAAGTGTTTCTTTGTAACAGTTGAGATGGCCAGAGTGTCTCTTCTCAGCAACAGAATACTAAGACCATCTCATAGCTCTCTACTTGGCATTTTATCTCTTGGTCAATGCACCCATTGGGACTGTTTTAGAACACACAAGCTGAAAGTGATATTAGCTGTTATTTTTAAGCAGATTTTGACTATATTTCTATAATTTTAAGATTGTTGACATTTGCCATCTTTGGTATCTAACATGTCTTACTTTTGCATATGCCTCTCTCTCTGACCTTACACCTTATGTCTCTGGGTGATAAGTGTTATTTGGTTCATCTCTCAGTTTGAGCCACTGCAGAAAGTAAATGAGACACACATGCTACACTGCAGACAGTAAACAAATGTATTTGAAGGTATTAGGGAGCGGGGTGTCTTTTCCTGGGGACTGAAGGGCTGAGTCTGACATGCATTTCTTCTCAAGGCATTTACTGACTCAGAAGCACAAGAAGCTAAGCACTAAGTAGGGGGTCAAAAAAGTGCAACACCCAACTGAAAGGTCACTGACTTCACTGGACTTGGAAGAAAATAAAAATGCATATTAAGACACAAAAATCTGAGGATCCAAAGTTCTGGAGGAATTGAAAGCAAGTCAGGTTCTCCAATTCATTGGGAAACATTCACAGACATCCCACATGTTTCTCTCTTTAGGTTAAAGAGATGATTGTTGTCTTGTGCATGGCTCCTCACTCACTGGAATGACAGCGTTTTGTATACGGCATGATTATGGATCAAGCGAGGATTTTTAACTGTATTCAAGTTGCAAGAGGTAGCCTGATGAATGCTGTGAAAGAAGCTACACTTCTCACAACTACATCCTGGACATTGTGGTGATAGTTTTTAAAATTTAGTGCTTAAGTACGTTACTACCTTAATATATCGGGGAATTAAAAATTGATCTGATACTCTTTTGTATAGGGTCTTAGGTAATTCTATACTGGTTGTTAGAAACTTCCAGAAGCTATCACACAAACCTACTGAGGAATGCTGTTCAAATATCCATACAAACTGCCTACAGATTTTATTTAACTAAAAATATCTCTTGCTGCAATTTAGTCTCCTGCCTCTGGCTCTGTTCTCAGAAGAAATGGAAGGAAGGAAAAAACGCACACACACACACACACACACACACACACACACACACACACATGTCCTCCAGTCTGTGAATAATTATGCTTTTGGCTAGCGTCAGACTCAATTAGTCATTTCTTGGAAATGAGTTTCCTATATAACTGATTTGTTCTGAACATGATCATTGTTTCTCAGAAATTTCAAAATGTGAAGTTGCCTATGTTTGAATGTAAGTGTAAAAATCTGTTAAATCCAGCTCCAGAGAGATGTAAATTTTATTCCCTAGAAGATTATGGGAGCCCTGGGTGACCTACTCTCTACCTCTTTCTCACATTTTTCTCCCCTTTTCTCTTTATACTCATGACCAGTCTGAGACATGAAGCTGTTATCAAAACCATTTCTCTTTGTTTTCCTGGGTACATTTCTAAGATGGCTAGTTCCTTGTGGCTAGTTGAGGTCCATGTGTTTGAGTTCAGACCAATGAAACATTTTCCTTGCTTTTCTTTTTCTCTGGCTTTGGAGGAACCCTAAAACAGAGTGTGCCTGTGTCCCCGGCAGAGCATGGGGAAGGAAGGCTGCCAGAAAACACACTCCTTGGGTTGAGGCACTAGGGACTCAGTGTTTGCTGCAGATATCACCCACTTGTAATTGTAAGGAGGCTGGCCCAGCTGCAGGCTGTGTAGAGCATGCTGATGTTCAGAAACAGACTGCCTGCAGGTTACAGCTCTGTCACTTAGACTACTGGTCTAACTGGGACTGTAAAGGTCCCCAAGGGTTCTGCTTCCTGAATGAATGTATGCAAAGCTGATGAGCTGGAATTCCTGCATTGTGTTAAATTGGTATAGTGCTTTAAATGAGAATTACCCATAGGCTTATCTATTGGAACACTTGTTTCCCAGTTGGTGGTGCTGTTGGCAGAGGTTTAGAAGTTAGAGGGTGGCTTGGGAAAGTACCTAACTACCTTCAGTCTCTGGGAGTTTAAACCCTCACCTTATAGCCAGTTTGTTCTCTTTGCTTCCTGATTTTATTTGAAGATGTGAGCTCTCAGCTACCTGTCCACTTCCTAAATTTTTCTACCATTATGGACGCTTATCACTCTTTTAGAAGCATGAGCCTTATTAAACTTGTTTTACAAGTTGCTTTGGCATGGTGTCCTCTTTTCACATCAACAGAAAAGTAATATGGCCAAAAAGGCTAAAAAATAATGTACACATAGAAAGATTAAAACTATATATGAATATGGAACAATATACAGCTATCTAATGGAATGTGATATTATTTACAAGGAGAAACAAAAGAAAGTCCTTACATTAAAAGGAATAAGCAACACTTAGAAAAACAAACCCTGCAGACCTCTCGAAGGAAATACAAGATGCTGATTTCACAGAGATTGAGAGTGGAGTGGCTTCTAACATGAGATAGCAAGATTAGTGAGGGATGTAGGGTGGGTAGGTTGATCGTTGGCTATCATGTTATAGGTATAGAATCACACATTCAGACACCCCATGACCTGCTGTACAGAAAGCTGACAGGGATCACAGTTCTCAACTGTAAATGTCAAAAAACTTAAAGTACATTGAATATTTTTCCACTGAGAATTTGGAAGCTCTTTTTTTTTTTTTTTTTTTTTTTTTTTTTTTTGTACAGTGATATGCCCACTCTGGTTACAAAAGGTTGTTGGATATAGAAAAAGAAGCACATAATACTGGGGATTGAACCCAGGGCTTAGCATATTTTAGGAGGCAAGTATCTTTCTTGGGGTGGGGTGGGGTGATTGGGAAAGGGGATAACATTTGAAATGTAAATAAAATATTCAAAAAAAGAAAAGAAAAGAAAAGAAAAAGAAAAAGAAATGAAGAAGTAAAGGGCTTCTAGGAAGAATAGCATCCTATACTGAGGACCATACAGAAAGGTACCAACCAAACTTTTCTAGCAAAGCATTCGCTTCATCAGTCCTTTCTTTTCCTCTCTGCTAACCCAGTACTTTGACCTTTTCCTCCTCCCACAGATGCTAAGGATGCATTTCAAATGGCTCCTATTGCTTTCTAGAAATGCATTTTCTTCTTTATTTTCAGGAAAAAACCATGACTTTTATAACTACACACCAGCAGTGCCACCACTTTTAGCCCAAAGCAGGAAAATCACAAATCTGAGGCCCAGCTGAGCCACATAAGCAACTTTTAGGCCATGTTGGGGGCATATAATGCAGTAAGACTAGTGTGGGCCACATGATGAGACCCTATCTCAAAATCAAAACAAACCCCACAGAAGATTAGTGACCAGATTGTTTAAGCATCTCCACCCTGGGTCTTTCTGGAACCCTGGCATCCTCTGTGTGTTTATTTAAGTCTCTGATTGGATGAAAGCATCACCTCCTTTGCATGATGACCAATAGGTATTTCCTCACAGCCATGAAGGCAGACCTAGTGCTTGGGGTCTTTGAGGAGTGGGTATGCCTATCCTGCATCTGCTTTTCATTCTTGGAGAAGTACGGAGGGTCTAAACCAACCTTCTCCCCCTCACCTCCTACAGCACTCACTGGCCTCCACTTCCCTAGGTCAGCACATACCATCTCCTTCCAGTCCACACTTTTTGAGGCTAGCCAATCCAATTTTTCAAATCCTAATCTTTCCATGATCTCACTATCCCTAACTCCTTGAATACAATAAAAAAACATTTTAGCACACAGAAAATTTTGATGCATTTATTAGGCGGGCAAATTGTACAGTGTTCAATCTTGTTTTCTGACAGTGCTATGATGGGCCTGCCAATTGTGCTTCAAAAACTGGCATAGCACATTAAAGTCCTAACTCCTAGTTTATCAGTATGACTGTATCTGGAAACAAGGTCATTATATTAGTTACAATAAGGGATTTTAGAGTGGGCCTTATCCAAAATGCTTTCTGTAGTCCTTACAGAAAGGACAATTTGGGCACAGGTACTTGCATACACAATGTGTATGCCATAGGATCATCCCCAAATTAAGGCATATATGGGATTACTAGGAAACCCATAAAAGCTCCAAATAGGAATGCAACAAATTTCCCCTCATGAATCTCAGAAGTGCTTTATATCTTGTACTGGGGAATTTTATGTCAACTCGACACAAGCTAGACTCATTTTGGATGAGAGAACCTTTGCTAAGAAAATGTACCCATCGGATTTGCCTTTGGGCAAGCCCATAGTACACTTTCTTGATTGATGATTGATGTAGGAGGGCCAAGCTCAGTGTGAGCAGTACCACCCCGAACTGGTAGAAAGCAGGCTGAGCAAATCACAGGATTAAGCCAGTAAACAGAATTTCTTTGTGGCTTCTGCATTAGCTCCTGCTTCTAGTTCTTGCCCTATTTGAGTTCCTTCCCTCACTTCTCCCAGCAATGAAGTGTGATGTGGAACTACAAGTAAAATAAACCTTTCCCTCCCCTGGTTACTTTTGGTCATGGTGTTCTTTTCTATCACAGCCATAAAAGACTTAACTATGACAGACTAGTAGCTCAGACTCAGAACTTAGAACCAATGAAATTTCATTTGATCTAAACTGCCCATTCTGTGTGGTTCTTTGTTATGGAAGTCCTAGCAAAATAATGGTTTTGGAACATAAAGAATTTGATGTGACTGGACTGTGTGAGGATGTCAGTAAGTTATACACATAGCACTTATAATGCAGAGTCTAGAATCTGGTCAGTAATGAATGCTGGCTGTGAGTCCTGTTATTGCTGCTGCTATTGGACATGGCCTTAATACGTTATCTTGGTTTAGACACACTGTTTGCATTACTTCCAGCCTTGGCCTGGAAGCATTTTATGAGAAAACTATTGATTTGAAACCCATCTTCTTTATTATCAGTGGGAAAATGTAATTGATTATCCAAAACGCTGGCATTTAGCTAAGTGGCCCTTGAATAATTTTTTTCCTGAATGGATCTTAATGTGTTAACATTGTGATCATCTTTTACATTAGTGATGAAAGAATCCTCAGATTCTTCATGAATAGAATATAGGATAGGATGTATCAGTAGAAAATACATCCTATTGATACAAGATGTAACACAGAAAATCAAGTGAGCTACTTATTCTGCACTTGGCCAAATCCTGTATACTATTTTCTAGCCTCTTGGAGGTGGGACACATAGAGGACTGGACGCATACTGTCTTGGTCATGGGTGATCCAGTGGACTAGGGTGCTGGAAGCCTTTGGATGGTAATTTGGAAGGATTGGGCATTTTCCCCCTTTTCCTTTTTTACTTTGGTATAACTCCTGGATATGGGGGCATCCACACCGTGGCACTCTTGGTCCTCCTTGTCTCAGTAAAGCAAAAGTTTTCCACTGCTGCTAGGTCCTTGGGAACTTACAACCTTTGCTCTCTTTTCTTTGTCCATATCATTTGTGTCTGGTGCTCTAACTCAGCCAATCACCCATGGCTAAGAAAGTCCTGTATCTTAGAAGAAAACATACAGCTGTCACTTCCTTAAATCCTAATTGAAATTTAAATATCTGTCTTTATACCCACATATATATAGTCCTTGCTATATATCTTTCATTGTAATCTCTTTATTTGAGCCATCCTGGTTGGTTCTAACCTTTACCTTGATTAGCATATTCTTGTAGGAGAATATCTCTAAAGGACCTGGAAGGGGATAAACAGCATTAATGTTGGATGTTTGTAGTTATATGGAATCATATTATTTTATATTTACCTGAATTACATTATGTATATATATACTGTATACACACACACACACACACACACACACACACACAAGTGAGTTTATACCACTTGGTGTGATAATATTTCTTCTGTAAACTATCTAACAGAACCCCAGTAACAGGCAAGAGAAATTCCCTTATGAGTTGTTGGTCAGGGAAGTCCGTGAGATTCTCAAAACAGTGCAAGCTTTTGCTTTTGACCTTGGCTGCCTCTCAGAGGGTGAAGGTATGTCCCCATTGCTAAAGACACCACACAGGGTGAACACAAGCCTCAGAAGATTTGAAGTCACTGTGATCTGAGAGACTCCTCAATGAGGACTAGCTTTCATAGTATCAGAAGGTGCTATGCAAGCTGCCGAGGGAGGACAACCATCAACAAACCCACAGTCCTCTTAGACTTCTCCACATCAATGACCAGAACGGCAAGATATCACTTAGGTTGCAATAGTGGAACCTATTTTCTGGTGGTAATAAATAGCTGTATAATTGGACATAAGATCTGATCAATAGAAAGGAATTATATCTGGTTCTGTAACCTAGCCAACCACTCAAAGCTAGTAATATCAAAAATCTTAGAGGAATATTTCTCCTAATCTACAAATGAGTATAACTTTCACCTCTCATCAAAGAAACTTTTTTGGGGGGCCAGGAGATGGAGGTCATTATAGACAGCCACAAGTGGTCACACAATGCATAGAACCACTGACCACAAAGTGCCCAGAACCAATTAATATATACCTATAGCCCAATCTGTCCATTAATCCTCAGAAAACACTATAGAAATGGGGCATGGAAAGATTGTAAGAGATAGAGGACTAAGAAGTGTGCCTGGAGATTGTGTCTTCTATATAGTACAGGGTAGCTATACCTATGATACGTCAACACTATATCTTATTAAACAAGCCCCAAATAATGACAATAACGAGTGAGATGTGAACATGAATAGGGGAAACACATGGGGCCCCACCTCTGGTTGAAGATCTATAGGAAATTAATGACTGCTGAGAGAGGCAGATTAGATTTCCCCAGGAACGGGGCACATAAATAGTTAGGCAGGATTAACTTGTGCATCCAATTCAAATTTATTCAGCACATTCTATATACTTGGGACTAAGAATGTACTGGTGGGATAATAGGATATATATATATATATATATATATATATATATATATATACATACATATACACACACGCGTGCGCGTGTGTGAGCGCGGCCGTGTGTGTGTGTGTGTGTGTGTGTGTGTGTGTGTACACATATATGGAGCAGCCAGAGAGGGAAATACTCATATTGACATACAGTAAGTACTTAGATGAAAAAGAGCCTGGAGTGTTAGGTTAGGATATGTGGGTTACCACCCACTTCACAATTGGGACCTAGATGAAGGAAAGCTCTAAGGTGATATTGGGGTTTTCAAGAGTCTGTGGATTAAGGATGTGAGGAAGATGGTATAAAGATGATCCTCATATTTACACAGACACCAATGCAAGAGAATTTAGTGCCTTTTGAGGAGATTGGTGGTCTAAGGCTGCTTGAACATAGTCATAATGTGAATAAATGACAGGAACAGTAAGATATAGAGTGAGGACTTACTTTAGGTTTCTTTCTACTTCCTATCTATATGTCTTCTGAGAACTCCATGAAAAGGGATTGCTTTTGGTTAAAAAAAGGGGGGGGGTTCCCTGATGTAAATATTTTCTACCTATTTCTGAGCATTTCCTATCATTGGGATATGACAAAGAATTTTCTTTATACTTGAGTATTGCTATGCAGCTATAGGCTGCTGGGAACTGAGGGGAGATGCTTGTGTGTTTCTATAAGCCTGGTAACTATCTCTGATTCAGATCATCCCTGTTTAGCTGCTCATCTGTCTGGGCAAGGATAGGGTGCTTTACACTGGGTTTCTTCCCAAGGTAGATATGTGCTTTTCTGCACTGTAGTGACCTCTTTCTCTTGTGATTCTCCAGTTAATTCACCTCAGGAAAAACCTGAGAAACAGATACTGTTCTCACTGCTCTGAGCAGTAAAAGCTTACTAACCTTGTTACAGGATAAGACTCAGATCAATACATTTTCACATTTCAACCTTGAACTTCTATCCCGGGGTCCCAATTAGAATCAGTTCTCAACTCTAGAGTCACAGTCTGGAGTCTCTGAGGGAGTCTCACCTGAGGGATTGCCTGACTCAGACTGACTTGTGACCATATTTGTGAAGGATGTTCTTGATTGATGATTGGTGTTGGGCAGGTCCAGACAATTATATGCATCACTGTCCCTACACCTGTGGATCTAGGCTGTGACTCTGTAAGCAATCCAGTTAGCAGGGTTCCTCCATGGCCACTGCTTCAGTTTCTACCCTAACCTCCTTCTGTGATAAATTGTGACCTGCAAATGTAAGTGAAATAAACTCTTTCCTCTCCTGGAGTAAATGAATGAGAAATGCCCTTTATATGCTAATGTATTTGAACTCTTAATCCTTTGTTGGTGGTGCTTTGGGGGGAGGTTATAAAACCTTCGGAACGTGCAGCCTTGCTTGAGGAAATATGTCACTGGGGAAGGGCATTGGGAATTTAAAGCATTACCCCATTTTCTGTGTGAATGAACATAAAGTCACCTGGCTTCTGCTTCTGTGATCATACCTGCCTGCTGCTGTGGCCTCTACCCCACGAGGGGCTCTACCCCTCTGCAACTGCAAAGTGAAACAACCCCCCTTTGCCCTAAATTGCTTTAAATGAGTGTTTTATTCAGTCAACAGAAAAGCAAAATCATCCCTACATGATGATATTTCCCTATCATCAAAATCAACTCAGGATTCTTCTCGAACATGCTGCTGTATGAAAACAATTTATTTGTCAAAAATATGTGCTGAATGAATTTTAATTTGTATTTCCCTATGTAGTTCTTTCTACTCACTGACCATTATCAGGACTCCTGCAGCAGAGCTTTCAGTTCTGCAGACATAGTTCTATCATTGCAGGTGCAGTGACCTTAAGGTTGACACCATCATTGCAAATATGTGTTCTGGATCATTAGGAGGCAGCTCCTGAGCCTAGCTAATTCATTTACCACAATGAAGTGGTGTTTAAAGATGTTCCAATGAACCACTGGCTCCTGTTACCTTTGTAGCCTATAATTAAGATCTGTAGGTGGAAAGCTCTCCCCTCAGGTTCTTCTTTACTTGTTTCTAAGTCAGGAGATGTCATTGTTCTGCAAACACCCTCCTCATTGCAGAAGCTGGGAAGGTTTCTGTCTGTCACATCCACAAACTGCTTCAGAAAGGCAAAGCAGGACAGTGCATATCTGGCATTCTTCCACTTTATGCCCAGCTTAATTATCTAGTCAGCCAAATACCAACTGCCTGCATGTGATGCTACAGAGTGCTTCAATAGCATATAGACCTTCAGTTTATTTCAGATTCTTTTAATTATTTCTCCTCCCTTCCTCCTTGTCTTCCTTTGTGTCTATATCTGGCTGCCTAACTCTCTCCTGGCTTCCTTATCCACCCTTCAACTTCACCAAACCAGTAATTATTCATTTTTTTCTCGCTTTCATGCTTCAAGTGTTTAATGACTTGGAGCCTGGTAATGTTAAGTTCTGATAAGCAAACAGTTTCCTGCACATTAGCTTAAAGAAAGCTACTTTGAAAAATTCAACTAGACAAATATTAATCTAAAATTCCCTTTAGATCTTTTATGTACCATAATTGCTTCTTTCGGGTTAGAAAGACCTTAGGGTTTAGAGGATAGTTTTCAGCAGCAATATATGTTACATGTAGCTTGAATGAGGAGGACCCCATAATCTATATAGGAATTGGCACCATTAGGAGGTGTGGCCTTGTTGGAGTAGGCATGACTTTGCTGGAGGAAGTGCATCACTCAGGTGTGGGCTTTGAGGTCTCAAATGCTCAAGCCAAGTATAGTATGACATTCATTTCCTGCTTCCTGCAGATCAAAGTGTAGAATTGTCACCTCCTTCCCCAGGACCACGTCTGCCTGCATGCTACCATGCTTGCTGCCAAAATAATGGACTGAACCTCAGAACCAGCTGCAATTGTAAAATGTTTTCCTTTATAAGAATCGCTATGGTCACGGTGTCTCTTCACAGCAATGCGATTGCCAAGTGAGCCTTTGGATAGTAATAGCTTATAGGAACATTTATATATAGACTCATTCACTCCAAAATCAGCTTGATTGTGTATTCCACACCACACCAGTTTCACAATAGCCTTTGCCTAGTAAGAAGCCAAACATTTTATATAGTAAGACTTGCCTCATTTAGATAAGTCGATAGAAACCTTGTCAGTATTTCTGCTTCTCATCATATGTAAAGGAACCAATATGATAGCCATCACCATTCAGAATGCAGGCTGACAGTGGTGTGGCATATACAGTATTGCTAACTAGGTTTGTAGTACCTGATGATATTTAACACTTATAATTCTAATAAGAGCCACAGATTCAGAGGAAGTTATGGAGAGGGAAAGGAGACCAATAGGAAGGAAGGAGACCTTAATATTAAAACACATATAAAAATCATAGGTAACTGCAACCAAACCATAGCTTCTATAAAAATAAAACATCCTAAAACAGTTTGTCAAATATTGGATAGTCTGTCTATAGTTAGCTCAATAGCCTAATCTTGGTATGGCTGAAAGAGAAGTCAACCTGATTTTAAGAACCACTTTGATAGTATGGGTGCCTGTCAACTTTTGGTTAAAAAATTACTAAGTCTCATTATTAAGATTTATAAATTCAACCACAAAACTAATTTATATGAAAAGAGACAATCAGAAGCATATGGTAAAGTCAGGCCCTTTTATATTCTTTATAAGCCAAAATTATTGCTCACTTCATTATAGAATAATACTTATTTTCTTTCAAAATGGTACCATAGTTCTGTCTATAATCTATAGTAATTTATTTATAATTTGATTTTCATTATTTGAAAACAAATTTAAATATATTTTGATCATGTTATTCCCCTCCCCTAAGTTCTTCTAGATCCTAACCCATCCAACTTGACATTCTTTCTTAAAAAAAAAAAACCCTATAAAACTAACAAAATCCAATATAACAACAGAACCTCCCCCAAACCAAGAAAACAAAACCTCAACCAACAAAACCAAACAAATACCACACCAAACTATTACCAAATAAAAGCACACAGAACAAATGTGGAGTTCATTATATGTTGGTCAACTACTTCTGAACATGATGCTTGTCATGGAGTGGTTCACACTCACACTTGTGTGTGTGTATCTATCTATGAATGTTTTTATTTGATCTTTGATTTAAAAACAAGGTTGTGCTTCTAAAAGATTGACAAGTGATTTTTTTTTAGTATAAAATAGTTTATTTAGGGTATGGAGAGAGGAGTTGTGGGAGTAGGGACAGAGAAAGGAGAGAGAGAGACAAAGACAGAGAGAGAGAGAGAAGGAGGAGGAGGAGGAGGAGGATGAGAAATAAGAGGAAGATGAGGAGGAGGAGGAGGAGGAGGAGGAGGAGGAGGAGGAGGAGGAGGAGGAGGAGGAGAGCCAGCCACAAGCATGGGGAGAGATGGGTGAGGAGAGAAGGGACAGAGGGGGAAGAGGGGAAGAGGCAAGAGAGAAGAGGAGAAGAGAGAAGAGAAGAGAAGAGAAGAGAAGAGAAGAGAAGAGAAGAGAAGAGAAGAGAAGAGAAGAGAAGAGAAGAGAAGAACGTGATCAAACTCATAATTGTGACTGTGTGCAAGAAGGGTTGCTGACTCTTTCCTGGGAATGCTGAGCCTACCTTTTTCTATAGCATCATGTCTAAGTTCATGCACAACTGCATCAGAGGTCATTATCACACATGCCTCTACCTGTTTCTCTGTGTTTTGTGATTTGAGTAAATAAACATTAGGAAAATGAAGGTAGTGGATTTTTTTTGTTTTATACAGACAAGTAAGCAATTTATGGGAGCAGACTATAATTGATCACTCGAAAAGGTAAATGATCTTCATTTTGTTATGGTTCAAAGGTGAGATGTTCCCCCATACTCTCATCTGTTTGAGCACGTGGTTCCACACTGGAGCTGTCTGAGAGGTCTGTTGGAATCTTTAGGTGGTGTGACTTATGACCTAGTCTGAAGACATGAAATTCTTAGAAGATGAGCGGTCTGGATCTTTGGAAAGTTCTACTTGTGACTGCGCTCTCAGTCTTGATGTGTTGAAATGTGAACAAATGGTCTCATGTACTTACTGTTATGAACACAAGTCAATCTCATTGGCATACCTTTACTGCTCTGATAGACACATCTCCTGTGCCCTTCCTAAAATTTCTGCTGGACATTTCATGAAAGTAATGAGAAAAGCAAACAAAATCTTGGTTACAGAGTAGGGTCCTTAGGATCAACCTGACCATCTGACTCACAGGGCTGTGGAACTGATTTGAAAGATAAATATAGGAGAATTAGAAGCTGTGAACTAAAGAATTCCTGGAGTTCTTCGAAGAGGACTTAATAGGCCATTAGGAAAGATCAAAATGTCTGTAATATGAACAAGAGATTTTAGGGGAGAAAAGGACTCTGTCAGGTTAGAGCTCAATTAATATTCTGTTCTGACAAAAAAAAATCTTGGTATACAGCGTTTGTGTCCTAAAAGAATTGACTAATTATGAAATAAAAATAATGAACTAAATTTTATTGGCAGAGGAAATTTCATGCCAACATAACTTTCAGGCTGTACTATCATTAGACTATTCAATACCTTTAGCCATATTATAGTCTGAGACAACAGAAAGTAGAGTAAAAAGATGGGGGAAAACATGGTTTGGAATTTAAAAAAAAACAGGGGTGAATTTAAGGTTGCTGATAAAGAGGTTATGGGTAAAGACACACATTGTGAAAGTTCTTAGCATGATTAAGAGAAGTTTGCACTGATACAAGTTCCCTAGAGGGCAAGACTCATTTATCAAGGGCCCCAGGGTGTAAAATTTAAAGCTGATTTTTGAAAAACTTTATTTAAAACTATCTGGGAAAAAAAAATCCCTGTACAAAGTCATACAATAGATTATTCTACCACAACATCATCAAGGGAAATGTTTTTCTAGGTTCAGCTGTCCTGGAAGAGAAAGGCTATTGTCGGTAAGAGGCACACATTGTATCTCAAATTGGAAGCAGAATTTGGCACTGTCATTTATGCCTTGATTTTTAGGGATACAAGATGTAAACATTATGATGCGCTGGTAACATGGACCAAGGTTCCAAATCCAGGCAATATATAGCATGAATGCACGGATTCCTTGAGAGTGCAATGTATAAAACTGTGAACATAAGAATAAGTTTAAATGGACACCTGTAGAGAGCCTTATTGAGGTGCCATGTCACCTGGCAGGAACTTGATTTCGACCAATGTGAAGTTCCTCTCCCAGCCTTTGAGCAGGAACTCCTGTGTTAGCCATAATCCCCTCCACTTTAAGGTGGAGTGCTCAGACCAAGGTGAAGCCCATTGTTCTTCAAGGACCTGAAGTTTCCTGAGAAACACTAGTCACCTGCTGAGCAACTGGGTTGGCTCTGCTGAGAAGCTTCCAGCCTTTGAGGGAAAGGTTTTCCCCTGCCTATATATGGGGAGTTCTTCATTAAACTTTGAGACCTTGAATAGTAGGTGTTATCTTGGTCTCCATCTCTTTTCGCGGCCTTCCCATACATCCCCGAGCTTCCCTCCCAGGTAACCCGTTCGATGTAACTGACCATTGAATATTATAGAAGCCAGGAATGTGGGATATCATTTGTGAGTGCAGAGTGGAGAAAGACCAACTTAGACGCTAAAAGAACTGGAGGGACAGGGCTACACAAGAATGTTGGAGAACAAATTATGCTCCTGTAAATTTCAGATATTAGGCATGGAGTTATGAAATATACTGTTTGCCTTTATGGGTTTCAGTCTTGCTTTGGCTGGTCTTTTTGGGATACACCCCTCTATCCCCCTTTTAGAATGTTGGTGCTTAATCCGGGCCATTGTATATTAGAACTTACTTTTTGATTGTATAGAGGGTCATAGGTGAGAGTTTGTCTTAAGTCTCAGAAAATATCTTGAATTTGTAAATCATGTTACAGCTGTCAAACTATGGAGCCTTTTGTGATTGAACTGAATGAATGCATTTTGCATTATGAGACTGTCAAAACCCTGAAGTTTTGGGAAGCCTGAAATATATATTATGGGTTGAATTTGAAATGTCTCTTTCAGGGTCATGTATTTGATCACTGATTCCCAATGCTGCTGGTCTAGGAAGTTGTAAGACATTTAGGAGGCAGAACCTAGCTAGAAGATGTGGGTCACCAGAAAAGGAAGCATTGATGATGATACACTGGCTAAGCTTCATTTGCTGAACCGCCACTATGTGAGCAAACAGCCTATACTGCCTTATCCACCATGATGTACTGTATCCCCTGAGCCACTGGCCAGAATAAGTTCGTTCTCTCTTAAGTGGTTTCTGTTAGATATTATGTAATGCGGATGATAAAAGTAACACTTTTTTTTTTTCAGAAAAAAAGAGAAAGTCACACATCTTATATCAATCTGACATCATCTTGATCTGACAGCATGATTCTCCTTTTAGGTGGTTCTCTGAAACAGTAAGGCAAACACACAAGGAATCAACTCTCTGCCTACACAGTGGAAGAAGTTAATGAAGAAATCATAGTCTGATTCAATGTTTCTCTCCCTCTTCAGCTCAGCCTTTTTTCTTTTTCTCTTTCTATTTTTTTTCCCTCAATCACAAAGAGGAAATCACTCAGTGATTCCTGAGCGACTGTGTAATATTAATAAATCTAACAGCCTCAATTACTTTCATTTCTAATGGAAGAAGGAATGTGAAACATTAAATTGGTTCACATTTGTCAGGCATTTCAGAGGAATCATATGTAGGTGTGATGGACTACTATATTGTAATCATACACTGTCACAAAAAGACAAAGTGCAACAGGGCAAGCAACTTTTGAGTCATATCATAAAACTCATTAGTATTATAAACCTATGCACAAAGAACAGTTTTTAATGATAAATAAAATAATCATAGTCCTATATATTTTTTAAAAGCTGTACTGACCCTTCCCACTAAGACTCGGGATTATCTTGGAAGACAGGACAGAAAGGCTGAAAGAGACAGACATAGTCGACATCTACAGCAGAATAGTATTTGTGGGAGATGCCAGGTCTGTTGCACACAAGAACTCACAGGGGCTGTGTCTCTACTCACAAGACCAGCACAGGAGAAAGTTAGTCGACATCCCAGCATGTAGTTCAGTCACTAGCTAAGCCACTGGCAACTATCAGCTGTTGGGAAAGGGAGGGTCAGCTTTCTCCCAGGATGTTGCCCCTGACAGGATTCCCATGCTCCAGCAGATTGTCCTGCTACGCAGTCAGCACTAAGTGAACACTGTGAATTTTTTTTAAAAGAACAGATTAATTAGGATAGAAAACTGGATGGGAAAAATAAGGGAGAAGCTGGAGGGGAGAGCATATTTGATCAAAACATGTTATATGCACATATGAAATTCTCAAACAATAAAAACATAAGCATCTGTGTTGAATTAATTATAGTTTTAAAAATAAAACCTTCCTATTTTTCTGTTTAGTATCTAATATAAACTTGGCCGTTAGATACTAATGACTCTCATAAACCTTTTGGATTATGAGACTATTAAAATCCCATGATCTATAAAGCATGCCTATCTTTTAAGTTGAATCATAAATTGTGTTTATTGACTGAACACAGAAGGATGCAGAACTTGGTCTCCAAGAGTGCCTGATTGGGTGATTGTTACATAAGTTTTATGTAATTGGAAATTAAGGTGAATTAGAAATAAGTCAGTTGTAACCTAATAGTTTTTTTTTTTTTTACATTTTTTAAAAATTTTCTATATTCTTTGTTTACATCCGAAGGCTTTCACCTTTCCCCGTTCCCCCCTCACCATATGTCCCATATGTCCTCTTCCACCCCACCCCAGCCCCACCTATTCCCCAATCACCACCCCACCATTTCTCTGCTCTATTCTGGTACTCTCCTACAAAACTGGATCCAGTCCTTTCAGGACCAGGGTCCTCTCCTTCCTTCTTCTTGGGAATCTTTTGACTTGCTAATTGTGCCTTGAATATTCAGAGCTTTTTTAAAAAAATTACATTTCATCAGGTGGTGGTGGCAGTGGTGGCGCATGCCTGTAATCCCAGCACTTGGGAGGCAGAGGCAGAGGCAGGCAGATTTCTGAGTTTGAGGCCAGCCTGGTCTACAGAGTGAGTTCCAGGACAGCCAGTGCTACACAGAGAAACCCTGTCTCAAAAAATCCAAAATAAAAAAAAATTACATTTCAAATGTTATCTGCTTTCCTGGTTTGCCCCTGGAAGCACCCTATCCCATCCCTCCTCCACCTGCTTCTATGAGGCTGTTCCCCAACTCACCCACCCACTCCCACCTTCCTGCCCTGGCTTTCCCCTACACTGGTGCATCAAGTTTTCATAGGACTAAGGGCCTCTCCTCCCATTGCTGCCCGACAAGGCCATCCTCTGCAATATATGCGGTTGGAGCCATAGGTCCCTCCATGTGTACTGTGGTTGGTGTTTAGTCCTTGGAAGCTCTGGGGGTCTGGTTGGTTGGTATTGTTGTTCTTCTTATGGGGTTGCAAACCCCTTCAGCTCCTTCAGTCCTTCCCCTAACTCCTCCATTGGGAACACTGTGTTCAGCCCAATGGTTGCCTGCGAGCATTCACCTCTGTACTTGTCAGGTCCAGCAGAGCCTCTCAGGAGACAGCTATATCAGATCCCTGTCAGCAAGCACTTCTTGACATCCACAATAGTGTTTGGGTTTGGAAACTGTATATAGGATGGATCCCCAGGTGGGGCAGTCTCTGGATGGCCTTTCCTTCAGTCTCTACTCCACACTTTGTCTCTGTATTTCCTCCCACGAGTAATTTGTTCCCCTTTCTAAGAAGGATCTAAGCACCCACACTTTGGTCTTCCTTCTTCTTGAGCTTCATGTGGTCTGTGAATTGTATCTTGGGTATTCGGAGCTTTTGGACAAATATTCACTTATCAGTGAGTACATGCCATGTGTGCTCTTTTGTGATTGGGTTACCTCATTCAGGATGATATTTTCTAGTTCCATCCATTTGCCTAGGAATTTCCTGTAATTATTTTTTAATAGCTGAGTAGTAGTCTGTTATGTAAATGTTCCACACTTTCTGTATCCATTCCTCTGTTGAAGGACATCTGGGTTCTTTCCAGCTTCTGGCTATTATTATAAATAAGGCTGCTATGAACATAGTGGGGCACGTGTCCTTATTGCATGTTGGAGCACCTTTGGGTATTTACCCAGGAGTGATATAGCTGGGTCCTCAGGTAATACTATGTCCAATTTTCTGAGGAACTGCCAGACTGATTTCCAGAGTGGTTGTACCAGCTTGTAATCCCACCAAAATGGAAGATTCAGTTATAACCTATAGTTTCAAGACATGAAATATAGCTATAATAAGGACCCTACCATTCCTATTTCTCTCTCCCTCTCTCCCCGTCTCTGTCATTTTTGGAAGTTTCATAAATATTTGATTTAGTATTTCTCTTATGTTTATCAAGCATTTTATTGAGGATGTATATATAGAGACTATATATGTAGGATGCATATGAATATATATTTCATATATATTGAATAAAATACAACATTAGTTATCACAAAGGAAGCCTATTCCTGCAACCTCATTGTGGGTAGTAGAAAAAGGAAAAGGTGTTAAAAGCTTCTTTTACACTGTACCCAAGCCACCAGTTCAACTAAAAGTAAACCATCATGCCGAGTTTCCTACCAGAGACTGGTCTGATTGACTTTTTACATGATCTCAATTGAAGTCCATGATATCAAATGATATCATGGACTCTCTTAGGTCAGATATCTTTGATGTGACATTCCATGTTTGTGAGATTTATCCATCTTTGATACCATATTCTTTCATGTTGCTTCAGCTAGACCACCCACTGATTCTTGGTTCATCCTTCTGTTGATGAACACTAAAATTGTTTTAGCATACACAGCTTTGGATAAAAACATGTTTGTTTGGTTTTTTTGTTTTTTTTTTTTTTAAGAATACCCAGTAGGTGAATTAGGCCCAAGGGTATGCACATATTTGGCTTTACTGGAGAATTTTAATCAATTCCCAAAGTGCTATTGCAATCTATCCTCCTAGCGCCTTATTTACTTCTCTACACTGTCACCTTCATCAGCTATTGTCAATATTTATTTTAGATGTTTTACTGTGAGTATCCTGACTTATCATTGTGCCTTTAGTTTACACGTACCAAATTACTGGTACGTGTAAACTAAACATTTTTCACACATGCTGCTGCTTGATTGTCTTTTCCTATGAGGTACCTGTCAACCCCATTACACATGTCCCTTTTGCATTCTTTCCCTAGATCTTATTCATTTTCTATGGATTCTTAATAAAAGTCTTTTATTAAGTATATACACAGAAACATTTCTGTTTAGTATTTTCTTTTTCGCCCTCAGAGATGTTTAATCATGTTTCTTAGTCCACTGTGGCTGTCCTTCCCCACTGTGTTTTTTTCTATACTATTACTTAAAAGACTATGCCTGTCACATTAGCACATATAGCCTGCTTGGTTTAGACTTCCAATCCATCTGTAATTGATTTATATGTATTGCCACTAGAGTCCAAATGGGGAATACTTAGTGGCCTATAATAATATTTGTCTTTGACAGAGAATAGTTTTTAGTAACTCAGAGGACTAATGATCAGAAGAAACTAATTTTACAGCCAAAGCATCTACTGCAGGAATCTTTTAATGAATATTCCCTCATTAACTGACATTCAAAATAAACCAAATAAAAGGATAATCTTGAAAAGTACATCAGTTATTTTCAAAGGAAGTATAACTTCCTAAATTAAGAAAAAAAACCCTCTTAACTATAGGAGTGACAAGATGGCTAAGTCAGTGGGTGAAGGCACCTGTCGCCTATCATCACATAAATTCAAACCATAGCAACTGCATGGTAGCAGGAGAGAACTGACTATCTCAGATTGTTCTCTGAGCTCTACATACACAAGGAGTTGAAAAAGTTCCATTAACCACATTGTTCAAGAGACATTTACAAATAGGATGTACATACTGATTTCCTATTTTTCTACTTGTCATATTACATATTTTCAAAATCCAGTAAAATTGTGTGTGTGTGTGTGTGCGTATGTAGCCATTAGTGTGCATGAAGAGGCAAGAATTAAAGGGTTTTTAAAAATCACTTTCCACCTTATTGTCTTGAAACAAGCTCTCTCACAGGACTGGAAGCTCACAGGCTCGGTTAGGTTTGCTGGCCTAACATTTTCATTGAAGTTATGACTGTATGTTTTAGAATAACAGTGACTTTTAGTATTTAACCAACAGACAGTCAGCAAAGGCGTTATCTGGGATGCTTGTTGTGCACATTCTTTCAGAAGAATCTACAAGGATGGGTCTGGCAATCTGTCTTTTCAAGAAGACTACAAACACACACCCTGTTTGATGCAGTAGCATTAGCTCAGCATCAATGATTTTGCAGACAGAATCAAGGCAGTGGTGAATAAGCTCACAGGTGATCAGGGCTTATAATCCAAATGGGCCCTCTCAAGGCATGACGGATTGTCTATCATTCTCTGAAACAGACATGTAGGGGAAAGTTTCTGTTTCCTAGCGATTCCCAATTGCTACAGGCATCTATTAAATTTGCAGAAGCAAGAATCTAGACCCGCACGGTAGTATTCAGAGCAAGAAAACTGTATTACAGAGAAAAGCAAATAGCTATTTCTCTTTTATTAGCTTTGCATGCATAAAGTAAATATGTAAACCAGTACCAAAAGACATTTATTTTTTTGATATATTTTTTTCTGTCTTGGAGTATATGATTAATATTGAGATGCCCAGTATTACTAATTAATGTCTTTTCAGAGTTAGGGAATCTGTCTCCTGTTTCTCATTGTTGCTGTTCCTGGATCATAGAACAGTGACACATATGCCTCACAGGCTCTCAGGAAACATTTGCAAAGGAATGAATGTATGCTGGATGAACCTCTCTCTGCTTCATATTCTGGCTCCAGATGATTAGTTGTTGAACAAAGTTATTCTCCTAACCCTACATCATTCTGTTTTCTGCATCCAAGGAACATTTCTTGCTATGACTACCACCTGAAATGTTTAGGGGTATTCCCTCTTATCAAAATTTAAACCAGTAGGAGAAAAGGTATTATATGAATCATGGCTTTATCCCTACCTTGTAGAACATTACCCGTAGATCAGATAGATGATCAATAAATGCTTATGGAAACAATATGTTTCACTCCCCAAAGTATTCAACATACTTAGACATCAGGGAAATGAAAATTAAATCAC
The DNA here is from genome assembly GCA_964023405.1 of Apodemus agrarius. Lineage (NCBI taxonomy): Eukaryota > Metazoa > Chordata > Mammalia > Rodentia > Muridae > Apodemus > Apodemus agrarius. The sequence continues at coordinate 44,333,798 of OZ030008.1, read as the reverse complement.
TTTGTGCCAGTAAGAAAGACTATCATCAAGAAAACAAATGATAGCAAGTACTAGTGAGAATGTGGGATTAGGGCAGATCCTGTACAGAGATATAAAGTTGTTTGGCCACCAAGAAACTTAACATAGAAGAACTTTAGAACACTGAAAATAGATTTATCATATGACCCCAGCTATACCACTTGGAGCTATACCTGAAGGGTTCTAAGGTAGTTTACCACAGAGATGCTTGCACACTCACATTTACAGTTGCACTACTCACAATACTTAAAACATAAAACTGGCATTAGTGTGTATCAAAAGATGAATGGATAAAGAAAGAGTGGTAATATACATAACGGAATTTCATATAGCCATCAAGAAAAATGAAGTCTTGACATTCTAAGGAGATGGAAATTATTATCTCAAGCAAATGAGCCAGACTCAAACTAATAAATACTATATAGTTTTCTCATTTGTGGAACTTGAAACCATATTTGTGTGTAAGTGGAGGTCATGACTAGTAAGGGCATCATGAAAACAGAGGGAGTGGATTTAAGGGAAGTAGGGAACAGAGGAAGTAATAAAATAAGTGAGAAAAGAACAGCAGAAATGAGGACTAACTGTATAAAGAGCAAGAAGGGAAAAAGGTGGAGAAGATCGTGAGGGTGTTGAACAACTGAAAACAAATGTACAAGATGACACATAAGTGTATATATATTATATATACACATGTATATAAATTTTACTCCTCTAAAATGTTCAAGATCTTTAGACATCAGGAAATGCAAATTAAAACTGGTTTGTGCCAATAAGAATGAATGTCATCAAGAAAGTAAATATATATGGCTTTAACGATCCATAACATCCCCAGGCAGCAGCCACGTGCTCACATATGAGCCAGTGGGGTCATTTCTTATCCAAACCACCCTACTGGTAGGGATTTGTTTCTAACTTTATATCCTGCTTCTTCATGCAATTCTTGGTGTCTGCTGTAGAGAGGTTTTAGTTTTCATAAGGTCACATTTGTCAATTGTTAGTCGTACTGCTTGTGCTAATGGAATCTTAGACAGTCCTTCCTGTGCCTAGAAGATAAAGTATTGTATTCACTTTCTCTCTTCTTATAGATTCAGGCCATATACTAAAGCCATTCATCTATTTGGAATATGTGTGTGTGTGTGTGTGTGTGTGTGTGTGTATGTGCATATATATGTATATGTATATGTATGTATATATGTGTGTGTGTGTCTGAGAATGCTGTCTCTCTGACACCACAGGCTTATCAAATAAGATTCTCTGTGATAGAAATAGGTTACTTCATTTGAAATAGATGGGCACTGGGAGTGGGGTCCCACAGACCCCTTTTCAACAATACAGAATGTTGATTCCCATTATCATCTACAATGTGATGTTAAAGCCAACTGTAGACAATACATATTAGAGTCATGTAATGTGAATACATATTTGAGTCATGGAATGTGGAGAAATAACGCTGGCACTCCTGTAAGACTCAAACCCACTGACTAACTTTCATACTGATGGAACTTCCTATAGATGGAACACTACTGTGGGAGAAAATTAATAGTCTTACTCAACTGTGAGCCTTGTAAGTCTCAATAAAGACTGATCTGCCGAGGAATGACTGCAGGTCCAATAGTGGCATAAATATCATGGACATAAACAATTTACTTTCTGACTAGATTTAAAGTCTGCACCACACAATGGAACTCATGCCTGGTGCAGTTAACCAGCCCCACTAAATTCTTGATACCAGAGATTAGTGTATCTCTCAGTTCTCATATGAAAAGCTTTTTTTTGTTGTTGTTGTTAATTTCTATAGAGACCCAGACTGGAGAACATGCAGTTCAGTTCTAAATGGAACAATTTTTTTCTTTTACAGCTGAAATTGTTGTATTTCTTGTGTTGCTGTTGTCGTCATTTTGGTTTGTTTTTGTTTGTTTGTTTGTTTGTTTTTATTAGATATTTTCTTTATTTACATTTCTAATGTTATCCCCTTTCCTAATTTCCCCTCCACAACTCCCTATGCCATCCCTCACCCCCCTACTCACTATCCCACCCACTCCAGGTTCCCTGTCCTGGCATTCCCCTACACTGGGGCACCAAGCCTTCACGGGACCAAGGGCCTCTCCTCTCGTTGATGTCTGACAAGGCCTTTTTAAAAAAATCATATTCTTCTCCCTAAGGAACATGGACCATGATGGAAGAGGGGATAAAATAAGAGTAAAAGGAAGTATATATCCACACAAAAACAGTATTTTCCAGCCAAGACAGGGGCGTTGCACACATGAACTCAATAGCAGCTGTGATTGCATGAACAAGACCTGTACAGATCAATGAAGCAAAAATTCTGCATGGATGGTGGAAGACCGTAAGAAGCCACAAACCTAGCTAGGATCTATTGGCATGTGTAGAAGAAGAAAACTTTCTATGTTTTTTAGAAGGTTTTGTTCCCGGAGAAGCTGCCCATGCCCCAGTAGATGTCCTATGCTGACATATAGGCAGCAGGACGTGGACTCACTTGGCTTAAAAAAACCAGCACATGAAGTTCTAAAGGGAAAATGAAAGGACAGAGGAGGCACGATAGAAGAGAGGGCAGATTTGATTAAAAACATTATATGGGTATATATAAGTTAAAAGTTAATTAAAAGTGTCTCTTGCCATAAAAGTGTTAAGTGTGCTTTCAAAGAATGACTGTATGAATTGAGTGTTCATTTTATATGGTTAAGAAGGACTGTCAGGTGAGTCCCTTCTGACAAGATGGCTTCACTCAGGATGTGTGCCCACAGGCCCAGGCTTCTGATAACCACCTACTAATCCTGTGAGTATGATTTTTGACATGGGATGAGAAAAAACAGACTCTAATGGACTCAACTGGACACTTCCTGGACTAAGTTCACTTCCATGATGATTCATGCTCTGGGCAGCTGTCAATTGCTTCTCGTTCTTTTTGCAGTGACAAAGATACAAGGAACCAAGTTACTTCATTTTTGCTCATTTGATGTCTTGCTAAATTTAGACAATCATAGTATAAATCAAATAGATCCTGGATACATTTTTGAATTGTGATGAATACTGCCAGGCTCACTATGTAATAAGCTAACAAACACTAGAACTCCTTTCTACAATCCACAAAAGTAAATGTCAGTGAAATAAAAATAAGAACTTACACAGAGTCTAGCTGAACAAGAATGACAACATTGCACAGAGGGAACACAGCAGTGGCAATTCTACCTCGGGACCAAGTGTCTATGCAGGAGCAAGGAAAGACTGGGCAGCTAAGCCTGACATATAGAATCTAGAGTTAGGTCCTGGACAGGAGCTTGTAACTTTTTATGACTTCCACGGGAATCAAAGAAACATTCTCTGTGGGAAAATATTCCTATTGTGGTTCTGAAAAATTGTCCCAAATTAACCTCAGTTAATATCAACTGTTACTTTTTTTCCACTTTTTAAAAATTTTCTATATTCTTTGTTTACATTCCAAAGGCTTTCCCCTTTCCCAGTTCCTCCCCCCCCCACCATATGTCCCATAAGTCCTCTCCCCCCCCTAACTATTCCCCAATCATCCCCTCCCCACCACCATTTCTCTGTTCTGGATCTACAAAACTGGATCCAATCTTTTCTGTCCCAGGGTCCTCTTCTTTCTTCTTCTTGGGAATCATTTGAATTGCTAATTTAAGATAAGGAGAAATGCCACCAAAAAGATTAGTCGGTAACAACAACAACAACAAAACCAACTGATTTTCTGAGTTCATTCTACCTCATTCATGTATTAGAACTAACAGACAAATGTAAAATAAGCATGTTTAAACAGTAATATAATTACAGCACACATGAACACAAGCTATCACATAAATAGAGTCATCTGAAATTTATGAGCTGGATTAAATGGAGATACATTGAAAAGCACTATGATAGTATATGGTTTCTGCCAATTATCAAAATTATGTAACATTTCACCCAGCTGTCTAAATATCTGGTTACAAAGACTTCCCGGTCCTCTTTGTGATTTCAGACTACTCTTGCTTAAGGCATCGTGACTAGTGATTTGATTTTGCTGCCAATTACAGTGTAAGTTATTGCAATGAATAGTTTTATGTCAACTTGACACAAGCTAAAATCATCTGAGAGAAGGGAGGCTCAATTAAGAAAATGCCTCCATAAAGATCAGGTTGTAGGCAAGCCTGTGGGGGCATTTTCTTAGTTAGTGATTGATGGGGGAGGGCCCAGCCCATTGTGGGTCGTACCATCTCTGAGTAGGTGATCCTGGATTGTGTAATGAAGCAGGGTGAATGAGCCATGAGGAGCAAGCCAGTAAGCAGCACCTCTCCATGGCCTTTGCATCAACTTTTCCTTCATACTCTTGCCCTGTTTGAGTTCCTGTCCTGACTTCCTTTAATGATGGACTAAGATGGAAAGTGTAAGCCAAATAAACCCTTTCTTCTGTAAGTTGCTTGGATCAGGCTGTTTCATCACAGGAATAGTAACTCTAAGACAAATTCGATTATGCCTCTAACAGTAAAGTTACCATTTGCCTTCTGTTCTTTGTTCTACCAGCATAGTATTATTGGGCAACTCAACTTCCTCTCAGCTTCTCTAAATACCACTTGCAGCTTGCAACATTCTCAAATGCTGATAACTGCACTCACTCCTAAAGGAGTATCCCTTGGGTACTGTCAATTAAGAATATGGTGAAGTATTTCATGAATTCATTGTTTTTAATAGCTAAGTAGTATTCTGTTGTGTAACTGTACCACATTTACTGTATCCATTCCTCCACTGAGGGAATCTGGGTTCTTTCCAGCTTCTGGCTATTATAAATAAGGCTGCTATAAACATAGTGGAGCATGTGACCTTAGTACATGCTGGAGAATCCTCTGGGTATATGCCCAGGAGTGGTATAGCAGGGTCCTCATGCAGTACTATGCCCAATTTTCTGAGGAACCTCCAAACTGATTTCCAGAGTGGTTGTACCAGTTTGCAATCCCACCAGCCGTGGAGGAGTGTTCCTCTTTCTCCATATCTTTGACAGCATCTGCTGTCAACTGAGTTTTTGATCTTAGCCATTCTATTTGGTGTGAGGTAGAATCTAAGGGTTGTTTTGATTTGCATTTCCCTGATGGCTAGAATGTTGAACATTTCTTTAGGTGCCTTTCAGCCATGATATTCCTCAGTTGAAAATTCTTTCTTTAGCCCTGTACCTCGTTTTTTAATAGGGTTATTTGGTTCTCTGGAGTCTAACTTCTTGAGTTCTTTGTATATATTGGATATTAGCCCTCTAGATCTTATGGATGGAACTAGAAAATATCGTCCTGTGATTGCGGATAACCCAATCACAAAAGAACACACATGGTATTCATTCACTGATAAGTGGATATTAGCCCAGAAGCTTGAAATACCCAAGATACAATTCACAGACAAAATGAAGCTCAAGAAGAAGGAAGACCAAAGTATGGATACTCTGGTTCTTCTTAGATGGGGGAACAAAATACCCACAGGAGGAGATACAGAGACAAAGGGTGGAGCAGAGACTGAAGGAAAGACCATCCAGAGACTGCCCAACCTGGGAATCCATCCCATGGATATGTCACCAAAAGGTGACACTATTTTGGATGCCAACAAGTGCTTGTTGACAAGAGCCTGATATAGCTGTCACCTGGGAGGCTCTGCCAGTGCATGACAAACACAGAGGGGGATACTCTCAGCCAACCATGGAACTGAGCACAGGATCCCCAATGGAGGAGCTAGAGAAAGCACCTAAAGAGCTGAAGGGGTTTGCAGTGCCATAGGAGGAACAACATTAACCACCTAGTACCCCCAGAGCTCCCAGGGACTAAATCACCAACCAAAGAGTATACAAGGAGGGATCCATGGCTCCAGATGCATATGCAGCAGAGTGGCCCTGTCGGACATCAAAGGGAGGAAAGGCCCTTGGTCCTGAAAAGGCTAGATGTCCCAGTATAGGGGAATGCCAGGACAGGGAAACAGGAGTGGGTGGATTGGTAAACAGGGGGAGGGGGAATGGGTTAGAGGGTCTTCAGGGCCAGGAAATCAGGAAAAGGGACAAAATTTGAAATGTAAATAAAGAATATATCTAATAAAAAATAAGACACAAACCTTAAAAGAAGAAAAGGAAAATATGGTGAAGTGACAGGCTTTCATAATGTATTCAATGCCATTCTTACATTCCTCTTCATGACACATCCAAATATTAAGAATGTCAAGTAAGACTTCTGGGTAAGATGGGTGCCTAGAAATCACCTGAGAGCATGTGGCTGATTACAGTTAAGGACACAAAGGCAACAATGTCCTTAATGTTACTTTTATCACTTCACTCCATTCTTCTCCAGACTCCATGATACCTTTACACATTGCCCTAATAAAATTCTCTCATCAGACTCATAGCCATGACAACCAAGCCTACTTTCATAATGGTTACTGGTAGACAAGCCTTGGAATGTAAACATAGAATATAGAAAATAAAAATTAAAAAAAAAACAACAACTCTTCAGGCTTTCTAGGATTCCATATCCTGAAAGATGAGACTGTTCCACATTATCTGCTTCTTTACCATTCTCTTTTCATATCACCTTTATTCAAACTCCAAATTTCTCCACCATTTTCCAAAAAGCATGTAAAATTTAACTTTCAATGTATATTCACTTTTTATACCTTTTCTACTGTCTATCTAGCAACTGAATAGGGACCAGTAGATATACAGTATTTGTGCACACACACACACACACACACACACACACACACGCATGCACACACACAATCTCATATACCCCACAATTATTGGTATCCTTTCACTTCCTTAAAAAACACTTGATACTTAAAGAACAAACATTTGGTAGCAAGTGCAACTCTTTTTTGATAGTGGAATTACTTTTGAATGGTGACTGCTATTGCAGACAGTACTTAATGTTTTTTTGTTTTGTTTATTAACTTTTTATTGATTCTTTGTGAGTTTCACATCATGCATCCAAATCCCACTCATCTTCCTCTCCCTTCATATTTACCCTCTACTTTTGTAACCTCTCCCTGAAAGAAAATAAAGAAACGAAAATATAAACAATATATAATTATATATCAAATACATTTCATATGAAAGCTGTAGTGTGTCACAGTGTGCCACACAGTATTCTTTTTTGCCCACACATCATACCTTGTAAACATTCACTGCAATGAGTCATTGGTTTGGTCATTGGATCAAGGCTTCTGGCTTTTGCTACATTATCAGTACTGGATTCTCATTGGGACTCCTCTCAGATATCCTGTTGTTGTTGCCCTGTGTCATGGACATCCTGCAGCTTTGGATCTGCAGGACCAGCCCTTTCACATGTTCCATAAGTTCATAGATGAGGTAAGATGTTGGAATTAGCCAAGTAAAGGCCCTGGATCTGGGCTTGGGTAGTAGCTGAGTTGGTCACCTTGCCGTCTCTCTTATACCCACACCATCAAGGTGAATTCTCTACACTGCCATGGCTAGCCCATCCAATGCTAAAGCCAGCAAGGGGTAGGTCCAGCTCTCCCATTCTCACACCCTCAGGGCTGGTTTTCCTGCACCTTTGCCTTAGGGCCAATTCTTCTGTGCTGCTCGGATGAGGTGCAGGACCCACCCTCCTGAGTGCTGCATCCAGTGAGGGCCAGGGATAGCTCTTCAGCGTTTATGACCCTGGGGCTAACTTTCCTGCCTGCTGTAGGTAGAGAGGGGTGAGGTGGGGATAGGACATCTCTCCTGAGTCTGCACCATCGAATAGCAGGCAAGAGGTGGGGCCAGCTCCCCTGTTCCCCTGCCACCAGGGACAGCTCTACTGTGCTGGCCAGGCAGAATGCAAGACTCACTCTCCCAAGTGCTGCAGCTGGTAAGAGAGCGCTAAACTCTTATTAGACTAGAGATGGAGCCTGGATGACATGAATATCAATTTAACAAAGGAAAATATCTCAACTCTACTACAATCCAGTATCCCATGAACATTGCAAATACCTTTGCTGATAGAAGAAAGGAGACTTTAATTAGTAACAGAAACAGAAAGAATAATACCAACACACAAACACAGGCTAAGCAAAAAGCTAGCCTCAGATGAATATTCCTCAACACAAAAAAACAAGTATCGTAAGAAAGTAAGAGACCATGGAACATCCCAAATTTAAGTGTCCTATCACAATCCCCAGTGGCAAAGATTTACATGCAATATAAAAATAAGATTATAAGTATGTTTGAAGAAGATATCTACTTGAGCATGGAAGCTCTACCAGAGGCCATATTATTAGTAATTATACCTCCTCAGCATAGGGTGGGGCTTGTGTATTATCTATGTCGTCTGCTTAGATTTGATCAGGCTTGATCTCATATGAGCTGTGTGCAGATAGCCATGGCTGCTGTGAAGTGATGACCCCAACAGTTATATTTTGTCAAGAGGACAGCATTACAAAGTGGCCCCTCCGCAGCTCTCACTATTACATTTCTTTCCATCTCCTCTTCTATGTTCCCAGAGCATTGGTGTTATGGAAGTTAATATAAAGTCCCATTTAAGACAAAGCACCAAGTATCTAATTTTCATCACTTTGGTTAGTCATGCATCTTTCCATTGACAGCTGTCTACTAAGAAAGGAAGTTTTGTCCAAAGCTGTGAGAAGCCCAAGTTTATGTATACAAATATAAATATATAGAGGACAATTTGGCAGCACACCCATTTAACAAATTAACAATAGTAGAGTCTAACCAAAGGCCTATGATCTCCACAGCCATAAGCTAAATCCACCCTTTCATGATAAAAGCATTTTAGAGAAATGTATGGCTGTTAAAGCAGATTGGAAGGAATAATTTGGAATGATGTGAAAGATAAACATATCTAAGAGGCTATGCAACACACACACACACACACACACACACACACACACACACTACACAGAGGAACTAAAGGATGTAATGATAGTTCTGAAGCATAAGAAGACTAAGAAAACACCAAATATTATGAAAGCAGAAAGAAATGAAAGGAATCAATACAATGATAACTCCCAGTATTACTGTTTTCAGTTTAAAAGACACAAATGAGTATTTGATAGTGAAGACTCTGATCCATTGTTCTGCTTTCAGTCACCTTCAAAGATAGTCAGAAAGTTAGAAAGAAAATTTGGAAAATGATATTCAAGCAAATGGAACCAGAAAATAAGCAAATACCAATATTCTAATAACTGGTAGAGTATAACTTGAACCACATCTAATAATAAGAAATAGAGAGCACTACTTCACACCCATTAAGGGAACAATCCACCAGAAGGACATGCCAATTCTAACGTACATGAACTAAACACAGATGTACCAGGTTTTATAAATAAAGCTTAGATATACAGATTAACCTCTACACAGCAATACTCCATTTTCACCATTATATATATATCTGAACAGAAAACAATCAGAAATTTTAAAATGAATGACACCATATATCAAATGTGCCTAACAGAAATTTAAACATTCTACTCAAACACCATAGACTATACATTCTTCTTAGTAGGTCACAAAACTTTCTCTAAAACCATATATATGTAAATGTATGTGTATGTGCATGTGCATACCTATCAATTTATCTAGAGAGAGAGAGAGAGAGAGAGAGAGAGAGAGAGAATGCCTGAAATCATTGGTATATTCTATTTGACCTTGATGGAATGAAGCTAGAATCAATGACAAAAGATCCTATAGAAAAGCAGATATTAGCCTAGAAGCTTGGAATACCCAAGACACAATCCACATATCAAATGATGTCCAAGAAGAAGGAAGGAGTGGCCCCTGGTTCTGGAAAGGCTCAGTGCAGCAGTGTAGGGAAATACCAGAACAGGGAAGTGGGAAGGGGTGGATGGCGGAACAGGGGGAGGGAAGAGGGCTTATGGGACTTTCGGGGAGGGGGAGCCAGGAAAGGGGAAATCATTTGAAATGTAAATAAAGAATATATTGAATAAAAAAAGAAAATATTCAAACAGGAAAAGTAAACAACATACTTTGGAATTATTAATTGATTATTAAAGAATTCAAGAAGGAGGTTTTAAAAATCCAGAGGTGAATGGAAAAGGAAAGTCAGACACACAAAGATCTCACAAATACAGAGGAGGTTTCTGCTAACAGAGAAGGTTTTATCTGTAAGTTCCTACATTAAAAAAATCAAAGAGGTACTAAATACTTTAGTTAATTAGACAACACAGAAGACTGAAAAATAAGAACAATACAACCCCTAAACCAGATGAAAAGATGAGGACATAAATTATTGAAGTAGAGATAAAAAAAATTACGAAGAATCAATGAATCGGTTCTTTTTTCTTGAAAAGGTAGACAAGATTGAGAAACCCCTAACCAAATTAAGCAAAAAAGAAAGGTGAGCAAAGGCAATAAGTTAATGAAACACACATATTGTCATGGATACCATGAAGTTCAAAGAAATTAGGGCCTACTCTAAAGTTTATGTTTTAACAAAATTAGAAAATCTAAAAAGTGAATGAATTTCTAGAGACATGTAACCTGTGGATATGAAAAGGTAAGGTAAGTGATTAAAACACCTCTAAAACAATGGTATTGGCAGTAATAAAAATTCTCCCAATGAGAAACAATTCAGGTTAGCTGGGTGGGGTAGTCCACACAGTTAGTTCCAGTACTCTGGAGGCAGATGCACACAGATCTCTCTAAATTCAAGACCACCCTGACATAAGTTTTGAGTTATATGACAGCCAGAGCTATGAAGAGAGATCCTGTATTGTGTATTTGAATTCAACATATAGTTTTATTAGACTTTCAAAATTCTATGATAATAACATTAATTCCTCTCAAATAGCCTATAAAATAGAGTATACATTAATCTTTTCATGCTTTTTCTTACAATGCCAGTACCAAATCATTTAAAACACAGCAAAAAAAGAAAAGCATACACTAGTCTACTTGATGAACAAAATTTTGTGTAAAATATTTGAAATTCAGGTTTAATAATCTGTCAAAAAATATCATTCACCATGATCAAGTTGAGTTCATTCTAAAGATGCAGATAAAAGCTCATTAGAAAAAGATCTTAATAGTTGTAACTCATCACATAAATTGCAGGGAGAGAGATTACATAATCATTTTAGTAGGTGCAGAAAAGGCTTTTTAAAAAAAATCCAATATTCTTTCATATTAAAACTCCTACAGAAACTAGGCACTGATGGAAATAGCTCAATGAAATAAAGACTATATACAACAAATACATTGTGAACATCATACCAAAACTTGAGGCATTTCTAGTAAGATTAGGCACAAGATAAATATGCCCCCTCTGTGGACTCCTATCAATATATTACTGTAAATCTGAGTTAGAGGAGTAAGACAAGAGAATGATACAAAAATACAAACTGGAAAGAGAAAGTTCCCAGATGACATGATTTATATTTTGTAAACCCTGAAGACTCTACTACAGAACTCCTAGAGTTGATAAACACATCTTAGCAAAGTGGAAGTATGCAAAATTACACAGAAATAAGTTAGAGAACACTGAGAAATAATATAAGGAAACACTTGCATTCACATAAAACACTCAAATATATACTTGCATTCACATAAAACACTCAAACAAACAAACAAAGCAGAGTGTGGCATGTGTCACATTTGATTTTAATTTGTAATATAAAGCTATAGTAATAAAGACAGCATGACACTGGCACAATAAGAGACACGTGCATCAGTGGAATACTGAGATGACCCAAATACAAAAACGTACAACTATAGCCACTTGATTTTTGTCAAAGAGGCCAAAAATACACATTGGAAAAAAGACAGCATCTTTGAAACTGATATCTACGTGTAGGAGGATGAAACTCTCCTTGTCTCTCATCCTGCACAAAAATCAACTGCAAATGGAGCAAAGACTTCAGCAAAAGACATGAAACTCTGAAACTGCCAGGGGAAAATTAAAGAGTGCACTTCAGGATTATTACACTTCAGAAATACATAGTCCCGAGAAGGATTCTTATAGCTCAAGAAATAAGCCAACAGTTGACAAGCAAGACCTCATGATATATATATTTAAATCATATATACAGAAAAATGAAGCTACCAATTAAGGTAATATACACTCTATAAAATGATTACTTTCAGAGAAGTAATATCTAGTTTATACAAAGAAAAAATTTTAAATCCCAATATTGAAGAAAACAGACAATCCAAACAAAAATGGACTTTGCCACTAAACAGAGTTCTCAAAGAAATATAAGAGCTAGTCAATATTTTATTAGCATTTACAGAGGAAAACAAACTATGTTAAGATTCTATTTTACTATGCCAAATTGACAATAAGTGCTGCTAAGGTTGTGAGGAAAGCAAAACCCTTCCCTATTCATTGTTGGTCAGAGTGTGAACTCTTACAACCACTAGGAAATTCAGTGGATGTTACCCAAAAAAAAAAATCTAAAATGGAAAGACCAGAAGACCCACAGATACAATTGCTATGAATAGACTCTAAGTACTCTATATCCTTCATACAGATACTGGCACATCTCTGCTTATTACTGCTCTTTTTACCCAGCCAGGGAATGAAACCAGCCTAGGTGTCCATCAACAGATGAATTGATACTGAACTTGCAAGGCATGTACAATTCAGATGCAGAGAAAAATTGCTGGGGGCTAGAATGGATTAGAGAATTCCTGGATGTACTGATGGTGGTATGTGGGCATTTTGCCCCTTAGCCAGGGTCAGACCAGGAAAGAGCAGCTATAGATTGATGGAGGGCCATGCACAGATGGCCCTCAAATATTACATATTCCCTCTTATTTGTGGATTTGTGTCACAAGAGAGCAGGGATCATATGACATTGTGATATGAAAGTAAAGATGGGCGTGCTAAAGAGGATGGGGTGGTATCAGGAAATAAGAGGGGTACAGTCTGAAAACTGGCACTTGACATTTCCCCCATATGTATGTGGTCAGATGATTCAGACACTGAAATGTGAAATACTTTGTTTGCCATCCTAGAACGTACCTTACTAAAGGGGAACTTGAAATATTTTAAACTCCCTGTAATTCTGCTCTCCAATGCGCTTTACTGACTTATTTTCTGGTTTCCCATTTGAGGGGTATAAAAAAGCCATGCCATTAATAAGCTTTATGGCTTGGCTTATTAGCCTCTGTAATCCTACTTACCTCAGCTTTTGACTCTTCCCCTTTGTTACCTCACTATTGCTTTTCCATCCTCTATACTCCACCTTGGGACTAAATCTGAAACCCCAATTCAGGCAGGTTGGGTCAAAAAGTGCAGTTATGAAATTTGTAGGAAAACAGACAGAATGGGAAAGTATACTTAGATAATCAATCATCAGAAAATCTGTCACAAGAGAGCAGGGATCATATGACATTTGTGATATGAAAGTAGAGATGGGTGTACTAAAGAGGATGGGGTGGTATCAGGAAATAAGAGGAGTACAGGGAAAGTTAATCAAAAGTTAATCAAAAGTGTATGGAAAAGCCACATAGATACCTACTGTTTTGCAAGGTCACTAAAAATATAACTTAAAAAGAGTTTGAATGGTGGTGTTCTACATAAGTAGATAATGCTAGTCCCAGAAGCCAGAGGTTGTTTAATAATTAGTGACGGTGTGGCCTACTGCTATATGAATAGTTGGTGAGGGAGGCTGCAGAGTCCCCTAAGACAATATAGGATACTATCATTACTTTTGGTTGTACACCAGAACTATATGGCAAGACAATATTGCTGAAGACACCACATGCTTTTGTTATAGTACATAGGGATAGCAAACTTCCTTCTTTGTGGCTACTTAATGGTCACAAAAAGTACTATGCAGGCTTCTGAAAACAAAAGCTATCAGTACTCTTTAGTTCCTGGATTCTGGAACCTATAGTAATTATCTTTAAGGCAAGATCAATCTATGGTTATAAAATTTGCACAACAATTATGAGGTAACCAACTTTTTTCTGGTTGCATTTCAAGCCTGTTTCAAAAAAAGTACTTAGATCAGGTATAGAAAATCTGCCCACGTGCCTGGGGGAAGGTTTTTTTGGCAATGTATGGCAGTTAATACAGAGTCATAACAGGTCAAAGTGCTGAGAAAAGTCTATATGATCCTGTCCAAAGGTCAGAGAACACAAAAGAAAGAGGGATGGCTAGAACAAAAGAGATAGAGGATAGGAAGGAAAGATGCAAAATTATGACCTTTAATCATGATATAGACATTGAACTTATTAAATAACTTCCTCTGGTTGTCAAAAAAAATACCTGCACATGATTGGGCCTGTCAGTATTTCACTGTGGATATAGACTGGTTCATGAGGCCCTCCCTTTCTTGAGGGGCTACTGGTAGTTAATGGATGCTAGTAGTTGTCCATGCTCTAATTACTCCCTACCCAAGCTCACTATTGTAGCCCCAATTAAAGATACAGGTTTCAACCCAAAAGCTGTAAAGATAAACGGGAAAATTTTGGGTAAGAAAGATTTCATTGGGAAGGGTAAGGGAAGGGCATAAAGTAATGGACGAAGAAAATGTCCAAATTTATTATATACATATAAGAAATTGTCAAATAAAAAATAGAGCAATGAGAGAAAAAGTGTCATGAAAGTGACCATTTTTCTTTCTTATTATTTGATGTAGGACATTGTCTTATTTACTTTTTTGTTTCTGTGAAAAGACTCCTTGACCAAGCCCACTTACAGAAGAAAGAGTTTATTTGGGGTTCACAGTTTCAGAGGATTAGAATCCATGACCATTGTGGGTGAACATGACAGCAGACAGGCAGGAACTGCACTGGAGCACTTGCTAAGAGCTCACATCTTGAGAGAACAACCAGTAGGCAAAGAGAGAGAGCTAACTGGGAATGGGGTGGGCTTTGCAACCTCTAAAACTTCCCCTAGTGTTACACTTTCTCCAACAGGGTTACACCTCCTCATCCTTCCCAAATAGTTCCACCAAACTATTCAAATAAATGAGGGATAACCAAATATTTAAATACATTAGCATAAGGGCTAAGCACCAATCAAACCACCATAGCCATCAAAGAGCATGGTTTAAGAGAACCATCCCAGAATCTACACCAACTGTGTTTGACAAAACATTGAACCTTCAGTTATAGGTGATTATCTTTATGTGAATATACGGTGGTCTTTTGTGATCTCTCCCTACTCCAATTCTCATGCTCTGCGTCTATTCCAAAGTGTTTTTTTCACAATTTTTATGATACATAATAGCCACATACTCAGTTTTTTAAAGGCTTTTGTTCCTGGAGAAGACTGGAGAAGTCTCTTCTCATGAGACTGCCTTCTAGTTATTGGGTTCTAGGTAGTGGCAGAAAAAACTCCAATGGAGATCAAAAATATCTTAAACTATATACGCTGTGGGTGAGATTCCTGTACAAATATTGACAAAATGAGGCTGACCTCTATTAAAGAAGGAGTGTTCCTCTTTGCTATGACAGGTTGGAGAATTTTAGTTTCCTATTATTCTCAAGCTCTTCAATCCCAGTGAAATCATCTTAGGTTTCAGAATAATGGTTATAATGGCCTTAAACTTGAAATGAAAAACCATATGAACCATTTACACAGAGTTCTGTACAGTTCTTCTTCCTACATAGACTGTAGGGTTGCCTTTGTTTTACTGTCTGCACATCAATGACCAGATTAAAATGTGATTAACTTGCTGTATATGCTCTTTGGTTTTCAGAACATATCTTAACAGTGGCAATTAAACCAAGAGTGCAACTTTTTTCTTCATATGGGTCAAAGGTAGTCCTACTTGACAAGGTACTTAATCATCACCATTTTTTTTTTCCGAGACAGGGTTTCTCTGTGTAGCTCGGGCTGTCCTGGAACTCACTCTGTAGACCAGGCTGGCCTCGAACTCAGAAATCCACTTGCCTCTGCCTCCCAAGTGCTGGGATTACAGGCGTGTGCCATCACTGCCCGGCTTAGAAAGCTTTTTTTTTTTTTTTTTTAAATTTTTTTTTATTTTCTATATTCTTTGTTTACATTCCAAAGGCTTTCCCCTTTCCCAGTTACCCCCCACCATATGTCCCATAATTCCTCTCCCCCCATGCTATTCCCCACTCTTCCCCCCCCCCACGATTTCTCTGTTCTGGGTCTACAATACTGGATCCAATCTTTACAGGCCCAGGGTCCTCTCTTTTTTTTCTTCTTGAGAGTCATTTGACTTGCTAATTGTGCCTTGAGTATTTAGGGCTTCTGGGCTCATTAATATCCACTTATCAGTGATTGCATTTCGTGCGTATTCTTTTGTGATTGGGTTAGCTCACTTAGGATGATAGTTTCCAGATCTAACCATTTACCTACAAATTGCATGAATTCATTATTTTTAATTGCTGAGTAGTACTCCATTGTATAAATATACCACATTTTCTGTATCCATTCCTCCTTTGAGGGATATCTGGGCTCCTTCCAATTTCTGGCTATTATAAACAAGGCTGCTATAAACATAGAGGAGCATGTGTCTTTGTTGTATGCAGAGGAATCCTCTGGGTATATGCCCAGGAGTGGTATGCCAGGGTCCTCTGGGAGTGGCATGCCCAATTTTCTGAGGAACCGCCACACTGATTTCCAGAGTGGTTTTACCATTTTGCAATCCCACCAACAGTGGAGGAGTGTTCCTCTTTCTCCACATCCTCGCCAGCACTTGTTGTCTCTCGAGTTTTTAATCTTAATCATCACCATTTTAATGTTCATTGTGTATACAACTTCTGGAAATCCCAACCCCTGACCTGTTCGTAAGCTGCAACCCAGTTTTCTACTTGTGAAAGCTTAAGTAACTTTAAAGTATTTCTGCTATGGCTACATACCAGGCTTTATTTTCATCAAAATGTACCACTAAAAATGTTATTCCTGCTGTTTTCTGACAGGGTAGTAATCCAGTTCCAAACTTATCCACAGGATACCTTTGCTACAACTGTTTGTATTAGTTCTGTTTCCTGAGGAAATGATAAGACAAACAGTTGGTGCTAACACTTTAATTGGAATATATAATCCTAAGATAGGGGAGACAAGATGAAACTGAAGAGGCGGGGTACAACAGAAGGTTAAGTTCGTATGTTACTGTTCTGGCCATTACATGTTTATGAGTATGCAGCCAGTGGACAGCAATGCATCTGCTAGGTTACATGCAACTAACTCTGAACATGTGCAGATAAACAGGTTTTGGAAGAGCCTATCAAAGAAAAATAGAGAGGGAATTTATTCCATGTTCATTCTTCCCACTGATAAGAGTTGGGATGATGAGTTATAGGTTAGTTGTTCTCAAACAGGGAACCATTTAACTAGAAATATTTTTATGTCTAGGAGCATTTTTTTTTATTCTCACTTTTGGGATGCTATTGCAAATAGTAGGTAAGGACCTAGGAGACTGCTGATTATGATGCTATCTCACAAGAGCTGTTCAATCTAAAATGCATCTGTGCTAATGCTATAGAATGTAAATGATGGTTAAATTGAGAGAGAGAGAGAGAGAGAGAGAGAGAGAGAGAGAGAGAGAGAGAGAGAGATGTGTGAGATGAATCAGATAACACGATTCCACAGAAGGGAAAGGGAAGATGGGAATAGGGAAGGCACTTCACAGAACAGAAAACCTGAATGGTGAACAATACACGAAAAGTTGCCAAACCTCATTAGTAACCAGGGAAATCAAATTGCAGCAAGATTCCATTTCACACTCAACTGATTGGCAACAGTTAAGATATTGAGAACAGCAAGCATGAAGAAGAAAACAGTCCTGAATGGCATCACTCACAGACTGCTTGTTGGCATTAGAAATTGCTAGGGCCTCAGAGGGAAAGAGTTTAGATCATGTACAAAGCAAGCAAGTACACAAAGTGATCAGTTGTACCATTTTGCCTGAGTAAATAAGTTTAGTAATAAACTTCTTGCATCCTGGGAAACCCTTAGCTCCAGAAAATTGATGCTTTTCACCTTTACCTCCTGTTCCACTATAATCTGCTCTTGCATTTCTCTGAAAAACTCTTGTATGAGAAGAAAATTATGTGTATGAAGTGCCCATCACAGCACATGACAGAAACAACATAAATGTCAACACAGTCCTCTGTTTATATTTCACACAACATTTATTCTGCAAGTGAATAAAAGACACACATTTACGACGGATCTACTTCTAGAGTGAAACTTTAAGGACAGAATGGGAATGCTCTGCTCATCAAGTGAAAAATTAAATTAGTTGATGCACTATAAATTAGAAAACTCATTAAACTTCCTATGGTTGTTTTCCCCATGTTATCTATTTCCTTCTGAATATTATTTTATGCTTATTTGCTTCTTTTTCTACAATTTCAGCCCACCTTTTAGAAATAGGGAATCTAAGAATTATCAAAATGATGAAGAGTGAAGGCAATATATTTCTACGTCAGCAGGAATGAGGACGTTGGCTCAGGTTTAACATTCCCAGTCTTCTCCAGCATTTCTTTCCATAATCAATTTCCCATTCCGTGTCTGTAAGGCCTGAAATGCTAATGTTAGCTTGCTAAACCTCACTCTAAAATTGGCCACACATGCTGACTGGGAGCATACCAGTCTAAACACAGACCCTGGAGAGTGAGGGGAACAGTTCAGGGAAGTAGTCGAAGGGGGATGCTCTTAATTTCCACTGTTTAGTTTCCAAATAAAAAAGTCCTGAGTTGTGAATTCCAATTTCATCCCCTCCCAACAGAGGGATCTCATTACAATTACACTTCTTCTTCTTTTTTTGAAAAGCATGTTCTTTTATTGAAAAAAGAAGTAAAAGCTTTTTATGATAAAATTGAAGGTTTACATGGAAAATATTTCTGATAAAATAGAAGAGATATATGGAAAAACACGTTAAAATTGACAATTTTCATGGAAAATTAAAGAGTAAAGTGGTAGACATAAAAACATTGCAAAATTAATTGAAAAAGGAAGTAGAAACATTTTATGATAGAACTGAAGATTTACGTGGAAAATATTTCTGATAAAATTGTAGAAAAAATGTAGAAAAACATGTTAAAATTAAAGATCATCATGGAAATTTTATATAGATATAATAATGGTAGGCATAAAAGTATTCCTAAGTTGATTGAACGTGGAATTATAAACATTTTCCGATAGAATTGAAGATTTACATGTAAAATATTTCTGTTAGTCTATGTCTTTTTATTGGGGAATTGAGTCCATTGATGTTAAGAGATATTAAGGAACAGTGACTGCTGCTTTCTGCTATCTCCAATGTTACCCTTATGATTGTGTGGATATCCTCCCCTAGGCCTGGGGCGGGAAGGTGGTCTTCTTCCTACAATCACACTTCTAATGTCAATGCACCTGTCAGAGGAGACATGGACTTATGGCCATATATTGCCTTGGTATAGAGTACCCATCAAGTAAAAGAAATTAATG
The DNA here is from genome assembly GCA_964023405.1 of Apodemus agrarius. Lineage (NCBI taxonomy): Eukaryota > Metazoa > Chordata > Mammalia > Rodentia > Muridae > Apodemus > Apodemus agrarius. The sequence continues at coordinate 44,314,410 of OZ030008.1, read as the reverse complement.
ATAAAGTATAAATGAAGGGTTTAGTACAGTACCTAGCTCATGACATCACAACTTCTGTTGGCCTGACAGATCCAGACTGCTCTATTTACAGACCCCGAACGCTCAAGTTGACTGTGTGCTGATCTAATGATGGATACTGATGCCAGACATATGAGATCGTGCCTGAGCACTTTCTTTGGCTGTTCATAAACTTGGTAGGCCATAGATGCCAGAGAATTAGTATTTTTTCATTTTTCCTCAGAGAATAGTCCACATTAAACCAAGACAGTTGTGAGAAGCTGACTAAATATCCCAATCCTTCTCCATGGTGGAATCAATGAAAAAGATCATCAGGACTGTATACTGGAAGTATACCTAAGCCGTTGCATCTTTCATGTTCACATCAATTAGATAGCACCTTTATTTTGTCTATTTTTCTCCCTGTCTCATACCTTCACTCCCTTAAAGCTGTACTGACATCATCTTAAAATATCAATATCCAAAGATTGGAGTAAACAAACTAAGACAGCATTACTTTTTTTCTGGCTTTCTTACTATTCTTCTTGCTTCAGAATTCAACCACTCCTAAAACTGTTAGTTCTCTTTAAATATTTCCAAGTAATTACAGTTGTATGCTGTCCAGTGGCTGGAAAGACAGATGACAGAGCACATGACATCACCTTAGATCTTCTCTGATGATCTTTTAAAGATTCATTTCTCTGAGCTGTGAAGGTAGTGTTAACTTGCAGGTGATTATAAGTAGCTGTTTTTAGCTTGCTGATACCTAGAACTGTGGTTTTAAGTTCAGGCCCAGACACATGTGGCAAGTACTAGCCAGTCTTTTATTATGTGTTGTTAAAAAACTCCTCCCAGAACTTGACTATATCGTTCATTGAAAACTGAGGTAGTGAGACACCCCAGTAAAGTGCTTGATTTGTGAGCATAAGGAGCTGAGTTTAATCCCCAGAATTCATGTGAACAAAAAAAAAGCTGGTATGGTTGCACACACTTGTGGTGTAAGTCCTGGGAGGCAGAGCAGAGAAGTCTGGATTTCTGAGGATTATTGATTAGACAGTATAACCCAGTTGGTTATCTCTAGGGAAACAAGAGACCCTGTTTCAAAAGCACCTGAGTGATGACACCCAAGATGGACCTTCACACATGCACACATGAAATATACATGTACACTCATACACAAATCCTTTGGGATGGATGCGGGATGCCTTGTCTGAAGTCTTAGACTTCTCTGATGGTTTCCTATGCTTTCTTTTTTTCTGTCATACCTATCACTTGCTTTTACTCCTGCTTTACATGTGTATACTTTGTAGCATTTCACAAGGCTTCAGTTATCTGACCCTATATAACCACTGCACTAAAGCTACTATATCACCAAAGGCTTTCAAAAGGGATCTGGAGTAGAGGAAGGAAACTGCCTGTGACATTTGAGTTCAAAGTCACCGAAGAATCATGAGGCTTAGAAAACTGTATTTTAAGATTTTCAAATATTATCCAGCTGAGTTATTATGAGTTAGTGTCCTAAACACTAAATTTGAGGAGGTCCATGTTCCATTGGTGAATTTCCTTACATTTCATATATAAGAAAAACCCCAGTATGAAGGTATGTGTTTTTTAAGACATTCTTTCTTTTCATTGAAAATAGATTTTTTCATACAATATATTCTGATTATAATTGCCCCTCCCCGACTCTTTACAGATGCCTCTCACCCGTCTTCTTAACTGACATAAGCCAACCTTTCTTTTTTTGTTTTTTTTTGTCTTTTTGTTTTTTGTTTTTTCTTTTCTTTTTTATTTTCTATATTCTTTGTTTACATTCCAAATGCTTTCCCCTTTCCCAGTTCACCATATGTCCCATAAGTCCTCTTCCCTCTGCCCAATCCCCAATCACCCCTCCCCCTCCCCCCCACCATTTCTTTGTTCTAGTACTCCCCTACAATGCTGGATCAAGTCTTTTCAGGACCAGGGCCCTCTCCTTCCTCCAACCTTTCTTAAGATTTTTCTATACTTATCTGGAAGGGCCACCATTTACAGGCTACATCTACAAAGCAGTTTTTCAATAACACTTTCTCCAATAGTCAGGAACCATGCAGGAAACAAGGGAATATTTGCAAGTAGCCCCTCATCCAGCATTTGCCTTATTACATTGTATACCATGGTCATAAATACCATCAGTGGCTACTGGTTTCCTTCTCATTCATTTGCATACTTAATCTTTCCACCACTACACTGTCATTGATTCCAAGGCCACATCGTTGATGTTTTAGTTTGCCATTGTATTCCAGAACTCAGAACAGATTGCAAGCATGCAGAAGTAAACCATTACAGGTTGTTGAGTTAATTACTGCACTTTTCTGTTTTATTAAGTATTATATCAATTAAAGTCAAATTTAAAAGTTCAAAATTGTAATATATTTCCTTACTTTTTGTTTAACGATGGCTGGGGATGAATTAAAGACTCCAGAAGAGTTTGGCTACTTCTGTTGTGCAAATTTTTTGTTGGAGTTCTTCAGTTTTCTTCATTTTTCTTCAGTGTTCATTTTGGCAACAGACAGAAGCATTTCACCACAGTGTATTTCTGTAACAACATGGTACCAACATGACTCATAACCCACCAAAATTATACATCTTTATAAAGAAATGCATATACATTCAATTATCTTACATTCTCCAACATTATTTCTCTCACATTCTTAAGCAACTTATCTATATGGTGTTATTTGGATTATCCTGTCTATGGTGTTTCTCTCCCATTAGTACTTTGTCTGCACCTGTAGTGTACATTTTTCTACTCTATATAATCATTGCATTGTGAATCCACAATATATGATAGACTATGGGGGGGCAGGCAATATGACCTTTTTACCTGAATCGCTAGAGTCTAACTAAATAACTGAACTGTATGTCTGACTATCTATGTGTATATATGCACATATATTTGTGTATATAGATATAGAAACACATTACACAAGACCACTAGGTCATAAAATATGTTTCATACAAATACATGGTATGCTTTGAGTTTATATTTTACTAATATATCCCAACTCTTCTATTTTTCACTCTTGCTCACTCCTATTGTTAACTTCTATGTTAACTCCTATTGTTCTCCCAGAGAATTAATAAATGCAATATATCACATAGATTTGAGGTCAGAAATCACGGGATTGGGTCAAGTGATGCAAAGATGCTTTTTGAGAAAGAACAATCTTCCATCGTGATAAAATACATGAAGAAACTGGGAATAAAAGAAGTATATCTTTTTTAATTTTTTTATTTTTTATTGAATATATTATTCAGTTACATTTCAAATGCTAAAACCTTTCCTGGTTTTGCCCCTCCCCCAAAACTCCCAATCCCTCCTCCCAACCTCTGCCTCCAAGTATATGCCCCTTAACCCAGCCCACTCCCATGTCCTCCCACCCCAAGCTATATATTGCAAGCTTAAAGCCACTATTACATAAACAGGGGCTGGAGGATGCTGTAAAAAAAACTCCAAGAATTTACACTTTCACCAGAACAAGACAAGATTGGCTACTTTCTCTATTTTCACTCAACAGAATACTTTAATCTTAGCTAGAATGATAAGAAAAGAAACAGAAATAAAAGTGCTAGCAAAAGGAAAGATGTATGTGTGTTTGTGTGTGTCTGTGTGTGTGTGTGTGTGTGTGTGTGTGTGTGTGCTCAAAAGCATGTATGTCCTTTTTGAGATTTTTTTTTAAATCTGATAAACACTTCTAACAAAGTAGCAGGGTATAAAATAAACTCAAAAATCAGTAGCCTTTCTGTACACAAAAAGGAAACATTTTAAAAAATAATAGAAAAATAACCTCATTCACAATTACCATACAAAGCTCTTGGAACAAACCTAACTAACATGCAGTGGACTTCTTGTCCTGGTTAGATTTGTTTTAACTTGACACAAGCTAGAATCATTAGGAAAAGGGAACATCAATTTATAAAATGCTCTAAGTAGAGTAGCCTGTGGGCAATCCTTTGGGACATTTTCTTATTGAATGATTGATGTGGAAGGGCTCAGTGAATTGTGGGTTGTGACATCTGTGGACTGATGGTCTTGGGTTGAACCCAAAGCAGGTTGAACAAGCCTTGGGGAGTAAACCAGTAGGCAAACTTATTCCATGACTTGTACACCAGTTCATGCCTCCAGTTTCCTGCCCTAACCTCCTTTGATAATGGACTATGATATAGAGGAGTAAATGAAATCAACTTTCTTCCCCTTGTTACTTTCGGTCATGGTATTTTAGTATAGTAATAAAAAATGGATACTTCTACAATGAAAAATCTAAAAACACTAAAGAAAGTAGTAGAGAGACATTAGAAAATTGAAAGAGCTCTCACATAGTTATGTATCAGAATTAATGCTATTAAAATGAGCATCCAACCAAAAGCAATCAACATATAGATTCAAATTAGTATGCATCAAATTTGCAACTCTATTTTTCACAGAAATAAAGCACACAATTGTAAAATTCACATGGGAGTACAGAAATCCCAAGATAGAAAGAAGCAATCCTAGGCAAAAAGCATAATGTTGTAGGTATCACCATGCCTGGTTTTTAATTATGCTACAGAAAAAAAATAGGATTGTACTGACCCAAAGACACATGCAAAGATCAATGGTCAGAGGATCTAAATATAAACCTATGGAGTTAAAATGACCCATTTTTTGGACAAAAATGCTAAAAATAAACACTTGAGGAAATACAGTCTCTAAAGCAAATAGCCCTGGGAGACCTAGTTATACATCCACATGGAAAAGCAAAGTGATACTAGATCTATCTTTTCTCCTATACAAAAATCAACTCTAAATGTGCTAGAAGAAAAAGCCATAGACACACCTCCATGTATATAAGCTTAAGTAGGGACTTCCTAAATAGGACTCCAGTTACTCTGGAAACAGTGCCAACAAGCGACAGACTGGATCTCGTGAGTTTGTAAAACTTCTGTGAAGCAGCCTTCTAATTTGAAGAAAATCTTTGTTATCCATATATACCTAACTGAGAAATAAAGCCAGTATATCTAAAGAACCAATAAAACAGTGGTATGCCTTAATATAGTCAATTCTTGTTTTTCGCAGGACTGACGGTTTCTAAAAGTCATCAGAAACACTAGTTTGAAAACATAGAACTTTTCTCCATAGGGAACATGGGACTGGGGATCTGAAAATCACTAGTATCAAGATTCCAATCAACCAGTTGGCACATAACCTTATTTTCCTTCCGTGGCTATTTGATCCATCTTGTTGATTCATTTATACCAATGAGGCCAGACCTACTCAATTTATCAGAGTCAGCTCCTTGGTGGTCTTTTGGGGTTCACGAATGCTTCCTGGCACAACAACAACAACCAAAAAAAAAAAAAAAAAAAAAAGAGCCTGAGAATTTCACCTTCAGCTAAACCCAAGCACCAAGAAAGACCCCACGGCTTGTCCTTGGTCCTAGTTACTCCCTAGCTACTTCTAGCAACAGTTAATCAAAGATTAGTCTGTTTCAGACATACTTCCAGAGAGTTCATGATTGAATAAGGTGGTGCTTCAGAGCACTCACCTTGGCTTACAATAGTCATTCAATTAGGTGCTTGCTAGGATGGATGCCCCTGCCCCCTCCCCCACCCTTACTTGCTTCCATTTTTCTACAAAATCTTGTCCTGATGAGAGTTCGGGACTGCTTCACCAAACTGTCCTGTGGGTTGGCGGTTTATAATAAAGATACCCTAATGTGATTATATCAGAGTCAGCTCCTTGGTGGTCTTTTGGGGTTCATGAATGCTTCCTGGCACAACAACAACAACCGACAACACTGTGCCTGGTGCCTGCATAAAGCTTATCTAACATATATTTCTCTATGTAGAACATCTTGCTCAAAAACAACAAACAGCCCAACCGACTGACCAACTGACTGACCAACTCCCTATGGGCCCCACCAGCCCCCCAACCCAGGAGATGGAAGGACAACCCCTTCCCGGGGGTCTTTAAACCTACTTGCCAAAACACAATAGCTAAGTACCTGGTAGTGTCTGCAATAGAAGCCAACAGGGGAATGTTGGTGGACAACATTTTGCTTTATGAAGAGCCCCCAGTTGACAATTCACCAATAAATGTGATATCCATAATTAGTGTGTCATCTGGTTTAATATTGGTCAGAGTTGCATGCATAGAGATGAACTTACCAGGTGTCACAAAACTGTTCTTTGTTTCTGTCACTACTGGAAATTTGCTACCTTTCTAGTAACCCTGTCAAAAGAGTTTTATAATAATCTGTGTATATGGCATGTGATTTGTACAGTATGCAAACATTCAAATTAGGGGGCTTATCTGAGTTTTCTCCCATGTGGTGGGATTAAAGGCATGCATGACTACCACCTTTTTCACTGTAACTCAAGAATTTAGAAAACAACTGATTTATAGAGATCTGCCTGTCTCTACTGGGATTCCAGGCATGCTGAATAAAAGGCACTGCCCTACTAAATTATTTTATTTTAGTTCCAAATCACTCTGACTCTTAGAGATTTAAAAAAAAAAACAAGTTTGAATTGTAGTATTTTTTGAATTTACATAAATATGTTAAATTTCTTAACTGTATTTTTAATGCCAAACAACAAAACTCCCCTTTTTATTTAAGAAAAAAAAAACCCTCAAATCCTGATATCCAAGATGGCATGGCCAGTATGGCAATCTGCAGTCTAGCACTCTAACATGGAATTAAGATACATGGTTTAAGAAAATGTTTTTAATTTCATGCCATTAAGGCAAATGTACCTTTGGTAATTTGTCTGTTGGAAATATTATTACTTTTTATTTTTATGTTTTCATGCATGATGAAGAAAAGACATTTGTTAGTCTTTATAAGTTAGTTTGGACTAAATGACCAAGCTATCTGATGAACTATTGCTTCTTCTTATTCAGAAGGTCTCTCCTGTTTGAATTTAATATTTACCACAGCATTTCTTCTCCCATGGAAACAAAGACAAAGCCTCTTCCCCAATGTAACACCACCATTCTGAGGTCAACACAACTTTAAAAATATACAGGATGATTTAATTCAGCAGTTTTTTCCTACTATCCAATGTCTCTCTGCAGCTGTCAATCCTTTCTCATTAGCGTTTAAAAATGTAAAGTTAATAAAGCACTTTAATAAAACACACACACACACACACACACACACACACACACACACACCCCAGACAGCATCTCAGTACTCCAGTGTAGAGGGTGGCATTTCAAACTGACATTACCAACTGAAAGCACAGGAATGAGGAAAAACCACATGGTAGACTTGCAACTACAGAATTTACATATGATGATAATCAACTGTGTGTGCATGAGCCATATCTGAATTATAGATCTAAATAGTTCTTTACCTTGCTATGGGTCAGCACAGTATTGCCAAGTAAATAAGTAAATAAATATTGCAGACAGGTGTGCAGGATAGTTTAATGGCAGAAGCTAAAGGCATCTGAGAGGAGGGAACTTCAATTAAAAAAAAAAAGACTCTATAACATTGGCTGTAACAAAACCTGCAGAGCATTTTCTTAATTAGTGGCTGATGGAGGAGAGCCCTGCTCATTGTCAATGGTGCCATTCCAGGGCTATATAAGAAAGCAGGCTAGGAAAACAACATGGACCAAGGCAGTAAGTAAGCAGCAGCCCCTCATGGCTTCTGCATCAACTCTTGCCTGGATGTTCCAGCTCTGAGTTCCTACCTTGACTTCCTCCAGTAATGGACTGTGATGTGGAAGTGTATGTCAGATAAACCCTTTCCTCCCCAACTGACTGTTGGTCATGGGGTTTCATCATAGCAACAGTAACCCTAACTAAGGTATGGGTTAAGGAGAAACCAAAGATATCTTTGATATGCATCATGAAAGATCCAAGAATTTTTAAAAGCTACTGTTTCCTGTGAGAGTAAAAAGACAAATTGCAGACTGCCCATCTTTTCTTCTGCCTGGTGTTAGTCATTCCTCAGCCTCTTCAGGTGTGATCAGAGCAAGTTTGCTCAAAGCAATTCCAGAGTGACAGCGCATGCCCTCCATTCCAGATCTGATCTGGATGGAGTACTCTCTCAAGATGGCCTCAGTTCTTCCTTGGGTAATATTTGTTGCTGTTATTTCACCACATACACACACCAGATAACTGGACTAAATAATGTATGCACATAGCAGAAATAATTTGTTTTGGAAAAAGTCTGACATTTTGAGACATGTGCAAAAAAAAAATCATACTTTACCAATTTCTATTCCGATTAAAATTGTTTACAACTCTCTTAAAATATGAGTTTGTTTTCTAAAGCTGTTGCAAAGACTGTTTACTTCTCCATATTTTTAAATGATTAAATTTAACCTTGATTTATTTGAATTTTATGGTAAATAATTGGCTGGTAAACCTATCAACTCAAAAGCACATTCTATGTAGTAAAGATACTTGGTAAGAACAGCAGGATTTGCTATCAGTAAAATCTTGCCTAAGTAAGACATCTTGGGAAGAGGGTCCTAAAAGGCCCTACATGCTTTGATTTAATACAAAATTGGCTAAAATACAAAGTAGAAGTAATTACTTCTTAGCCTCGTGACATCGCTTTCCTGTATTTTAGAATACCCAAAGACAAGTCACTTTGACATGGAAAAAATTGTATGCGTAACTGAGTCATGTAGGTGTAGCATATAACAAAAGACAGTTCTACATATTTTACAAAAGTAAAGCTTTTGATTCAGTTTTGAACCTGTTTCTAGTGTCTGTCTTAATAGGAGATCATGATGCCAATTGACTTCAATGTATGCTTGTCTCAGCTTCAGTAAGGGGTTGCCTCTGGTACAGACTCAGGCTTCTTCTGAACCATTGATGTGATGATTATTCCCTAGTTCATTGACTTATTCAAAAAATGAAGACAAGATGTGACTTTCTGGAATATGTAGTAGTCTATGGGATAAAACAGAAGTGACCACAGGCCTTTGGGAAATAGAAAAGGGTAAGTTAGCTCATGTTTTCAGTAGTACATAAAAATTAGAACACACAGTCTTTTAATTGATAAATTTATTTATTTTTTTAATTTTTATTTTCTATATTCTATGTTTACATTCCAAAGGCTTTCCCCTTTCCCAGTTCCCCCCCTCCCTATGTCCCATAATCCCTCTCTCCCCCAACTATTCCCCAATCATTCCCCCTCCCCCCACGGTTTCTCTACAAAACTGGATCCAATCTTTCCAGGCCCAGGGTCCTCTCCTTTCTTCTTGGGAGTCATTTGACTTGCTAATTGTGCCTTGAGTATTTAGGGCTTCTGGGCTCATTAATATCCACTTATCAGTGATTGCATTTCATGTGTATTCTTTTGTGACTGGGTTAGCTCACTCAGGATGATATTTTCCAGGTCTAACCATTTACCTACAAATTGCATGAATTCATTATTTTAAATTGCTGAGTAGTATTCCATTGTATAAATATGCCACATTTTCTGTATCCATTCCTCCTTTGAGGGATATTTGGACGCCTTCCAATTTCTGGCTATGCGAAGAAGAAAAGAAGAAGAGAAAGAGGAAGAGGAAGAAGAAGAAAGAGGAAAAGGAGGATGAAGAAGAAGAAGAAAAGGAAGGAAGGAAGAAGGACGGCAAAAGAAAAAAAGAAAAAGAAAGAACAAGCAAACAACAAACAAGTCAGGGACATGTCAATCAATAACAAAAACATTTATAAGTCCCAGCTCATAGTGGTGATTTAAAAAAAAAATAACAAAAGAGGAGAAAAAGAAAAAGTCACAGTTCATCAGCATTTTTGTCATGTGAGGATATAGATATCTCTGTGGTTGTAGTGTCTGTGTATGAAGTTTCCACATCTCATAGATTCTCTGAAAATTTGAGTTTTCAATATTGGATACACAGAACTTCATTCATTATATTTTTAGAAGCACAAAAATTCATTGAAATGACTCACATATAAACACATAGGTTATTATTAAAAGTTTCAAAATTCTACCTTATGTAAAACAGAACTAAGCTTCCCAACCAACTGTATATCTCACACAGTTACAGTCACCCCATGCTTTTCTTCCTTCTCCTACTGAAGGATGCCACACCTGGGCAGATGGGCTATAAGGAGTGTACTGGCTGGTTTTGTGTGTCAACTTGACACTGGTTGGAGTTATCACAGAGAAAGGAGCTTCAGTTGGGGAAGTGCCTCCATGAGATCCTGCTATGGGGCATTTTTTCAATTAGTGATCAAGGAGGGAGGGCCCCTTGTGAGTGGTACCATCTCTGGGCTGGTATTCTTGGGTTCTATAAGAGAGCAGGCTGAGCAAGTCAGGGGAAGCAAACCAGTAAGTACCATCCCCCCATGGCCTCAGCATCAGCTCCTGCTTCCTGACCTGCTTGAGTTCCAGTCCTGACTTCCTTTGGTGATGAACAGCTGTGTGGACGTGTAAGCTCAACAAACCTTTTCCTCCCCAACTTGCTTCCTGGTCATGTTGTTTGTGCAGGAATAGAAACCCTAACTAAGACGAATTAGTACCAGCTTAGTGGGGTACTCCTATGACAACCTGACCATGTTTTGGGGAGGACTGTGGAAGGACTTTGGAACTTTGAGCTAGAAGAGCCATTAGGATGTTAAGAGCTCTGTGGAAAGTTCTGTAGGAGCTTGGAAGATAATATTAAGAACAGTGCAGAAGATGGAGGCCTGGCTTGTGAAATTTCAGAGAGAAGATTAAAGACTCTTATCAGGGCCATGTTTTGATTGTGAAGATTCTGTGGTTTTGCTTAGCTGGGGCTGAATAATCAGCTGTAATAAACAAAATACCAGAACCATTAAGCAAACCTTTGTGTTACTGGGTCTATTGATGCTGGTTAGCTGGAGCTGAGAAATTAGCGGTATTTAAGAAACCAGCATCATTGAGGGAAAGTCTTCTGGGAAGTGCTTTTTGAGAGCACAGGCTGTGTTCCAGAGATAGCCACGGTTGTACTTAGTGCTGTGGCTGGACTTGGTACTGTGTAAGAGTCACCCAGGTGGTACTGGTTTTGAAGGCATGACGTGGTCAAGAAGAGCAGCTGAGGCTTGGCACTGTGAGAGGTCATGGAAGGCCATTGGTGAAGGTGCAACTTAAGTTGCAATTGATGGCCCAGGACTGAAGGGGTCATGCATGAAAGTTGAGGCTTGGCACCATGAAAAGAGCCTATGAGTGGCTATTGGTGAAGCCTAGTTACAGCAGAAGACAGCAGTGTTTTGGAGTTGCTAGTGCCATGCGATGACCATCAAGAACAGCAGCAGCAGTGGAGTACAGACAGCTGGAGCCTAGAAGACAAGATGCATGCTATAAAGGGCAGAGCTGGAGAAAAGACCCAAACCTTTGGAGGAGCCCGGAAGATTGTGATTTGGATCCCAGACACTGAACCATTGGAGTTTGAGTTTTGCTTTTGATTGTGACTGATATTTTTCCCTCTTTAAGGAAGAAAGTATTTTAGTGGAGCCCACAGTTAAGAGACTGAATTTTTAAAAGACTGAATTTTAAAAGATATTGGACATTTTAAAGGGATTGAAATTTTAATATGTAAAGACTGGAACTTTTAAAGTTATTTACATCTTGGGGATGAATAAGAAAGTGAGGGTTGAAGCTAAGTAGTGATGTGTTTGTGTGTCAAGTTGACAAGGGGTCAATTGTACTGGCTGGTTTTGTGTGTCATCTTGACGCTGGCTGGAGTTATCACAGAGAAAGGAGCTTCAATTTGGGGAATGCCTCCATGAGATCCAACTGTGGGGCATTTTCTCAATTAGTGATCAAGTGGGGAGGACCTGTTTTGAGTGGTACTATCTCTGGGCTGGTATTCTTGGTTTCTATAAGAGAGCAGGCTGAGCAAGCCAGGGGAAGCAAGCCAGTAAGTAACATCCCCCATGGCCTCTGCATCAGCTCCTGCTTCCTGACCTGCTTGAGTTCCAGTCCTGACTTCCTTTGGTGATGAACAGCTGTGTGGAAGTGTAAGCTCAATAAACTTTTTCCTCCCCAACTTGCTTCTTGCTCATGATGTTTATGCAGGAATAGAAACCCTGATGATTAAGAAACGGGCTCTGGCCAGCATAGGTCTCTCTAAGCCTGAAATCTGATAATGTCTGCTGTGTCAGGTACCTTTTACCCCATCCTCTATATTTGCAGAGATGCAAAATTGAGAATGGAAGATTTAATATGTAATATCTGTGCTTTTATGTGGAAAAAAGTTCAGTAATCACAAAAAAATGTCAAATCCATTGACCTGAAGTTTTTTGACAACCTGGGGGCTTTGGAGGGACGGGAGAAAAAAATGGCTTCACATAATAAACCTAACACACCATTTATGTTTTTCAACTGTTGTTTTCATGAAGATACAACCTTTCTAAACGAAATTACCACAGACCATCCTTCTCAAAATAAATATTCTGCACCATATAGCAGTGTTCACTCTACTCCCCAAAGTGGCTAAGTTAGCACTCTCAGATGCTGTGTTCCTCTGCTCACCTGGAGGGATTCACCTGCACCAGGTTCACAAAGGGTTTCATGACCAGGTTTGGCAAATGGGGTAGCAGACAGCAGGCTGGCAGGGGCAGTTTTCTATACTCTTCCTCTGAGGATCTGTAAACAACATCGCATTTGCTTCCCAGCTACTCTACTCATCTGCCCCTCTGTGATCTTCATCTCTGTGTGCAATGAAATATTTATAGCCAGAGCTCAGCATCCTGTCCTCTTTCCCTCTCTGATTGGGGGAGGTGTGCTATACTTTCATGGGAGAAAGAGCAACACAACAGACTCTAAATGTTTCACTAAATGACACTGGGGTGGGGTGGAAAACATAGTTCACTCAGACATGGATTTTCTCTCATTCACAGCTTGGAAACTGAGGCCTATGGGACCACATTTTTGTTGTAATTATTTATGCACCTGCAGAGCAAAACCTCTCCAGTGAAACTTCTGGAGCCCACTGACCTGCACACTGCACCTGGATTACCTCAAATTTGCACCAAGAACTATTTTTTTTGGTTTTTGTTTTCATAAAATAATCATTTTTTTTAAAGGCATGTTCACCTTTCCTTACAGAATAACCCCCTGCTTGAATGCTTGTCCTCTTCACTTCTCTGGGACAGTGGAAGGATTGTGTTTTTCAAGGGCTAGGAATTGCGCATTCTCATGTAAACCTTTTGGCAGAACACTAATAATAGGTTAGCCTTGATTTTTGGAGTAACTATTCTCTATACATAGAATCAAAGTGAACGATCAGGTTTAAATAGACTTTTTTTTCCTGGTCTGGTGGAAAAGCACTAACGTTCTTGTGTACTAGATGCCCCATGTTTCAGATTCATTGAGATGAACTTGATTTTTTTTAAGTTATCAGGCTGTACTGTTCTGAATGCTGACTTCCTCAAAATAACCCAACATAATAGCAGCACTCATATACATAATTTTAAGGAACTAAGTGACACATGTAAAATCATCTAGAATGTCATACAATACTAGATTAATAACGTTATTTTAATTCCTAAGTGTTTAGGGCCTAGTAATTTAAGTTTATTAGACAGAAAATGGAAATTGCTTCTGTCAGAACCTGATAATGTCCTGAAGCCCAAAGATTCTTTTGTCACTTTTAATAGAAGAGCATGGATAACAAGTACCATGACCTGGGCTTGGATACCTGAGACACAGGACGAAGTGAGAGAACGGTGGTGTGGAGAGGCAGACAGAGGGAGAGCTATGAAGAGCGGATAGACTGTCACCCAGCAATGTTCATGATCATCCTTCTGATCAGGATCGGATGGGGTTCAACAGCAGATCCTGAGAGGTTTTAGATCAGAGGTTCTCAGCCTTCCTAAGAGATCCTTTAACAGTTATTCACAGTGTAGTAACCTCCAACCATAAAATTATTTCTTTTCTACTTCATAACTGTCATTTTTGGACTGTAGTAAATAATAATATAAATATCCAATGTATGACCCCCAAAGAAGTCGGTCCCCACAAGTTGAAAACCACTGATTTAGACTAAATTCAGGTGTGTGTGTGTGTGTGTGTGTGTGTGTGTTTGTGTGTGTGTGTGTGAAATTGTATCTAAATATAAAAAACATCTATTTGTCTCCCCTCTTACTCTGACAAGCAACCTAGATATTGGACATACCTGTGCCCAAAGAAAATCCAAACTTTGTTAAGCCATATTAGAGTGTCTCTGGCACTTTGTGACACAATATGTGCACTGTGAACAAGCAGCAGTTTCCAGAAATTTTTTATACAACAATATTGAGAAAAATAATAACTACCACAGCACAAAATTATTTTAATGTTTCTGATGAGTCTTGCAAATTCATGGATCTCCTTTGGAACACTAAATATTTACTAACATGTCTCAAAACATTACATGGCTGCTATGCTAACACAGAACAATTCCACACCTCAGTGTATACTGAGAAGATCTGAAAGCAGGCACATAATCCATTGTATAGGGGTGTTCAGGGTGCTAATACTCATAAAACTTAAATGGTAGAAACAACACAGATGTCCATTAAAATATCAATGGATGAGTAAGATATGATATATTAATACAATGAAATATCATCCAGGCATAAAAGTGAATAAAGCATTTCAAACTTGCTATGAAGTGGTTAAAATTCAAATCAATTACACTAAAGTTAGAAATGGTGGCTCACATCTATTATCTCAAGGTCTGGGAGGTTGAGTCAGGAAGACACCAGCCAGGACTACATTGTGAGTGAGTGAAAGGATAGTAAATTATTGTAGAAAGGTTGGGAAGATATTCAGGAAAGGAGTATCTCTTAATGACAAAGCTCTTGTCTAGTATGCCTGAGGCTCTGTTTAGTCCCTAGCACAGAAAAAAAGAGCTTCAAGATATTCAAGAAGAAAGTTGAATGTGGTATGCATGTGGATGTTGTGGTGTTTAAAATGAAAATGACTCATAGGCTCAAATACTTGAAAACATGGGCCCAGGTGGTGGAACTGTTTGGGAAGGACTAGGAGGTGTGACCTTTTTGGAGAAAGTGCATCAAGGAAGGAAGGTTTTGAAAGACTCACACCATTTCTAGCATTTTTTTCTGCTTAGTGGACATGAATCACAGCATGAGCTCTCAGCAATTCCTACATGCCTGTGCTCCACCAACATGCTCAGAACCTTTGAAACACTAAGCTCCAAATTAAGTGCTTTCTTTTATAAGTTGCTTTAGTTGTAGTGTTTCCAGAGCAATAGATAAATAACCAAGACATAAAAACAGGGAAACATTATAGCCTTTCCTCTGGAATGTTGGAATATTTTTTTTTTTTACTAGTAACACTTAGAAAAGTTTAATTCAGCTGTTATCATTGCTTTCAGGAATGATACATGACCATCTTCAGGATCTCAAACTTAGGAAAACTTCAATTGTATTTATTCAACATCAGATTTCAGAGTACTTTAGAGTCATTTCCTAGTATCACCAATTGTGAGCCACAGTTGCCCGTCCTTTGTTAGGACTTCTTTGTTAGGTAATGAACTTTGTAATGAGCTTCATGTAACTTCATAATTGTCAGTAGTTTGTGTCAAATAGGTAAGAATTCATCGCTTATTTGTTTTCAAATGTCACAATTCATCAGTACATTATCAAACAAGAAGCATGTTACTTCTGTTCACAGTTATTTCTCCTATTAATGATTGGTTGTCTATAAAAAGAAAATTTGGGTACATGAGATTTCTGAGATTTCTTGATGTTAAAATAACATTAATGTATTAATAATTTGAATTTTTCCAGATTAATCATCTATTAATTTCTAGTTTTTCTCTGTTCTTTAATGACTGGCTCTAAGGATGAAGAGACCATAGGTTTTTATATTAAATGAATTTGAGATAGAACTTTCTGTGGCATTTGAATTTCATAATTGAATGACCTTGTGTCTTCAGCTTCATTGGCCTCATACCACAAGCACTTCTATCCCTCATTGTGTAAGAAAAAGGACAGAAGTATTTTAAAATATTATATTTAACATAATTTTCTCAAATTTGACAGTAATCCTTAGAGATAAATGTCAGTGATGAAACTTAAACCTGTCTAAATTAGAAATTTAATTTTTAATCAGTCAGCTTTTCCTGAATTGCTATTACACACATGAAATAAGTAAAATTGTGTGTCATTTATTCATTTATAATTTAGATTATAGTATTTTATTGTTACAATTTGTTTGTAAAACACAAGCAATGAGAATATAAGAGCTGTATCTTACCACTCAAAGGATTTAGGATTTGGGTAACATGAGGTACAATAGCATTGGTTATATTTTGGGGACAGGGATTTTCTTGCATTGGGTTTAGCTGATCTAGGATGGACTTAGTAATGTGACCTTAGTCAACTACTTTTGGTCAAACTAGAGGACTCATCTGTGGTGACACAATTAAGGAAGATAATTTCTGGGTATATATTTAAATGAATCTAAGCACAAATATATTAGAGATACCTACATATCGAAATTTACTGCAACACTATTTAAGGGATCCAAATTATGAAATCAGCCTGGGTAACTATCATTGGATGTTTGTAAGGAAAAGATGAAATACATACACAACGGAGTTTTATTCAACCATAAAGACGAAAAAAAGAGTATGTCATTTGTAGGATGGAACTGGAACTTGAGATGATCATGTGAAGACAAATAAGTCAAGCATAGAAAGATAAATACAGCTGCTTTTCTCTCATATGGTGTGTGTGTGTGTGTGTGTGTGTGTCTGTGTGTGTCTGTGTGTGTCTGTGTATGACAGACAGGGAGAGAGGGAGAGAAAAAGAGAGAGACAGAGAGAGACAGAGGGAGGGAATATTTAGGAACAGGAAGAGGAAAAGCTGGAGCAGGAAGGGGAGGCAAGAGAAAATAATGTAGAGGACATGACACAGTAAATGATGTACAC
This sequence comes from Apodemus agrarius, assembly GCA_964023405.1. Lineage (NCBI taxonomy): Eukaryota > Metazoa > Chordata > Mammalia > Rodentia > Muridae > Apodemus > Apodemus agrarius. The sequence goes on along the minus strand of OZ030008.1, from coordinate 44,297,523 downwards.
ACAGAAAAATGTAATGAATACCACAACTTTATGCAGTGACTATACACTTAAAAAGTAAGCATTGAAAAACCATGTAATATGTGAAAATAGAAGGCAGAATATTAAAAGAGATTAATGTGGATTAAAACGGAAAGTAGACAATGATGTCCCACTGACCAAGTCACAATGACTAAACCTAGAGTCAGAGGGAAAGATCTGTAAAATGACTTGATCTAAAGCTTGTTTAAGGTAACAGAGCAAGGGCTGGGTTAATTTTTGAAAGTCTATTTCATTGTATATCTTTACCTTTGATTTTACTGAACTGATAGATTCACTACAACTACCTTACAGTTCTGACCAATATTCTCCTCCATCTCAGAGGCAAACATTGATGAGTCATCTATACCATCACTATTTGGAATAAAAATGTGTCTTGTTGTTCTCTTCCATCACATATTGTCTGTATAAAACTAACTCTAACAGGTCTCTAGTTATTGTCCCTGCTTTAATCTTGCCCCAAAAGAGGGTTTCTGCCATATTCAGGAACACTTTTAATATATCAATTAGATTATGTGTTTAAGTTACAGAACTCTGCAATGTCTTTCCCATCATATTTATAATAAAACATTGAGTCATTAGAATTGGCCCAATAAACCATCTAGAATCTGGTTTCTAGCTATATCTCCCAGCTTGCCCTTTATATTATCATCCTCCCTGACTCTGCTATAAACACATGCACCCTCAGTTTCATTTTGACCATTCATAGCTTCAGGATAACTTGGCATGATACCTCTGCAGCATGGATTACTACTGACCCTGTTGATCATAAAATCTATTGCATTTACTTTTTTTAGCTCTCTTATTAACACCACTATAAAGGCAACATACCACAGTAAGCATTTAATTAAGGGCTTATAGTTTCAGATATTAGGGTCCATGATAGTGAGTCAAAGTCATGGCAGCGGGAACAGCTGAGGGCTCACATCCTTATACAAAAGTGCTAGGCAGAGAGAGCAACACTGGCAATAGAACAAGTCCTTTGGAACCACAAACTCTTAGGGTAAGGGTCATGGGAAACCATAGCCTTTGTCAGTATATCACAAGAATAGTCTCTAGCCCAGTTGATAATATTGATTTCCTCTAAAACTGATTGTGCTGGGACTACATAGTCCTCATTGCTGTCAACACCATTGTCTTCCTATACTAGGATGGCCTATTAAGTCCCACTTACAATGTTAAAGTACCTTCCCAGTCGAATGTCATAAAGTCTTCCATACTCCTCTAAAGAACAGCATGCTCAAACCTATTCTGGTAATCTCCCACTCCCTGATATCAACTTCTATATTAGAGGCTTTTCTACTGCTGTGATTAAACACCATGACCCTGACAAGTTTTAGAAGAAAAACTTTATCTGGGACTTATGGTTTCTGAGTGTTATTGTACATGATCATCATGGAAGGAAGCAGAGCAGCAGACATACAAAGTGGTGCTGGAGCAGAAACTGAGGGCTCATACTTGAGACACTACAATGGGACAGTGAAAAAGAGAATCTGGAAAGCCATGAGTCTATTAAAACACCAACACATTCCCCAGATACACACCCCCTACCGCTGAACACAGTCATTCCTCCAAACCCCTCTCAAATAGTTCAACCAACTGAGAACCAGGTATTCAAATATATGAGCCTATGGGAACAACTTTCTTTCAAACAATATCTTGCTATGGGATGCTTCAAATGATTGTTATATTTAATGTGAAGAGACAAAGTATTTTTAGTCAAAGTATATAGGTGTTAATAAATTATAGACACATAATGGATGACTTATTTATAAAATAAGCTGTCCTTTTGATTTTCTGGTGATGCTATGCTTTTTATTTTTTTTAACCACCATAATATTATGAATTATTTTCTCAGAACAGTACTTAGTTTGTATGTAGTCTCATCTTCTACATGTTTCTTTTGGTTTATGTGTCCCATTTGCTATCCCATTGATTACATCTTCACACTATAAATGCACTGATGTTCAAATAAAAAGTCAAGGGGCTGTAGAAGTGGCTCGGAGGTCAGGAGACCTGCTGCTCTTCCAGAGGGCCTGCGTCCAGTTTCCAGGACCTACATCGGTGGCCCACATCTGTCTGTGCAAGGGAGAATTGGTACCTCCTTCTGGACTTTGCCAGCATACACACACACACACACATGAAGATAAGCCTTAAACATTTAAAAAACTTCACTGAAATGTTTTTACAAATCAAGTTCAAAGTTTCAAACAAAACAAAACAAAAATTACTAGACCCCTGATTACATTTGGACAAATGCATAAAGGTTTTCTCATGCACATAACTGTATCCAAATTTGGTGATCAACTGCATGTGTTAAAAATTAAAAGTAAGCCAGGCGTGGTGGCACACGCCTATAATCCCAGCACTTGCGAGGCAGAGGCAGGCGGATTTCTGAGTTCGAGGCCAGCCTGGTCTACAGAGTGAGTTCCAGGACAGCCAGGACCACACAGAGAAACCCTGTCTCGGAAAAAAAAAATTAAAAGTATACCAGGCAGTGGTGTCACATGCCTTTAATCCCAGCACTTGGGAGGCAGAGGCAGGCAGATTTCTGAGTTCGAGGCCAGCCTGGTCTACAGAGTGAGTTCCAGGACAGCCAGGGCTATACAGAAAAACTCTGTCTTGAAAACCCCAAAAAAGGAATATTATCTGTGTTATGTTTAAGCCAGTAGAGCCATAAAATACAATTTATGAATTTGTATCAATGTCGTAAGTTATTGCTGCCAATGGCACCCCCCCAAAACATGTGAGAATATAGCCAACATTAATCCATCATGTTACTTATTCAAGTGCTGGCTTCTGATAGTTGTAAGATACCAGGCAGAACCAGAAAATTCCCCCAGCTGACATGTAGACACATAAGGAAATCATATTCCTCTTGTTTAAAGTCTGTGGTTGAGTTGTCAAACAGTGGTAGTAAACTGAGGATGAATTTCATGATAGCGAACTAGGTTGCCTACAGTGCCTGTCACATATTGCCTAAGGTTGTCAAGACGGAGGGATGTGAATGAGAATGAACTCCATTCATTTTAATTTCCAATCTGTTATATTTGCCAGCAAACGAACCCCTAAAGTGATACAATACACACCATGCAAAAACTGCCTACATTTCTACAATCTTCATTCACCCTCCATCTTCCATTTATGTCACGTACCTTGCTACTACAACGAGTGACTTCTCTACAACAGCATTCTGCATAAGGCAAGGGAGTAAGATCTTTTGGTTTCAATTGAATTTTGAGACTCCTTTAGTAAGTTTCTATAATCAAGCACTGGAGGGAAAACATTATTTTGTTGTATAAACATAGCTATCACTTCTGAACCTGAGCTGGTGATCTCTGTCTCAGAGAGCAGAGGAAATACCAGTGGGAAACTAAGGAAAGAAGAGACAGGAGGGGTTTTAGAGAATTTTCAGCTTGTTAAGTTCATGCTAGCTTCCCTATATTACTAAGGATCACTGCAAGTTCAAGGAAACTCCTCTGGAGATGATTTAATTCTCTTAGAGCAATAGTAATCTAGCTTTATATATGATTTGTAAAAAAGAAATGTGAATATCCAAGCTATACAGATGTTGTATATCTCCAGAGAAGTGGAGTTTCAAATACATGCTAAATCGCATTCTTCTAAATGTAGTTCTAAATGCAGACTTGTTAGATAACTAGTTATACATAAGATTTCAGGTTTAAAACAATTATTAATGTATCCAATGAGCTAAAATGTGGTAGTATACAAATTAAAATAAGCAAGGGCAATGAATACGTTATTTAATAAGAAGTGACACTGTTTGCTTTGATTCTCTTCAACTGTTTAAATTAAATGGCAGATTTTATCAGAGAACGTGCCATGATAAAAGGAAACGTTGGTTGTCTCGTAATCAAATTGGACAGTGATGTTACTTCTCTTATAGAGATCCACATTTTAACAATATTCCTGTACAGCATAAAAACTCAGTGTGAAATCTGCTTGGGCAGGGTGTTGTACTGGAAAGGCAGAGGCAAGTAGCTCTTTGTGAAAGTGCGGCCAGCCTAGCTTACATGGTGAGTATGAGGCCCTCTGGGACTACATAATGAGACTCTGTCTCAGAAAAGGTAAAACCTGTCCTTTCAAAATACATCCACTTCATTTCACATGCTTTCTACCAAAAGATAAATATGTGCTTGCTTGAGAACCCTTCAGGCACTAACGGTCTCTGGTAAACATACCTGGTAAGGGTCTGGAGGGAATGTGACGGTATAAATGTGGTTTCTCACAAAATCTTGCAGGAATCCTTAAGAGAAATACACTGCACACATCCTAAAATCATAGGTGTCAGACACCACTTTACCCCAAGCAATTGATTTTCTCTTTCACCAAATCTTGATTAGCGAGTATAAATTATTATACACTGGCTTTCCTTGCCAATCTTTATTGTGTAAAACCTAAGTTTTCAGCAATGAAAAAATAGGAAATGTTTTTCACAAGCCAAAACAAAGCACAGGAAGGGGCAGGTTTTTGTGTTATACTATACAGTGAGTGAAAGCTTCACTAGTCTAGTGGATACTAAGATTTGATAAACAACAACAACAACAACAAAAGCTCAAATGGACACTACTTTACCAAGGACCTGGGGCTTTCTTCAGCAAGAAGTTTTGGGGGGAACAGGTCTCCTTAATGAAATCAAAATACTATAAACTAAATGTCATATCCACAAAGAAATCCAAGAATATGAATCACAACACTCAAAAGATATCAGTGATTGAAAGGAGAAAATGAATTTTTAACAATGAATTTTATTTCATCCATCGTGAGAAAATGTAATGATTTTAACATGCTTCTGTCATGTGTTTGCATGGCAGTCCTGTGTGTAGAGCATGTCGAGTTGGACTATATCTGCAGCAGCACTTTGCAGTAGCCATGTGTGGAGGCTATTCTGGGTTGTCAACTTGATTACATCTGGAATCAACTAAAACACAGTGGCTGGGTACCTGTGAGGCACATTTTTTTTGGTTGAATCATTGGAAGTGGGAAGACACACTGTTATTTTTACTTTATTGCATTTTGAAGAATTTTAATTTTTTATTTATTCTCCCCCCCCCCTCTTCTAAGAAGGACTGAAGCATCCATACTTTGGTCTTATTTCTTCTTGAGCTTCATATGGTCTGAGAGTTGTATTGTGGGGTATTCTGAGCTTTTGGGCCAATACCCACTTATCAATGAGTACATACCGTGGGTTCTTCTGTTATATATCACATCCTGACTGCAGTTTCCCCGCCCCCCTCCTCTCTGTCACCCACTTCTCAGTTTCCCTTCAGGAAAGGGCACGGCCTCCCATGGCTGTCAAACAAACACAGAATATCAACTTGCAATGAGACTAGGCACCTACCCTCATATTAAGGGTGGAAGAGGCAACCTAGTAGGAGGAAAAGGATCCCCAAAGCAGCCAAAAGAGTCTTAGACAGCCCCTGCCCCCATTTTAGGAGTCCCACAAGACCAAGGTACACAACCATAACAAATATGCAGAGTCAGATCCATGAAGACTCCCTGATTATTGGTTCAATGGAGAACCATTTTAATACAGATTTTTGGAGGTGGGAATATCGATCTTTAATCTGGACTACATCTTCTGCTGGCAGTCTGTGTACGGAACATGGTTGAAAGAAAATTTTGCTATTTGCCTGCTTGCTCTTTCTCTTGCTGAAAAGTCCATTCCTTCATTGGCATTTGAACCTGTTTCCTTAATAATGTGGTGTAAGCTGAAGACCAGCTGAGACATCCATCATCATGGACTAAGCAAATGGATTCTTGAACTTTCAATCAGTAGATAGCCATTAGTGGACTAACTGGATCACAGCCTGTAAGCCATTTATATACACATAGTGTATGTGTATGTGTGTGTGTGTGTGTGTGTGTGTGTGTGTGTGTGTAAAGAGACCATACACACATATGTATTATAAATATAATCATATAGACTATATACAATATGTGACATGCATGGTCATTCTTGAAGTTCTGTTTCTCTTGAGAAACCTAACTTATTGGCAATAATAATTAGTAGTAGTAATTAATAATTAGTAGTAATTATTATTTTTAACCATATGTGATTGACACCTCCATTCCTATTATTTCACTATGATGATTTAGAAACCTTTGTAATGATAATGATAAAAAAGGAAAATGCTGAGATTTCAAATATAGCAGTTTAGTGAATTTTTCCAAGAAAAAAATGATATATATTTATGTTAGTAGTACAAAAGCTGACATTAGCTAGTTGATTTTTTGTTTAAGCATTTAAATATTTCTGTTTTAGAGCAGATACATTGCAATGAAGATAAAGTATACTACTTGCAACTGGCATTAATTTTGTCTATTATTTTGTCTAGAGGAACTTTGTAGTCATTAAAGTACTCCAGAGTAAAATCCATAAGTTTTAGGTAAACATCCCAAACAAATAACAAAACAAATTTAGGTATATTGTGTAACATGAACAATAAAGCAATATGGGACATTTTAAAAGAGAATATAAAATATCAAAAGTTAATGACACAACTTTGTAATAAGTTTTTAATGTTAATTAATCTTTAGAAAACTCATTTGAATTAAAATTGATGTGCAAAGATTTTTCTCTAGGGTCAACTGTATTCATTAAAATGATCTGTACATTTATTAGGTTAAAAATAAGGTACAGTCATCAGGATGAATGCTAATAAACCATAAAACCTCTAGACAAAATTAATGCTGTCCACAAAGTACAAAAAGTATAAATTAAAGTTATTTTATGTTTATTTTCAAATCGCTTATGTATATCAACATCAATAAAGCATTTTAAACATTTAGGCTGCTGCCAAATTATATGCTCAAACAGTAATACTTGGTATGTGTACAGCTTCACATAGATGTTTATTTGCATCCCCTGAGATTATAGCACCAAAAATTTATAACTAATATACGTAAAATGTACCACATATTTTAAAACTCTGATTATAAATTGTTAACATTTTCACTATTGAAAAGTTGAAAAGAAAACAAAACAACAAAAAAATCAAAGCACAAAACACCATCAGAACCCATAACAAAATTGCTGCTATTGCAGTCTACATCCTTGGAGTATCAAAGTGATGCTTTGTCACCAGGCAGTCACCTGGGTTCTCCTGAGAATCGGAGTCCACCTATAGAGTTGATAATCATACTTGATATACTGTACCTACCTACTCCCATCTCCTATACTGTCATTTATGCAAAGGTCACAGAGAGTTTGAGGTTGTTCTTATAGGAGTCTGTATCTTCTCTCTTATCCTGTCTCTCCTCTCATCTGCTTCTGATTATATCCTAACACTTACATCTATTATTATTGTTAATAATAATTTTATTATTAACAAATAAAATAAAATTCTCAAGATATGCTATGTTCCAGTTGCTTAAAGGTTTGTGAAGTCCTTACTTAAGAAAACATGATTCTTGCCAACGCATGGTCCTTTCTGCTGGGGCAGGCTCATGGCTGGTCTGCTCCAGTGAAGACACTATTTCCTGATCCATCCTAGAGAACTCGCTGCACTCAGAACCCCTCCTACCTCCGCAATCCCAGAGCTGATGCTGGGAGCCCAGAGGACTTGTTGCTCATCACCACCAAAACCCCTGCCCTCCTGAATACCACTCCCCTTCCTTTCCTTCGGGCCCCTTCCACTGCCTGGTTCTTTCTGCTGGGGCAGACTCTTGGCTGATCTGCTCCAGTGAAGACACCATCTCCTGATCCTAGAGAACTTGCCACACTCAGAGCAGATGAGATCCCACTGCACTCAGAGCAGGTAAGAACCAGCTGCACTCAGAGTAGTTGACCCAAACAGTCAGAATGCCTCCCAGGAGATCTATTGCAGCCAGGGAAATAGGTCAGAACCCTCTCTGCTCCTGTGTAGAGCCCCCTGTCATAAGGCTCCACAAGTGGTCAGGGCTGAAGGCCTCCTAGGAGAAGCAACCCAGGGTCAAAAGAGGTAGACAATCACCCTGACCAACAAACACCAGGGATATCCAGATGGCAAAAGGCAAGCTCAAGACCATAAGCAACAATAACAAATGTATGTAGGCACCATCAGTTTTCCTACCACAGCAAGTCCTGAATACAATAACTCACCTAAAATCAGGAAGCTAATCTAAAATCCTATCTCACGAACATAATAGAGTCCTTTAAGGAGGATATCAATAACTCAATGAAAGAAATATAGGAAAACACAGGTGAAGGAATTGAATAAAGTGATTCAAGGCCTAAATGTGGAAGTAGAAACAATAAAGAAAACAGAAATGGAGGCAAACCTGGAAATGGAAAACCTAGGAAAGAGGTCAGGAATTACAGATGTAAGTATCGCCAACAGAATACAAGAGATAGGGGAGAGAATCTCAGGTGTAGAAGATACCTTAGAAGAGATGGACCCAACAGTCAAAGAAAATGCAAAATGCAAAAAGCTTCTGACCCAAAACATGTAGTAAATACAGGACACAATGAGACAACCAAACCCAAGGGTTATAGGTATAAAAGAAAGCAAGGATTCCCAATTTAAAAGGCCAGTAAATATCTTCAACAAAACTACAGAAGAAAACGTCCCCAACCTAAAGAAAGAGATAACCATGAACATACAAGAAGCCTAAAGAACTCCAAATAGGCTGGACCAGAGCAGAAATTCCTTCTACCACATAATAATCAAAACACCAAATGCACTAAACAAAGAAAGAATATTAAAAGCAGTAAGAGAAAATGGTCAAGTAACTTATACAGGCAGGCCTATCAGAATTACACCAGACTTCTCACCAGAAACAAATGAAAGCTGGAAGATCCTGGGCAGACGACATACAGACCCTAAGAGAACATAAATGCTAGCCCAGGCTACTATTCCCAGAAAAACTCTCAGTTACCATAGATGGAGAAAGCAAGGTATTCTATTACAAAACAAAATTTATACGGTATCTTTCTATAGACCCAGTTCTACAAAGGATAACAGGTAGAAAATACCAATACAAGGAGGGAAACTATAACCTAGAAAAAGCATTAAGGAAGTATTTCAACAAATCCAAAAGAAGATAGTCACACAAACATAATTCCACCTTTGACAACAAAAATTGGAGTAATAATCATTTTCCTTAATATCTCTTAACATCAATAGATTTAATTCTCTAATAAAAAGACATAGGTGTAACAGACTGTATAGGTAAACAGTACCCAACATTTTGCTGCATACAAGAAACCCACATCAGAGACAAAGATAGCCACTACCTCAGAGTCAAAGGTTGGAAAACAATTTCCAAGCAAATGATCCCAAGAAAGAAGCTGGAGTGGCCATTCTTATATCAGATAAAATCAGCTTTCAACCAAAAGTTGTCAAAAAAGATAAGAAGGACACATCTTAATGGTCAAAGGAAAAATCTACCAAGATGAACTCTCAATTCTGAATATCTATGCTCCGACATTCATAAGAGAAACTTTACTAAAGCTCAAAGCACACATTGCACCCCACACAATAATAGTGGGAGACTTCAACACCCTACTCTCAGAAATGGACAAATCATGGAAACTAAACAAAGAAACAGTGAAACTAACAGAAGTTATGAACCAAATGGATCTAGCAGATATTTATAGGACATTTCACCATAATGCAAAAGAATATACCTTCTTCTCAGCACCTCATGGTACCTTCTCCAAAATTGACTATATAATTGATCACAAAACAGGCCCCAACAGATACAGAAATATTGAAATAATTTCATGCACACTATTAGATCTAAGACTGATCTTAAGCTCCAAGAAAAACAATGGAAAACAGATACACATAGTTAAAGCAATATACAGCAAACCAGTAGCCAACATCAAATGAATGGAGAGAAACTCGAAGCAATCCCACTAAAATCATGGCTGCCTTCTCTTTCCGTATCTATTCAATATAGTACTTGAAGTTCTAGCTAGAGCAATTAGACTACTAAAGAAGGTCAAAGGTATACAAATTGGAAAGGAAGAAGTCAAAATATCCCTATTTGCAGATGATATGATTGTATACTTAAGTGACCTCAAAAATTCCACCAGAGAACTCTTAAACCTGATAAACAACTTCAGCAAAGAAGCTGGATATAAAATTAACTCAAACAAATCAGTAGTCTTCCTCTATTCAAAGGATAAACAAGTTGAGAAAAAATTTAGGGAAATGCCTCCCTTCACAATAGTCACAAATAATATTATATACCTTGGTGTGACTCTAACCAAGCAAGTGAAAGATCTTTGAGCCTCTGAAGAAAGAAACTGAAGATCTCATAAGAGGGAAAGATCTCCCATGCTCATGGATTGGCAGGATTAATATAGCAAAAATGGACATCTTGCTGAATCAGTCTACCATTTCAATGTAATCAAAATTTCAAATAAATTCATCAAAGAGCTAGAAAGAGCAACCTGCAAATTCATTTGGAATAACAAAAAAAACCAGAATAGCAAAATTCAGCAACAAAAGAACTTTTGGGAGAATCGGGGAAATCACCATCCCTGACCTCAAGCTCTACTACAGAGCAATAGTGAGAAAAACTGTATGGTATTAGTACAGAGACAGGCAGGAAGATCAATAAAATAAAATTGAAGACCCAGAAACGAACCCACATGTCTATGGTCACTTGATATTTGACAATGGAGCTAAAAACATCCAGTGGAAAAAAAGTCAGCATTTTTAGCAAATGTGCGGGATCAAGTGGCGGTCAGCCTGTAGAAAAATGCAAATCAACCCATTCTTAACTCCTTGTACAAAGGTCAAGTCCAAGTGGATCAAGGACATCCACATAAAACCAGATACACTAAAGCTTATAGAGAAGAAAGTGTAGAAGAGCCTCGAACACAAGGGCACAGGGGAAAATTTCCTGAACAGAATACCAATGGCTTATGCTCTAAGTACAAGAATCGACAAATGGCACCTCATAAAATTGCAAAGCTTCTGTAAGGCAAAGGACACTGTTAATAGGACAAAAGGGCAAGCAACAGATTGGGAAAATATCTTTACCAATCCTACAGCCAATAGAGGACTAATATCAAAGAACTCAAGAAGTTAGACTCCAGAGAGTCAAATAACCCTCTCCTGCTGATCTGAACCAACAATTCAAGCATGTCTTTACCAATCACACATTAAATGAGTTCCTATTGCAGTGTGATTCACGTTGAGGTGCTTCTGCTCTCTTTTTCTGAACAAAATGGAGATCTTGGAAAAACATTAGAAAGATTCTATGGGTTTTCCTGCTGTGGTAGATTGTCATCTTCCTAACTCTCTACTCCGGCAAACTTAAGTGTGAGATATTTAACAAAGAAAGCTGGGAAGTTAAAGCTCACAGAAGTCTTCTGCAGTAAGGAGGATGAAACCCAGAAGATAGCTTTGAATCCACATTGTTCAGAAGCTCAACTTCCAGCATTAACAAGCATAGATGAGAGGAAAGGGTACATTACACAGCTAGGATGGTCTCTCTGGCAGAGGAAAAGGAATCTGGGAGTAGAGAGTGAATAACTGGATCGAACTCACAGAGAGAAATGAGAGGGTTGACAGATAGGTTAACATTTAGGATTATTGTATTTTCTTTATGAATGTTCTTTATTGTTTTAAATGGCTTTCTTCACCTTTGTTAATATTTGTTTTGCTCTAAAATACAGCACCCTAATTTTCTTTTATGGTGACATATATATTCTATTGTCAACATTCAATTTACTCTTGTTTTTATAAAGAAAGTTTCATTTCAAATGGGCAACATATGGATATTGTATTTTTTCCAATCTGATACCTCTGCATTTTAGTAAGGTATTTAATTTGTTTACATTTAATGTGATTATTGATAATGTTACTTTAATAAGTACCATTTGCTAGCTATTTCTTTTCATTGTTTTTATCAAGGTTATTTTTGTTTTGTGTCAAAAGTTATTATATTACTTTCAATTTTGTAATATATATTTGGATACATAATATTGTAATGATACTTTTTGTTTCAATATTTGAAAGACTCTATTGTTTTGTGTTAACAGTGTACCTGGTAAGAGATATATTATTTTTGTTCTTCTGTATGCATTTTGCTTCTCATTATCTTCTTTGTAGATTTTTCTCATTCTTACTTTTCTGATTTATCCTGGAGTAATTTTTATGCCAGTTATCATTTTTGGGATTATTAATGCGAAATGTAGACCAGGTTTGGGTGTGGGGAGCAGATGAAATCTTGAATGAATGTATTGCTAGCATTAGCACTGTCATTTCAAAAACTGCAACATCTCAAACCAATAGAAGTGGCAAAGCCTTCTCTGGGTGAGGTTCAAAGATGAGATGGTAAAGCCTTTGTTAGGTCCCAGTATGAACGTTGACAGTGTATGTTGAAATTATGAATCAAAGCTTCCCCTTCTGTGACAACTACAACCTGAGACTGTAGGTCTCTATGGAGACCTCCTACTGAGATTAATTAACTTACTCCTTGTTTAGCTGCATACCATGCACCTACCTCTTTATTTAGCTCTGTAAAACAGACCCACTTCCTCAATTAAGATGTATAAAATGAACATGCTGACTTTTCCTGCTGTTGTTTTAGGTGCCACTTCTCAGGTGGGCCATCAGAGTGAACATGGCCCATCTGATCCCAGCTTTTCTGGACCTCTGTCTGTGTCTGTATGTGTGTCTTTCTTTCATTCATTTACTGCCCTTGCTAGGCCAATCCCTGAAGGTATGCGGAGTGTGGCACTTGGGAATCTTCTGAATGGGAAATGCCACGTAGGACACATAAATAAAAATGGGTTATTTCTTGTGAGAGATTCTGATAACCATAAAAAAAAATTTAAGTTGTCTTCCAAATCTGGTGTGCAGTGAATACTTTCAACAAGTCTTCTGCAGTCTTGAAACCCTCTCTTGGCCTTTTGGCTAAGATCAAGTATAGTCTTGAAATCCTCATGGTTTTAAGTGCTGCAAAAATTATATAGATCTTTATATGCCCACTCTTAATTTTTTTTTTAAAAATCATAGTTTGTAAATATTTATAAGTTCTCTTTGGCTGTGCATTTTACCTAGGTTAAAGTCATCTCAATATTTAATCTCTCTTGAGGCAGTGATATAAATATGAAAGGAAACTTGCATGTGTTGAAGACACTACTCATACTTGGGAAAATGCTATTAAATCATATCTGTTAGAATATCTAGTTCCGGGCTGGAGAGATGGCTCAGAGGTTAAGAACACTGACTGTTCTTCCGAAGGCCCTAGTTCAAATCCCAGCAACCGCTTGGTGGCTCACAACCATATGTAATGAGAACTGATGCCCTCTTCTGGGTGTCTGAAGATAAATAATAAATAATAAATAAATAAAGCTTAAAAAATAAAGAAAACAAACAAAAAAAAAAAAAGGATATCTAGTTCCATCCTTGTATTTTATGCAAGCTGGATTTTACATGCTGAAGATTCAGAAACAGGTAAATTACACCTTCCCAAAACTAACTGATATTTTGAATTTATCTCAGAACAGAATGACATCTGTTTCTAATATGAGTCAATAAATCTGCCCGTACTCCCACTTAATGTTAGGAATCAGACTCAAAACCTTCTGAGTAAGAGAGAATTAATTGTCAATAGTGCTGGAATAGTCAGTAAGTGGGCAAGGTTGATGAACCAGAATCTTCGGCCTTGTAAAAGGGAAGACTTACTTCACAGAAGAATTCCATTATAAGAAAATTCTCTAGACAGAAGCTTGTCTTACCACTGAGCCTCAGTCTGGAGTCAGGGAAGACAGAACTATTAGAGCAAGGACATAACCCGGGACTCGGATACTTCCTATGAAAGTACAAGTTTATGACAACTGACATGTGGACGGTTTTTGCTTCCTCCAGCTTTGGGGATTTGGCATCTCATACCAACTAGAGCTCTTTTCTACATCTTATATTTTTAAGGATAAAATAATTATTAATAATCCTGCTACAAAACAATTTCTAAACATAGACTCTATTGGGAAAATGTTAAAAATCATTTTTTGTTGGAAAAATGTTGTTGCTACGACTGGACTTTATCAGTAAACACCTCAATTAAGTACTAATAGCCACACAGGGATTAGGTGACTCTGAGGAGAGAATAAAGTTTTACAGCAATTGAAGGATTAAAGGAGGAGAGCAGCAACATGAGCGCTCTTAACACCAGACACTTACCTGAGGTGCAGGGTAAACCCAAGACAAACTGAGATTATTTAGAAATTATGTGAAGGGCATTTGTGGGGCTTAGGCAAAAGCTTCTAACTTCTTACATAAACAAGAGATTTAATAATCCTTCCATCAGTCACCTGCCTTCAAAGGTACATGACTTGTTCTACCCAAACAGACAAGAGAGCAGCTTTCTACTCCAGGTCTAGAGAGATACATTTTTTGCTTCTTATACTCTTGCACTATTGTTTTCTCCTTGGGAACATGCCTGGTCTATCATGTTGGAAAATGAGAGACAAAGGAAGCGAATGTAGGTTATTCCAATGTTCCCATCTGAGGCTAGCCTAAGTAACCAAATGCCAGCCAAGGGCAGACAGATGAGTAAACTCAACTAAGTCAAGACATTAAGAGCTGGCCACCAAATAAATGCTTCTAACAAGAAGCCACTGAGGTTTTAATGTTGTCATGAAACATCATCACAGCACCAGAAAATTGAATGTTGCCCACATGACTAAATGCTTAAAAGTAAAATGTTCAATCCAGATGATTTCTGGGGCTCCATACAGGTCAGCCTTCTTCAATTGAAACACACAAAATCTTGGGCCTAGTGTGTTGAAATATGTTTTCTGCCAGTTAAGACCTTTTTTTTTGTCACAGATTATACTCCTAAACCCTGCCCCACAATTGACCTCTAGACAATGTTTTTATTATTAGTAGTAGTAGTATTACTACGACGACAACATTGACGACGACGACAACGATGATGACTACTACTACTACTACTACTACTACTACTACTACTATTGAAATGTCTTGGACAGCCATAGTTGTCACAGTTAGTTTTAATTGTCATCTTGACTCAATCTAGACTCACCTGAGTAGATTCTCAACAAGGAATTATCTTCATTATATTAATCACATGAGAAAAATTCCCACTGTGGGTGGGACCATCCCCTGAACTTGGAATCTTAAACTAGATAAAAGAAGAAGAATGAGGGTGGAGAATGCACTTACTGTGCATGCATTCACTCTTTCTCTTTCCTTGACTATGAATATGACTAGCTATTTCAAGTTCCTGATGCCTTGACTTTAGCACTGTACTCTTAAACTCTGAGCTGAAATAAATTCTCTCTGTCTCTGTCTCTGTCTCTCTGGTTGTTTTGAGACAGGGTTTCTCTGTGTAGCTGTCCTGGAACACACTCTGTAGACCAGGCTAACCTCGAATTCAGAAATCTACCTGCCTCTACCTCCCAAGTGCTGGGATTAAAGGCATGCACCACCCTGCTCCTATCACTCAAAAGTTACCTTTGTCAGGATGTTTTGTCACAGAAGATGGAAATAAAACTTAAATAGAAATTGGTACTGTTGTGATAAAACGAATTATGCATTTCTTATGCCACTTGAATTGTTTTGAGACTGGAATGTGGAGGTGTTAGATATACTGCCATGAAATACTATGTTTGAAGCAAAGCTTAATAGACTGTTCTAGTAAATGCCATGAGAAATATGTATGATGAGGGCCCAGCTAATAAGGTTTTAGAGGATATCAAGTACTAGGGGCCACTAGTGTGAAACTGTACAAGAATCTCTGCATTCTGTTTATATCCTTGAGTGAGATTAACTTTAAAAGAGATGTATTCATTTGTAACTTTGAAGAGATGTACTGACTTGTTTGGCCAGAGAAATTTCAAGGCAAGGCTGTTTTCAGGGTGGTGCTGAAGAGGCAGCTGTAACCGGTAAAATGATCAGTCCTGTAGTAGAGAATCCATGTGTCTATGTGACAGTAGAAGGTTATCTTAAGGAGAAGACCCAACCCATTACAGGCAACATCTTGTGATTATCTAAATTCATTTAAAGGAAGAAAGTCTAAGGTGAAAGGATTCCCTGATTCTCAAAAGCAACTGCTGTGGAAAGTATTTCCTTACGGTCAACATACAGAAGTGGATATAGCTGTGGTCCAAGAGAACTTGCCTAGATCTCCAGCTAGCAAAGCTTTGTAGTCTTGCAAGTTTTGTCCATGTGGAACCCAAGATTGATGGGTTCATGGAGAGCATCTAAGACCAGTTACTGTATACCAAAATTTGAATTCCTATAGAGAAGTCCTAAGTGACCACTGCAATGGAGAAGCCAGAATATTGAAGATGTCAGGGTCATGGAACATAGGTATGGAGTTGTCTTGCAACATACAAGAAAAAGAAGCCAATTCCACTAACATGTTATCCCTATAGTACCTGTAGGATTTTGAGCATGTTTATCATGGTTAACAATAAGATTTCTGAATTAATTTCTTAGAGAAATTATCTACAGTCTTCATGCTACTGAATAATCATGGCATGAGTTGGGCAAATTGCAAACATCTCTTTTTTTTCTTACAAACAAGGTTTAGTTTTTTAAGATGTATTTTTAACTTTATTTTTATTTTTATTTTCTATATTCTATGTTTACATTCCAAAGGCTTTCCCCTTTCCCAGTTCCCCCCCACCATACGTCCCATAATTCATCTCCCCCCCAACTCTTCCCCAATCATTCCCCCTCCCCCCAACAGTTTCTCTGTTCTGGGTCTACAAAACTGGATCCAATCTTTGCAGGCCCAGGGTCCTCTCCTTTCTTCTTCTTGGGAATCATTTGACTTGCTAATTGTGCCTTGAGTATTTAGGGCTTCTGGGCTCATCAATATCCACTTATCAGTGATTGTATTTCATGTGTATTCTTTTGTGATTGGGTTAACTCACTCAGGATGATATTTTCCAGGTCTAACCATTTACCTACAAATTGCATGAATTCATTATTTTTAATTGCTGAGTAGTATTCCATTGTATAAATATACCACATTTTCTGTATCCATTCCTCCTTTGAGGGATATTTGGGCTCCTTCCAATTTCTGGCTATTATAAACAAGGCTGCTATAAACATAGTGGAGCATGTATCTTTATTGTATGCAGGGGAATCCTCTGGGTATATGCCCAGGAGTGGTATGCCAGGGTCCTCTGGAAGTGGCGTGCCCAATTTTCTGAGGAACCACCAAACTGATTTCCAGAGTGGTTTTACCATTTGCAAACATCTCTTATCCTCAATGTTTTTATCTATCAATTGAGGCTTAGTGCCACATGAGGGTCTTGAGGGGCATAATATGGGAACTAGTTG
Organism: Apodemus agrarius; assembly: GCA_964023405.1. Lineage (NCBI taxonomy): Eukaryota > Metazoa > Chordata > Mammalia > Rodentia > Muridae > Apodemus > Apodemus agrarius. The sequence continues at coordinate 44,280,205 of OZ030008.1, read as the reverse complement.
AGACTTAGTGGGCTTTAAACAAAATCCATTCTTCACCAATTTCTATTAGTAACAATAAATGGAATCTCAGTGATCAAGCAGAGGAAACACCCTCCCTCTTTTGTTTCCTCATTTCAGGACTTTGCAAATCACTGACATTGCCAAGTTGTTATTCAGGGTTCCTGTATTTTGTTCTCACTTTAAATTCTACCTTAGAAAGGTGTAAAGAGAAGTTGGAGACCAGTAATGGTCCAACCCCATGTACAACTTCTTAAAGTATAAGGCATGGAAAGCTGAATGTATTATCTGTTCTCCATCACTCAAAGACAGTCAGTGCCACAGAGAGTTGACCTTCTTAGGAATGATTCTAACAAGGATCCTCCCCCACCCACATGCTACTGTGAATCTGTTCACAGCAAGGGAACCAGCAGACAGATGGCACAATAAATGTTAGGTGCCAAATGTACACTATTTCTTTCATGGAAAAGCCAAATAAAAACGGAAGGAAAATCATCTTACTCTTATTATTGCCTCTATAGCAAAGGTTACTATTGAAACTCTGGCAGAGCCATTCAAAATAAAAACAAGAGCAGTGCTGTTCTATCGAGTTAGTCAAGAGAAGTAGGTTTTAATTGTTTTTAATCTTGTGTGGTAAAGGCATCTAGATAGCCCATAAATAAATTACACACATTGATGATGATTCTTCTAGGCAAAGTCTCTGACAGGTCTTTAGTTTAAGCAAATAGATCAAGTTCTGCTTAAACAGACTTTCCCCAAAGCAGTTGCTCTTACACAGGTTGTTTGTCATTTCTGTTGTTTGTTTTAGAATGCTGTTCTTTAAATCTCTCTCTCTCTCTCTCTCTCTCTCTCTCTCTCTCTCTCTCTCCCTCGTGCACACACATGCACACACACACACACACACACACACACACACACACACTCATACAAACACCATCTCAGGTGACTCTATGATGAAATTGTATGTTTATGATTTATTTGTATACCTTGTTTCTGAATGGTATATCTTGAAGAGTATCTATCCCAAGGTACATCTTTGGGTGTAGTCATCATAATAAAACATTCTTCAAATGTAGAACACTATGCAAGTGTGGGTAAAGGCGAATTTACAGTGAGGCTCTCACTTAGTCATTCCTTGCTAGGATGTTTCAGTGGGGATTCTGGTCCTGCCAAGAACAGACTTCATTATGAACTCAGTATTGAGATTCATCAGCAGGAAGATGACCTAGAAACTTCTTATCTAAGTCTCTTAACACCTGGTATGCCTTGATTTTTTACATGCAATTAACCTGGAAATTATGTATTTATGGCATGCATTCTGTTGGGGAATTAACTTTAGCTAAGTAAGTGCTCTAATGTGTGTGACTGATGAAGTATACAAATTCCAAAGCCATACATCTGGCTGATTTTGAGACAGGCAAGCATAGGGCATAGCTTACCAATCAGTAACTCTACGTGGCTTAGGCTATGCACACATGCCTCTCCCAACAATGCACTTGGTGACCTGGGACACCCCACTTATATTGATCTCTATATATACCTGACTTCTGAAAAATGGAGTAAGTTACTCCCCTTGCCAACTCTTTGGTCATGCTCCATTTTCAATTAAACACACTTAAGAACTATATCCAATCAATCCATCTGTCTTGTCTTGGTTTTACATGCATGAAAAGTAAGGTTGTAACCTCTGAATGAACTTTTACAAGTTTAATTTACAATAAATTAAAATATTTATTGTATTTTTACAATAAATATTTTACAATAGTTTGCTTATGCATCAGATACGTCCTGGGGAGGGAGGGAGAAAATAGAAAAAGAACCATACTATTGAAATCTGCCAATCAAAATAGAGAAATGCCCATATTCTACCCCGGTAGCAACATAACTCCTCCCTGTCTTGGACTCCACAAAGAAAGGCATGGATGGACATTTGGAGTCCTAAACATGGAATTCTTAGCTCAAGTTGGCCACTGTCACTCTTGACAGTATATCTGATCTGTACTGTCCCTTTGTTTTTGAATAAAGTCTCTTTGCTAATTTGTGATCTCTGTGTAGCTTTACTTTAACTCTCTAAGTATGACAAGAAGAATCTGGAACCACCCAGACTAGACACTAACATCCAGTAATAGTATCATCTGAAACAACCCCAGTTATACTTGTAGAGAGTGCAGGCTGGCTCTTCCTAAACCAAAATGTGTTCTAGTACAAAAGATTGGGGTTTTAGGGAGCCAACTTAGAGGTTCCAGGACCCCCCAGGAGTGGAGCTGTGACAGGGCTTATTAAGATTCTTTGTATGATAAGCTCCCTGGGGAGCTACACTAGTCTCCATAAATATTTTTTTATTTAATTTTTATTTTCTATATTCTATGTTTACATTCCAAAGGCTTTCCCCTTTCCCAGTTCCCCCCCCACCATATGTCTTATAATTTCTTCCCCCCCCCAGCTATTCCCCAGTCATTCCCCCCCTCCCCCACGATTTCTCTGTTCTGGGTCTACAAAACTGGATCCAATCTTTACTGGCCCAGGGTCCTCTACTTTCTTCTTCTTGGGAGTCATTTGACTTGCTAATTGTGCCTTGAGCATTTAGGGCTTCTGGGCTCATTAATATCCACTTATCAGTGATTGCATTTCATGTGTATTCTTTTGTGATTGGGTTAACTCACTCAGGATGATATTTTCCAGGTCTAACCATTTACCTACAAATTGCATGAGTTCATTATTTTTAATTGCTGAGTAGTGCTCCATTGTATAAATATACCACATTTTCTGTATCCATTCCTCTTTTGAGGGATATCTGGGCTCCTTCCAATTTCTGGCTATTATAAACAAGGCTGCTATAAACATAGTGGAGCCTGCAGGGGAATCCTCTGGGTATATGCCCAGGAGTGGTATGCCAGGGTCCTCTGTAAGTGACATGCCCAATTTTCTGAGGAACCACCACACTGATTTCCAGAGCAGTTTTACCATTTTGCAATCCCACCAACAGTGGAGGAGTGTTCCTCTTTCTCCACATCCTTGCCAGCACCTGTTGTCTCTTGAGTTTTGAATCTTAGCAATTCTGACTGGTGTGAGGTGGAATCTCAGGGTTGTTTTGATTTGCATTTCCCTGATGACTAATGATGTTGAACATCTCTTAAGGTGTTTCTCGGCCATCTGAATTTCTTCTGGTGAAAATTCTTTGTTTAGCTCTGTACCCCATCTTTTGATAGGGTTATTTGGTTCTTTGGGGTCTAACTTCTTGAGTTCTTTGTATATATTGGATATTAGCCCTCTGTTGGATGTGGGGTTGGTGAAGATCTTTTCCCACTTTGTTGGTTGCCGTTTTGTCCTTCTGACGGTGTCCTTTGTCTTACAGACACTTTGTAATTTTATGAGGTCCCATTTGTCAATTCTTGATCTTAGAGCATAAGCTATTGGTGTTCTGTTCAGGAACTTTCCCCCTGTGCCCATGTCCTCCAGGGTCGTCCCAAGTTTCTTTTCTAATAGTTTCAGTGTGTCTGGTTTTATGTGGAGGTCCTTGATCCACTTGGAGTTGATCTTAGTACAAGGAGATAAGAGTGGGTCAATTCGCATTCTTTTGCATGTTGACCTCCAGTTGAACCAGCACCATTTGTTGAAAAGGCTATCTTTTTTCCACTGGATGGTTGTGGCTCCTTTATCAAAGATCAAGTGACCATAAGTCTGTGGGTTCATTTCTGGGTCTTCAATCCTATTCCATTGATCTACTTGCCTGTTGCTGTACCAATACCATGCAGTTTTTTAACACAATTGCTCTGTAGTACTGCTTGAGGTCAGGGATATTGATTCCCCCAGAAGTCCTTTTATTGTTGAGAATAGTTTTAGCTATCCTGGGTTTTTTGTTGCTCCAGATGAATTTGAGAATTGCTCTTTCTAGATCTATGAAGAATTGAGTTGGGATTTTGATGGGGATTGCATTGAATCTGTAGATTGCTTTTGGCAAGATGGCCATTTTTACTATATTGATCCTGCCAATCCAGTAGCAAGAAATGTCATCTCATTAGATGCTGAAAAACCATTCGACAAAATTCAGCATCCTTTCATGCTAAAAGTCTTGGAAAGAGCAGGAATTCAAGGCCCATACCTAAACATAGTAAAAGCAATCTACAGCAAACCAGTAGCCAACATCAAAATAAATGGAGAGAAACTTAAAGCAATCCCACTAAAATCAGGTACTAGACAAGGCTGCCCTCTCTCTCTACATATATTTTCAATATAGTACTTGAAGTTCTAGCGAGAGCAATTAGACAACATAAGGAAGTCACAGGAATACAAATTGGAAAAGAAGAAGTAAAAGTATCATTATTTGCAGACGATATGATAGTCTACTTAAGCGACCCAAAAAACTCCACCAGAGAACTTCTACAGCTGATAAACAACTTCAGCAAAGTGGCTGGTTATAAAATTAACTCAAGCAAACCAGTAGCCTTCTTGTACTCAAAGGACAAGCAGGCTGAGAAAGAAGTTAGGGAAATAACACCCTTCACAATAGCCACAAACAACATAAAGTACCTTGGCATAACTCTAACCAAACAAGCGAAAGATCTGTATGACAGGAACTTCAAGTCCTTGAAGAAAGAATTCGAAAAAGACCTCAGAAGATGGAAAATATTTCTTGCTCCTGGATTGGCAGGATCAATATAGTAAAAATATTTTTAAATAAGTGAAAACATAAAGAAAAGTACTTGAAGTTTGTGACAAGCAGAAACAAAGATGGCCAGATTCTTCTGAGAAGCTGTGAATGTTGCATTGTATGTCAAAGACTTTGTAGGCTAAAATACAAATCTGGACTCAGGAGGATTAACCTGTATTATCTACTTATACATATGAGTCCTTTGAAAGAGACAGAGTGAGATATATAATTTGAATTTTGACGATGCTATCCTAGACTACTGAGTTGTGACCATAATCTAATGCTATAAGTTACCAGAAACTGGAAGAGAGCAAGGGACAGACCTCTTTGGTGAGACTTTACGTCAAGTGGCCCCTGGTGATGCCTTAATTTCAGTCTAGTGATGCCAGCTTCACACTTGTGGCTTTACAACTATGAAAATAAACCAGTGTTTGATATCTTCAAGAATGAAGTAAGTGGTCACAGCAACCACAACAACTCAAAACCTTTGAGATCCCTTTAAATGGAAACAAAAGTCCTAGAAAGCAACATGTCTTCCAGAACAAGTACCTTCAGCCTTTAATAGCTTACTCAACAGGCAAACTGGCTAGTGATCCTCATGCTCTAGCAAGATTATTTCAGCTTATTAAAAGGGGAGGACTTTTCTGATTCAATTGGTATCATCTGTATAGAGCAATGAGCCAAATACATATAATAGGTGAGTAAATAAATTAAGATATTAAAGAAGGAAAGAGTCTGGAATAAAACATTATATCTAGGTGACTAAACAGGAAAATTGTGGGTTGAGAAGCCAGGCCAAATGTCATGTTTGTGCCTCTCAGGTGAAAGCACAGAAGAAATCTTTCACATCTATGAAGAATAGAACCATCATCTGCCCTGGCAGTTTATGTCAGCTCTAGGTCATCTGTGGTGTGGGGGGACTTCAGCCTGTCTTGCACTTGCTGGAATGATTGGTACTGCATAGTGCTTAGCCTTCTTCATTTTCTTATTACTCACAATTGCAAGTTTTCGTTTCTATGCTGCTAATGTGCGAGGCCTCTTGGAGAATGAGCTGTTTAGTTTCCTTGCTGATGAGCTGTGTAGGAAGTTTCAACAGCAGGTAAACATGGTTGAAAGAGGAATCAAGCCTGTTCTCTTCCCAAGCCAGGTTTTCAGAGTATTTTTCCTTAGCACTCAATTTCAACTGAAGGAATTTCTGGTCAAAAGTAAGAAGCCCATACATTACAAAACCAATAATGAGACATAATTAATTATATGACACTTGGCTTATTCTTTCCATTTCTTCTCTCAATTTCAGCATTTAATTGAAAGCTGTTGGTACCAAGTTATTTGTTATTAAATTGCTATCATTATGACAAAGGCACCAAATGGTACATTTGTCTTCGTATGCCATTTTTAACTCAGAATGATGATACATCCAAAGTGACATTTACTTTTAACATATGGAGCTCATCTAACATACCATTGTTAGGAGACGGACTTCAGTGTTGGCCACTCAGCTTCTGTGGGAGCCTTCCCCAAGGAGGAAACACTCTCCAACAGCTGTTCAACTCAGCAAATGCTAGATGGTCAATTTCATATTCATAGCTCTTAAGCAATCTAATTTATCATTGCAGTTATGCAGTATTTCAAACACCCTGTGTTTTCCTCAATCATAGACATTAGACTTCTACAAAGATACCTTACATGACCAGCCCATGGAGCTTTTGATACATGCACATTCCGGCTTTGTAGGTTTCAGGTTGCATGTAATTATCATCCGCATTTTAACAACCTCTGGCAACACTGCTGTTGCTGCTCCAGGTGCTTCACTTTATATAGTAAAATATTACACAAAAAAGAACAAAAAGTGAGTGCTAAAATCCTCAAAATCTGAAACAAGCAAGCAAGCAAGCAAGCAAACAAAAAACTCTAAAAAACCAAAAGGGGGTATGCCAACATCTAGCACCCTCAAAGGGAATGTATATATACACCATTTAACATGTTTTTCCAAGTAATTCCCCTGGAAATCAGAAACAAAAAAGTGCCTTGGCTTAAGTTAAAGCCATTTCTTAAAGAGATTTTGTTTACTATCCCAAAACTGAAATGTTTTAGATCTTGGAGTTATCTGAATTTGGAAAACTTTCACGGACTTTAATTGTTAAGCATCCATAAACTGGAATTCAGAAATGTTATTAATTCTTAAACAGTGCCTTCATGTGTGTCCACTGTGATGGAGAAGCTGATGTTTTAACTCTATTTGGTGGGGTCATATTCGGCCATTCCTCAGGTGGAACATTCTCCATTTCTTTCCTGCTGTTCACATATTCATTAGCCATCAATTTATGGCTTCCATTTTGCTACACTTTACCCATCTCCCTGCTGAGTGGAAGAGTTCTGCATACAGGATAGGTCTGTGGGTCATATTTTGTACAGCAGTGCCCTAGGCCACAAGCTCTTCAGAACTCCCCTCCTAAAAAGAAACTATCCAAGCACACCTCCATTCTAACTCCCCAGTACTTTTAGGCTTCTGGAAGCTTAGCAGTAATTTTTAATTTTTAAGTTACAAATGCTTCCTTTGGTACATAAAGTCAGCACTACTATTTGTAAGTTCAACTGATTGTGGATCATTGTGCAGGGTATTTAGCAGTCATTTCCAGGCATTGCTGTTGTGCAGTTCCTCCTGTGAGTGTCATCCCTGGTACCCGCATTCCATTCCACACTCAGCTGGTAGCCTGTTCTACGCACCAGGCCCCAGAGGAAATATTCTCAACACTCTCACACATTCTACTGTACCAGATGCAGCATGGTTCTGAAGGAGAAGATAGTAAATATCTACAGTGTCCCGGCTTAGCACGACACTGCTTTACCAAACATTTTCAGTAATTGGTTTTGTGCTTCATAGGTAATTAATCTTGACCACATTGTCATTGTCATTTATCAGTTACTGCTAAGTCTTTCTACCAGAAAGGAAATTATTCTAAGTTATGGATGAAAGTGTTTGCCTCCCTGACATCGGAAAATACATCACGAATATGAGAAGATTAAAAAGAAGTATTTTTGGAGACACTAAGTCTATTTAACTCTTTAGATCAGAGTGAAATAGGAGAATAACTAAATCAGCTATAATTTTAATTTGTGATGTAAAAGTATTAAAACAAATGTTTAAAAATCAACATAATGAGGATGTGATTCCTAGTAAAGAAACTTCTCCATGTTTAGGTGACATTGGGCAGCATCCTCATAGAACGTTGTCTGAATTTGAAGAATTATAATTAGTTTTTAGGAAACTTATAAAATGCTTTGCACATTCCACTGGAGTGAGTTAGATATGGGTTCTAATGCATAAACAAAATTATCAGCCTTGCCTTTTGGGAAGATTAAAGTATTGAAAAAAATCGGGGAAATCACAACGTTTTCTAAAGACTATTCAAGGAAGATCAAAGAGGGGAAGCAGCAGATGGACTTTGTCTAAAATCTCCTACAACCTCCCCAGTGAGAACACAGGCCTGCTGACACAGACCACTACAGCATGCACTGTCACTACAGTCAGCGTGTGTCACAGTGCCTGCTGGCCCCTTGGTCCCATATGTCATTGCTTCTGAAAATGAAATGGATTCTTTCCTCTCTCGGTCTTCATTTTGTAGTGCAGGGAGGATCTAACTAATTATCCATGCCCAGATCGCATGCCTGTGTCCTAGCTGCAAAGCGAATTGAGAAACTCAGCTGTGGCTCTTTTTTAGGGGTGGGTTGGGTAGTATAGTTCTATAAAGAACCCAAAAGTTTTGTCTGCTATAAAAGGAAATTCTCATATTTGGAAGCCTCCAAAGCTACAAATGTACATTGCAATGTGCTTCCAAACTATTCACTCTCAGAAGTGATATGAATAATTGCTGACTCAGATATCCATGTCATTACTAATGTATGGATGGTCTGCAAAGTTGAAAGGTTGTCCAGGATCTTCCACATACCAGCTGTCTCGTGTTCAAAACAGAGTTCTCAAATGACTCAAAACCTTTGAGCACAAACACATATTTCGATGCTGTCCACCTAGGGAGAAGCTTTGCAATATTCTGCTGCCTCTCCAGGTTCTCACTTTTGCAGTGTATTTCCCAAGGCCACAACCTAATTAACAATCCCAAAGCTTCTGCAATACAGCTGCCTTCACAAGGGCTGCTTTCTTTATTAGCTCATTCAGCTTCTCCTGTCCCTTCTGATTAACAGCTGATAAAAGAAAATCAAAAGCACCTGATGCCCATTTTTCATGGTTGTGAAAATGTGTTCGTCTCCGAGGCATGAATAAAATTTACTTTTCCTGAGTTCCCTCCCATTTGTTTGGAAAATACATCTTTGAACACGGTCCTTCATCTGTTCAAGACCTCTTTCTGATTCTGGTTACTTGTACTGATTCAGCAAATCACTGGCACACTTACTTTGTAAACATCATCACTATGTATAAACATATGCATCAACTTTTAATTGCTTGGATCATTCCAATTTTACTACCATAATGGAAGCTCATTTGCTATGGTGAAGGCATAGAGTATACAACTGTGAATATTGCCATATAAATAATAAACTAGAACACATTTGAAATGGAAAGATTAAAAGATACTTCATTACTAACAATGACATTTGATTAAAATATTTCTCTGTAATACATTAAAAACATTTATGAAGAGTGTATGTATAATTAGGGTTTGACCTATGTATGAATCGCATGCTAGGAAGAATTGACAGGCAGCAGACAATAAATTATCACTTCTAGCAATTTGCTAACATACACAATACAGGACAGAAAGTACTTGGGGGAGCAGGTTAAGGATAGCCAGTAGTAAAATTATGGAGATAAACGAAGGGGTTATTGTGGTCAGCCATATCAATGAAAATGGTTGTTGAGATTAGAAAAATGACAGGTAACTGAATTGTTTTATAATATTGTTGGTAGAACAAACAAGAATTATTGATTTAGTATAGTCATCAGTGTGTGGCAGATGACAAAATGGTCCCATCTGATCCCTTTCTGTTTTGAAAACCTGTGCAATGTAACCTTGAGGATATTTATACCAAGGATGGATTCCTCCTTACTCGTTAAGTCTGGCCTTTGTGTATTTAGAGGTGAGTGTGATGGTTCGTATATGATTGGCCCAGGGAGTGACCCTATTAGGAGGTTTGGCCTTGTTGGAGTAGGTGTGTCACTGTGGATGTGGGCTTAAGACCCTCATGCTAGTTGCCTGCAAGTCAGTCTTCTACTAGCATCCTTCAGATGAAGATGTAGAACTCTCAGCTCCTTCTGCACCATATCTGCTGGGATGCTGCCATGTTTCTGCCTTGATGACAATGGTTTGAACCTCTGAGTCTGTAAGCCAACCCCAATGGGATGTTGTCTTTTATAAAACTTGCATTGGTTGTGGTGTCTGTTCACAGCAGTGAAACCCCAACTAAGACAGTGAGTCTACATTTATTCTGAGGCTAGCTTCAGGAATCCTGTAGCTTTAACTTTCTCTTGGAACCCCGTGTTCACCATGGAAGCAGTATTAGTTTGCTTTCTGGAAATGAGATGGTATTACAGGGAAAGAACCTCTAAGAGGCATCCCAGCTGACGGCATCCTAAATCAAATAACTCTAGCTTCCCTCTGTCTATAAACAGCAGGAACAAATCGCTCAGAAAAACTAACCACCAATATTTATTGTAAGAGAAAGGCCATGCTAATTAATCGTATACCATTTCAAATGCATCATTTCAAGATGGGTCTGTATTAAGATATATGTCCCCTGAGAGACTGTGCCAGAGTCCGACCAAAACAGATGTGGATGCACCCAGCCAATCATTGGACTAAGCATGGGGACCCCAATGGAGGAGTTAGGGGAAGTACTGAGAGGGGTTAGCAACTCTACAAGAAGAATAACAATATCAACCAACTAGACCTCCCCAAAGCTCCCAGGGACTAAACTACTAACAAAAGAGTACACATGGAGGGACCCATGGATCCAGTTGCATATGTAGCAGAGGATGGCCTTATCTGGCATCAACGGGAGGGAAGTCTCTCGGTCCTGTGGATGTTCAATACCCCAGTATAGGGTAATGCTGAGGTGGGACTGGAAGGGTGGGTGGGGAGCACCCTTATAGAAGCAGGGGGGCTGGGGAGAGGGTAGGGGAGTTAATTGGGAATAGGGATAACATTTGAAATGTAAATAAATAAAATAATGAAATGATTAAAAAGATTATACTTACAATGTCAACCAAGAGTCCCATGTGTTAGATATGACTGAATAAAGCCATTTAACAAAACACATACTTCTTAATATTAATGTTATGTAATAAAAATAATCTCACTTGAAAAGTGTTGTACAGGTACTAAAGAGACAGTGCTTAAGAGCTCAGTACTTGAGAGTACTTAATCTTCAGAAGTCCTGGCAACTTACAGCCATCTACAGCTCTAGTTACAGGGAACCAGCACTATCTCTAGTCTCTGAGGGTACCAGGCACGCACATAGTGTACATCCATGTACACAGACAAAACAATAACACACAAATTACAGTAAGCAAATCTTTATAAACATCAAATGATTGTATAGCATAACACATTTCTTTTCACATATGTGAAACACATTTCAAAGAAGTACAAGACTTTTGTAGGAAAAATAACACTGGAGAAAGACCAAGAGATGTGAAATGACGCCATAGAATATAGTGTTGATGACAATCTTAACATGGACGTTGCTAAGCTACAGTGAAAGAAGCCTGTATTTTCTAGGTCTCCTCCTCTGTTTTCTAGAGTCTGGTGTCAAAATAACAAGTTTTTAAGCTTTCCTATCTATCAGCAATTTATACAGGAAAAGGGGAATGTAAAGGTCTTTGCTTAGCTTGAGACCCTCCCTACTCATTGCCACAACAGACTCAAGCAAATGAGCCGAGCAGGACTGAGGAGCAGCGGCATCATTTTTCCTTTGTGGTGGGACAGAGGACACTGAGCGTCACACCTTTCTCTAAGACTCATGATATTCAAACTTCCAACATGAAGGCTTCATAGACATGCTTGGTGATAGTTTCTGTACCATCATGATGGATGCATGTATTTTCAAGTGAACAGCAGTCATATCATTGATGGCATTAATAAGCTTTATTTAATACCAAATTTGGGTATGTGCCTAGAAGGAAGAACCTGCATACTTCCATTTAAATACTTCAGTCATGAACGAAAAGGAAAAAATAAATAAATCTTCAGTTGACATAACTAAAATCAGAGTGCTTCTGCTTCCCCTTCTCCCTCCCCATCCCCTTCCTCCCTATCCCTGTCCTCCTCCTTCCTCCTCCTCATTTTCTTCTTCTCCTCCTCCTCTTCCTCCCTTTCCTCGCCCCCTCCTCCTCCTCATTTTCTTTTTCTTTTCTTCTTCTTCTTCTTCTTCTTCTTCTTCTTCTTCTTCTTCTTCTTCTTCTTCTTCTTCTTCTCCTTCTCCTTCTCCTCCTCCTCCTCCTCCTTCTTCTCCTTCTTCTCCTTCTCCTTCTCCTCCTCCTCCTCCTCCCTTCTCCCCCCTTCTCCTTCTCCTCCTCCTTCTTCGTCGTCTTCTTCTTCTCTTCCTAATCCGTCTTCTCCTTTTCCTATTGTATAAAATGTTTCATTCTAGCTAATGGTATCTGATCTTTACCTTTACCATTACAGTTCTATAAGACTTATTTGTGGATAACTCAGTTCTCTAGCAGTAATGTATGGAGATATTAGTGGGGGAAGAAGAGCCAACATGGGACTGTGAGGAGAACAACAGTGGAAAGAACTACTTATACTATGAGATCCATCTAGCCTAGAGTGGGAAGTCAGATAGGAAAAGTAGGAATTTTTGTTACACCTCCAAGGTACTTAAATTTCTTCTTCTTTCCATATGTTAAATGAAAATAAAACTATTTCTCACACAAGAGATTATAAGAAGAAATGACACAGCACAACTATATTAAATAAATGAACCCTAAAATCAATATAATAAATAGGAGGCTCAAACTTTCACACAACAATAACACTAAAGCTCTGTGGCTTTAGTGTTAAGTCAAATAACAGTACAAGATCACATCTGTGAATCTACTTTTCTGGGATTTGTTTGGGTTTTGTCTTATCATCACAAGGTAGCAGCCCCAGCTATAAGGAAATATTATGGTTAACAGTTAGGTCTGGTATTCATTCTCTGTGTACAATAGGGGCAGGGAAAAATCAGTATTTAGCATTTTTAGCTTCTTATTATGATCAAGGTTCCATATCAAAGAGGGGGGAAAGGTGTAAGCAGACATGCAGTAATTTTTGACACCTTTTTTTTTTCTGAGCAATGGAAAATACAAAATATGCAGTTCAAGGAGAGAGGGGATACCAGGAAGTGGAATGGAAATAAATCCTGTGTTCAAGGAGATAAACAGATTAGAGAAAAGCCAGATGTTAAATGGAATAAAGGAGTGGTGACCTCAGGTTAAGATGTCACCCAGTTAAGCGTCCCACAAATGTAAAAGGGAATTAAAGAAAAGCTCAGAGCCAGGTGTGGCAGTGAACACCTTTAAGCTTAGGCTGTCTTGGAACTTGCCTTGTTAATGAAGAAAACTATGGAAAACAGAATGTTGGGGAAGATGTAATTGAATGAGGGGGGGGTCATGTTCTAGTCCCAGCAAGTAGTAGAACTTGGCAGGTTCAGTCATGTGGTTCTGGCTTTAGATTAAAGGAAATACCATGCAGTTTTTAACACTACTGCTCTGTAGTAGTATTGCTTGAGGTCCAGGACACTGATTCCCCCAGAATTTCTTTTACTGTTGATGATAGTTTTAGCTATCCTGGGTTCTTTGTTATTCCAGATGAATTTGAGAATTGCTCTTTCTAACTCTATGAAGAACTATGTCCCTCAACAGAGGAATGGATACAAAAAATGTGGTATATATACACAATGGAGTACTATTCAGCAATTAGAAACAATGAATTCATGAAATTCTTAGAGAAATGGATGGAGCTGGAGATCATCATACTAAGTGAGGTAACCCAGTCTCAAAAGAACACTCATGGTATGTACTCACTGATAAGTGGATATTAGCCTAGAATCTTGGAACACCAAAGACACAATCCACATACCAAATGATGTCCAACAAGAAGGAAGGAGTGGACCCTGGTGCTGGAAAGGCTCAAAGCATCAGGGTAGGGGAATACCAGAACAGGGAAGTGGGAAGGGGTGGATGGGAGAACATGGGGAGGGAAAAGGGCATGTGGGACCTTACGGGGGCAGGGAACCAGAAAAAGGGAAATGAAATGTAAATATAGAATATATCCAATAAAAAAAGAAGAAAAAAAGATTAAAGGAAATGTTAGAGAGGACAGAGCCATGGGATACCTGATGAGTGAAGCTGCTAAAGGGAGTGGAAATAGTCCAACAGCAAGAGGTGCATTGTGAAACTGAAAGAAGTTGAAGATTTGAAGAGCACTTTGACATCTGACACAGAGATAGAGCGTTTGGAATTTGCCCAGCTGGTATTCAGTTTGCTTTGATCCAGCATTTCTTCACTATGTTCCATCTCTTCCCTATGTGCATCCTCTGTCATTGTGTTTTGGAAGCATGCGATCTGCTTTTTTTTATTTCAAGTTTACAGGTGATTATAATTTACAGATTGCCTGAGTCTCAGAAAAGACTTTCAACTCTGGACTTTTAAACAGTGTTAATACTGCAACAGACTGTGAGGCCTTTTGAAGTTTGATTGAATACATTTATCCAAGTCTATAAGGGCCAGGGAGTAGAATGTGGTAGTTTGAATAGGAATGGCCTGCATAGACTCATGGGCTTGAAATCTTGGCCCGATAGAAATGGCACTATTAGGAGATGCTGCCTTATTGAAATATGTAAAACCTTGTAGAGAAAGTATATCATTGGTGGGTGGGCTTTGAGGTCTCATATACTCAAACTATGACCAGTGTAGTGCACAGTCTCTTGCTGCTTACAGGTCCAGATGTTGTAAAAACAGCTATCCTACAAAAAACATTTTAATGATTCAATGCAACCCTAAACAAGATACATATGTTAACCTGACCTTACAGATGTGTTAACACAGGTATTCAAAGGTGAATGTCACCTTTTCAATTATAGTTATAGCATCATGATGCCAATGGCCAAATAAAATACACACATCTATTAAAGGTAATTATTAAGCAACATAACATTCTATCTATCACACTCAGCCAGTTACGTCCTACCTGAAGGATCTTTCTGGCATAACAGATAACTCCAAGAAATATCGTATATAAGCACTCAGCTGCAGTAAAGTCAGTGTAATGGCTTTAAGTTAATATTGCTTTTTGTGTCTCAAGTCTTAAAAGCTAGTTATACTTAGAAAATACTAAACCCTTAAATTATTAAATGCCTTTCCCATATTGCCAATGAAAAGACATCTTAATTAATGGAAACATCACAGCCTTGTTCACATTAGTAACTAAAATAAATACTTTATGGAATCCAGCTGGAGATATGGAAATGTAGTCTTAGACCTGCCCTTTTGGCAGCAGCTGTTCAAATGTCTTTAAAGTTTACACCTCAAAGCTGCTGCAAACAATGGTTCAGCCATGCATCCAACAACCATGGGGAGCAAATGTGAACTGCGCCCAAACATCAGGCAAACAGGGATGCAAATTAGGCAGTGAACACACGACTTCTGATCAGATGTAAAGCAACTCATTTTGTAGTACAGGGAAACTCCTAGAAAATTAGCTCAAAGAAAGCAATTTAAAATCAAAATCAAAGTTCCGCACAATTAAAAGAATATGGAGGTAAAATGTTCCAACAAGTAATATCCTCTTTAAAATAATTTTAAGGTCTATTTTATTTTCAGTTATGTATGCATGAGTGAGTCAGTGAGTATGCTCACATGTTAATGCAGGTGCCCGCAGAGTCCAGAAGAGGGCATTAGATCTTCTGAAGCCACCAGGTCATTTTGAGCTACCGAACATGGATTCTGGTAACCAAAGTTAGATCCTATGGGAGAACAGTAGTAGAAATCCCCTTTAAAAGTCAAATGATTCCCAAGAAGAAGGAAGGAGAGGACCCTGGTCCTGAAAAGATTGGATCCAGTTTTGTAGGAGAGTACCAGAACAGAGAAATGGTGGGGGGGAGGGGGGTGATTGGGGAATAGGTGTGTGTGTGGGGGGAGGACTTATGGGACATATGGTGAGGGGGGAACTGGGAAAGGGGAAAGCCTTTGGAATGTAAACAAAGAATATAGAATTAATAATAATAATAATAATAATAATAATAATAATGCCAGATCTCTACCAATAAAACTCACAACTGACATATAGAAACAGCAGAGATGAATTTTCAAGAACAATCAAGGTGTTAGTTTTCCATATATAGTCAACATAATTGTGTAAAGTAAGCTTCAAATAGCATTTCTTCCTTTTTTTATTTAAAGAATTATTTATTTATTTAATGTATATAAGTACACTAGGGAATTGGACCCCATTACAGATGGTTGTGAGCCTCCATGTTGTTCCTGAGAATTGAACTCAGGACCTCTAAAAGAACAGTCAGTGCTCAGACACACTGAGCCATCTCAAATAGCGTTTCTTCAGCTTGGTAACTTAAGGAACCATAGAAGTTAGGCAAGGTGATTCAGGCCTGTAATCCTGGTAGGGGATAACTGAGCTGTGAATATTACTTAAAGTTAGGAGAAAACATGGGTTCTGTAGTAAGATTCTGTCTAAACCATTTAAAATCAAAACTAAAGTCAAAGGGCTGCAGTAATGGTTCAGAGGTTGAGTTTGTACTCCTGCAGAAGATGTGAGTGAGTTTAGTGCTCAGCAAGCATCTGGTGGATTACAATTATCTGCATTTCTATTTTCAGGGGATCTAACATCCTCTTCTTATCTCCGCTGGCAGCAAATATCAACAAGGTCCTCATATATTTATGCAGGCAAAGCATGCATATCTGTGTATTGGGGGTATGGGGAGAGGAAATCAAACTAAAATAAAAGGAAGAAATCAGAAAAGCACAATCTTCTTGAAAAAGAAAAGAATCAGGAAATTGGAACAAATGGCTAATGTCAGTAACATATTTCCAGAAGCCATCATAAAAATAAAAATGAGGCATGTTTGCACTCCCAGGGCTGAACGGTAGAGATAGGCAAATTGTTCTTAATGATAACTCACTTGAAAACTTGCCCTCCAGGCTGGTGAGACAGCTGAACTGGTAAAGCCACTTCCTTGGTAAGCCCAGAAAACCCGAAATTAATCCCCAGAATCTATGTGAAGATACAAGAATACCAACTTTACAAAATTATCTTCTGCCATCCACATGTGGTTTTGGCATGTGTATGAATCTGGGAACATGCACACATGGGGACACACACACACAGAAAAAGAGTTAAAATCTCTATTCTTCCTGAACAAAGTTCTTCCTATATAACTTGTGTTCTTTAGCCGGGGTGGGGTGGGTGGGAGGAGGGGGACTTCCAATAACTGCTATCCCAGGAAACTGTACTTGTTTTAGAATCTTCTAGTTGTCAACTGCCTATAGAACCCAAATTAAGGCAGTAAGGAAGAGAAAAAAAACACCTACTAACCATGTGTTTTAATCTGTCAGAATGTGCCATTTCAGGTCTTCATACACCTAATGACTTCTTAAAGCTGAAACACTGAGATATTCCTATGACTTCCAGGCCTACAGCTTGATTTTATCCAAGACAGGTTGAAAATGAAGTGTGAATATGGAATGAAAATACAAAATTATAATACCATCAAATCTCATATAGCACCTCCTCACCAAATATCTTACTGGATTAAATTCATCTTAGTCTTTGAGAAAGCTTTATGCTTCTTCCATATTTTAAAACTATTCTGAGTTTTTAAAAGACAATTCAAAGATTCTGCAATCCAAGAAGGGCTTTGTTATGCCTCAACATGGGTTAGAAACTTCAGCTTAGGGGTACATGGTTTTCTCCTTCATAAACTGACCTGACCTCAAGATCTACGTAAATTAATGTATATACTAATGAAGCAAGCTTTCCACATTTGGAGTCTAAAGCATTTAATCTACAGTTTCACTGACCTTCCCTTTCCTCCAAGTAAATTCTTTCCTCGTCATTCTAAATACATTGATGGCAATAATAGACTAAGTTTCCCAGATAAAACAAAGCTGCTCATTGGTATCATAAAATAATCCATTGTTACAGAGCTTTAGTACCACATAGTAAGACATCATTACTGTCCTTAAAACTTCAGGCCCTTAGTGACAAAAACAATCTAGCATTGACTTTCGTAGGAAAAAAGCAAATATGGATATTTGTTATTCTTGTTAAATAAAAGGATTCTCTGCAGGATAAGTTTCCTCCTATAGTGATGCTGCTGTCCCTGATGCTACCTCATAGCCTCCTTTAGATTGCAAGCTCTCTTATATACTCTCACAAGAGAAAATATATACAAGAACTCTTCAAGGGAAATCCAAACTAGCTGTGTGCATGTGAGCATGGGGCAGGCTGAGTTGGAATAAGAGTGCTGAAAAGTCCTTCATAGAAAATCTGATCAGGGTAGGGGTGTTATTTCTAAACTTGAGCACTGTGGCTGACTCCTTGGGCTGTTAAAAGAAGGAGCAAATCAACCATAGAAAGCTCACGGTGTCCAGTGAATTAGCTTGGAAAGTAGGAGGATCAATCCTGAATAATTTTTCATTTACTCAACACCATAGACCTGCCTCCTTCCCATATTGCCTATTCCAATAATGGTCCTTTGTAGGGAGAACTTCGGTTTCTTTAAAAACCCAGCTCTGGAAAGGGTATGAGTCTGCTAGCTGAAGATAGTTTATGTTTGGGATTCTGGGGATTCTTGAAAGGGTGTAAAAGTGTCAGAGCCCCAAGAGGCTATAGTGGCTGCTGCGCCCCCCCCCTCTCTTACTGGTTGCTGCTGTAGCTTTCGCTGTTTGCTGGATTGGTGGCTGCTGGTTCAAGATATTCTGAGTCCAGAGATTGGATTTGGCCCTAGGAACTTGTAACCCCTAATCAGCAGGAAGTAGTCTAAGGAGATCTTTGCCTCTTTTTCCCTTTAAACTTCTTTCTTGCATATCTAGTATTGGGAGAGTTTGAAGGTATTAGGGTGGAGAAGGGTGGTTGAAAAAAAAAAAAGAACCCAATAAAGTAACCAAAAAGTCCAGATGCAGTTGCTTTTTCCTCTTGATACACTCTGTGGGCTAATTCCATTTTCATCCTTCCTAATCACATGAGGGGGGCTAGAAGTGAATACTGTGGTATAAGCCAGGTAGGATAGCGGTAATCTGTCACTGTATACTTATCTCAGCTCCACTGTAGCAGCAACTTTTGGTAGCTTAAAACAGGCCATGATATTTAAATCTATATTCGGAGGTTAGGCACGGCCCCCGGTTGAAGGATGGAGCCACCCACCCCTCTCAAAATTTTAACCCAGGATTTTCCTGTCTAAAGGAAGTAAAGGGACAAAGAGTGGAGCAGAGACTGAAGAAAAGGCTATCCAGAGATTGCCCCACCTGAGGTTCCATCCAATATGCAGCCACCAAACCCAGATACTATTGTGGATGCCAAGAAGTGCTTGCTGACACCAGCCTTATGTGGAGGTCTCCTGAGAGGCTCTGCCAGAGCCTTGCTGATACAGATGTGGATGCTTGCAGTAACCATCGGACTCAGCACGGGAACCCCAGTGGAGGAGTTAGGGAAAGGACTGAAGGAGCTGAAGGGGTTTGCAACACCTTAGGAAGAACAACAATATCAACCAACCAGACGCCCCAGAGCTCGCAGGGAGTAAACCACCAACCAAAGAATACACATGGAGGAACCCATGGCTCCAGCTGCACATGTAGCAGAGGATGTCCTTATCTGTCATCAGTGAGAGGGGAGGTCCTTGGTCCTGTGAAGGCTCCCAGGGTAGGGGAAAGCTAGGGCCTGAGGCAGGAGTAGGTGGGTGGGTGGGGAAGCACCCCCATAGAAGCAAGGGGGCGGGGGGCGGCGGGGATGGGATGGGGTTTTGCAGAGGGGAAAACAGGAAGGTGGGACAACATTTAAAATGTAAATAAATAAAATAACCAATAAAATTTTTATAAATTATCTAATGCTAAAATTCAGGACTTTCCCTTTCTTGGACAATAGGTGATGAAACATTTACCAGCAGAGTTCTAAATATGGAGAAAGAAAAATAGCAAAACACCAAAATGGCATGTTCCAAGTTCTAACATGTCCATCAAGAAAACATCTTCTATAATTATAAATATAAGAAATGCCTCTGTGTATGCTATAGACTCCATGCTCTAGTAATTATCTAGTTATTCTGTTGCTCAAGTTCAGGTCTAAGGGAATAAAAGGCAGAGAAGGTTTTAGCGTCATGATCAAGTTCAGGCCTCCAGTCTACTTTGTAAAAAGAAGTCCCTTATTGTTTCAGCCACAACTCTGTCCCTTGAGGATTGACACAAGAATTTAGTCTCTCCTTTGTTCCTGACAACTCTTCTGGAGAGAATAAACACCAAATTGAAAATAAATTTGGAAATTTGAATATGGAAGTGTTCACTGAGCAGAGTGAACACAGAACACAGAGAGACAACAGAACCATCCAGAGGAAATAAGTAAATAAGTAAGTAAGTAAGTAAGTAAGTAAGAACTGAGAAAATGACAGTGGATTTGCACAGGATCCTGTAGAATCTAGATCCAACTTTATTTTCCTAGCTCCTTTTTACTGCTAAAGGATCTGGTAATGGTACCACATTTTAGGGAAATTTCTTCAGAGTACAATGAAGTTGCAAGAATCTGCTTTTTAAGTTGCATCCTGCAGATAGATGTTCTCATGGATGCATTTGGGAAACAACTTTCATCTGGCAGGGTAAAACAGCTATCACAATTGTCTCTGCAGACACAATTGTTCAGTTAGGTGTGATTGTTGCCGCACTTCTATTAGAAAGCCGAGGCTGTTTATCTCACAGCATTAACCAGGGAATCTGAAGATTAAGTGATTATGTGGGAGTCAGGTATTGCTTTCTTTCCTAGGTTCTGAGGTGCAGATGAGCTAACAAACTTTGTTTTGTGTTGTCCTGCTCTGTAGAACATAATACTTTCAAAAATGTAAGAACAGATAATATCCATTGTACATATTTCAAGAAAGAGTCGTCCTGCATATATACTTGGTATTATGAAAAGCAGCGTTATTAGAATGTGTTGGGGAATGGCTTCTTTTGGAAGAAGATAACATTGCCAGTGATAGAATTTTAGTCAGCTGATACCCTGCTGCCAGGTACCCCTGACCTCCTGTGACTTCAGGTACTGGAGAAAATATATAATTATTTGTGTTCAAGTTCTTTTTGAAGTCCATCATCGATGCCCTCACTATTTCAGGGACATGTGTTGAAAGCACATGTGTACAAATCATTGTAAATATTTACAATCAAGTCAACCATAGTACATGTGGTTCTACACAGTTTCCTTGAGCATCTTGGGCTGCCAAGCTGTTAGAGCTATGACATGTTCTACTTGGAAAGGTGTCAATGGACAGAATGGAAAGAGGGTGGAAGGGGAGTGGTAAAGCTCGCCCTGTAATCGCAGTACTTGGGAGGCAGAGACAGGCAGATTTCTGAGTTTGAGGCCAGCCTGGTCTTCAGAGTGAGTTCCAGGACAGCCAGGGCTATACAGGAAACCCTGTCTCAAAAGACAAAAACAAAACAAAAACAAAACACAAAACAAAACAAAACAAAACAAAACCCCCCAAAAACCATGATGAAGCATCTTAAAATTTTATCAGTTATTTTTTTTTCACGTTCTTCACAAGGAGATCCATAGTGGAGACTTGGATGACTAGTTTGATCAATAATCCATCTGAGAACAATGTTGCACCAACAATTCCTGTTTACATTTTGAGCAAAGCTACCTCAATACTGTTTTCTCATTAAGATAGGAACCTTTAGAAAAGGCAAGGTAAGTACCGAGGGTTCTACAAACCCATTGGCTTCTAACGGAATAGCCAGAAATGATGGAGCAGTTACCAGCAGAGAATTTCAGGGTTTGGATTGCTTAGGAGAAATGCACATCCATCTAAGAGTGTAGTCTCTCTGTGAAATTCACTTTGCCAGTTTATTCCACACTGAGATTCTCATCACAGAATTACAAGGTCTGTTCTAGAAAGGCAACTCAACCATTCCACTTCACAGATTATGCAACTATCTCCTTCAGCAGCCCAGGATATAAAGTATCACTGGTGACATTTCAGAATTAGTCAACGATCCCTTCATTCATGATTTTGGCTACTACCTCCAGACAAATCTAAGCTAATAAATGAGAGAGAGTCTCCTTGCCTTCATTTCTCCTTGTTTCTTTTTCTTTTTTTATATCGTAGACATATTCTAAAAACAAGTAACCTGGCTATCTTTCATAGAAATAATCTAAGAACAAATAATCTATATATTAAAGTTCTACAATCAGAGCCTAGGGAGATGGCCCAAATGAATAAAGTGTTTGATGTCCAGCTTACTACTGGAGCTTATATCCTTAGCATCCATGCAAAACTGCGTGGGTGTGGACGCCTTTCAGAAACCCAGGCCTGGGAAGACTTAGACATTGGATGCCCTGAGCAAGCTTAACTAGCCAAATCAGTTAGTACTGGGTCCAATAAGAGACCTTTCCTCCGTATATAAGATGGAGAACAACCGTGGAACTCCAATTCAAGCATCAGGCCTCCACATTCTTTTATATACACGTGTACCACATACACACATGTCCACACATAGGCAAGCATGTCCAAATACAACATACACATGTACATGCAAAACAATATAAATACAACTGGACAACAGATATAAAAGAATTGCAATATTACTGATCATCAGAGAAATGCAAGTGACAAGCATCACAGTTTCACGTTATTCTTATAGTTCCAGTCTTCCAGGAGGCTGAGGTAGGAAAATATGTGAGCACATGAATTCAAGAGCAATCTGGAAATTGTAACAAGATCACCACTCCCTCCAACTCTGCAAGAAAATGATTATGATGAAATATTATTTTATGTGCTGAGAAGTACGTAAAAGAAAGAAACCTTTAGATAACATTGGAAGAATGTAAATTGTTTCAGCTGTCCTAGGAAACAGTCTGGAGGCTCTTTTACAAATTAAAAATACAACCACCATATGGTCCAATATTCCGGCTTCTAACTATTTATCCAAAGAAATTTAAATCAGGACCTCAAATGTCTGTTCTCCTATACTCACCACAGTGTTCGCCCCATTATAAAGAAACAACCTAAGTGCCTATTGGTGCTTGATGGGATAAAGAAAATGCAATATACACTTGCAATGGGCTTTTATTCACCTTTTTGCTGAGTGAAATAAGCCCAAGAGACCATCAAATGCTGCATGATTTCCCTTACTTGCAGAGTTCTTGAACTCATAGAAGCCGACAGTAGAATTTTGGCTTTCAGAGGCTGCAAGAGTGGAGATGAGAGGTATAGTTTGCTAAGAAATTTCCCCCAGAGGGTTCATTAATTGACTTGCTTCCCACAAGGTAGTAGTAGACACTTCTGCGTACCTATATGGCAAGGTGGAACTAGGTAAAGATGTTCTTGGTATTATCCCTGGTAGAATGTCCTGTCTAGCTCTCTGCCGTGTTGGCGTGAACAGCCACCCTTCTGCTCTCCCCGTTACTCTGATGCTCTGCTCAAATCCCTGGAACCAAGAAATGATGGGGTAAAGCTTCTGAAATAAATCTTTCCCCCTTAAGCTGATTTTATTATAGTAACACAGAGCTAGTTAGTACAGGAGGAGATGGTTGAAAGGATGCTCTCCAGGCTACAGAACCTACAGTCAACAGCACTGTGTCTCATGATTAGAGTTTGCTGAGAGTACACCCTATGATAATCATTCTTTCCTTATGCATATAGCATAATAGGGTTGGGACAGTGGAAAATCTACAAGATAATAGATGTGCCTACGGCCTTGATGGTAGTGACTGTTTTGGAAGATTGTAGCTTTATCTATGTTAAGTTTCACAAAACTTATATGCAGTTTTTCTGCCCCAATTATAGTTCAGAAAATTAATTTAAAAATATACCCATTTACGTTGAAATAAAAAATAAACTCATAAGCGCTTACATGTAATAGGAGGGAAAAAGTCCTTCTTGAAGCTTAATTCTTATTCAATTACCAGACAAATACAGAACTTGGACAATAGAACACAGTTGATTCTTAACAAGTTGACATTTCCGAAAAGACTTTCTCCAAAAAGATTACAGAGGAATCGGAATTGTGACACCGTAAGTCAATTCAAATGATCAATGCTTTCCTAACTTCTATCTGTATGTACGTCTCTCAAAGTCCCACATTTACCACAGTTGTTTCCTCTCTTTCTGTCCCCTCTGTATTTTATGGTGTGCAAGTTAATGTGTGTGTGTCTACTGGACCTGGAGATAGATGATTTGTCTAGACTGACTGCCTGGAAATCCTCAGGGATCTACCTTTTTTTTCTTCATAGCCCCACAGCTTGGGTTACAGGTACATGCCACAGTGCCTGGCTTTTGAAAGGAGGTTCAGATGATCATAATCAAGTTTTTATTTTTTATTTATTTTTTATTTTGGCTTGCATAGCATTGGCTTTGCTGCCTAAGCTATCTCAGCCACCATCACTCTCTGTGCGTATGTGCTGTGTTTATGTGAGCATTTAAACGACCTGCATCAACATATGCATAATTGGACATATAATCATGTTCTTTCTTCTGAATCCCTTTGTATGAGTCATAGATACAATTCACTAAGTATTGAGAATATTTTCCATGAGTCAAAGAGATTCCCCCCAAATAACCACATTATATTGATCTATATGTGGAACATTTAAAATGACATGAGGTTACTACTGGATATATAGTCTATAATGAGGCTTCTGCTGCACCCTAATATCCTTCATGGCATCTTTCTTCCAGGTTCAGATCCCGTTCCACACGCTACATACACTTTATCATCACAATTCCTGATCCTTTTTCCTCCAGGACACCAAGCCCAATGTCATGTTCAAAGGCTGTGTGTTGCTCTGCTTTGTGGAGAGTGGACTGTAGCTAGGATGTGTCCAATCGTTTTTCGTGTTATGGCCCTATTTCCCACTGTTGGCATAAGGAATACATAGATGATGTCGCATCTACTTTCAACAGTTTTCTCCCACTGTTGCAGCATTTCGTCTGATTAACTGGAAAAAGGCAATGTCTTCTAAAGCTTTTTATTTTAATGTAGCAGATAATGTGAGTTAGACTTTTAAGGTTCTGGGACGATATTTTCCTGTCTAAACTCTTTTAGTATTGATGGCTTTTCCTGGGTCAATTATTATGGTGGCGGTATTGAAATAAGCTGTGTTTCTAATGTACTGCATGTGCTAGACTGAGATTCCAGTTTAAGAACCTATAACAATATACAGGATGCATTCATAATAGGACTGATCTTGGCATTGCTTAATGAAACTTTCCTCTATTTTCTGAGATGATACATCATTACCTGTGAATATCAGTTATTTTCTAGAACAATCAGATGTATGCAAGTGTGTGGGAAAATAACATATGGCTCTAAGTGACTGTCTCTGTGGTAGAAGTACTTGCATTATATAAAATCTCCATATGTTTTCCCTTGTATCAGTTGTCCTTGAGGCTGCGGTGGCAAGAAACTAGTCCTGGCCAGCAACCCAAGAATAGAACTGATAAATCACTACCGCAAGGAGCTTCTACAAGCCCCGCACGACCCTCGGCTTCTCCTTTGACTTTGTCAGGACGATAAACACTGAGAGCTGAAATCAAGAGCCACAACACTGGTGCTGCCAGGCTGCTGAATCACTGTGGCAACAACTAGGCTAGAGGACTGCTTGACCTGCCAAGGACTTGGCATGAGTGAAATGAGCTCTTTCGAGCTGCTAGGCTCTGAGGTTATTGCCACAGTAGAAGTCTGCCAAAGCCAGTTATTATCTTAGTCAATGATCTGAATTTTCTAAGAACCATCTTTGATTTAGTATGGTGAGTTACCATCTGTATTATGCTACTGCATTATAAAGTAATGGAGAAACAATGGCTGCAAACTATTCAACATAATCCCATATGTGGTGTGTGTGTGTGTGTGTGTGTGTGTGTGTGTGTGTGTGTATATATATATATATATATATATACATATATATATATATAATGTTATAAAATGTATATATGTATACATACATAAATAAGGATATATATGTATACATATAGGATTATATTATATCATGTATGATATATATGTATACATATATGTATACATATATAGAGATCCTCATTTGCTGGACTGGCTATCTTCAACTTAAGTTGGAGCTGAGGGTTATAGTTCATAGAGCTGGTGTTATAAGCTGGCTAGTTAGGCTCTGCAGCTTACACCTGGTCATCACAAAGCATTTGCACCAAGGAAATAACCACAAGCTCAGTCCTGTTGGCCATCTGTCCTTTCTCCTGCCAACCACAAAGCTGGCTGGTAATAGTCAACAGTGGATATCTGGCTATCTTTTTTCTTGAGTTTCTGTTGCTAATAAGAGTGAGCATTTGACTTAAGACTGACAGAGAATAATTGAGAAAAAAATTAGAAGCAAGAATTAAAATAGGCTTCTCTCTCTTAAAACTGTCTATTTTCCAAAGGAAACATGTATATGTGATCAAAACAAGATAGGTATTCAAATGTGTATTGTAGCATTCACTATTCAAATGCACAGACATGGAATAATAGTAGAGTACTGTACTGGCTGGTTCTGTGTGTCAACTTGACACAGGTTGGAGTTATCGTAGAGAAAGGAGCTTCAGTTGGGGAAGTGCCTCCATGAGATCCAGCTGTGGGACGTTTTCTTAATTAGGGATCAAGGTGTGTGGGGGGGTTGTGGGTGGTTCCATCCCTGGGCTGGTAGTCTTGTGTTTCATAAGAGAGCAAGCTGAGCAAGCCAGGGGAAGCAAGCTAGTAAGTAACATCCCTCCATGGCCTCTGCATCAGCTCCTGCTTCCTGACTTGCTTGAGTTACAGTTCTGACTTCCTTTGTTAATCAACAGGAGTGTGAAAGTGTAAGCTGAATAAGTCCTTTCCTCCCCACCTTGCTTCTTGGTCATGATTTTTGTGCAGGAATAGAAACCCTGACTAAGGCAAGTACTTTATAGCAAGGAGAATAATTTCCAAATAATATACTGTGGGTTTCACTAATGTAATGAGTAAAAGAAGGTAGACATTGAAAGGGGGCATATGGGAGACTTTTGAGTCCTAATGATATCCTGCTTCTCCATCAGGATGCTGGAAATATTTATTCTGAACAAATATATCATGTAATACATATTTAAAAATATGTTGCCATTTTCTTTGATAAAAAGTTTTAAAATAATTAATTAGATTTTTAAAATGTGTGTGTGTGTGTGTGTGTGTGTGTGTGTGTGTGTGTGTGTACAGGAGTGCAGGTGCCCACAGAAATAAGAAATGGGTGTCAGATCCATGGTAGGTATGATGGTTTGTATATTCTAATAGTACAGTATTAGAAGGTGTGGCCCTGTTGGAGTAGGTGTGGCCTTGTTGGAGTAGGTGTGTCACTGTGGCTGTGGGATTTAGGACCCTCATCCTAGCTGCTTAGAAGCCAGTATTCTGCAAGCAGACTTCAGATGAAGACGTAGCACCCTCAGCTCCTCCTCTACCATGTCTGCCGGGATACTGCAATGCTCCTTCCTTGGTGATAATAGACTAAACCTTTGAACCGGTAAGCCAGCTCCAATTAAATGTTGTCCTTATAAGAGTTGCCTTGGTCATGGTGTCTGTTCACAGCAGTAAAATCCTAACTAAGACAGTAAGAAATTGAGATGAAGACACACAAAAGAGAGTAGCTTTTCTTGTCCTTCCTACATTAAAATAAAGTTGTGTGAGATGCAGATGCACTGTGGGAGCCTGCAGCAACTATGTCGGGGCAGGCTATGAGTGAGGCTCAAGAGGCTGCCATTGATGCAACTAGAGTTAGTACTCAGAGCCAGTGTTCTTGTCTTGGAACCTCCTCTGTCCTTGTCTTTTAGAAGGAATACATGCTATTTTTGTTAGATTAAAAGTCATTAAAATGACTCTGACTGGAGATGAAGGCATTCTTTGAGCCAATGAAAAATATTGAAAGGATTGCAAGAGGAGTGGCTGTATATAATTTTCAAGGAAGTTATTCTTAGTTTATTATGCTGGGCACACTCACCTACCTGCTCTCAAATGCCTCCTCTTCAAGAATGGGCAGTTTCTCCTCCCATACCTCTTCCATTCCACTGTCCATTTCTGTCTCCTTTAATATACCTAGTATCTGAAATCACACTTGAATGTACCTGTTTCCCTTCCAGAATACTGGATTTTCCATACCACCAAAGGTGGCCTCCCTACTGTCTGAAACTAGGTGTGGCAGAATAGAATTCATGCACAGTTTTAAACAGAGAAACAAAGAACACAGAGAATGCATACACTGGCAGACAATGTTAGGGTTCTGATACCTGCTGGGTTGTTTAAGATCCTCTTCTTTGATTCTCTCGTCACCCTATTTCTTGCCTTTACCTCCTGTTACTGTACTCAGACCATAAAGGCGTCTTCTGCTGGAAGGTTCTCTTTTCTTGTTTGTATTTGAGATTCAAGGGAATAGCTCTTACCCAGTTCTGCCTTCAAACTTACTCACAGGTCTCAGGTCTGCAACCTGATTGCACTGTCTGTTTTTATAAAAGAATTTAAAGGAACCAGCAACGATTCCCCCTCTATAGCTGGTATATATTCAAAACCCCTCTAGCCATAACATTTTAGTACTTTCAAAATAACCCAATAGGGAACATC
This sequence comes from Apodemus agrarius, assembly GCA_964023405.1. NCBI lineage: Eukaryota > Metazoa > Chordata > Mammalia > Rodentia > Muridae > Apodemus > Apodemus agrarius. The sequence continues at coordinate 44,251,766 of OZ030008.1, read as the reverse complement.
TCATTTATACAATGAGACTGAAGTGTCATGAGGCTTGGATGTCACTAATATAGTGTGCTATAGGGTAGCACATCTGCTTTAATTAATATCCACCAGGGATATGAAAACATAGGTGAATGGGAGTGCAGCTTAACCTGTGAGGAGCACCGATCAGTCTAGGCTGAAACAAAGCCTACTTCCAAGCATGGAGATGAAGATGTAGTTTATCTTAATCAGTACAGTGAGTGTTAGCTCCAGTCTGTCTGTGGAGGAAAACATGCCAAAGAAAGTGACAGTGGAATTTTAACAGCTCCTCTTCATCCTTGCCAGTCTGCATAAGCACCCAGGTGTCTCTGTGACATGTTCGATGCTCTAGCCATCACAACTAAAAATACTTCTCTGCAAAACTGCCACAGGGTAAAGGCTTTGACATGACATATCAACTCTGGCTGTAGTCTCTCTCTCTCTCTCTCTCTCTCTCTCTCTCTCTCTCTCTCTCTTTCTATATATTTTTTCAATGACACTTCGAACCCTTCCCATCAAAATTGAAACTGACAATTGCAAACCTAAAAGATTTAAGAGAACAAATGGTCCCCATGCTTTCCTTCAAGCCCAGTTAGACAGGCTGAATGTACCTTTAGCTCAGCTGTGGGCTAGAGAGCAGATCTTAGGCATGGAATAAATTCAAATATTTCAACAAAGGTAATAGAATGGAATGACCTCACCTGTCCACTTTTCCCCTTATATGCTAATTTGTTTCAAGCCACCAACCAGGCATTCCCCATAGTATGTGGCCTCTGGTACCAAAATGAAATATGGAGGGAGGACTTTTTCAAAATGAGACGGGGTAAGTAATACCATTTAATGGGAGAATGTAGGTCCAGAAGGCGGTGGATGATGTGATCCTACAGAGGTGTATGAATGTGTCTTTTGAATTTTTTTCTAAAGAGTAGAAGGAAACTGGGGTGGTGGGTAGAGAGGGCCAAAGTTGTGAAGAGAATTTCTTTGTTAGGAGGAAAACTAAGACTATGTCATAACAATGGTGGCTTAAGAAGAAGTGTAGTTAGAGTGATGCCTTTGCAGATGCAGGACAGGTTGACAGTGGACATCACAATAAGGTTTGGACTCAAAAGGAGCCAAGATGGTGCGTTCTAAGCAAAAGGGATGAAGGCAGAGTGTGTGGTACCAATGTAAGCTTGATCATGTGGCAGGCAGGGCTGTATCCCATTGTGCTAGCATCCTTTTTCTTACTAAGGCAAAAAAGTGAGACCTTTCACTGAGGCTGAGAATAGAAGAAAAGGGAGGCAGTATGGTGACTAATTAGGGATCAGCAGAGCGAGTGGACGTGGGAAACATACCGAGCCGAGCAGCAGCCTTAGCACTGGGAGTGGATTGTGTCCCTGAATGCAGAGAATTTCTCCATCCACTTTTAACTGGGCAAGTGTGGACAGTGTGGGAGAAGGATTGAACAAAACCAAGACTAGAGTTTTGCACAGTGAACTCAAGAAGGAAGAGAGAAAATATGTGGAGAAGAGGAGTAACCAAACTGGAAGACAAAAATCCGAGTTGGCACAGGCCATAAGAGACCCAAGGGGCAATGAAAAGGTAGTAAGATCTACAGACATCAAGTCACAGAGGTTTGTAGACCTGTTAAGCGTGAAGCACTATGGGACTGAATATAAGGATTCACACAGGAAATGATTCCTGTCTCCACACAGGGCTCTGTGTGGATGGAGAGTGGTCAAGGATAGGTGCAGAGCAGAGATGGTCACCCCACTGTTATGGCTGCCATGGGAACAGCAGACACACACCAGAGATTAAGGTAACTTTTCTGATAAGGCAAAGATAAGAAAACTGCAGTTCCATAGTAGAATGCTTGCACGAAGTGTGTATGGTGTTCTTGACTTAATTCTCAGCAGTGGAAAAAGAAAATGAGAAAGAGAAAGAGAAAGAGAAAGAGAAAGAGAAAGAGAAAGAGAAAGAGAAAGAGAAAGAGAAAGAGAAAGAGAAAGAGAAAGAGAAAGAGAAAGAGAAAGAGAAAGAAATAAAAAGAAAAAAGAAAAGGAAAGGAAAGGAGGAAGGAAGGAAGAAGGAAGAAAGGAAAGAAAGAAAGAGAAACAAAGAAAGAAACAAAAAAAGAGAGAGAAACAAAAGGATTATTAAAAGGCACAGGGCAAAGCATGGTGGTGTACACCTTTAATCCCAGCATGTGGAAACAAGATATATACAGATCTCTGTGAATTCAAAACTAGCTTGATATATATAGAGTTCCAGGCCAGCTACAAATACATAAGGAAACTCCACCCCTTTTTCATGGAAGCCATTACAAAAACAGAATGTAGAGAAGATGTAAATAAATATTTCAAGACTATTATTGTTAGAAAGTTCTAGAACTTTTCTAGCCAACCCCTCTTTATAGGTGAATAGCTGAGATTCAAAAGGGCTGGAGGGTTCGCTTCGCTTAGCAGACAGGTATAATACAGAACTTTGGTCACTTTTCAAATGGGAATGTTATTCTCTTTATGGTGGTTGAGCCACATGAAATTGACGGTGCAAAGGTAAGAAAATGGCCAAGTGTTGCCAATTTTGTGAAGCTCAACTTGTACGTTCCAGTTCTCTTTCCTTTACAGCAATGTGTTAAGGGACAGGAATTTTAAAATAAAATATTTCCTACATGCTCCTCCCTAAATTTCCAAATTTTATCCAGAAAATGTGTGCAGGGGCTGAACAATAAATCTACTGAAACTGGAATTTGTCTCTAAGGAGTAATGATATTTTAAAAATCCAAAATAACAGGTCTGAGTGACTGTCACAAGTGTGGGCAGGATTACAGCCAATCCTCAAAGTAAGGTGACCCAGGAGGGCCATAAGTGGATTATGATTATAAACACAATGCTTACGGATAAGGAATTATACTACTTAAGGGAAGCATGAGAATGGCCAGCAAGGTGTGGATCAAAACAAACCAGTTACACAGCTGCCAATGTTGAAGTCTCCACCCCTTTCCCATAGGAGACTATCCTACCTTCTTTAGAAGATGCTCTTGGATCTCAATGACATTTGCAGGAAAGCACAGGTCCTCACCTCTGAAATGCCTCAGATCTCAGATCTCAAGTTTATAATTTGGCTTCTCATTAGGATATGACCTGAAAGAAAGGCTGTCCCAAACAGAGGACACCTAAATGAAATTCTTAAGAGTTTGTGTTTATATTGCACATTGATACACTAGTCCATTGCCTTCCACACATCATTGTCTATATCATACAGTCATAGTTAATGTGAGTTCATATTTAAGAAATAATAAAGCAATTGATTGCAGGAACATGAATATCCCTTGGCTCTGCCCCAGAGACTTTTCTCAAAGATTCAGTGGAACTGCTCAGCTTGTGAGCAGGAAAGGATGGAAGCATTGGAGTTAAAATCACAGAAACAGCCTTTAACAAAAGAGGAGCAGGTTGAAAATATCCTAATTTCCTCACTTCACATTGGGTAAGCTGAGGCATGTATTACTTTTCTGTGGGTCTTGCGAAAAGGGCTGTTTTATTTAATTTTATTTTTTTAGATTCTAATATGGTTACAATGTTTCTCCCTTCCCCTTTCTCCCAACAAACCTCTCATATATCCCTCCCCACTCTCCATCAAATTTATGGCAATTTGCATTAATTGTTATTGCACGCATATTTGTATTTGTATATACATATATTTCCAAATATAACTTTTGAGTTTGTATAACGTTTCTGCATGTGTTATCCCTCATCATGGAAATTTTTCCTTGCAATAGACAAAGGCCACTATCGAAAATCACAACCAATCGCAATGTAGAGTTGCAGAGCCCAGTCCCGGTGGATACATCTACAAGACACTCCTACACTTAAGGCTCAGGGAATATTGAAGAAGAGGGGCTGCTTATAAACAAGCTCAAGCTAGTAAAGTTAATATTCTGAAAAATCCATGTTCTTCACCCTTCAAAATCAAACCAGAGCCATAACAATGACAAAGTGGAGAAAGTCACCTACCTGGATCTAAGTAGAAGCTGAACTCCTATGAGTGCATCTTATTCCCTGCCACAATGGCAAAAAAAAAATAGGTATAGCTATGCCATGCATTGGCCCACTAAGCTCTGTTATGCATAAGTGTTAACTGTGCATGGGAGTGAGCCAATAACAACTTAATGTCTTCAACCATTGGTCTGGAAGACCACTACTTTATAACTATATTTGAAAGTGAACAAGAGAAGGTCAAAGTCAACTGTATACTAGATTGAAATGGATGAGTAGGTGAAACACTCATGAAGGCATATGGAAGGAGGGAACACAGAAGTAAAAGAACCAAGAGGGGGCACCAGGAGAGAGGACGGCGTTATAGACTGCAAGGTTGGAGCCCTCAGTTACGTGTGGTTATCATCTAGTTGCCACAGTACCACTACAAGTTTAATGAAGCCCCATTTTGAAGCTGAAGAAAGCAGGATTTAGGTTAAGACTAAGATGAACATTAGTCCGCGGTAGGATGTGTGCCAAGCAGTGTGAGTGAAGAACACAAGTCTGCCCTCTTGCTCTTGTCCCTCTATATTATACTGACAACCAAAAGAGCTATATTTCTGTTACATATAGCTAAAAACAAAACTAGCCCGAAGAAGTTATATCACACACACACACATACACACACACACGCACACAGGAACAACTCTCAAACCTGGTCACTTACAAATGCTATAGCAAGGTTAAGAAAGTGACATGGGTCCCTCCATGTACTCCTTGGTTGGCAGTTTAGTCCCTGGGAACTCGGGGGTGGGGTGGGTGTGGGGTACTGGTTGGTACATATTATTGTTCCTCCTATGGGGCTGCAAACCTCTTCAGCTCCTTGGGTCCTTTCTCTATTTGCTCCATTGGGGACCCTATGCTCAGTTTATTGGTTGGTTGTGAGCCATGGATATTTTGATCCACCTTCTAAGAAGGATCAAAGCATCCACACTTTGGTCCTCGCTGTATCATCTCTGGCAGTACAAACCCTCTCTACTAAAAGAGGTGGAGGAGAAGGAAAAACAGAGAGGGCCCCAGTATTTTTCTATTAAGACTAAAGGGTAAAAGCTACAATGGGACAAAACGGCAACATGCATGCTAATGTCAGAGAGGAACTGTGAGACATCACCTCACTCCACCAGCCTACCTAAATATAAAAAGACAATTCCCCATCTTGCAGATGATGGGAAATAACTGGGCAGCTTGTGTAACAGTGCTGGGATTACATGAGGGTTCATTTGCTCTGTTACCCAAAAGCAACAAAGAGTGTAAGATGGTGATATGGGCTTCATTTATTAAAAACTTGTATATAGAATAATATTCATTCTTTTTTCTCTTTATATTAATTTTTAAAGTTAACATATAAAGCGATGGGTTTCATTGTGCTGCTTCAGGTACTTGTGTTTTTTCTGGTGTTTTTTTTTTTAACTTCATCTTCTTCTCATCCTGTACTGTCTTCCATTGTGTCTTCTGCTCTCCCTGACTGACTACTTTCTTGCACCAGAGAGATCTTCCTTCTGCTTTCCTGGCACGTGTCATTATTTCCTTTATTTCTCCTTAAAAAGTCTTCATACTCTCTAATAATCCTTTTTTCTCTAGTTTTATACAACACACAGAAAAATACACACAACACACAATCACACCTACACACACAAACACGTAACACACACAGAGCCACACTTCCTTTGGGTCAAGACTCAAGCCTGAATACAAAATTTATTTATGTATTTTTGTGCAGTGTATATACATTTTCTGATGGTAATCTTATACAATAATTTCATCATTTGGGCTTTGACCTGTTTGCAAAGTTTTCAACTTGCAAGATCATATTGTCAGTCAAAGCGCTTTGGAATTTGAAGCATTATAAGTTTTGGGTTTCCACATTAGGGATACTCAACCTCTATAATATGAACAGTTATACCCTGATATATTACTTGCCTAACAACAGACAAAGGAATTTGCTGACTCACAACAATGAATCTCTGCAATATACCAGTAACTACAGCAGTACATACTCTCCAGAATTGAATAAATTAATTAAAAGTGGCAGAAGTCAGATCAGTCATTGCCTTAGGGGTATAGTAGGAAGAAGCCTTGGGGGATATTTTAGGGTGACATAAATGTTTTGTCTTTGTGTGTGGTTATACATATGTATACATTTGCAAAAATGCATGCAACTATATAATTTTGATTTGTGCCTTTAACTTAGTATAATTATATGTAATTTTCTTTAAAAGAAAAACAAATTCATCAGAGAATTCATAATGACATGAGGACGGCTGGGTAAATTCTTTGTTGTAACTTCCTGTTTAAGGTTGCTGAGCAGTGCTATTTCATGAACAGAGTCCACATGGCTTTGCCTTCTCTGTAGTGAGTAATTTTCCAAATCTACAGCACTGTCATTTCTCTCGGTTACAAGTGAAGACACAGCAAAACTTCAAGGTTCCTTCCAGCATGGAGTGTCACCTTATATTTTTCTTTAGACAGAATATTGAGTCTAAGTTGTAGTGCTTCATTCTACTCAAAGTTATTTCCGCCATGAGTACATATTAAAATCAGCTTGACAGATCTAAGAGTCTATGTAGCACATACAAATGCTTTAGAAATAATGTGAGTTGAGTTTTCTTCAAAATATAAGTTGTGAATATAAGTCGTTTATTGTAATAAGGGTTAAATAAGGGTTTCATAATACCTAGTAAAGAAATGCAGTTTGGATAGAGTACTCGGAGAAAAGAAAATGACTCGCCAGCTCTAGAATTTGCATGTTTATCTTGCGAAGAACACTGGAATTGCTTCACATATGTAATCAGACAGAACTCTCACAGCTCCCCTGTGAAGTAGGTAATTACTGTATCATGGGTGCCAGATGAAGACACTGAGGCTCACATAGATGAACATATCAACATATCCAAAGTCCAGAGCTAGCAAAAGAAAACTCAGAATTCCATCCTATGGCCTGTGAACTCAATAATGAGTATCTTTGCTGCCCAAGAGAGAAATCAACAGATGTATTCACCCAGCAGCATTTATAAGGAGCTGTCTCTTTCAAGCACTAATGACAGTTTTTAGTAGCTGCCCATTCCTTGCAACGTGTTGAGTTTGTGTTCTATTACAGAGCGTAGTGGCTTTAATTCTACACATTCTTTGATGTTTCTATTTTCAACGAGTATAGCTTAATATCCTTACCTCTAGATATGGATTGGAGTTAGTGATTTGTTGGTAGTACAGAAAATAAAGCAAATATGGTATGTCACTTCTGGGACTAGGTCTTAACACCCTTCAACTCTTCTATTACTCACCCTCTTGGACTATTATCAGAGGAGGAAATTACCTAACACTGGAGAATATGTATGCAGCCCTCTGAAGAGGCCAATTAGGTAGAGGGTTGAGAGTTCTGCCAATAGCCATGTGAATGAGTTTGAAAAAGGTTTTTCTTCCAGAGCCAGAGTCAGGTCTTCAGCAAATCTCCTGACTAAACACACCCATAAAAGAACTTGAACTAGAAATGTGTAGCTAAGTTGTTTTGAATCACTGGTTCAGCCTAATTATGGGATTAAAACCTGCTTACTACATTAAGCCAATAAGTTTGAGCATCATTTTCCTAATATCACTAAGTAGACAAGAACATATTTACCATAAACTAACTTTATAAGATATACTAAGAAACAAAGGACTGAAGGAAACAGAAAAGGGATACAATTTGGGGCATGGTGTCAAGCCTCAGGGTAGGCAAGGCATCTCTGAGACACTTCACTAAAGACAAGAAGAAAGAGGAATGAAGGGTGTTCCTTAGCTTTGGAAACATGGAGGTAGTTGCTTCCTTGATCAGATCAGGGACATCAGGAGAGGTGAAATCAAAGCCCAATTAGAGTATGATAAAGAGTACCGAATAGCATGTAGAATCGTATGATTAAATCTTCCTCAAAATCTTGACTAGAAAAAAGCAACAGAAATGTTGGCAAAATTAACATGGGCATGAAGGACCACTGATGGTGCTGATGTAATTCTCAGAAGGGAGACATCATTTATTCATGCACAAGCCTGGGGAAAGTCCTATGAAAAGGATTGAACACATAAAATAAAGATGCTCATGTAGGTCTAGAAGATAAGAAATTAGATTGGAATGGGATTTCAATTAGATTGCTTGAAGTTCTATGTGCCTAACAATGAGGGAATTCACGACCAGTGCTTACAGATAGAGTAACAGTTACCTCATAAGTACATTTACATTCTCATTTCTAATTATGTAACTATTAGTTAAACTATTAAGAAAAATACTCTAATTGGATTAATGTTTATTTTTAAGATAATGAGTTGGGATTTGAGCAATTTTTAAAAAAAGATTTATTTATTTATTAATGATGTGCATGTGAAGGGGACACACATTGCAGGTGCCACCTGAGGGTATTCAATCCTCTGACACTGGAGTTACAGACAGCTGTGAGCCTCCCAGTGATGGGGGAGACAGAAGTTAGGTCTGCTGAAGAGCATGAGGCCCTTATTCATTGCTTAGCACCCTCTTCAGCCACCCACCCCAAAAAACTTTTAGACGATGCTATGAATTGAACCCAAAACTTATCCTTTGCAAGGAAAATACTTTACCACTGGAATGAATTTCCAGCCCAAGTTTGTAATTTGTATTTGAGATAGGGTTTCACAAAGTTGCTCAGACTGGTCTCACTACATACTCAAAAATTCACAACACAAGCCCAGACCCACACCTCAAAGTTGTGTTTGCCTGCCTCAACCTCCTAAGGAGAACATATAATGAACATGTGCCAAGGTTTGATTGTCTTAATATTTTCCATCTTCCAAGTTCATAGATAACTGCACATTGTTATGAGTAAGGTATCCATGTTGTCGTTTAGCTAGATGTATGTATGTGCGTATGTATATGTAGATGGATGATAGATTGATGATTGATAGATAGATACATACATAGATAGGTAGATAGATAGACAGACAGATAAGTAGATAGACAGACAAATAGATAGAAGTATAGATAAATACACAGAAATTTTAGTAGCTTAATCTGACTCATGGAAGTAGTGATACATTATATAAACAATATATTTTGCTTCCCTTTTAAAATCATTATGAAATATTGTGATATCTTGCAAAATTAGCATTTACACTACTATTCTGTTGTAGTATTTAATTTTCACGATCCGTTCTGGACTCAGATTATATAGTTCATAAAATTATATTTGCATCCTGGCTGGTATTTTGACGTGAATAGATTATAATGCTGTCCAGTCTATGAACTCAGCACCAGTTGAGTAGCTGTGGCGCTCACTGTACTCCATAATATTTGTCCTCCTAAGTGTGTTTTTACTATTTTTAATATGGTTTTAACACTCTAGTTAATATTTTAGCAGCTTCCTTGAAATCATTTTTTTATTATTATAACCAAAGATATTGGCTAGCATTATCAGTAAAAGGTAATATACTAAAGGCCTTTGAATTTAGCTAGCATCAAAGGGCAAACATATCAATGCATATAAACCAAAATAATTACAAAAATATGTTCCTTACTAATAGTTTGAAGCCCAAAACCAGAGGAAATTCTGAATAAATATGTACATAAGCCTGCTGCATTTTCTGTGAAACAGAAGATGGGCTATATAGAAAAACCAAGGGAAGAAACTCAGACACAGGCAGACCACCACTATTCAGTCTTCCTTACCTAAACTCTGCTCTCTGTATATTTACATAGAGGAATAAGTCGACCTAATGTGTCCAGTTGAAATACATGTAATTTAGTAACAAAAAGAGATATTATCTTCATTTTGGTATAGTGCCCTCTTTCCAGTCATTCAACAAGTCTTTGTATTTATTATTCAAGACAGAGGCCAGCTGATGTACTTTCTTCTGGTTTTGAAACACACATATCAAGTTATTGCTTTCCCCAAATATTACAGTCACAAGCTGTGTTTCCAGTCTGTATCTTCAGTACATGGAATTACTTACATTATCAAAGGAAATCTCAAGATTATTAGATAATTACTAAAAAAATTGAATTAATTTCCCTCTTCAAAGTTGCATGATTAATGAGTCCATGTCATTGTTAGAATTATCACTATACATTCTTACATTCATACATGATATGTATGATTCTAACAAAACACAAACAGAATGAACGTTGGTGACAAATGCCATGAAGCCAAGAATTGTAATGTCACAATTTGGAGACACTTATGGCAAAATGTGCTAATGACTGAGAGAATAACAGAATTTGTTTTCCTATCTTTTCAATTTCATCAAATTCTTTCCAGTTGCTCTAGTTCCCTGTGTGTGTAGCTCCTTGGAAAGCTATCAAGACTTGAAGTAAGATAAAATGCTGTCTCCAGATATGGACATGTTGAAAATGGTTCATTTTATAGAGACATTCTCAGACTAGGAGAACAATCAGTGATTACTCTCTCAAGGGCAGAAGAAAAGACTAAGGAAAAGATAATAAAGTAAGGCATTAAAACAAAAGAAAAACATTAAAATCCAGCTGCCAGTGACTTAGACAAGGTCAGCAATCATCAAGACTTTGGCATATTCAGTCCTATGCTGTTGCTTGCAATGGCGTCAAGCACACCACAATTAACACCTAGGCAGTCCTTAAAATAGTGTGTCTGTGGATGTGGTGTAAAATGACACAAGGTCAGTTTTCAGGAGAGTAAATCAGAGAGTGGCAGCCTGTAACACACTTGTTGTGGTATGCTTGTAAATTTGTTTCTCTCTCCTGCTTTACCTAACTAAGGCATTCTCTGATTGGCTTTAATAAAGATCCGATGGCCAATCAGCTGGGCAGAAAGTGGAAGGTGGATTTTCTGAGAGGGAGAAAGGAACCCTGGCAAGAAGTAGAAAGGTCCTTTTTGCCAGGAGACATGGGAAGAGATGGACATGACTAAAGGCCTGGAAGGCACAGCTCCCATGAGGATGGGGCTAGGTGGTCGAGTTAAATTAAATGAGCTAGTTGAAAGTCTGCCCAGCCAAGGGCTAAGCTTTGAAATATAATATTAAATAGTCTTTGTGTGGTTATTTGGGGGGAACTAGTTGGTTAAGAAATAACTGCTTAGATATTAATTTCCAATGTTAATTAATATATACAGAATATTAATTATTATTTTTACACACACTGGTCTGTTCTAGCTATGAACCAGTAGCCACACGATTAGTGATTAGCATTGGGATAGAAGACTTCACTCTTCCTTCTCATCCGTGCTCCATTCTTATTGTCTAGTCCTTTTTCCTGATAGCTGTTGTGCCATGACTACTAGTCTTCCCACCTGCTTCCAGGAAGAAGAAATAATGCAAGACCCAAATGTATCAATAGAAACGATCAATATGACTGTCTCTTCAAGATATGCAGCCAGCCAACATGTCTCTCAGTAGACAAATGGCTTAAGAAAATGTGATGTATATACACAAAGCAAAATATTATTCATTCACAAAAATAATGAAACAGAGGTGGACAGCTCATTAAGTGAAAAGAATTCAGGTACAAATGCTACATTTCTTTTTTTTTTTAACTTGTTTGTGAAAAGTGAGCTCACAGAAGAACAGAGTGGTGGTCACTAGGATTGGGAAAGAGGAAAGGTAACAGAAAAAGGAAAGAATGAGGTTAGATTCCAGGTCCCTAAAAGAGTTAAGTTGGTGAAGTAGCTCTGGCATCCTATAGTACCGCCAGCCATTTAAGATTGATGCAGCATTGTAGGGGATTACCAGGACAGAGAAGTGGGAGGGGTTTGATGGGGGAATGGGCAGAGGGAAGAGGGCTTATGGGACTTATGGGGAGGGGGGAACTAGGAAAGGAGACATCATTTGGAATGTAAACAAAGAATGTAGAAAAAATTTGGATAGAAGACTCTGAAGGTTCCTAACACAGAGAATTGATAGATTTGGGGAAAATGTAAATGCCAGGTACAAGTGATGCTAGATACACTAAGCCTGTCCCACACTGTGGGTTTTAAGTAGGCTGATAGCTGCCTACTTAAATGGATGTATTTAAGCATTTTGTATTCGTTCATTCATACAGCTGGTGAGGAAAGCAAGAAAAACTTCTCTACTTCAGCATTATATTTAAGTTAAAACAAGGGGCCGCAGGTTGAGCCAAACCACAGTTTAGCTTTAGTTGCACTATTTAACTAAAACACAGTGAATTCATACAGTTTTGCTATGAACATGAAGTGAGACAAGTGAAAGGTGGCAGAAAATATGGTATAGAAAGACAAAGTGCATTATCTGGTTTCACAAGGGCAGGGTGCAGGCCTGTCTTTCTCCCTTCTTCCCTGTGCCAGGCCCTACAGAAGCTTGCTAACAACAGGGCCAGCCTCCGGGCCTTTGCACTGCCTGAACTCTCTGCATGGAATGCTTGACCCCTTGATTTTCACGTGGCTGCCTTCTCTTGTTTCTTTCAAGTGTTCGTTCTGTAATTCCATTCCAATCTAGAGTCCAGAGTTCCTGATCACTGCCACTGTTGGCCTGTAAAGATTGGATCCAGTATTGTAGACCCAGAACAGAGAAATCGTGGGGGGGGGAGGGGGAATAGTGGGGAATAGCATGGGGGGAGAGGAATTATGGGACATATGGTGGGGGGGGTAACTGGGAAAGGGGAAAGCCTTTGGAATGTAAACAAAGAATATAGAAAATAAAAAAAATTTTGAGATTATAATCATGTCATTTCTCCATGTACCCCTCCTGCCTCTTCTTCAAATTGATTGCCTCACTTTTCACTAATTGTACATATATGCACCCTACAATTTCAGACCCTTCTCAGTCTATATGACATACTTGTTTGTATGTTTTCAGGGCTGACCCTCTGGTATTAGACCGCCAACTGGTGAGCTCCTGCCATGTGGAAAAGTCCAAGAGTGGATGTATAATGGGGGGGTATATTGTGGGGAATAAATAAACAAACAGACAAATGACAAAAGACAAAAAAGAAGAAGAGAAAAGGAATGCTACAGCATGAAAGCAATGGGAGGAGAGGCTGAGTCTCTTAAGCATTTTCAGGAAGGACTGACACATTCAGGAAGGACTGACACGGGATTTGTCACATGCATGCACAAGGACACATTCTTTGCAATGACCTTGAAGGTTTGGTCACATGAATGTACCTTTGAGCATACATGTATGTTTAAATGTTTAAGTGGCTTTGTAAAAGAAAAGCGAAAAGAAAGAAGATCCCTGGTATCACTAAATGCGGATTTGGGACTAGCTCTTTAGCCTCACAGTCTGTCGTTTGTATTTCTCCCATTCAGATGCAGCGGATGGAAACATCAACAACGTAAAATGTGTGAGAAAATGGGGGATTTTGATTCCTCACTACTTTGCCTGCTAGTAAAACTTATTTAGCTGTTGAATTTAAAATTATTTAATAATTGTGTCTATGTATGTAATATATATATATATATATATATATATATATATATATATATATATTGAAATCAGTCTTCTTTGTAGAAAATAAAAAAGCAAAACAGCTCCCCAGAGAAGCTCTAAATTTGAGTCAGGATGACCTCCCACATCTCCCCTCGAATCCCAAGCTGCTGACTGCCTTCAGCTGAACAACCCCGAGGACAGCACTAACTCCTGCAGAACTACAAGAACAAGAAGAAGCTCATACAAGATCTTGCTGAGTGGATTGATAGAGAAAGCTGATTGTTAACCTAGAAAAACTGTCATGGAAACGGTTTCCTTTCCTTGTCTCTGGTCTCTGCCTACAGCCAACCCTCTATTTGTCTTCCTGGCGTGGCCTTAGGGAAACTCCTAACTGAGCTATAGCAGGAGTTCTCAATTCCATTTAGACTAAATGAATCAAACCGTGTGCTGTTGTGTTTCCTTTGTGGTACACTGTATGCAACAAAGGTTATTGCCTAAATCATGACTCCTAAATCTGAGCAGCTGACATTTTTGCTTCTTGTTGCTGTCAGGGTTGTATTTCTTTCAGACAGATAATTATGCAGACACTCTTCCCTTCCAAGTATACACCAGGTGCCTCACAATTCAGTGAAACAGTACTCATAAGGCAGGAGTGTTTGTTCGAGTTTAAGAGCTCCCTTAAATCTCAAATCTTTCAGAGGAAATCTTTCTGTGAAGCCACGTTTTCAGATCTCCCAAGTGGGGTTCATACTTAAGTCCTGTCATTCTTATCAATAGTTATTATTATTCAGGTTGACCTTATGAACCCTAGAAACTGGACCTACCAAAAACTCAGAAGAACATGGTGTACCTAAGTATGGCTTGAAGCACAAGTGGATCCCCTCATGCTTCCATGTATGTCGTTCCAGAAGGGAAAAAGTAAATGCTCTCCTGAATGTATCCCTGGTTCCAGGAGAGGATGGAAAAAGGCATTCCCTGTTCAATAACCCCTGGAGTTTGGTACAAGGTTACAAGGGGAACAAGCCCAAAGAAAGGGTAAGATCAAGACATTTCCGAACCCTGAAAATATTATCTCGAAACCAGCAGGAGTAGGGGTTGACTCCTTCCTTGTTCTAGAACCTCACATCCTGGGGCACATAGCTTATGACCCCCACCTCCACCACCATGGAGGTAGAGCAACCTTATGGTCAAATTACAGGTTTAATCACCTATAATTCCTCTTCATGTAAATGAAGCATTCCCAGTACCTCAGCCCCAGCCAATAAAGTACACTCTCCCTAAAAATCTCTACCCACTCTCCAAGGTTTATGTAGCCCTGTTCAACCTGAATAAAGGACAGCTGTCTCGCTGAATACTTTCTAGAAGAACTGTTTCACTGAATGCTGTCTAAGAGAGCTATAACATGGAAAACCTCCTTTGAGAAGCCCCAACCACTCTAGCCACAAACAGCACTCATTCCCTTGGACCAAGTTCCTTTGAGCCCCACCCCCCAGACAAGCTTCCTTCCTTTAATTCTGTCCTGGCTCACAATGGTGCCTGAATAACCCAAGAACAGAAGCAGAGCTGGGCCTTCAATCACCTGAGGAACTATTCCAATTAGATATATTGATCTAATTTTTTAAGTGCCCTAGAAAAGATTCCGATGGCAGAAGGGCCTCTTTCCTCCTATTTCTAACCACATACATTCACAAAAAGATACTGATGAAAACATAAAAGCCTTTCAACATTCAAGATGCAGGCACGGGATATGCATCAGTTTGAGAAATCTGAGAAGCAATGTATTTCATTTCAGGTGATTCATTCTCCAGGATCTTTCTACCTCAACTCCCAGTTTTTCCATGAATGGTGAAAGACCACTTTGCTCCTGGTGAGGCAAAGCACACGGTCTCTTTCAGAAGCTCCTCCGCTAGTTGTAGCATAGGATTTGAGATCCAAATGATTGAATTCCCTAGCTGGAGGTTTTGAGGATCATGGTTAAGGTTTCAACTTTACTGAAGCAGAAGACACTATGTCATCCTCGATCACCTTATATAAATAAATTAATCAATTTTGCTTAGCTATAATAGCAAATGGAAGGCAGGTGGGATGGCTCAGTGCATGTAAAAGTGCTTAGCAAAAAACTCTGGCACTCTGAGTTTGACCCTAAGAACCCACAGAATCTAGTTGCAGTGACACAAATGCATAATCCCGGCATTCCTATTGAAAGATGGTAGAGTTTTCTAGAATCATCATGTCAGCTAGTCTGGAGTACATTACTCAGCAGAAACAAGAGATGCCTTACCTCATTAAAGGTAGAAGACACGACTTACTCTTAAAAGTTGACTTCTGATCTTGGCATACATGCCATGGCTCATGCCTGCTTACACACACACACACACTCACACACACATGCACAGAACTAATTATTTATATTTAATTATATTGAATAAGTTGAGTGGGTATATTAAATTATATTAAGTAAAATGATCCAAATAATTAATTAATTATATGTAAAAAGAAGCAAATATGCCGGGCGGTGGTGGCGCACACCTGTAATCCCAGCACTTGGGAGGCAGAGGCAGGTAGATTTCTGAGTTCGAGGCCAGCCTGGTCTACAGAGTGAATTCCGGGACAGTCTGGGCTACATAAAGAAACCCTGCTCAAAAAACCAAAAAAGAAGAAGAAGAAGCAAATAGAATCAAAGGATCCCCAGGATAGATGAATTATATTTTGAGTAGGATCAGAGAAGGGGGAGAGAGCGAACCCTTTCCCAGGGCCGAGAGAGGACAGGAGCACCATATAAAAGGAGACTGGTCTCCATAATCAACCAATCTGTTAAGACTCCTACCTTGCCTTATCTGATCTCAAATCAATAGTAAGAAAAGAAGGCTTGTCTGATGACAACTTTCCATAGAAACCCCAACTTGTGACACTCACTGCTATTGTCCATTGATATTTTTCCCACAATGAGGTCAAGTTAATTTCTCATTTTCCAACAGCAAAGGAACCAAGATGTTGTGGTGAGAGCCTTCTCTGCAGCCCGGGAACAAACGGGAGCTGCAATTTTCTTTTCCTGTGTTCTTCTTCCTACGGAACAGCTTTTAAATCATTGCTTCATTTGCAAAATGGTAAAAGCCGATCTTCAGCACTGTTGTTTCTGCTTTCTCTTCTGGCATACATTTTTTTCACTAAGTACAACCACAACTTTTAGGCTGTGTATGACTCTTAAACCCTAACCACACACTCCTATTTGTTTCAGTACATGTCGGCAATATTGCCCCTCGTGTACACAATTTTCACCCCATATGCTGCCAGACCATAATGCTTTCTGGGAAGTTTATTATGATCATGGAGTCCTTTTCCTATCTATGCAGCAGGTTAGATGAGATCTGAACCTGATTTCTGCCAAGAGCAGCATACATGCACCAGTGATCTCTGACTTCTCTTCCAAATGATGAGGAGGAGGAGGATGAAGATAACAATAATGGCAGATAGGAATAGTAATTATTCTTTAGAATTGAACTAGACTATTATACCCACTTTCATGAATGCTGTTTTATAACTAAGACCTATAAGCTGGTTAAAGTAAGAGAGAGGGCAATGGGTGTTATAGTAGCAATTATCTGGAGGCTTGTTAAGATTCACATCCCAGAGCCTTCACTGAAGCTGGTGAATACACCTACACAGGATTTTTTTTTCTGATTCTTTGATGCCTGACCCACAGAAAGTTCATTTATGAAATATATTCTTATATCCTTTCCATCTCTCATGATCTTTCATCTATATTGTTTGAGACAGGGTCTTTCTAAATACCTCGTTCTGGCCTGATGTTCATTTGTGTTGTCTTGGCTGGCCTTGATATTAGAGTAATCCTCCTGTTTCAGCCTCTTGAGTGATAGATTTCAGGTGTGTTCAGATATACAATAATTTCTTCCCTATATGCCAGAACTTTCACTATATGGTTGTTATTATTATTTATATTTCTCTTGTATCTACTATCAGGTCATAAGCAATCTTTGGAACAGGATCCCTTTGTTAAATCCTTACTGTATACAGTGCATGCCCTGCTCACTGAGTGAATAAGTTAATAAACAATGGGAAATAATTTCAGCATACCTTTATTTTAACAGGAAAAAGAAATGCAGATGTGACAAGTATTTAAAGGCTCTGGCCCTGTTTGGGAAATTTGCCCCTGTCCATGTATTTGGGGTTCTTCCCCACTTTCTCTTCTGTTAGTTTCAGTATATCTGATTTTATGTGTCAGTCCTTAATCCATTGGGACTTGAGCTTTGTACAAGGAAATAAGAATGGATCAAAATTTTCCTGAACAGAACACCAATGGCTTATGCTCTAAGATCAACAATAGCCAAATGGGATCTTATACAATTGCAAAGCTTCTGTAAGGCAAAGGACACTGTCAATAGGACAAAACAGCAACCAATAGATTAGGAAAAGATCTTTACCAAACCTACATCCAATAGAGGGCTAATATCCAATATATACAAAAGAACTCAAGAAGTTAAAACTCCAGAGAATTGAATAACCCTATTAAAAATGGGGTGCAGAGCTAAACAAAGAATTTTCAACTGAGAAATATCAAATGGCTGAGAAGCACCTAAAGAATTGTTCAACATTTTTAGTCATCAGGGAAATGCAAATCAAAACAACTCTGAGATTCCACCTCACACCAGTCAGAATGGCTAAGATAAAAAACTCAGGTGACATTTTCCAGGTCTAACCATTTACCTACAAATTGCATGAATTCATTATTTTAAATTGCTGAGTAGTATTCCATTGTATAAATATACCACATTTTCTGTATCCATTCCTCCTTTGAGGGATATTTGGGCTCCTTCCAATTTCTGGCTATTATAAACAAGGCTGCTATAAACATAGTGGAGCATGTGTCTTTATTGTATGCAGGGGAATCCTCTGGGTATATGCCCAGGAGTGGTATGCCAGGGTCCTCTGGAAGTGACATGCCCAATTTTCTGAGGAACCGCCAAACTGATTTCCAGAGCGGTTTTACCATTTTGCAATCCCACCAACAGTGGAGGAGTGTTCCTCTTTCTCCACATCCTCGCCAGCACTTGTTGTCTCTTGAGTTTTTAATCTTAGCCATTCTGACTGGTGTGAGGTGGAATCTCAGGGTTTTTTTGATTTGCATTTCCCTGATGACTAATGATGTTGAACATCTTTTAAGGTGTTTCTCGGCCATCTGAATTTCTTCTGGTGAAAATTCTTTGTTTAGCTCTGTGCCCCATTTTTTGATAGGGTTATTTGGTTCTTTGGGGTCTAACTTCTTGAGTTCTTTGTATATATTGGATATTAGCCCTCTGTCGGATGTGGGGTTGGTGAAGATCTTTTCCCACTTTGTTGGTTACCGTTTTGTCCTTCTGACAGTGTCCTTTGCTTTGCAGAAACTTTGTAATTTTATGAGGTCCCATTTGTCGATTCTTGATCTTAGTGTGTAAGCTATTGGTGTTCTTTCTGTTCAGGAACTTTTCCCCTGTGCCCATGTCCTCCAGGGTCTTCCCAAGTTTCTTTTCTAATAGTTTCAGTGTGTCTGGTTTTATGTGGAGGTCCTTGATCCACTTGGAGTTGATCTTAGTTCAAAGAGATAAGAGTGGGTCAATTCGCATTCTTCTGCATGTTGACCTCCAGTTGAACCAGTAACATTTGTTGAAAAGGCTATCTTTATTCCACTGGATGGTTGTGGCTCCTTTATCAAAGATCAAGTGACCATAAGTCTGTGGGTTAATTTCTGGGTCTTCAATCCTATTCCATTGATCTACTTGCCTGTTGCTATACCAATACCATGCAGTTTTTAACACAATTGCTCTGTAGTACTGCTTAAGGTCAGGGATATAGATTCCCCCAATCACAAAAGAATACACATGAAATGCAATCACTGATAAGTGGATATTAATGAGCCCAGAAGCCCTAAATACTCAAGACACAATTAGCAAGTCAAATGATTCCCAAGAAGAAGAAAGGAGAGGACCCTGGGCCTGTAAAGATTGGATCCAGTTTTGTAAAGAAACCGAGGGGGGAGGGGGAATGATTGGGGAATAGTTGTGGGGGAGAGGAACTATGGGAAGTATGGTGGGTGGGAACTAGGAAAGGGGAAAGCCTTTGGAATGTAAACATAGAATATAGAAAATAAAAATTAAAAAAAAACTCAGGTGACAGCAGATGCTGGCAAGGATGTGGAAAAAGAGGAAAACTTCTCCATTGTTGGTGGGATTGCAAGCTGGTACAACCACTCTGGAAATCAGTCTGGCAGTTCCTTAGAAAATTGGATATGGTATTACCTGAGGACCCAGCTATACCACTCCTGGGCATATACCTAAAAGATGCTTCAACATGTAATAAGGACACATGCTCCACTATGTTCATAGCAGCCTTATTTATTATAGCCAGAAATTGGAAAGAACTCAGATGTCCCTCAACAAAGGAATGGATACAGAAAATATGGTACATTTATACAGTGGAACACTACTCAGCTATTAAAAACAATGACTTTGTGAAATTCACAAGGCAAATGGATAGAACTAGAAAATATCATCCTGAGTGAGGTAACCCAATCACAAAAAAAAACATATGATATGTACTCACTGATAAGTGGATATTAGCCCAAAAGCTTGGAATATCTAAGGATCAATTCACAGACTACATGAAGTTCAATAAGAAGGAAGACCAAAGTGTGGGTGTTTTGGTCCTTCTTAGAAGGGGGAAAAATACTCATGGGAGCAAATATGGAGACAAAGTGTGAAGCAGGGACTGAAGGAAAGGCCATACAGTTACTGCCCCACCTGGGGATCCATCCCATGTACAGTCACCAAATGCAGACACAATTGTGGTTGCCAACAAGTGCATGCTGACAAGAGCTTGATATAGCTGTCTCCTGAGAGGCTCTGTCAGAGCTTGACAAATACAGAGGCAGATGCTCCTTTCCATCCTTTGGACTGAGCATGGGATCTCTAGTGGAGGAGTTAAGAGAAAGGTCTGAAGGAGCTGAAGGGGTTTGACACTCCATAAGAAGAACAACAATATCAACCAACCAGACCCCTCAGAGCTCCCAGAGATTAAACCACCAACCAAGGAGTACACATGGAGGGGCCTATGGCTCCAGCGGCATATGTATCAGATGCTTTCTCGGGCTTCAATGGGAGAAGAGCCCCTTAGTCCTGTAAAGGGTCAATGCCCCAGTGTAGGGAAATTCAAGGAGGTGGAAATGGGTGGATGTGGGGGGAACACCTTCATAGAAGGAGGGGGAGGGGATGGGATAGGGGGTTTCCAGGTGGTAAACTGGGAAAGGGGACAATATTTGAAATGTAAATAAAGAAAATGTCCAATAGATATCCTAAAAACAAAAGAAAGAAAGAAAGAAAGAAAGAAAGAAAGAAAGAAAGAAAGAAAGAAGGAAGGAAGGAAGGAAGGAAGGAAGGAAGGAAGGAAAGAAAGAAAGAAAGAAAGAAAGAAAGAAAGAAAGAAAGAAGGCTCTGGCCCGTGTACAGATCTTTCAACTCAATAATTAGTGTGAGCAGAATCCCCAATAATTAGTGTGAGCAGAATCCTTGGAACTGTAATCTGGACTGAAAACACACTTCCTCTCAAGAAGTCAGCTCTATAATAGCTTTATAGCTGGGGAAATTTTCATGAACAGTCTGCAGAAACTACTTTTTTTCCAGCCATGAATAATATAAGGTCTTACTTTTACATAAGAATTTAGCCAAGAATTTCCATAAATCTTTTAAGTACAAAAGTAACTTCTAGCAGACACATCTTTGAACACATATCTTCGACTTAAATGAAAGCAATTCTTTTGAGACCACTTAATAATAACAGACCTCAAGGAAATAAACTCAGAGAAAAATATTTGACTAGAAAGCTGCAGAATAGATTAGCATATGAGAACTGACTGACACTCCGTTTCTATTCAGTGCATGTTACAGTAGTGATCCCTGGCAGCAGACGGCAAAACTATGTGAGAAACTCGGAGATTACAGGAGATATAATTAACCTCAGATTAAGCTGAAGTTGGCAACTGAAATCCTTTTAGGAACCAGACAGCATATGACTCAATATGACTCAACTGAGCTTCTGGCAGATAGCTAACCAGCAGGCAACACAGACAATGCTTGCTAGAGAAGAGAGACTGAGGTGATGCTGAACGTGAGGGACCTCTGGTCACAAGAGAATCCAGAATGAGACCATGGAAAAGCATAAAGTCTGGAAACTCAAAATGAGAGCAACAGAGAAGTAATAATGGAGTAAGGCCCATAAGCACACAATGTTTCTCTGTCTTGGAAAGATGAACATAAAGATATCTATAGAAAGCCAAAGTTTATATTTCATCTCTCTTTGAAGCAAGAGTCTCTACACAGGGTTCCATGACTTCAGTGAGAAGAGATACTTGGCTAGCTTTTGTCATCCTATCATTCCTTTCCCTATTCCAAACATCTTCATCTCTTGAGATCCAGATGGAAATTAATTATTCTTACCATGAATGTAAGAGTGAATTAATCTGGCTGCTGTATTTATTTACCTTATGCTCATCCCCTATGAC
This sequence comes from Apodemus agrarius, assembly GCA_964023405.1. Lineage (NCBI taxonomy): Eukaryota > Metazoa > Chordata > Mammalia > Rodentia > Muridae > Apodemus > Apodemus agrarius. Next base: position 44,229,842 of record OZ030008.1, on the reverse strand, counting down.
TTCCCAAATAAACTAAGATTTATTCGAGATTGCACTTCAATAGCTGAGCAGTTAAATGACATGTCTTAAGCTTCTGTGATAATCTGGCTACCTCCCAGACCCATCCCATGTTGCTTGCATATTATTATTAATCTGGCTCTTTGGACCCCTTGTTCATCGCTCCAATTCCTTTGTTCTCCTCAATCTGCCCTCCTCTCCTTCTTGCTAGCAAACATCCCACCCTATTCTCTATTCTGACCAGCCATTGGGTGATCAATTGACAAGGCAGAGAATAAATGGTAAGAACTGTCTACACAAACTCGAGAAAGGAGATTCTTGGTATAAGCATTGCAAGGTCATGTCTGGATTGAAACAAGATATGAGGGCAGAGAAATCAGCATCTGAATAATCCAAGGGTAAATAATCATGGGGCCTACAACCAGCCCCATCCCAACACACACCCACACACTGGTTATAATTCTGCACCACCCCCAGAGAACTTGGCATTTATAGACTATTGGGCTTCCATAGATACCCCCAGATGTATGCTACAAACCTTAAGTCACAAAATCCCCCCTGAGAATTCACAATCTAAAATGAATCCATTAGAAGGTCATGCCAAAGAAATCAGTCTTTAATCCGCTGGGCATGGTGGTGCATGCTTGTAATCCCAGCACTTGGGAGGCAGAGGCAGGCAGATTTCTGAGTTCAAGGCCAGCCTGGTCTACAGAGTGAATTCCAGGACTACACAGAGAAACCCTGTCTCAAAAAACCAAAAAGAAGAAGAAGAAGAAGAGGAGGAGGAGGAGGAGGAGGAGGAGGAGGAGGAGGAGGAGGAGGAGGAGGAGGAGGAGGAAGAGGAGGAGGAGAAGGAGGAGGAGGAGGAGGAGAAGGAGAAGGAGAAGGAGAAGGAGAAGGAGAAGGAGAAGGAGAAGAAGGAGAAGGAGAAGGAGAAGGAGAAGGAGAAGAAGGAGAAGAAGGAGAAGAAGGAGAAGGAGAAGAAGGAGAAGAAGGAGAAGAAGGAGAAGAAGGAGAAGAAGGAGAAGAAGGAGAAGAAGGAGAAGAAGGAGAAAAAAGAAGAAATCAGTCTTTATGCACTTTATGCAGAGAAGATCAAGACTGGTGGGAAGTTTCTCATTGGGAACAGCCACATATTGATAAACGTTCCAAGCTGCAAGAACTACACCATCTTTGATTACTTTTGTATCTACACAGAAAGTATTCATACAATTATGTTCTTTCACACCAATTAAAAAGTATTCACCTGGTCAAATAGAGTGTTCTAAAGAATCTCTGGGAATTTTTCTACTTGGGATTTAAATGACATTAAAAATGGCATATACCATTTCAAAATTATTCATGGTTACCAGTGAAAATGTGAAAATGAGAAGGTACAAGACCCACACTCACCCTTACTGGAAACAAGTTCTCATAGAATCTGTTTTCTTTTTAGATACCAAATCATGGGGAAAATATACTAATCATTTAGGGGTATATAGTCCATAGAAATGATGAATAAAATTTGTGTAATTAGTAAGCATAATATATGTTCTATCTTACAGTATATAGATGGCAAAGACTTAAAAACCCAATAGTTTGGGGAGAGGTAAAATCAAATATGTTTTTCCTATTCAATGCTGTCATTTCCAGGAAGAAACCTAGTAAAACTCCTGCAGGTAGAAATATGTGTCAAACTGGACTTAAGAACCAGTGCTTCTCTTCTGCATGGTACTTAGAAATTCATATATTTTAGTCAATATTCTACTTTGCACACAAGCATGTATGAATTCCTTTCTTTAAAATATTTGATATGGATTACCTTACAACTTTTTACAATTTAACTTTTGACAACTGCATATATGTATATGATGTGCTGGGATGATACACTTCAAAACCCTCTCCCATGCCCTCCCATTCCTGCTAACTCTTCCTGCTTCCTAAATAGTCTCTCTTCTGCTTTCATGTGTGAATTCTTGCCTGAGTATTTGAGTGTAGATGTGTGTGTGTGTGTGTGTGTGTGTGTGTGTGTGTGTGTGTATTGGTCTTTTGAGCTTCTGTGTACCTATGAATGCAGTGGGTTATGTCATATATAGTAGTCAGCATTTTATAGTGTTCCTCTCTGTACACCACACTTACAATCCTCTCTGCAATGATCCTGGAGCCTTAGACAGAATGATATAGCTAAATGCCCAACTTGAGACTGAACATTCATCACTTATTCTCTTCACTTTGATCAGGTCTAAGTCTCTGCCTTAACTTTATTCAAACGAAGCCTCTGTTTAAGACTGAAAGCGCTATTGGTCTCAGGATATGAAACGCAGTTCATCACCATGTCTACTTAGCAAACTATCAGTGATAATCCCTCCCACTTTCCCCATCAATCTCCCAGCTATAAACTTTTGGACAGGTTTACAGTATCAGACATGTATTCTGTAGAATGGACGTCCTATCTAGTCAGAAAGGGTTCAGTTAACCTCAAAACAGTCATGTGCCCATTGTAACAAAGGGTATACCTAGCTAGAGATTTATTTCACTATAACTAAATCACTAAATGTATACATGCTTTTACTATGTCAGATTTTATGCTATAGAAAGCAGCAACCTAGTAAATATCATTTCATGTCTTACCAAAATGCTAACTGAATGCCTAAATGCTAAGAACCCTGGAGCCAGACTCTGGATATTTAAACATCAAAAATAAGGAATGGGTGCAGTCTCTGGGGATGTAGACATTACCAAGGAGAGTCCATGAACAGCAAGATCTTCTCTTCAAGAAGGTAAACAGAGCTGAACACAACCAACTGAAACTCCTCCACCACAAGAGAGAAGCAGAAAGGGGAATGAGAAGACACTATGTCTATGAGAATGTCCAAAGATCTCCATAAAAATGTAGCCAATAAGCTGAGTTCTAGCAAATAAAAACAAGCCACATTGCAAGGGAATATGAAGGCAGCAGCGACAATGTCCCCAGTGGGAAACTTTGTTTCCAGGAAAACTGAAGGACAATGACATAGACTACCACATAGCAGCTTCAGACCAACAGTAGGCTGGAGAAACAGGAAATAGATAACTTAAAACTTTAAACTATTCCAAATTGGTAAGAAAAATGCCAAAGCTTGGAAAGTATCAAATGACCTGTTTACCTTATATTATAAGGAAAACAGAGTGGAGGAGAGTAGGGGGTGGGGCAGCACAGCACTCTGAGAATTGATACAGAGGATAAATAAGAAATTAGGCTGCATTCGTCTAGTGTAGGACTGTGCAAACGGTTGAAGTAGCATAGAGTTTGGTGGTAGAGAGAAATAGCAGATGAGCTAGAAATTGTCATAGGACTCTTTCTGCATTGAGACCAACGTGTGCTGCTTATTTTTATCTTTATTTTTTTCAGATATGTAGGAGAAGGAGGAGACTAGGGCTGGGGGAAATTCAGCACTCCACTTAAATAGGTTAGTGTTGATTTGTCTAGCACGCTAGTATTTGAGTGAGCATGTAGACTTTAGCATGGAACTCTCTTTTAGATTTAAGGCAGAGGACAGGGATTCATCAACATAGGAATGTCTGGAAGTTCTCAACAGAGATGAGTAAGAGCGTCTAGGGAAAGCAGCCATGCTTCAGGGCAGGCCTCCTCACACTGCCACTGCTACCTCAGGACCCCTTTGTGCATGTTTCATGTTTATGACCAAAGATATAGACATATACACTCCCAAGAATTTACTGATAAAATGCCATAATGTCATTTATGTTCCAATAAACCTTTCATGTACACATATTTTTTACAAATTATTAAAGATGAAAGCTCATTTATGTACTAACGAGATAATATGCTAGTTTATTTTGCATTAAAGAAAACTTGCCTGAATATTCAGTACTGATAGATGCAAAACATCTTTGGCATTTTCCAAAGCTGATTGATATTCCTTTTATATTTGTCAACACTGAGGATACCATTTTTATACTACAAAATGGCAGATTATAGTTGGGATCAGTTTAGAAGCCTTTTGACACTCTGTCTTGTCCCAATCCAGACTTCATGTAACTTCTGTTTCGTAACATTCAAGTCAACAACTCAAAGAGCAATGTGAACAAACAAAAATTCTAATACTATGCAATCTACAGACATGTAAATATGATACACATTGAAGAATCATTGTAGGAAAGTATTAAAAGAAAAATATTAAAAGTTTTTTGCCTTTCATAATTAAAATATTGTGTTTTGTCAGAGCAGAAAACTTTGTGATGCTGCAGTACATAACACAACAGTCTTAAGTCTGAAGCAAGGAGTTCAATAAGTATGTAAGTTTCCTCAATAACTTTTTTCATTTTTGACTATGTAATAGATGAAAGGAGTTTAATTTGCTTATTATTTTGAATGTTATTTATTTTATCTTCCATTGTTTTTGTCCCTAAAATGAAGCACACATGAACAAGATAGGAATATTTTATAACATACAGAAATAGTCAGAAGTATTTTAATTAAAATGTGGCACAAGTCTGCAGTAGGGTTGCAGCATAGTGATGAGAATGAGGGTTCTGACCAGTGCCACCATTCCCCTTCAGGTGTGTCCTAGGAGACCCCATAGGCTTTCCTTTGATTTATAGAAACCACGCTTTGAGACGGTTACAACCCAAAACTCTATCACACAGGTGAAGTGTCACCCTGAGATCACTGAACATCAGGAGTGAATGCTTTGTGGATGTTTAGGCTAAAATAGACATTTTTTAACAAGGTAGCTAAATGATTTATTAATGTAATAATCTGGAAACATTCTTATAAATGTTTCCCCACAATATTTCTGGAATGGAGATTCAGGCAGAATGAAAATGAATGTGGTGAGCAGGTTTAAATGGAGACTTCTGTGGAGGGAAGAGAATAAAGGGACAAGATTGATACCTGTAGAAAGATGTCACCCATGTAAGTGACAGATGAAGGCACTGTGATTTTGTAACCATAAATTTATTATAAACATACAAGAGAGGGAGGATGACATAGTGTAGTCTTAATTATTATATTATTAATATCAAAACAGCTACTAGTAAAATCAAGCTGTCCTCCCTAGTCCTTCCGGGCCTGGGATCTGGGTTACCTGACATCAGTTCTGGGCTAGGTCAACAGTCCCTGTGTCTCTGAGCTCCACACTGCTCCAAGGCTCTCATTTTCATGGAGATAACTCACTTTATCTGTTTCTCTCATTTAAATTTCTAGCAGCCTTCTTTTCCAACCAAACGATTTGCATTGAGCTATAAGCGTACAGTTAAAGGTCACTTTTGTTTTTAAAGTTTCAGTCTAAGCTAGCGATAGCACCACTTTCAAACGCCTCCTATCAGTGTTTGTGACTACTTGCTGTGAAGCTAAGCCAGCTTTTGGAACTCCATGCCAGCAGGATGACAAAAACACTGTACTCAGACCTTGGGCTTGAAGCAGGACTGGTTTTGACAGAATGAAAAATATGACTAGCAAGTGAGAACCGAAGGAATAACACCAGACCTGCTGTTTGAATGTATAATAAGAGTTTATTGTTCCTTTGTAGTAGATTTACTTCTGACTCCTCTTTGCTCGAAGTGACTGATCCTGGCCTAACAACCTTTGCCATCCTTACAATGTGCTTTCTAAGAAGTCAACGTATATTTTAACAGGCAACCTGCTATAAACTGCTTTTGTAAAGAAACCAATATCATAAACGTGGCTGACTGGAGTCCTGACATGGACTTACCCGCAAGTCGGGAGTTAGAGGTAGTAGTATATCATGTCCCCAACTCCAGATGCAGAGGTCACTGACTAAGATGAAGTACATTACAGAGGGTCAGTCTGAAAGCAAATGACATAATGACACTTTCTGAAAATTCAAAAAAAAAAAAAAAAGGAGAAAAGGAACACTAGGCAGAAACATATACCTGTTTGGGAAATTAGCATGGAACATGCAGATGATTCTTCTAAAATGTACAATAAATGCATAAGTATGTTCTATGAATACAATGTTTTAATATAAATACATGTAACTAACACATTCCTATGAATATATAAGATTAGATTCTTATGAAACTATTTCATAAATTCAAAACCACTAGGAAGCCTGCAAAGAAGCTTTGTCTAAAGGCTGTCTTGTCATCATATCTGGGCTGGTCCAACGCCCTGGCACAAATGTAGCAGAGGCCTGCCTGGTCAGGCCTCAGTGGGATATGTGCGTAATCTTGTGGTATATATACACAATGGAGTACTACTCAGCCATTAGAAACAATGACTTCATGAAATTCTTAGAGAAATGGATGGAGCTGGAGAACATCATACTAAGTGAGGTAACACAGTCTCAAAAGAACACCCATGGTATGCAGTCACTGATAAGTGGATATTAGCCTAGAATCCTGGGACACCAAAGACACAATCCACATACCAAATGATGTCCGACAAGAAGGAAGGAGTGGACCCTGGATCTGGAAAGGCTCAAAGCATCAGTGTAGGGGAATACCAGAACAGGGAAGTGGGAAAGGGTGGATGGGGGAACACGGGGAGGGAAAAGGGCATGGGGGACCTTTGGGGTGGTGGGAAACCAGAAAAAGGGAAACGAAATGTAAATATAGAATATATCCAATAAAAATAAAGAGAAAAAAAAAGAGACTTGAGGCCCCAGACTGGGGAGACACCCTGGGGAGGGCACCTTCTCAGCGGCAAGAGGGAGGAGGAATGGGATGAAGAACTGTGGGAAGGGGGAAAGATGAGGGACAACGACTAGAAAGTAAATAAATAAAATAAATAAAATTAAAAAGCTACCTTGTCTAAAAGCATCTTATCTTGACAGAATTAAATATTTGAATATAATTAATATTTAATATATAGTAACATCTAATCAGTATTATTCATAGTAATATTCATATAATATTCCTGTTCATATATTAACATTTAATTATTAATTAAATGTTCCACTATGTGTTTTAAATGTATTAAAATATGAATATACTGAAATCTTCTATGACAGATTTCATAATTTATACATGCAGTCCTCCTGTCTCTGCCTCCTCTGTGTTGAAATTGAAAGTGTGGCTCCCTGGATGCTGGGGACACAAACTGAGGTCCCCATGCTCATTTCATAAGCACGTTACTAACTGAGCATCTCTTCAGCCACAAAATATATTGACAAGGTCTTCAGAACAATATCTAAACATAGTATGACCATACTGCTCAGACTAATGAAAATGATAGTTTGTATCAAAGTATCCCATTTTAATTTCTTGAGATATCACACACACATGCATACGTATATACACACACATACATTATACATATACAAGTGAGATTAAATCAAACTGAAGGCTACTGAAATGCCAAGAAGGAGAAACTGCTGGAAGTTTGAGTTTAGCTGCTTTGTCAGGAGTATGATCTCAGGAAGTAAGAATAAGGACTCTCTAAAGCAAAAGGTCATTATGAAAAATTCTTGGCATGGTCTCTACTAAAGATGGTTGACTTCCCCTGATCAAATGGGACTATTCTCTGAGAGCTGTAAGGAAGTTACTTTAGGTCAGTCAATATAGAAGAAAAAGTAACAAGGGTTTTTTATTTGGATCCTGATTCTCACTAGTTAAAATGCAGCCCTGTGGGACATTATCTTCCCTTATCTATGTGTAATGTCTTACGTAAAAATCTAGGATCTCATATTGCCCCGTGCTCTGTATAGAAACAATGGGCAAGAGGCAAGCAGCATATGGTTCAGACAGCATGTGATGTGTACCAGCTTGTACCAGTGAGACAAGGGCTTGAGGCTATCATGAGCTGGTGAACCCTGCAGTGACTGGAACAGACAAGCGAAGGCAAGAGGCTCTGAAGGGCATACAAGCAGTGTGCACTGTGGATTTCCTGTGCAGGCAGGAGGAAAGAGCTAGTGTGTGGATATATCTGCTTAACGGGCACTGAGTCTGCAGGGACCCCAAATATCATTCACACTGCTTACCCACCAGAAGCTGGAACTTCGGAAATGAGTAGGAAGACAAATTTACATTTTAACATTTTATAACTTTGACTATGGATGGGTTATGCATTCAAGCATTGTTGACTTTCTTATTGTAATAAAACACCATGACCAAAAACAGATGACCCTAGCTTGTGTTCTGTTTTTTGTTTTTGTTTGTTTGTTTGTTTTGTTGTTAACTTCATGAGACAGAGTCCCCCAAGAGGAGGGAACCTCAATTGAGAAAATATGCCCATTATATCAAATAATGCTTATGCCTAATTAGTCACCAACAGAAGAGCAAAACAAGGAGAATCTTCTAGGCTGCTTGACATCCTAACCATATACATACATTATGTAGATTTAAGAATACTCCTGAGTACAAAGCAAATTAGAAATTATAAACCATGCTTCAGGTGAAGGTTAACTACAGAAATACACAGACATCACACGGATTTAAAAATAAACAAATAAAAACCTTATGTAAGATACTATTATGTAAAGGCACAAAAGCTTTTTAAATGGTTGAAAAAACAAAGACAAGGAAAAAAAGAATAATGTGTTTCTATTCGCAACAGCCTAGGTATAGAATCAGTGTAAATGCTCATCAACAGGTGAATTATTGAAGAAAAGACCTATACACTGGAATTTTTATTCAGATGAGTGAAATTATGTGTTTTGTAGGTAAAATGCATTAAACAAGAAATCAGTGTGTAAATAGACTAAACTCAGAATGATATGTGGGGTGTGTGTGTGTGTGTATGTGTGTGTGTGTGTACAAATGAAGGACATGAAATGGAATGGAGATTACTTAGAGAAGAACACCAGCAAAAGTATAAGACAGGTAGACATACATAATTGATATAAGTGCTGTAAAAGTATGGAAATATCATAGTGATATTTTATAATTTATTTTTACAATAAAATGTTAATTAAAAGGTTACATCTAAGAGTTTTGACAGTGTTATATAAAAAATACACTGTAGAAGAGAAGCCAATTTTTAAAATGTCAAGTATCAAAATATTGTCATCTAGAAATCATAGATATGGGTACCTGAAATGACAAAACTCTTTTTACTGGAATCAGTGCCTACTTACTCCTCCAAGCCCAGTGTCACAGATGACATATAAGGGTACATTCCAGCACATTTGAGTCAATGAAATATACTAAAGTACTTGTAAAATGGCCATTTTCTAGGAGAAAATGGGGAGAACTAGGGACCCCTTATATGAAATATGTACTTCTATCTAAAAAGCAGGAGAAAAAAAAAGGAAGAAGCAACAGTAAACACACTCAACTCCTAAAAAACTCTTCTCCAAAATGAACATGTGTTAAGTGTATGTTTAAAAAGTTGATGCATCACAGTGCCTGTGATTTCTCTAAGCCACTTCTCAGTCAATCGAGATGCAATTATGTATCTAAATGAAAGTATCAGCCGCAAGAGAAATATAAGCTGCCAGAAGTTGTCTTTTAGGGAAGTGAGCCTTAAAATAAATGGAAACGCTCTTCAGAAAACAGCAAGTCCTCCTCTCAGCCAAGCTGTCCTCTTGGGGGAAATCTAGACATCAAATACTGAAGACTCACTTAACACGATACCCAGTTAGACAGGTGAAGCACCACCCACCAGCTGGAAGACTTTGGCATCTCTGTATTATGAAAGTAAATGGAACACAGAGCTGACATAGGAACCTCTGGTTATCTCCTTCAGCCCTATAGCATCCCAGAGGTCCATCACGCACCCACACACAGGAAACAGAGCGCGCGCGCGTGCGCGCGCGCGCACACACACACACACACACACACACACAGAGTGTCACATAAACAAACACAGACACACATGCACAGAAACACAAGTACACATGCATACATGAAGATACCACATCTATCTATGGTCAATTAATTTTTTTGACAAAGTTGCCAGGGTAAATAAATTTTGAAAGAACAGTATTTTTGACAAATGGTGTCAGGACAGTTAAATATCCCCAAACAAATTAATTTAACCTTCCTTATTTCACATCATATAGAAAACTTAAGAAAACTAACCAAGCACTGATCTGTAACAACACTCTTAGAAAAAGATATACACAAGAAATCTGCAGGACCTTGAGTTCGTCTTTATATAGTGCACCATAATTACAAAGAACGAAAGAAAAACAGATAATTTACAAATAGATTTCCCTTTGTCACCATTTTAAGATTTTTGTCAAAAGATCTCTATCTAAAGAGTAAAAAGACACCCACAATTTGTTTAAAAAAAATCCGCAAATCATTTATCTGACAATGGTACTGAGTTGGTTATTTTTCTCATTGCAACCAAATACTCAACAGAAATAGTATGGTTTGTTTTGTCTTGGCTTGTGATTGGAGGAATAACATTCCATCCTGGTGAGGAAATGCATGATGATAGGTGGTACCATGGTGGAAGGGACATATACCCTCTGCTTGTTATGTGGAAGAGGTGGTGCCAGAATCAAGGGTAGACGATAAGTCTCAAGGCATGCCCCTCAGTGCTTGCTTTCTTTCAATTTAGTCTGCTTCCTGGAGACTTCGCAAGCTCCCCAAATAATGACACAAGCTGTGGATCAACTATTTCAATACACAAACCTATGGGGCAGGACATTCACATTCAAGCCATAACCTTCTGCTCTTGTGCTCCACTGGGGCATGTCCATTTTGAGAGTCCCCATAATTTTACAGTTCCAGTGCTGTTGGAAATTCCAGTGTTTTCTGAGACTCAAAGCAATTTATTAACTGTGAGACCTTGTAAAGTCAAAACCTAAGCTATAAGCTATATGCTTCCAGTTCACAAAGTTACAGAGCAAACATTCATATTACACAGGGAAGAATGGGGACAAGCAAGGAAAGGCCAGATGAAGGCAAGACCAAAATCTAGCAGGTAAATACCAAACCTCATAGTACTATATCCAGCAGATGCGTGGTAAATGATCTGGATATCAGCATGTTCGGGAAAGGTCTATTGTACACAGCTTCAATACTAGACACATATGCACATAGAGTCACTCTTGGAGCTGAGCTCCAGTCTCTACTTGTAGTTTCCCTTATTAAATGTCTTATGCGACCTGGCCTCTGTAGAATTTTGTTATCTCCACTCCAACTTGGCTCTTACCTTAATAGAACCTTTTACATCTCACCTAAGAACTTCATATGCAGCCTGACTAACATGGAACACATGCACAGTAACCTCTGTGTACTTTATAGGTATGCCTGAGAAAAATGCTTCCATAGATGGCCCTATTAGAACAGGGTGTCTGGAAGCTCTGTCTTTTTCTTGGGCACTCTCTTTTCAAATCTGTGTACAATCTTTCGCGAGACTTTGACGGGTCTTGACCCTTGAAGAATTATTCCTGTGGTCCCAGTTCAGATGAGACATTTCTCTTTCATTGCTCTAATAGCTTTATTGATGATGTTAACTTTACTCATACTATTTTCCTGCCCAAACTGCTCATTGTTCATTGTTATCGCCGTGACACAGGGTCTCACTGAACTGGAAGTCCATTGTTTTTTGAGCTCTCAGGATTGCCATTGTGTCAGTTTCCTCTTGTAGACAGAAGGAATATCACAAGTTTAAAACAAATGTATCATTTTGCAGTTCCCAAATGCTACCTCAAGTCTAAAGCCATGGTGATGACAATTGTTTTATCCGAAGACTTGAGGAGAATTAACATTTCCTTGGTATTTCCACCTTTGGTAGGTTAGCTGTCTATAATTTTGACACAAGCCAGTCATCTGGGAAGAAGGAACCTCAGGAAAATGTCTCCATTTTCCCATTGCAAGTCTGGGAAGTGGGGTTCTTGACAGCCCCTGGGATGTCCTGAGATGTATAAGAAATTAAGCTCAGCACATAGTTTGGTGGCTCACAGCTTTAATCCCAGCACTGGGGAGGCAGAGGCAGGCAGATCTTTGAGTTTAAGGCCAACCTGGTCTACAGTTCCAGGACAGCCACAGCTACAAAGTAAGATCCTGTCCCAAAAGAAAGGGAAGGATGGCACTGTGAAAGTCATGAAGAACAAGCCCACATGCAACCTTTCTCTATGACTCCGCTTCATTCAGTTCCTGCCTCCAGTTTCCTACTTTGAGTTCCTGCCCTGACTTCACTTCATGATGGACCATTATCAGAAAGTGTAAGACAAACCTTCACTTATGCCCTCCTTCTTGTGACTTTTAGGCTTGGCATTTTGTCACAATAATAGAGAGCTGGGACACTCATTCCTTGCTTGTGAGCCCTCCATCTTCAGAGACCATCATTCCAATCACTACATCCATCATGGCCTCTCCTACCAGAAGTATCACTCTCTTTAAATTTTATATTTTTGTATGAATGTTTTCCAGCCATTTTGTTGGTGTGCCACATATGTATAATGCTCACAAAGACTAGAAGAGGGCATCAGATCCCTTAGAAAAGAGATTATAGGTTGTGAGTTACAATGTGTGTGCTTGGAATCAAACCCAGATCCTCTGGAAGAGCAGCAAGCTTGCTCTTAATCACCAAGCCATCTCTCCAATGAGTGTATCTCTCTTTCATGTATCTTGTGGGGACTTTTGCTGCTTTCTAAATATTTGTGTTTATACTTATAGTCTCGGGCTGCTCGTAGCCTTGCATAGGGGTTTCTTTTTATGTAAGAACTACTTAAAACAGAAATCCATAAGCAGTCAAAGAGAAAGTGACTGTGAATACTCAGCACTGAAGGAGATTGACTCATTTCCAGCTCCAGCCATCTACCCCCAGGCTTCCTCCTAGCAACACTTAGGGACAATTGACGAAGAGGAGACAGAAAAAAATTTAAGAACCATTGAACAAGAAGGGGTGTCATAAAATGCTGACATCTCAACAAGACATGATTATTAAACTTATGAATTCATAGCAGCTGTAGTTACCTGAAGAAAATCTGTACAAGATTAAGCCAGCCAAAACTTCACCATGTATTGAGGGAGACATTCAGAAGGTCCTACTCTTTACTGAGTAGCCATTGGCAGTTGATAGCTACTAGGGGACGGGAAATCACTCTTCTTTGGGTGTGTGGTCACTGATTTGTTGTCCGCGGTCTAATGATTGTCTCTACACCCATGTGTATATATGCCACACAAATTGTATATATTGGGTTATGAGAAAGTAAAAACTTTGGAAAGGGAACTGGGAGAGTATTAGCCAGTTGGAGGGGAGAAATGGGGGAATTGTGAGGATAATGATATTTCACTGTATACATGTATTAAATTCTCTAAGAAACAGTTGTTTACTATAAATTATTCACATAATACCTTATTTCATTCACATATTTGTACACCAATATACTATTTTATTTGAGCCAACTTCAAATCAACTCATATTTAAATAAGTTAATCTTATCTATTGAATGCAGATTTGTGACATCACAGGTTTGGTGTAATGCTTATGTTCACTACATAGTACGGGTAATTAAATGTGTAGATTTTGATGATTTAAATAAGTTTGCAGTCTTTCTAACACTGGAACTACCTGTTAGAAAATTCACTTGGAAACTCTGTAAAGTTTGATTTTACCCTAAGAAACCTCTGCCTTCTAGTGTTGTAAAACTTTGAAAAAGTTTATTACAGTATTCGACTGACCTTTCTGGTGACATTTATTTTGTAAGCATTTTCCTAGTCATCTGCCCTCCTAGACTCATTCCTTTTACCTCACTGTCTGTCCCTCTCTGTTCCTTCCTCCTTTGCAGCAGGGTTTGGGAATGCCCAGGGCCACCTGCAATGCTCTCTACAATTCTGAGGGTTTTGATGTGATGCAGATCAATTAAACCACATTCTGATGGACTGCGCCCCGGAGTAAGTAACTCAGAGGTCCAGTGGTGATGCCCTCTCACTTCCTGAGAAAAACACAAGCAGAGAAGCAGAAAAAACAGTCCAAGAAAGTGTGAGAGTCTGCACTTAGGTAAGCGTATGCAAGAGCAGATTGTTTTGGCAACCCCGAAGCACTGATGTGCATTTCTTACATCATGGCATGACAAATTCCAAATAATTTAACCAGCTCCTGTTGAAATGCCCTAGTTGTGAAATGGACCCTGTCTTTGACTATCTCAAAGGATAATCAATTTCTGCAATCCTTTTACTACTTCATATATGTAAGTGTAATATTGCAAAGTTAATATTCATCACACACATGTAGCTATTTATCCCCCACATAAATTTACAGTCAGGCATATATATGTAAATAAGACTGTTGCATATTCAGGAGTGAGGTGTTGAAATGACTCGAGTCACAAAGCACTATGCAAGTCAGTTCACAAAAAGACATCTGGCCCCACATTAGCAGCAGCAGTGGCATAATCACATGTATAGATACCATCATGTACTGCAAACTTTTATGTATTCTGTGCTGCCTAAGGACTGCTTGGATGCTTTTTTAATGGCTATGGAATATTCAAATTGAACACAATGAACACCAGATTGTTTACAAAGTGCTGGCCAATGATAGTCTTTCCAAAAATTAATCTGGCTCAAAATGTCAAATTTCATTTCTTGTAATGTACTTATCTTTGTGATGTCATATAATATTTCACACTTTTCTTCTTGAAGACACTTTCCAAAGACAACTCAGTAATTCTTAAATGCTACTAAAATATTCACATTCACACAGATAGATGATTTTCCAAAAGAAATGGATGGTTCTTATAACTTTGGAGTAAAGGAAGTAAAAAAATCTGCTTTATTATTATTATTATTATTATTATTATTATTATTATTATTATTATTAAACAATCTAGTGCAAACTAAATTGCCAGGTCAACCCATAGCAATTCTATCAACATGCATTTGGTCAACTGCAGAGTCCCTAAACTTAATCAATGTATATCATACATATCAGTGTGTGTGTGTGTGTGTGTGTGTGTGTGTGTGAGCAAGTTGTCCCTTTTATGGGTGGACAAACAAGTCTGACACTGAGTTGGGAGCTACAGCCACAGGACAAATATTTTCACTGTAGTGAAGGGTGCAAGGCTGTGTGACCCATGCTCATGGAACAAAACAAGCATGGGTTTGTGTGTGCTTTTGGATATATGTAATTCTTTCAAACTATTGCCTTTAAGAATGTTTCAAACTTTTAAATGTAACATGTGTCCCCCAGCCAGTGAAACAGGGCAAAGTTGGGTAATCAAAGAAGATATGTTTAAAGCCTCATCTTAAAAATGAGTAAAAATTTTGAATAACTACTCTACCAAAGAAAATAATATAAACAGCAATTAACATGTAAAGGCATGCTAAGCATCATTAGTCATTAGAGAAATGTGCTCTCAAGTGCTATAAAGTATCGTGACAGACACTAGATGGCTAAAGTAAAACTCTTGTTATGCCAGATATATTTAAAATAAAATACCCATGGAGCCACATGTTGGGTTAGTTTGTTGCTTTAAGGGTAGACATTATACTCATTTTTCTTTTTTTTTTAATATACTCATTTTTCAAACTTGGAAGCATTAATAGATCTGAATGACAAGAATGAACTACATAAGTCAAATTGTCGAGCAAAGGAAACCCAGATAGAAAGAATGGCAAATGTGGGCATAGGAAGATCAAACAGACGACGTCATGTGATGAAGAGAGGAAATAAGTTGGCACATGTCATAAAAAGATACCACAGGCTAGGAGATGAGAATTGATCCAGTGGAAAATATTTTAAAATATTTGAATAATGCACATTTTTCTGTATTTTTAAACTTGTTTCATTCACAATTTTATTCATTAGTGAAATAGCAATAACCAGTCATTCATTGTCTATCAAAGGCTTATCACAGCATCTAGGATGACTTGAAATATGGATACGGTGAGGCTGGAGCAAAGCTCGGTGTTTACGAGCAGTTGCTGCCCTTACAGAGGACCTGGGTTCAGCTCCCAGCACTCGCATGGTGGTTCCCATATGGCTCACACAACAGCTAACTGTAACTCCAGTTCCTAAGGATCTGGTGTCATTTTTTGGTCTCTGCAGTTATTGCATAGGTATGTGTTGTCATTCTTACGAGTATGTAAAGCATCCGAGCATATAAAATAAATATAAAAATCTTTTTTAAAGTCTGCTGTTTTATTGCCATGTTTTATGGGATTTCAAATCCCAAGAATTGGATGGCATACCATTATTTTAAGAGTGATAGAAAATTTAAAATGCTGTTAGTTATAATGAAGATAGAGACAAGAGAGAATAATGGAGCTGCATATGACAAAAGTATCTTATATAAACAAATGGCTCTGAAAATGTCATAATGAAATCTATTATTTTGTACAATTAATATATGCTAATGAAAAAAATTGTTCTAATGATTTAAAAGCTTTGGTTCCCTTTGATTTGGGATTTACTGATTCATAGCTTTACATCTTATGCCATGTCTTAAGTATGCACAAAACCAAATACATAAGCAAAATAAAGAAAGAAAGAAAAAAGAAAGAAAAAGAAGGAAGGAAGGAAGGAAGGAAGGAAGGAAGGAAGGAAGGAAGGAAGGAAGGAAAGAAAGAAGGAAGAAAAATCACAGAGTTCTTCCTAACACGTTTCCTCACTCACAGTCTTAGTGTTCTCATATGTTTGAATTCAGGACCTCAGATTCCATTCACTCTGCTGACACTCTCGAGGATATGAGGATGGCCACCAGAAAACCATGTGAGACTTTTGTTGTCTCTATTCTAGGACATATTAATCTGATATAATATCTGCATTGAGAATTTGACTGTGAACGTTTCCCAACATTCCTCGGGTCACTGAAGCCAGACACAGACTTCTCAAACAAAAACCATAAAATATACATGCCATTGAGAGAGTTCAGTCACATAAGAAAACTCCCTAAATCTCAAGAATTGTTATGTAAAACTAAGTCTGCTTAAATAAAAATGCTGAATAATAGAAGACCAGAACTCTGGGCTCATTATTGCCCTGGGTTTGTGATTGCCGCTTCTGGAGAGAGACATAACTGGCTACTGTCAGAAAAGGGTGATTTTTTTTAACTTCTCTATATTCTGTTTCATCGCCAGAAACATGGGGGTTACCAAAGTACAAACATCATAGAGTTATTATAAGTAGTATCAACATAGGAAGAATGAAGCAAAGGTTACCTGCACTAGTAAATGCTAATTTGTTTCCTCACTCTTATTAGACTATAGAATGCCCACTCATATTTCTCAATGTTCATGAAATTGTTTCCAGATAAGATTAGTATGTGAATCCATAGACCAAGTAAAGCCAATGCCCCTCAATCATTTACTTTTACACCATCCAGTCCACCTGGGTATGAAAAGAATAGAAAATAACGCAGAGAAGTGTCACCCCAGGCCCAGTGAAGAATGGGATTTGAACTCAGGTCCTTCGGAATGGCTCAGTCAGTGCTCTTAACTGCTGAGCCATTGCTACAGCATGGGCTTTTGGTTTCTACCTGATTAATTAATTAGTAGATGTACCTTCTCCTGCCTCTTTAGACTGAGACTAACCTGGAATCACACCTTCAGCTCTCTGAGTCTCAGGTATTGATGGCATAGTACTGACCTTTTTTGAGTCTTTGGCTTATAAACGGATGCCCATCAGAATTTTATGTCCATAATCTGTGGCTGAATATCTTATAATAAACATCTTTTTCCCCCTGGAGAACAATGGTGAGGTATAGCTGTAGTTACCATTACAACTTGGATTTCTCAGTTCTACTATTGTTCTGTCAGGACCACAATCACAACAGTGCAGTCTGGAGAACATCATAGGAGAGGAAACATGAACCCTTCTTTCTGCTGCTGTTTATGACCTAATGAATGTCCAAGTGCTCTGATGTCTCCTTTACAGACTCGAAATTATGATGTAAGAGCTATATAAATGAGGATATTTTGAAAATGATAGTTTGTAACTGAAGTGGATACTCTAATAGATAGAATATTAAGCTTGAAATTGTCATGGTGGTTTTTTTTTATTTTAAATTTAAGTTAGTTGTGCGGTGAGTGGGGGTGGGTGCATGCACACAGGTGCACATACCAAGACATGCCTTTTGAGGTGAGAGAGCAATTTTATGAAGTTGGTTGCTTCATTCTAACTTTATGTGGGTTGGATAGGGAGGGTACCTGGATTATTATTAGTCTTACACAGAAAAGGCCTTTACCCACTGAGCCTTTGTCCCAGACACTTAAACAAGTATACTGGGCTAACCTTGAACTCAGAATCCTCCTGCCTCTACCTCTTCAGCATATTCTATATGCATGCACCACAACTTGTGGGTAGTTTCTAAACAGTATATAACAAGTCTTATCCAATTGAAAGGGCACCAAATGGATATCAGCAAAGGTCTTTATAGATAGTTACCAAGAGTACACTAGACATCTACTATAGACATCTACTATTGTGCTCGGCAAAACTCACTCATCTCTTTGTCCCTTATTCTCTATTGATCTTCTAGTATATGGCAGCTCCTAAAGAATATCCACTAGCTCCACTGTTTGGGTCAGGGTGATGGCAACTAAATACAACAGAGTTCTGTGATGGTTAATTTTCAAAAGGAAGTAAGACATCATGCCACCTTGCATTGCTAGGAAGAGTCCATATAGAGCATGGAATCCAGAATCCCAAACATTATAAAAACTGCTTTTTCATAACGAGAGAGCTCAAGGGTAGCGCCCACAATTTATATCAGATTCCAAACCGGACAGTTCCAGTCTAAGGAGATCACTGGAGGTGAAGGCTAGATGTGACTGGTGTCCTGCAGCAGAAACTTCCATGAAGCATCACAGAATACTGAGCGTCGTCATCTACTTCTGTCCCAAAATTCAGCTGCCTTATCAAATTGCCTCGGCTGTGAGCTATTAAAAGCATCCATAGAATGAAAGCAGAGAAAGGAAAAAAATTACAAATTTAAAATAAGTATCCCTCTCTTATACTCTTGTATTTCCTGTTCATTTTGGGACTGGCTCAAAAGAAAGTTTTTTCTTTCTTTTTTTTTTTTTCTGAAAGAAAGTTTGCATGAGACTTTTTTTCTGGAAAAAAAAAAGGGAATGGATACTTTCATAGAATAGGTTATAGATTCTTTCTAAAGGTGATTCTGGAATCCTAAAAAGAAATCAAAAGAACCAAAAGATAAGATTCTTCACTTGACTAAATCTACTTCAGACTCCTGTACCTATGCTTTTATGAGTAAGACCCCTCTGTGCACTTACTTAGAAAGCCCAACTGTGGAAAACTACCACAACTAAGTGACTTAGTAATTCTTACCACTCTTAATGCCTGACCACTCTTCTCCAACCCAAAGGATACTTCTAATTATCCTGCTTGGAATTCAGAAGGAATTTTGCTATGTTGTTGACCTAGAATCTTTTTGTACCTTCAGCTAATCAAGGTTACTTCTTTGATAATTTTCATCCATTGGTCCTCTCCTGCTCTTTGCCTGTCCAGTCCCACCTTCGCAACATATATTTAGAGAGAAGACAAAGCTCTTCCTCACTGCAAATGTCTATTGCCAGGCACTTAATACATATTGAGATATCTATGACTAGTGTCTGTTAAATAATGTCTTAACAAGTATCATAGATTAAGTATCCTCTAACACATCAGCAGGAGAATATTACCCCACAAGGCTATGTCTAGAAAAAGGCTAATGTTCTACAAGGCTCAATAATGCAATGCATTTCAGGGAAAGCAAATAAACCTAGACAGACAAGACTAATGTTCCTAACTAATCAGTGAAATTATCATAAAGTACATAGCTGATAATAGTCTGCAGAGAATACTGGAAGTGTCATGGTCTCAGGGGTCCTGAAAGTAATCACTAGTTAGGGTTTTATGTTTGCCACCTTTTCAAGTATCAGTGAATATGCACAAACAAACAAAACAGTGGTTGTATCACTGTTAATATGTAACATGAATAGCAAGACAACAGAAATAACAAAGACCATGATCTATTCCACAACTGAATAACAGTCAAAGTAGTTAGTACATAGCAACCTCCAAAGTTAATTTATAATACATCTTTTCTCAAAGTTGAACTCTTGTAATGATCAAAAGTCTGTGTATCATACCTACAATAGCATATTTCATAAGTCCCTAAGAGAATAGATTCTTTATGAGAAATCTTAAGGGGAGGGGAAGTACACAGGATAAGGGCTGGATACATATATTTCATACTAATTTGGGGTGACACGGACTCAGTACTTCACTACAAGTTTATTTCTCTGAACACCATTTAGGAAAAAATTTTTTCATTGATTTTTCTCCTATTAAGTTAGATTTCAAATATGCAAATAAGTTTTCATTTTAACTCCAGTCTAAATCAGTATATTAACACAAATCTATTTCTTCCCAAGCTCCAAAATAGAAACAGCAGTACAATGGCAAATTAGGACAAAAAGAGGAAAAGCCAAGATAACAAAATGCTGAGAAGAAAGAATCTATCTATAATAACTTTGGTGACTTATAATTCATTTCCAGGAACAAGATAGTTTCAAATACAATCATGTCAACACACTGGGGCTGCCAAAATAGTGTGGCCAAAGAAATTCACCAGGTTAGATTTTTTTATAGAGACTATAATTACACTTTTCAATTGTTCATTTACCTACTTTTTTTTTTTTTTTGAGCGTGGCCACTGATTTTTTTCCTCTTTTTTATTAGATATTTTTTATTTACATTTCAAATGCTATTCCCTTTCCTGCCTTCCCCTCTGAAAACACCCTATCCCATCCTCCCTACCCCTGCTCACCAACCCACCCACTCCTGCTTCCCTGTCTTGGAATTCCCCTATACTGGGGCATCAAACTTTCTCAGGATCGAGGACTTGTCCTCCCTTTGATGTCCAGCAAGTCCATCCTCTGCTACATATACAGTTGGAGTCATGGGTCCCTCCAAGTGTACTCTTTGGTTGGTGGTTTAGTCCCTGGGAGTTCTTGGGGTACTGGTTGGTTTATATTGTTGTTCCTCCTATGGGTCTTCAACCTCCTTCAGCTCCTTCTGTCCTTTCTATAGTTGCTCCACTGGTGACCTTTTGCTCAGGCCAATGGTTCTTTAACCACTTTAATGATCTGGTTTTGTCTTGTTTTATTTGTGGGACCTGGCTATATCTATCACCTTTGCTTCTCATGATAGATGACATTCAGGAAAAAAAAAAGACCTCTTTGCTGAAGGTCTTTCTAGTAACTCTGTCAAGAGAGCTTGGAAGAAATTAATTCTACCCTGACTTTAGCCTTTCTCTGAATCTTCTTGATAATATCAATGATCAGTTCTACCAACTGTGTTTACCCATTGCTCCTTCTAACCAAATTCTGCTCCTGAGCCTTTGAGCATGCTCAGCTCCACTGATCTTCATCTAGATTGCTTCCCCTCAACTTTACATGACAGTCAAGTCACACATTCCATTCTTAACTCTCTTCATTTGTCTTACATAAAAATTCTTAAAGGAATTGTCTTTTCTGCACATTTGGATTTATTTATGCCCTATATCTGTGGCCTCCAAAAAGAGATAAGACAATCTACACCTAACGGGGCTGCTAATTAAAATAGATAAGTAGGTGGGAAACTTCTGAAGGAGTCTGGCATATAATTAAATGTTAAGATGTATACAGAATTCTGTATTGTACAACTGTAGCAGTGGGTAGCATATGACATACATTTTCTTAAAAACATCTTGAAAGCGTAACACACATTGTCTTTCAGACCAATGTGTAAGAGAAGAAGAATCCAAAACATACTGACATACATGATATGGTATTGCCCTTTTACAAAGTGTCCACTGAATCAAGGACAAAATGGAATCACCACAGATCATTCATACTGTGGGCTTTACCATTACAGGAGGTTCCATTCACAAAGACAAGATGTGAAGACTGTCCTTTAAAGTTGAGACACACAATGTTTTGAATGTAAAGGATTTGAATAGAGAAGCCTGATATTCTGCCTAGAATATGGCACCTGCCTAGAATATGGCAGACACCACATCACTCAGGTTCAACAATCAGGGCAATCCAAAATGGGAAAGAAGAGGTTAGTGTCACTGATTCAAACCACAAAAGCTCACTCTTCATTTATCCCTGAGTTGTGAAAGTTTCTTCTCTTTATTCCTTTAGGTATAAGGAAAGTATATACAGAAAGTATAAGAAAATTTTCTCTACTTGTCTGCCATTCCAGGTTTGAAATAAGCAACTGACCCTTTTCCTGACATGAAAATATCTACAACTGTTCTTTCTACAACAATGAGGACTTAAACTTACCCATATCTCAAACTCAAGCATATAAATGAATGGCAATTTAATATCCTAAGGTCTGTCATTTACATGACCTGTTAACTTTGAAACCATCTTCTTACTTCACAGTTAACTTGGATGGGCAATGTGAAAGCATTTTGCCCTATTATTATAAACCAGCTGAAGTGATACTGTCATAATTCAAATCCTACCATAGGTTTCTTACCAGCAAAAGCCCTCACTTTAATGCTTCCTAATTAAGAATATTTAACACTTGTAAAGACTTGCTAACATTTATCATTTACATGAATGTGACTAGGACTAAGAATATGCACCTCAGAATCCCTGATTCACTCTTAATTCCCCATGTACACTTATTTTTAGTTTTAGGATTTTTAGAAAGATCTAGTCTCAAAATCAGTTTTATCGTGTGTATCAATAGGTACAACTAATAATTTTTGTAACTTTCCTGTAACTCTTAGGATGTCTGTTCCTAAAAATGGTCATGACTATGAACCATACTAATAGGAACACAAAGTCCTATAAATGCCTTGGAAGGGACAATAGCCAGCTGGTCACCAGTGCCCTACAAGAGTGTAATTGCATTACATGGATAAGTGCTTTTCTCCTAGGGCGATTTCATTTTACTTTTTCAACACAAGGTCAATCATAGCAGTTCTTCTTATGTTCTATTCTACTGTTCAACATTAGGTCCATTACATTAAATGGTGTGTGCTTAGATATTCATGATTACAGTTTAGTAGCCACAAAGATATTTCCTTATTTGGAAATTATGTTCAATGTTCCTTCATATTCTGTCTTGACCTTTAACCCACTGTGTGTGTGCTGTTCCTGTCTACCCTAAAGGATCCACAGGTGCACTCATGGTTGACAATCAAGTATTTTTTGTATTTTATCATTATTGAAAGTCTGCTCATTTTATTAGCCCATCTATTGATGAGATGCTTCATGTTTTTAGTGTTTCTGTGTGTGACTTTGTGTGCTATCACATATAGAGCTAGCAAAGATTTTCCCTAGTATGTAGGCTGTCTCTTCTCTCAGTTACCTATTTGCTGTCCAGAAGCTGGTAGTTTCATTAAATCCATTTTTAAATGAAGAGCAAATATCTAATATCCATAAAAATAATTATTTTTCATTTACTATAATAGAAACACAAGTAAAAATTATACCAAAACTCTATCTCACCCCAGCAAAATTGAAGCCAGAATAGGGGGGAAAAAAGAGAAGTACTAGCTAGGGTACAGACAAATGATAACACTTATATGCTGCTAGAGGATATTCAAATCAGTCCAGCTATTCTGAAAGTTAGTATTGATCTTTCTTAAAGGACTAGCAATAGATACACCATAGGACCCTGCTTACTTTCTAAGTAGTTACCAGAGGTCTTCAAGTCAAAATATCACTGACATATTCACACACTACTATAATAACATTATGGAATAAATTTAGGAATCCAACAACAGAAGTATTATTAAATATAGAAATTATAGTTTGCAAACACCTTTTTTTTTTAGCAATGAAGAATAGAGCTATTTCATTAGGAGGAAAATGAATGCAAGTGGAGATCATCATGAACAAATTAAACCAGTCAGAAAGATAAGTACTCTATGTTTTTTCTCATCTGTGTTTGTCTGTAGATTTGTACATATATAAAATCATATATGCATAGATGACATTAAAGTAGAATCACAACCATATAGAGAACAAAGGGGGCTAATGGAAGGAAATGGAATGTGTGTGGGATATGTTCAAGGTACACTGTATGTTAGCATAAAAATGGTCTCTGCTAACTCTGTTTTATTAAATAAAATTTCAAAAAACATAAATGCTTTGTTTCATTTTACCTAATAATTTAAAGATCCGAGAAGGGACAAGACTGGGGCTAGCAAACCTTAATCCAGCTGACACGTTTCTAAACTCACTCCCAAGAGTCTGGGGAGTTTCTCAAACCTCAGAAGGTGGTAGCAAATAATTAAGCTATCTTGGGATCATCATTCAATCAATGACTGATAAAAAGTGGTCTGTAAACCATTCACCTTTGGAGAGATGAATTCTAAAACATGAGTGTTACTCAAATTTCAGTTTTCCAAGTTTACTATTCCAATGTTGGTAACCTTTCTGCTATGACTTGCATATGGGTGTCTTTCTGACATTCCTAGGTTGGAGCTTAGACCTAAAGATGATGGGACCTAAAGGAAGTGACTCAATCAGGGAGGCATGGTGCCATGGACAGGATCAGTCTCTCTCTCTCTCTCTCTCTCTCTCTCTCTCTCTCTCTCTCTCTCTCTCTCTCTCTCTCAAGATTTATTTATTTTATATATGTGAGTACACTGTAGCTGTCTTCAGACACACCAGAAGAGGGCATCGAATCCCATTACAGATAGTTGTGAGCTACCATGTGATTGCTGGGAATTGAACTCAGGACCTCTGGTAGAGCAGTAGATGATAGATGACTCTTAACCGCTGAGCCATCTCTCCATCCCGTGTCTTCTGAAAGATGAACTTTCTTGTTTTATTTTATCTTCCTGTCCCAGAAGGATGTAGCTTTGTCTAGATCCTCTAGAGTACACTGTATCAATATCTCTCCCGAAGCCAGCCCTTTCTGGATGATGAATGTGGTAATAATTTGATCTTCTTTTTGTTCTTTTTTTTTTATCTCTAGATCTTTGACTTCCCAGACCTTTAAAAAACTGTTATTTAATTTAAACAAATCTATCTTAACTAACCTATCTTAAAAGAAAATCATACATGCTTATATAAGCCATCTTCATACACTTATATGATTGTACTCTGATAATATTCCCTCTTACCCATTATACCCCCTTTCTACTCTTCCCACCATTAGTATTGTTAGAAACTCATTTCTTTTCTTTAAAAACAATCTTGTCAAGTGTATTTAGTTATATGGCAGCAACGAACCAAGCCACAATCCTTCACTGTATTGTTTTTTTTCTCTCTCTCCTCATGATGTTCCCTGAAATTTCCAAATGATCAACTCACTCCTGCATCCTTACCTCACGTACCCTTTCTTACTTTCTTTTATGAGCTTCTTGAAATAACTAAATGGGATAGAGTATAGCACAGAGAGAACTTAATTGCTATGAATGGTATCCTCACAGGGTTTCAGTTACTGTTGCCACTTTTCCTCCAACTCTGAGGAATATCTTCCTACAAGCAGTAGTATAATAAATGACTATGCTACTGATCTATGTAAACTATAATATAATTTTAAAGTACCTTTTGAGCTTTTAAGAAATCATTTACTGTGAAAGTATGTTATGTTCCACTGTTACACCAGCAGCCAGTTCATTCATTTTGTGTTTACTCTGCCTCTTGTTTATATCAAAGACCACCTCAAGAGCTGGACTTATGAATAAAAATGATGCAGGTTACTTTGTATAGTAGTTTCAAAATTAATGTGTTTTTAAGAGATGTACCTCTATTTGGCTTTTGTAATTACTCTGTTAAGATTGGCAGTGACTGAATCATAACATATACATGTCTTCAAAGAAATCCACACCTTTGGGTAGCATGGGTCTAGTTTCTGCCCCTCCTTCAAAGATCACCATTCTAGTGAGGCTATTCTGACCACTCGATGTGAAATCACACTCATGACTTCCACCCATGCCAAACTTTCTGATCCCTTAATCCTCTCTACATTTCCAAAGCATAGTCAGCTGCTGAAGTTGCACACATTTACTTACAAAGGAGGGATTGTCTGCTGTGTCTGTCACTATGCCCCTATATGACCTAAAAACACACACTAGAGCTCGGTGTTTATCTAGTGAAAACATGAAGGACTAGTTTGCAATAGTAACTGTAACATTTGGTTTTCTCCTTTTTGCTTTTTAAAGTCTAGTCTGTCAAAGATAAAGCAGACATGAATAGGCACCATCTGAATAAATAGATCTTACTGTATTTATTTACTAAGTTTTATTTGTTATTAGCGTGTGTGTGTTTGTGTGTATATTGTGGGGGTACACCTGCTGCAGTGCACATGTCACGTTCAGATGGCAACTTAGAAGCCAGTTATCTTCCTTTGTCTTTATGTGGGCTGAAGGGACAAAACTCAAGACACCAGGCTTGTGCAGCAAAGGTCTGTACTTGCTGAGTTGTCTTGCAACCTTTGGTTATTTATTTTAGTCTTATCACTTATGTAATTAAATTAGAAACAAAGGTCTTTCTGTTCCACAGTGGTGTCAATAGCCAGTGCAACCCTGGACCACACAGGAAAGAAAGAACCCCATAGTGGGAGGCCTGTGCTTTATGTTTGAAATAAAATTGAAGTCAGAAAATGGACAGCTCCTCTAACACTGCCCTTTTCTAAGCAAATAAAAACTCTAGGGACAGTTCTGGAATTTTCTTTCTCATTTGTTTTGCATTACATTTAGCAAGCTACAGTGATATTATTCTTAGTTATCTCACATGATTCCCATGTTGATGTTGAGATGTTTTTCATCAAGTTTATATAACGTAAAGCCCTGGTAAGACTATACTTAACCATTCTATAGAACACACATCATGTAAATGGCTGAACTACACTATTCTATAGAATGCATATAAAGTAAAAGGTCCTAACCCGCCTTCTGTAGGATGCACATTATGTACAGTACATGTTCTACTTGATTATCCAATAAATGTTCCTCATGTATAAAGCTCTATTCTACCAGTATGTAAAATGTACATTATGGGGGTGGAGAGATGGCTCAGTGGTTAAGAGCACTGACTGCTCGTCCAGAGGTCTTG
This sequence comes from Apodemus agrarius, assembly GCA_964023405.1. Lineage (NCBI taxonomy): Eukaryota > Metazoa > Chordata > Mammalia > Rodentia > Muridae > Apodemus > Apodemus agrarius. The sequence continues at coordinate 44,202,986 of OZ030008.1, read as the reverse complement.
AGTTCAATTCCCAGCAACTACATGGTAGCTCACAGCCATCTGTAATGGGCTCTGATATGATCTTCTGGTATATCTGAAGACAGCTATAGTATACTCATACACACAAAATAAATAAGTAATTCATTTTTTTTTAGTGCGGAATCCACATTCAGAGTAGAAGATTCCATTATTTAAAAATGAACATTATATATAAAAGATACTTATCTTAGTGACTGTTCTATTGCTGTGAAGAGATACCATGAGCAAGGCAACTTAGTATAAGAAAGCATTTAATTGGGGCTTGCTTAAGGTTTCAAGTGCTTAGTCCCTTATTGTGTCAGAGAACATGGCATCAGGCAGGCGTGGTGCAGGAAAAGTAGCGAGAGCTACATCCTTGTCTGCCAGCAGAGAAAAAAAAAACAAAACAAAAAAGGTACTGAGCCTCCCATGGGTTTTGAAACCTCCAAGCCTACCTCCAGTGACAGACTTCCTCCCAGAAGGCCACACCTACTCCAACAAGGTCACACAAACTAATCCTTCTAATCCTCTCAAAGAGTGCCTCCTTCTGGTGACCAAGCATTCAAATGCAAGAGCCTGTGGGGGAGGGGCATTCTTATTCAAACTATTAAAGTTCCTCTTTACCATTTTATAGAATTCATATTATATAGAGATCTACACCACACCATTCTATAAAATGCACAAGGCTCCACTATTCCATTGTATAGAATGCGCATTGTGCATAAGGCTCTATTTCACTGCTGGATAAAACTGCACTGTGGATACTTTATGCTTCCACAAGATGATATCATAGAGCTATTCTGACATCTTTTTGAATTGTGGTATTCCCTATCACCAGCAAACACAAGCACTATTGTATTTTGTTTTAATTCAAGTAAAATATATTAGAAATTTTCAAACTAATTATGCATTGTGAAAAATTGAAAAAAATAATTGCTAATTCATGCAAATGTTTTCAACAAATATCTGAAATTCTCCTTTTTAAAATAAACTTCATATCAACATATGAAGTTACTTCCACTTCCAGCTTTTCTCCTATCATAGTCTTAAAAATGTATTCTTTAAAACTATAATTTGTCTTATAAATAATTGTGTAAAAATGGCCTGTGTTTTCAGTAAGTAAAATTTAAGAGTCACAATATTTAATGAGGAAATTGTCTCAAATCATATAGGAATATCCCCACGCAAAAATCAACAGATTTAAACACTTTGAGGACCAAGAAGGTGATTTAAATAAAGAAAATTGCACTGCATGATGTTAGAAAGAACTGGCAATGACTGGTAAAGTGGAGACTGGCATGCTTATGAAGTCAGGTGCTTCTCAGCTACAGGAGAGGGTTGCCAGGAGAAATACTGCAAATGCTGCCAATTAGTGAATACCTCTCTCTCTCTCTCTCTCTCTCTCTCTCTCTCTCTCTCTCTCTCTGTGTGTGTGTGTGTGTGTGTGTGTGTGTGTGTGTATACAGAGTGTAAACAACAAGAAATCTAGATACCTCTAGATACCTCTCAGAAATTTCACACTATGAGCACCAAGCTAAATAAAATGTAATACTATATTCTACACTGACACCACAATATGGTTAAAACCTAATAGGACTCCTTTGCTATGCATACTCAGGCTTTCAAAGGGTGGCTCAAATCTATAGGTCTCCAGCTTCCCCAAATTAGTGAGTTCTTCTAGTAAATGATTTGCTAAGTGTAGATGCATAACTGAGGGACACAGATACTTGCCTTTGTAATCCAACTAAAGTGTCCACGGTAACCACTGCTGCAGAGAGCATCCATACACTGCCACTGAAGTTTGTAATCTTCACTGTAAAATCTTTTATCTCCAGGAATGATTCCACAAATAGGCAGCTAGAACTGAAAAGATCCCCAAACTCAGACTGAGAAGCCCTTGCTTCAATCACTTGCTTTGATTCAATTCCCCTCCAAGCTTTGGCTTCTCATTTGCTAGTATGGCCATTGCTATGGGAACAGTAGAGTCAAAGAACTGGGGAGAAATGAATAAAGCCTCAGTTTTCCATATAAAGCTCAGTAGATGTTCAAATATGGAACATACCACAACCAGGTATATTCACACCAGGATTGGGACAACAAAGCACTAGGTGTACTACAACTAGTAATCAAGTAATTATCCTTAAAGATTTTCAAGAAATTCAGTTATTTTCTCTGTTACTGAAAACATGACTCTTAGTTAATATTATACTAGACCTTTATTTACAGTCTGTTTAAAATCTCCATCTTCTTGCCACATCTAATAGTGGAGTCTCTTGCTCTGAGAACCAAGAAGGGAGTAATTAATTTTACCTTTCTTTCATTGATAGAAAAGAGAAAATTAATAGAATGAAGGAATTGGGTATGCTATTTCTAGCTTCCAGATTCCATGGCAGAATGTTACATTTATCTCACCATTTTTTTCCCATTTGAACTCAAAATTTTTAGCGTATAAAATAGCAATATATCTGCAAACATATATTAAAGGCTTGTCAGACAGAAAGCAAGGTGGCATGATGCAAAAGTGAAACATAAATAGGTACTTTAGAATTTTCATTCCAGTGCAAAACTGTTCTATAGACCTGGACCATATTGTGATGTGTCTTGGGGTAAGCCAGTCCATATGCAATGATTTGCGGGGAGGGGCTTTCAATGTGTATGTAGTCCTTAGATGGCTTTTATGTTCATTCTGGTGATGGAATTGAAGACAAAAACAGAGAGGAGGATAACTCGAAACCTAAGTGAGATTGAGTGGGTAAAAGATGTCTAAGTGAAAACCTTCTGCTGATGAGACTGAATAATGGTGGGGTTGTGAGAGGAAAGGAAGTGCCACTGTACCAGGACTGTGAGGAGATAGATAGACCAAAGAGGTAGCAATTGTCTTTAAAAACATTCATGAAAGGCTAAACAAACTACACTCTAGGTTATTCCAGGATCCCATGCACAGTCTGTGGATGCTCAAGTCTTGTGTGTAATATTTGAATGTAACCTAAACATAGTCCCCATATGCTGAAAATCATCTCTAGATTACATGTAGCACTTAATACAAAATAAATGTTAACAGTTGTTATAATGCAGTAACTTAGGGGAAAATGACCAGAAAACTGTCTGCATGTGACAAGCCTGGGTGCGAATTTTTTCAAATGTCTTTTGATCTGTAGATAGATGAATGCACAAATATAGTTACACTGTTTACTTGAGACATGAAGAACTGCTGGTCAAATGTAATCAGAAAATTCATTTGCCACCTATTTCTATATATCCAAAACCTTTAAGATAACATTGTCCTAAACACTACATGAACAAGGAGTGCTCTTAATGCTATTTCAATGAGATGTTTTACTTTAGTTCCCCCTCTTTTCAGTGTCCTTATTTTTATAGGCTAAAGCACACCCAAGTGGTAATTGTTCCTATGTTGGAAGAAGAATCTTTGTTTTAAACAGTTCTACTCTCTCCCAGGATGTTTGCTTCCTGGACCAGTAAACTTCAATGAAGTTAGATAATCAGTCTTTGTGTAAGACTGCTGTTCTAGCTAATGAATTTTAACTGTTAGCTGAGTTGACCCTTTCCCTGATCTTTAACATAAATGATCATCATTAGAAATGAACACACAAAAGTGATATTTAGTGAATGGCTAAAACATTTCTAAGTTGTGTATAATCCCTGATTCTTAACTGATAAAAAATGAAATTGATAATTTCTAAGTTGTGTATAATCCCTGGATTCTTAACTGATAAAAAATGAAATTGATAATTGTCTATCAGATGTCTTATTTGGAATAAAAGTTTGGTCAGTTTCTTTTCTGCTTCTTAATCCTCCCCTTCATATAATCTGATACTGAATCAACCATAGAACCAATATTGCTTGCATAACATCTGCCTGATTAATTAAGAGAGTGGGACCCTGGAGGAGGAGGGATGTGAAGCAGTAGTATCATACGTATTGTATCATATCATATCGTATCTTACAGTGCGTTGAAGGAAAAACAATTGCCAATGGAAAGAAATGTCAATTCCATTGAAAACTAGTATGTAGGTTCCCACAATGGAACATTATTTTTAGATTGTAAGTAAAACTTGTTTCTTATAAATGAAACAAGATACTGATTTTTTATTTTGATCATGTAGTTAATTATGAGTACACCGAGCAAGGAGGCTGTATAGTTACTTTACCTTTTAATGAGCAAATCCAAAGGAGCAGAGATGCTGAGCCTGAGGAGTTAAACACATTGAGGAACCCACATAGATCTGTCAATCAAGTAAAGCCTCATCTCCCCAATGTTCCAGGTGTTATACAAAGCTGCTATGTGTATCCCCTAAGTTTTTGTTGGCCTGTGTTTATGAAATTTGGATGCAAAGAATTCATTTTAGTTCTTATACTGTCTAACTGCAACACATTGGGCCTTGGATGACTTATTTGATAGTTTTCTTATAATGATTAATCATTGTGCGTGGGGAACATATTTTAATGATGGTTTAGATCTTGTTCAGTACATTTCTGTAATAAAAGAAATGTAGTCTAGTTTTCGTATGAACTGTACACTGTTGTGTGAGCTGTAGAAACAAGGCTTTAATTCAAATCAAAGCAAAGAACCAACCTTCATCCCTCTCCTTTGTACCTTGCCCTTAGCATCTTTATAAGGACACATGATTATATGTCCAACTCCATTTATCCCTCTGATTAGCTTGTATCTCATCCTGTTATGACTGAGAGTCCTCAGAACATCGAAGTCAAGATTCCAGATACGAAGATCAAGACCATGACTGGGATCATAGGTTCCAGGTGGAATATGGGCTTTTTGATGATGCAGAATGCCTTGCTGACAGAATCAGAGTGTATGGGGGCAAGAGCAACAAACTATTGTCACATTTGGCAACCAGATGTAATTAAAGATTATTTTAACTGCCTTGTTTGTAGTACAATGGAAAAATGATTATTTTTGTCCCCCCCCCCTTTTTTAACAAACTGTCTCTTCTCAGGGGAAGTTTATAAAGAAGTATAAAACACCATTTAGAGGCTGGAAAAGATAACTCACTGGCTCTTCTAAGATCTTCGGAGGACCTTGGTTCAATTCTAAGCATCCACATGACACCTCACAACCATCTGTAACTCCACTTTGAAGGGACTTAATGTCCTCTGCTGGCTGCTACATATTTATGCAAATACTCATACACATAATAAAATAAAATATAATAATATAAAATCTTGTAAAATTTAACATCATTATATTTCCTGGATAATCACAGAAAATTTCAAATTTTCTTGGGAATTTCAGTAGAATACAAACTGATCTAAGAGTTACATTTTAGAATTTTATGCCAAAGTCATTAAAACAAAGAGTCCAGTATCCATGATGGATTAAATTTAAAGATTTACAGGACATATTTAATGTCAGGTACTCCTGAGAAATGCCTAGAGCTGTGTTAGGTTTGTTTTGTTTGTTTGTTTGTTTGTTTGTTTGTTTGTTTTGAGACAGGATTTCTCTGTGTAGCCCTGGCTCAAACTCAGAAATCTGCCTCCCTCTGCCTCCCAACTGCTGGGATTAAGGGTGTGGGACACCACTGCCAGGCTGCTGTGTTAGTTCCTAATCCATTTACAAACTATCGTTTTACATTTGCTAAACTGTTTCAGATTATTGTTCGTTTCATCTTCTCTCTACCGAACATAGAAATTTCCCTCCAAAGTTCTATTTTGTGTCTGAGGGTGTCAAATTATCCCTGCTACAGGCAACCCACAGCACATCATCCATATGCACATCAGAGTGCATGAACTGTTAAACACATCACTGAAAATGGTCATGTAGAAAGTGTGAGCTTCAGTCCTCTCTGTCTCCAACCCCTGGATGGCAGGCATGTTCGTTCTGTCTTTGTTTGGTTTAATTCAGTTTTGGGAAAATCAGTAAGGAGCCTGCCAACCACAGCACCTGCCCTCTCTGTGTTCAGTGGGGAGGACTCGCCATGGAGGAGGGCTGGTAAACCACAAGCAGAGCCACCCATGTCCTGTGGCCAAGCCCTGAGCAAAGGAGCTTATGTATTTGGTTTGGGGAATTCGCTTCCACGTTTCCGGCAATGCAGGTTGTTGTTTTCTTTCATTTAAATTTATTTATTTGCTCTTTGTTGTGCTTTGGTGTGTATGGAGGTCTAAAAATAACTTGCTAGACTTGGTTCTCTTGATTCACCACATGGGTCCTATCAATCAAGATGCTCAAACTCAGGACCTAGATCTTGGCAGGAAGCACCTTTTACCCACAGAACCATCTTGTTCAACACCCCTGCCAGTTCTTCTAGACCTCTGCTATCCTCTCCTGGGTTTTTTTTCCTCAAGCTAGGTGGTTTCTTTCATTTGCATGCAAACTTAGAGTCATTGCTGATACACCTGGCAGAGTCCCTGACACAACAGATAATCAATGGGTGCCGTGACATGAATAATCACAACCTACGTGTATATCATCATCACATTTGCAAAATAGTGGGTTGTTTTATGATTCCAAAATTTTCAGAAAGGTATTCAAGGAGGAAAAAAAAGCAATATTTCTACCTGCCAGAGACTGCCTTTCTGTTTTCTTTCAGTGTTTTAATACACCTACGTAGTATTTCAGTACCATAAAATTTGTATTCATGTTTCATGCAGTAAAGTTACCTGAGCATTTCACTTAGTTATATCATTGCATGATCCTCATAATGATCACATTCTATGCCTACATAGCAGCCCATCATCTATATGACCTAAAATGTTATCATCCTCTGCCACTTAATTATGCATGCTCCTCTAATTTTAATATACACTATAATGACAAATCTATTACTGAAACATTATTGGCATCTACTTCCTTCTCAAAGACTAGACACAAATTAAAACAAGTTTCTTTCAAGCAATATGAATCTTGAAATGCCTTTGCCAAATATTTTCACCCTCATCTCTCAGAAGACTTTATGTAGTCTTCCAGCTATGAGGAAATGAGGGTGTCTCTGTCAACGTTTCTTTGTCAGTATTGTTACTTTTTACAATTTTAATATTTAATACACATCTCACTTTTATTTTATCTGCCTTTCTATTATTAATAATAGGAGGACAAAATAGATAATTCCACTTGTCTTTTATATGTCTTCCTTTTGAATTATATGCTTAGATATTTGCACAGCAAGGGTGATGTTGATCATTTAGAACTTTTGCAATAATTCTTCAGTGTGTTGTATCAACTGTCATGGTTGGTATCACTGCTGCTCATAGATTTAAGATGTATGTATCTGCAAACAATACATAATACTTATTCAAATCCATATTTTGTTTTGTGATTCTTTTATGTGGTTTTGTATTTAAGAATTCCGTCACGTCAAGCTAATTATGTATTTTCTTATAACTTTGCTTTGCAACTTCCCTATACATTTTACAAGATAGTTGGAATTTACCCTGGAGAGTCATGTAAACAGGTGTGTTTAGTTTAATGTTTTCTGCAGAAGGAGCCTATTTCCTTGAAGTATTTATCACATACTCTGTTTTTTTGTTGAATTTTTTAATGATTTCTCCATTTTTCTTCTAAAACTGGTTTGAGCCTGTGTCCAAGCTATTCTTTTCAACTGATATATTTATAATTTATTTTAGTAGTACCGCACTGCTATCATGCTTGAGTTTGATGACTGCATTTAACTTTATTTCAATAGAGAAAAAAAGAACATCTATCTCTACTTCTGTGGTGCATATGCCTTCCCTACAATAAGCATGACTTTCAACTACATTTATGATCCTCACTTTACCATAATCACAACTTCTGTGTACCCTCACATACATTTAGATTTTTTGTATCTATTTACCTCCATCATCTACCACAGTTGTGCAGGCCCAGCTACCACCCTTTGATATAATTATCTTCTTGAATGTATAATATAATATGTTAAATGATGATGATGACGATGATGATGATCATGATAGAAGCATTTTGTTCCATTCTACTAATTCCTCTACAAAAACTGTATCATAGATTTGGGAAGTAATATTATAGATTATAATAGTAATATTATAGTAATAGTAAATATTATAGATTTGGGAAGAGAATAACTATTTCATAATGTTTATGTTTCTGAGCACAAATAAGGCATGGTTTTCTCTCTCCTTGTTTCTTAGTTTTAAGCATCTTGAGAAAAATTTCATACATTTCATCATAAATGATTACATATTCCTTTTTATTCCCAGGTAATCTATCTATGCACAATTCCTATTTCTTAGATAGTTTATATACTCATGGTTGCATGAATATTACGATTTTCAATATATCTTCATTATAAAGAGCTGGTATTTGGAGTAGCCTTTCAGTTTTGAGCATGTATTTTATAATCAACCATATTTCTTAAAGCATTTAATTAGTTCTTTGGGTTTTAATTTATTCAACTATGGCCCAACCATGTATAACTAAAAAATCAGGGCATACCCTGATTTTTGACTACTTGCATGAAAACGTTCATTTAAGTATATGGATTAAATGGTATTTTATTATTTTATAGAATAATTTTTAAGGGGATTAAAAAAGAACATGAACCTACAGTTACTTTAGATATCAAAAGAATGTGGCAGATTCTTACACTGAACTGTGCTGACACTTTTCAAGTACATAGTGTTTCCCAACCAAAAGAATTATGAAAGACAAACTAATCGACAAAAGCATATATAAGGATTTTGACTGGATTATACCAGGAACTTGTTCTCAAATAAAAATCAGTTCCTCTCTTATATTAATCCCAACAACAAAGAGCAAAGTAGCTTAAGAATAAAAACAGAACTCATATAGATGAGTTCACAAACTGCACATTCTTCTATAAAAGAAAAAACACTTTTTTTTACTTTTGCTAAGCATAAGTGTCTTATCTTGAAAGAATCCTTAATGCTTGATTTATCAAATCATCAACATGCTAATGATATCTGTTGTGTGATATGTTCGTGGGAAGATTAAATAATTCCAATGAAGATTCTGAAGATCTTCAGACAGTTTGGTGAACAATTTAAAATCAAATTAATTGTATTGTTGTCATATAACAAGATTACATATTAGTTTCTAGAAGGCTGAAGACCTAGTTTGCTGTTGTCTGAGATTGAGCATGATGATCACACCTATGTGATACATATTTGCAGAACATTTATTGATGTATTTTTACAAAGGTCTCAGTTGCCAGCAAATACTCATATCCAGTTAACTGCTAGCAAGCATAAAATGGATTCTTAGAAGATGCATTTGTTAAAGCCAATACTCCTCTTTTGAAGTTAGAATGAGATTCTAAACTGCTCTTTTTATACTAGTAATAAAAATAGTTTCTAAAAAAATAATGTCTTCAAATTGGCACAGAAAAATGCTGATATAGAGCGCTTCTTCCTTCACTCATCTATCAGACACAGATTAAACAACTTCTGCATACAAGAAACAAAATTAATGGACAGTGCAAAGTTCATAGGCATTAAAAGACCATGTAGATAATCATAAATTATGATAGAAACTATTAACACAAACAAGAAAATGAGTTTTGAGAGAGTTGGTATGATGAAGAAGAGGTAAGGTAGGTTGAACTTGGAGGATAAAAGAAATGAGATTTTGGACATTTATGACATCAGGTCAGTGTGACAGATGCAAGATGCCCATAATGAGGCTGGACTAGTATGATCCACCCCTAGAATTTCTGAATGCCCAAAATGTGGCTGGACAAGTATGGTCCATCCCTAGCATTTCTGGAAACTGTAACAAGTAATGGGTAGAATTTTATGCAAGGAATTGATATCATACTATTTTCTGTGATAGGTTGGGGAACAACCAAGAAAAATGAGTCTTCTTAGGAAGTTGTACTCATGATCTGGGGAAAAGAATATGACTTGGACGTTTATAGTAGTGCCAGAGATGGCAACATCGATTTTAGAAAAAGATACCAAAGCTTCAATTTATAAGACTATGTGGCACTTTGGGATGTTCAAGGCAAAGGAAATGGAAGTCTCAAAGGTGATGCCTGCTATTCTGCCTAAGTCACCTTCATAGACTGTGTGCCATTTACCACAATAAGAAAAGGAGAGCTGTGGTATTAGGGGAATCTAAGTGACATCACTGGACAACAAATCCAATACAATCCTGTCATGAGTTTCTCTGTTTCTTAACCCATCATAACTAGTAGGTACATTATTACTCTGATATAAAGTAAGTCCAGTGTGTGTGTGTGTGTGTGTGTGTGTGTGTGTGTGTGTGTGTGTGTGTGTGTGTTATTTACAATTTAGGAAGTAATGGGTTTTCATGTGACTTTTCCAGGAGGTCTTTGATGCCAGACATTCCTCCCCGTTCCTTCTGTTCTGCCTTCCTACTCATGACCAAATATGACAACTCATCCTCCCCAACCTCAGTGATCATTGAAGAGGGAGCAGAGAGAGGCTGTGGATGACAAGGAAACAGCCTTTTCTGGCACAACAGGACAGTTGCACCTATGAAATTGCAGCCACTGTAACAACAGGAAGAAGACTGAGAAGGCTCAAGCCAAGAAGTGGGGAAATGGGAAGAGTTCCAGCCCTGCCTGAGAAGGTGTTGGAAACTTGCAATTGCCAAGAGAAGCAAGGCAGTTTTCTTAAATGGTGTGTCTGGTAGCTGTAAACTCTCCAATACATTGTAACACACCCAATGTATAGGCAGTGTAAATTGGACTTCATGGATTAAAAAAAAAAAAGGGAAAAACAATTGGGTCGGAAAGCTGTGGGGATTGGACCTAGGAGGGGTGGTTACAATCAAAATAAAGTATGTGAAATTCTTGAAGAACTAATGAAAATACTTTTTAAAATTTCCCCACAAGAATAAAGAGATAGGAGGAGGAGGAGGAGGAGGAGGAGGAGGAGGAGGAGGAGGAGGAGGAGGAGGAGAAGAAGAAGAAGAAGAAGAAGAAGAAGAAGAAGAAGAAGAAGAAGAAGAAGAAGAAGAAGAAGGAAGTCTATGAGCAGTTGAGATAACTCAGGAGGTAAAAAGTGTTTGCCATCAGGCCTAATGACCTTAATTCAATCCCTGGAACTTACATAGAGAAGGAGAAGAATTATTCCTGTTAGTTGGCCTCTGATCTCTCCAAATGTGCTACAGCATGCACATGCACCCCCCCACATACACACAGAGAGACACATAGTACATACACATACATACATATATACATACATACATACATACATACATACATACATTCATGCTTTATAAATACCACACTCCATTGGATAGATCTATACCCATGAGTGTATAGAGTGTATAGGCAGCCCAAACTCCTCTCTCTCTCTCTCTCTCTCTCTCTCTCTCTCTCTCTCTCTCTCTCTCTCTCTCTGTGTGTGTGTGTGTGTGTGTGTGTGTGTGTATGAGTGTATGAAACAGAGAGATTACATGAATTTAGAATGAACCTGAGAGGATTTATGTAGTGGAGTGGGGGTGTGAATAAGAAGAGAATACATTACATGCATATAAGAAATTCTCAAGGAACTAATAAAAATATATTTCTATAAATCAAAAATAAATATTTTACAAAGGAGAAAAGGTGTAGGATTTTCATTTTTGCTGTTTTGTTGTTGTCACTGTTGTTGTTGTGTGTTGACTTGGTAGTATAGCCCAAAGAGAAGACTAACTGAGATCCCTCAGCATCTACAGAAGGCCTAAGTCCCACTTTGTTTCACTTTCCATGTAAGTGACACAAGGTTGAGGTGCCTATCACCCTTCCCTTCACTATTACACTCAGGAACACAAAACTCAGATAAATTAATTACATTAAATATTCCATGCCAGCAAGTTTCTAAAGTCATACCATTCTTCATATCCTGAAACTCGCTGGCATAGTATTGACCCTGTCACTGTTATTAGAAAAGTTAGTAAATTATGTTCAATCTTCTCTCAGCTAAACTCAATGACAACCCAGAACCTGTCCATGTGACCTAATTTGGAAGTCAGATCTTTGCAGTTATAATTGAATTAAGACAAGGCTATAGTTAGCTCTAAATAATGTAGGAACAATGCCCTTACATAAAGACTGAAACATGGACAGAACAGACAGAGAGGAGGACTCAGATATGAAGGTAGAGACAGAATCACGTGATAGGGTGAGGGATGCCTGAGACTATGAGAATCACCTTCTCCTAAGAGCATCAGAGGATTGCCATGCTAACACTGGGATGTTAGACAGAAAAATGTCCAGATCTGCAACAATAAATTTCTACTTCTTTAAGCTAACAACTTTGGAGTGTCAGTGCTAAGAGACAAAGCAATTTGGAGTAGTTCAGTGAAAGTATGTTTTTTTGAATTTTGACTTGTATAGCAAACACACACAATATGGGTTTCAAACACAGACATGTCCATCTCAAAAAGATTGTCCCATGTCCAAATGCTTTGTAGTATTATTAATGTCCACATCTTCCCATTTATGTTTGCTTTGCTTTGTGAGCTACAAGCCTGTGTTGCTGATAAAATAAATCAGTTCCAAAAACATCCCAAACCTAAGTATGGATGAACCAGAGTTCACATTTAGCTTTATCTCATCATTAAAATGACACTGTTTCCCAGAACACCTGTCTATGGTACCTGTCCATTGCAGCAAACTCTGGGGATATGGGAAAGGCATTGACAACCTTGGTTTTCAATGCCTACAATCAAAACTCGCATTTGTCAATTAAATAATAAATTGCAAGGACTGAGTACAATCAATTGCTTATTCATAGAGGAACACAAAGCTTATCCTAATACAAGTATTGTCAATGAATTTGCCATTAGCGTCTACAGCTTTCATTAGAAATTCTGCTTTGCACGTGTGTATTCAAAGTCGAGGTATTATCTGTCAGACTGGACATTTACAGCTTCACTCTACTTAAATGCATTTCCCTCCCGCAGTCTCTGTTTCATTATCACAATACTGACTCATTCTTGCCACCTAAGGAGATCATAAGAATAAATAGTGTAAGTGTAGAGGAAAGTATCTAAACTTCATATGCCCAGCCTGAGAAGATAAAACAGGAGATGCAGGCATGTTCTAAATTTACCTTTCCTCCCTCTCAGTGGGCTATGCTGCTAATCATAACAGATACAACTGTAAGGTGTCACATCTGTTGTTGTAGAATGTCAATTTTAAGAAGGCTTGTGTAGGAGGGACTTCTTCAGGGAGTAACGTGTCCATCTGGACCCAAATTAAAGAAGTTGCCTTTACACACCAAATGCCACAAGAGGGGTCACTGGTATTTTGTGAAGTACCCGTTTCCCCAGACGTGTATCCAGTTTTCCAAGCTGTTATCAATTATTAACCATGACAATTTCTTTTGGCTTCTCCTTTCCTTTATTACTCTGATATTTAAGAGATCTGCTCAGATCTTTTAAAGGTTAGGGCTCCCTTCATTTGGATGTGAATGCTGGCAAATTAACTTCCACCCTATCACAATGGAAAGCTCCAGGTGCACATGGTTTCAAAAAGGCTGCTCACATTTGTGTCCCAAACTGGACACTGACAGTCCTGAGACTTTCCAAGTTTATCCTCTAGGAGACTGACATTGCACAGAATTTTAACCAGAGTTTGGAAGTGATATTCTCTTCCACATTCTGTCCACCAGTGTTCACAAGCAGAAGTTCTTTCCCCATCCATTGCAACCCACCAAGCGAACAGGGACAAACAACAAAGGAAAACACCGTCCCATAAAGGTTCCGCTATTGCATCTGGTGGTCCACACCTGCTAAAAGACAAAAACCATATGGGAACCCTGCCCTGGCAATGCATCCAGCCAGCAGGCACTGTCGTATCACCGGCAGGGCGTGCGCGAGTGCATACACAAAGAACTGCTGCTGGGCTTGCTAGCCTTTCGGGGTACCAGCAGACTCCTAGAGCTGGCATCCGGGGTGATCTTCTACGCCCTCCATCCTAGCATAAAAGCGCTATCCTTTATTTGACCGGTGAAGAGCCTAGGCAGGATGATATCGCATGGGTTGGGGGTTGGGGAGTGGGCGGACCCTGGATCCCTTGCCCATTCTCGGAGGTCCCCAGCCTTTGGCATCTCCTAGGAGATGCACAATCAATTGTGCTGTCATAGAGGTCTCCTTTCGCATCCTCTCTAGGCAAAGCCAGATGCCCGGCGTAGCAGCCGTGCGCATCTTGGCAAGCGCCCGTTCTGGAGCCGCTACCCACAAGCCGACCTGCCCGGTGCGCCTGCCTACCTGGTGGCTGGCTGTCAGCAGAGAAGTCGCGGTACCTCATCTGCTTCTCCGCTGCTGCTACATCAGTTATATCGCTCCGAGCGCCATATTCCTGCTCTCCACGGGCGCACGCCGGGGGAACTACTACGGCTGAGAAGGGGCAAGGGGGGCGGGGGCTAGAGGAGGGGGTGGGGGCAGAGTCAAAGCTTTCTACTCTCCTCCCAAACCTCTCCCAGCTACTGAGCATGCCCAAGCTGCCTGGCTTCGCCCCTAGGAGGACTGTCCGCGGAGACCACTCAGCTGCTCCGGGTTTTCGGAACAGCCGGCTGTAGGAAAGCTGTAGCAATTGAGGGGGGTGAAAGGGGGAGTGTGGAGGGAGTGTCTGCACGCCCGAGCTGGAGGAAACAGCCAATCGGATCACACTTTCCTTCTACCATCCCCCTGCGGGCTACTCCCGCATCCCCCCCTCCCTGAACACCCTAGTTTGTCCAAATTTTCTATAGGACCTTTGCAAAGCCGCACCACATCAGGATGCTAGCTAGCCTCTTTAGCATCACCTGGTCCTGGGCTTCGCAAACTTTAATGAGCCTATGACTTAAAAACAGATTCGGATTCAACTGCCTGGTCCTGAGATTCCGCGTGCCATGCAGCTGGTCTTCTGAAAGGTCAGGAGTTGCAAGAATCCAGAAACATCTTCTGTAACCTCTAATTGGTCGTGGAGTCTTTAATCAGCAATGGACTTATCAGCCTAAGGAGTTACCTTCAGCTTTTGATGGCAGCAGCAGCAGTTCGAGTGAGGATGTCCCTGGGGATGCCATGCCTTTCCTGGAAGGAGGCTTTGTAGGGCAGACACTGAAGACAGCATAAAACCATTAGTTGGATCTAGAATTAGGAGCTTCAGAGATGATGGGCTCTTGGACCAGTTCACAGTCACTTTGATACTATGAAACTCTTGCTCAGTTTACCTGTTGTTGACCTGTTGTCCATTCAAGACTGAACCAGTCTGCCCTGTCTGTCTGCCTTGTCTTCCTTGAGCTGGGACAAAACCTGAGAGGTTCGATGTAATGTCAAGGCTGGGCTTGACAGTTGAGACTGACTGGTCTTTTGGGAGCAAAAGACCACAGGCAGTATCCGTAATATTGAGATTAGTCACTGCCCACTTGAAACCAAAAGATTTGCAAAACCAACCAAGAGACCTTAATCTTGGAATTGAGGGAATCACACCCTTCTTCATCCTCAGAGATTCCTAAAGTGACCTTGGGAGCCGATAGTATCTGATCCTATAACTGAATAGGAGGTTATAAAACAGGGACTATTATCTCTTAGTATGCTAGTATTCTTAATAACTTAAGACAGTTTGCCAGTGAATAGTAGATATCTACCACCCCCTGCCCCCATGACTCATCTGTTTACACACTACTTTCACTGAAGTAACGTATCAAAGCAGAACAATGGCGGGGGCTGGTGCTGATGAGGTGCCCCAGCCATTAAGAACTCATGTGGTCCATTCCAGAGGTCCCAGGTTCAGCTACCGACGGCCATAGAGGGTGGCTCCGAGCTGTACATGACTCCTGTGGATCCCACACCCTCCTCTGGCATCAGCGATGCCTGAGTCCACATGGTACAGATAGAAGCATCCAGACACATACATACATACATACATACATACATACATACATACACATAAAAATAAATCTTAAAAAAACAGAATCACAGCCGGGCAGTGGTGGCGCACACCTTTAATCCCAGCACTCTGGGAATCAGAGGCAGGTGAAATTCTGAGTTCGAGGCTAGCCTGGTCCTAGAGTGAGTTCCAGGACAGCTAGGGACAGAGAAACCCTGTCTCGGAAAACAAAACAAAACAAAACAAAAAACAAACAAACAAACAAACAAACAAACAGAATCACAGAAACACAGATGGTCACTCTTTCCCCCTGATGTTTCTAAGTATAAAGGAGATATGTATCTTGGCCTATCAAATCCCATTTTTCCCATTCATATGACTAAAGTCAATAAATTCATCCACGTTTGAAACAACTCAAATAGCCCTAACTCACCTCTCACCAACTAGATAGCTCCATTATGTTAATAGCAGCCTTATTTATAATAGCCAGAAGCTGGAAAGAACCCAGATGTCCCTCAACGGAGGAATGGATACAAAAAATGTGGTATATGTACACAATGGAATACTATTCAGCCATTAGAAACAATGAATTCATGAAATTCTTAGAGAAATGGATGGAGCTGGAGAACATCACACTAAGTGAGGTAACCCAGCCTCAAAAGAATACCCATGGTATGCAGTCACTGATAAGTGGATATTAGCCTAGAATCTTGGGACACCAAAGACACAATCCACATACCAAATGATGTCCGACAAGAAGGAAGGAGTGGACACTGGTGCTGGAAAGGATCAAAGCATCAGTGTAGGGGATTACCAGAACAGGGAAGTGGGAAGGGGTGGATGGGGGAGCAGGGGGAGGGAAAAGGGCATGTGGGAACCTTTGGGTGGCGGGGAACCAGAAAAAGGGAAATGAAATGTAAATATAGAATATATCCAATAAAAAATGAAAAAAAATTTAAAAAAAGAAGAAGGTACTAAAAGCTTTTGGCTAACACAACACTCCACATTTTATAACACCAGGAAAAATTAGCTTGAATCTTACAATGCATAGAGAAAATTATATATTATCTACATAGATTATGTCAGAAATATAGGGATGCCTTAATATACAAATAGGCATCATAGAAACTAAAAATTCCTATCAAATTACACAAGAAAGCATTGGAAAAAATGGTGCACATCAATGGCTTCAAGCTCACTAGGAACACGGGGAAATTGCCTCATTTATAAAGGGCATCTGCAAAAGACCTCTAGTGAACTTGCAACTTAAAGAAGAAAGTAAAAATATTTTCCTCCTAAGATTCAGAAAAACTAAGAAGAGACTCATCCATCATCTTAACATACTACTAGAAATTGTAGCAACTGAAATTAGACAAGAAATATAAAATGACCCTGAGTTACAAAGGAGTAAATAACTCAATAAATGCATCCCACTGACTGTGTTCATGAAAAGCCAACAAGGAAGCTCCCAGACAGCTCTTAGAACAAAACTGTAAATTCTCTAACATTCCCCCCAAATTAACTGTATCTCTAGATACAAACCATGAACATTTAGAGAATTACATGTGAAACAATAACAAAGACAACTGAACGCTAAGACACAGATTTCATAAAATCATGTAGGGCTCATATTCTTAAATTACAACATTCTAATGAAATCAAAGACCCAATACATAGCCATTATACATTCGTGTATTAGAAGACTCAACATAGAAAAAAGTACATTTTTACAGTAAATGAAGTGACATTTCTATATCAACATTTTTTGGCAACCTGGGCAACTTTATCTCAAATGTATTTTGAAAGACACAGGTTCTAGACTATCCAAACAGTATTGAAATTGTAGTTATCTTAAGTAGAATATTTGTGTGACACTTAGATACCAAAATAGAAAACCCAAAAATAGAATCACATAAACATAAACTATTACTATTAATAGCTGAGAGAAACCATTCAGAGAAAGCAGCATTCCTACCATGTGCTGCTGCACCATGAAGATGTGTGCGGACAATGAAGAGCTTGAACCTCCTATAACTAGAAGCATGCTTAGTTGAAATAGTGAACATTTCCCACTAAGATCAGGACAAAAGGACAAAAAGAAAAACCTCAACTTTACGACTTCAAAATTCTATGTGAACAATCAGGAGAATTAGAGTCCAGAATTTCAAAAAAGTAAACTCATCTTTGTTTTCAGAGAATATAATCTTATATATAGTAAATCTTAAACTGTGCGTGCACATGCACATGCACACATGCATATACACAGAGACATATAGACACCTTAAAATTAATAGAATTTCTAAAAGATGCAGGATATATAATTAACCCACAGAAGCCAGTTGTATTTTATATACTGTGAACAACCTAAAAGGAAAAATTTTAAAACAATTACTTTAATAGTAGTTCAAGAAGAATAAGATACTTAGAAATTAACTTAAGACTAGACCCATTAAGAAATATAAAGATAATCCATGATCATGAAAAAAGAGAAAATGCAAACACTACTCCAAGCAATCTACAAATCCTAAGAAAATCTGAACAATGTTTTTACAGCAATAGAAAAAAACTCCTAAATTTTGTAGAGGTCTGTGGAGATCCTAAATAACAAAAACAATCTAGAAAAATAAGTTTAGAAAATTTATTAAAACTCTAGTAATCAAAACAAATAAAACATATAGGCCAATATCTAGACCATTGGAATAGAATCCAGAAATAAACTCTTGTACATGTGTCCACTAATGGTTAACAAGAGTATCAAGACAATTGAAGAGGAAAAAAGCAATCTTTTTAACAGATCCTGCTGGGAAAACTGAACACCTGCATGCAAAATAATACAATAGAACCCTAGAGTAAGTATGTAGAACACAAAAATTAGTTAAAGTTAGAAAACATACAGAGGAAAACATGACAAAATCTTCACAATTTTAGATTTAGCAATGCTTTCTTAAATGTGACACCAAAAGAATTGGCAAGAAATGAAAACTTGCTTAAACTTGAGAACATGGAAATAAAAATCTTCTATACAAGTAACACAATCAATGTTGTCAAAACTTATCAAGTTGAAGAAACTACATGCAAATCATAGATGCAAGAAAAGACTCATATCCAGACTATATAAAACCCCTAAAAGTAAGCAACATAAAACTTATTCACAAAGGGACAGAAAATGAGATTCTTCCAAAGATAAGTAGATATCAATAAGCACTTAAAGTGACACTCAAAGTCACTGACCGAAATCTCAAATAATTTAAACTAGCTAAAATCCATTAGCCTGCTTACTTAAACAGAACAAAATGTAATAATAATTGGTGGGAATATGGAGAAGTTGGAAGGCCTGTGCAACAGTAGTGGAAATACTAAGTTATATCATTTTTATGAAAAGCAGCGGTACATTTCCTTACAGTTTAAACAGAATTGCTCTAGAATGCAGCAACTCTGTTTTGGGTTGTGAATTCATGACTTTAAAGAGATGTAAAGATGTGTATTTTAATGCTTGTAGCATCAAGCATTAAAAAGTGGAAACTACCTAAATGTCCATAGAAAGATGCATGAATACAAAATCCGTGCTATGAATGGACATGGGCCCATTCCTCAGGCCTGAGCAAGAATGAGAACCTGGTGGTACATGTGACAGCAGTGAGTAGCCTTGGAAGCATTCTACAAAACAAAGAAAGAGAAATAGAATAACGTGAATACTGCATGATTCCACTCATATGAGAGAACTAGGTACCTAGTCAAATTCACAGAGACAGAAAGTATATTGAAGATTACCAGAGGCTGAGAGAAGGAATAATTGAGGATCTATGGTTTAATAGTATAGAAACTCAGAATGTGGTAGTTATAAAATCCTGAAGATGGGGAAGGTGATTGTAAAAATTCATGCATGAGTCCACCCAGCTGTGTGGTATAGAGATTGCTTGCCACAAGGAAGTCCTGAATACCAATCCCTGGTACTATAACTAATGACTTAATAACTTGCTGAGTAGGAAATAAAAACAAAACCAAACTAACTCTCAGACACTCCTAGGGTTTAAGTTCCTAAGTGATAAAAAGAATAAATCTGCAGCTAGACAGGGAAATGTCAAAGACACAGCGATGTCTAAAACGTCCAGACTGCCTAGGAAAACCATACAGAGTAAGAAGAACTAAGGAACATAAACCAGCAGAATAGTAACATGAGGGAAACTAGCACCAAAGAGGCAATGACAAATACATAAAAAAATGCCCAGAGAGCAAGACCAGGGCTGCGCTGGGGCAGCCAAAGGAGATGATGGCTTCTCCAGGGTCAGCTCCATATTTAGATACTCAGAGACACCTTACTTCAAAAGATCCAACATGAAAACATTTAGGCTCCAGCATATAAAATAGGCAATGATGTATCAGGAAGAAGAGTTCTGAAATTAACCTTAATATGTATAATAACTCCATTTCTAGGAATGATCACATAAATCACTGTAGAGATGATGAATCACTAGAGGTTAAAAACAGCTAAAGTTCCATAGAATTGAGTCTTAAGTGCTAGTGGCCTGAAGCAACAAGAAATTACTTTATCATCTAATTTAGTGAGCTCTGTCCTCTTGCTCAAAACGAAACCCAGGTACCTCCGAGGCCATGAACTTCAGTTGGGAGTCTATAAAATCTGGACGAAACCCCTTTGAATGCTTTAGGTCAAACCTCACTCTAGAGCATTTGAGTAAGATGCAACATTCATTGCTTATATATAACAGCTTAGAACATATGGGATAAGGCAGTCAAGAAAACAGGACCTTTGACTGGTGTAAAAATTGTCAATATGTATATGTAATATTCTAAGTATATGTAAGGTTTTCTATCCCACTGAAATCCCTGCACTAATGAGTGCCAGACTTTTCTGTAAGAAGAAAAACATTTTCAATGTTATTATGTAAGGCTTGTCACCTAAAGCATTCCCAAATTGTTAACTCTTTCTTCAAAGATGGTAGATATAGTCTAACTTCATCTGGTATCCCTGGATTGTCACTGGGTCAGGTGTAGGCAATGGAAGGCTGTCATGTAGTAGAGCTGACACTGTGGAGTGCAGCACCAATTTCTTTTTGGGTACACAAAAAGGCTGCTCTGCTGCTTTGCACAGATCTCATGGTTTCGAGAGAATTAGAGAACTGATGGCTTTTGAAGCAGGTATCACATACTCACACCCAATACCACGTTCCCTGCCCATTAAGCCCAAATTGTGCTTATTTTAGCTTGCTCTTTTAAAGCACATCCTCACAGATGCTACCTAAAGTCCCAAGAGTCTTTTAAGGAGGACTTGAATATGCTTCGCCCCTTTTCTAGAAAACACCAGTCAGTCCTGTGAAGATTCGGGAAGGAATTATTCAGAGAAAACGGATGAGAACACAGCAGCTTCTTATCTGGTCTGCGAGTTAAAGGAAAAGCTATTGCCTGGATCAAAACCTTGCACCACACGGCCATCTGTGTGTGGCAGAATGCAGTGTGTCCAGGGAAGGCTCAATGCCCCAGTGGAGGGGAATGCCAGGGTGGGGAGACAGGAGTGGGTGGGTGGGTGAGCACCCTTATAGAAGCAGGGGGAGGAAGGATGGGATAGGGGGTTTCAGGAGGGGAAACTGGGAACGGGGATAACATTTGAAATGTAAATAAATAAAATATCCAATAAAAAAGAAAAAGGATAAAAAAAAACTGTTATTCCCATGACAGACAAGAACAAATTTTTGCATTTTTAAGAGACGTTGATAACTTAACATTTGAAACTCTCTAAAGATCATGAAGATATTTACCTCTTTTAAAGAACCGCAGGGCTGATACAATAATAGGTTTAAGTGTATGAGAGAGGGAGAGGTTGAGGTGTTAGACATGCAAGACTAAGGTGAATATCAGCAAGCAGCTCTGTGACCTTGGGCATGCCATCTCTGCCTCCCAAACTCCTTTGCTTATCTGCAAAATACAGATGTAAGGCCAGCTTTTTTCACAGAATTTTTATGTGAATCGAAGGAAGGTATTTTGAGATGAGAAAAATAATGTCCTATAGGCAAAGATCAAAGCACTAGACTATTGTCTTAATGGATTTGAATAAATGCATAAAAGAATAAAAAGGAGTTATAAAATTTCTGTGCACCAAACTTTTATTTGAAATGCTTATTTAGAATTAAACTGTCCGTCCATATTTAGTGTCTACCAATTCACACGAGAAGCCCTGGGTGATTTTGAAATGAGTAAATTTGATGTGGTAGATGCTTAATGTGTGATGCAGATACCCCTTCCAGGAAAGACTTGTTTCTTAGCCCCTAGGAGTGGGGTGTGTCCTCAGCATCTATATTGCCTCAGCCCCAGAGAACTGACCTGTCTGAGGCTCTAGCCCTTCCCAGGACAAATTGGATAAATTATCTGATGGATGTGGCAATATCAAAGCTTGGCCATCTTGTTCCATTTCGGAAAAGCTCTGAAGGACCACGGTGCCTGCAGAACACCCTGGGAAGTAGGCCAGAGTTGATAGTACTCTGCATCATTCTAGCCTTCTCTCTCTCCATGGTCATTTATCTTTGGTGTTGTTACCAAGACACTGTGTGTGTGCGTGTGTGTGTGTGTGTGTGTGTGTGTATGTGTGTGTGTGTATGTGTGTGTGTGTGTGTGTGTGTGTGTGTGCATTTGTGCACAGACTAATATACATGTGCAAGCTAATACAAGTGTGGAGGTTAGGAGGATAACTTCATGTGTTCTTATCAGGCAAACTTTCCACCTTGAGACAGGAGCTCTCATTGGCTTGGTTCTTGCCATATAGACTATACTTGTTGCCAATAAAATCCTAAGAACCTGTTTAACAGATTTCAGGCATACCACAGTGTCCAGATTTGAGAGGAGGAGGGATCAAAACCAAATCCTTATGCTTTTTTTTTTTACTTTTTTTTATTTTATTTTCTATATTCTATGTTTACATTCCAAAGGCTTTCCCCTTTCCCAGTTCCCACCCACCATAGTTCCCATAGTTCCTCTCCCCCCCATCTGTTCCCCAATAATTCCCCCTCCCCCCTCGGTTTCTTTACTAAACTGGATGCAATCTTTACAGGCCCAGGGTCCTCTCCTTTCTTCTTCTTGGGAATCATTTGACTTGCTATTTGTGTCTTGAGTATTTAGGGCTTCTGGGCTCATTAATATCCACTTATCAGTGATTGCATTTCATGTGCATTCTTTTGTGATTGGGTTAATTCACTCAGGATGATATTTTCCAGGTCTAACCATTTACCTACAAATTGCATGAATTCATTATTTTTAATTGCTGAGTAGTATTCCATTGTATAAATATACCACATTTTCTGTATCCATTCCTCCTTTGAGGGATATTTGGGCTCCTTCCAATTTCTGGCTATTATAAACAAGGCTGCTATAAACATAGTGGAGCATGTGTCCTTATTGCCTTATGCTTTTAAAACAATCACTTTACTAACTGAGCCAGCCCATTCCCAGAGCACACTTCAGTGCACATTCTTGCTTTCTATTATTATTATTATTATTATTATTATTATTATTATTATTTTACATTTCAAATGTTGTCCCTCTTCCCAATCTTCTCTCAGCACCCTCCACACCATCCCCCACCTTAGCCTCTAATAGGGTGCTCCACCACCCATCCACCCACTCACACTTCACCCCACTAGCATCCCCCTTTACTGGGGTGACAAGCCTCCACAGGACTAAGGGCCTCCCCTCCCATTGATGCCAGACAAGGCAATCCTCTGCTACATATGTAGCTGGAGCCATGGACCAACTGACTCATGTTTACTCTTTGCTTGGTGGTTTAGCCCCTGGAGCTCTGAGGGGTCTGATTAGTTGATGTTATTGTTCTTCCTATGGGGTTGCAATCCCCTTCAGCTCTTTCAGTCCTTCTCCGAACTCTTCCATTGGGGTCCCCCTGCTCAGTGTAATGGTTGGCTGTGAGTATCTGAATCCATCTTAGTCAGTTGCTGGCAGAGCCTCTCAGAGGACAGCTATACCAGGCTTCTGTCTGCAAACACTCCTTGGCATCTGCAATAGTGTTGGAGTTAGGTGTATGTAGATGGGATGGATACCAAGATGGGGCAGTCTTTAATGGTCTTTCCTTCAGTCTCTGCTCCACTTTCTTGTCCCTGTATTTCCATTAGACAGGACAACCCCAGGCTAAAGATTTTGAGATGGGTGGGTGGTTCCATCCCTCAACTGGAAGTCATGCTTGTTTGCTCCGGGTGGTCTGTTTGTGCTCTATTTCTCTGTTTGGGCTAATGTCATCCCTACTGGGTCCTGGGAGCCTCAGACATCTGGGATTTTCTAGTGGTTCCCCCGTTCCCCACCTTCCCACTGCTACATATTTCTATTCAGTCTCCTGGCCCTCTGAACTTCTCTCCTATTTCTTCTCATACCTGATCCTGTCTCCCCTCTCCCACCCAGGTCCCTCATTCCACTGCATCTTATGATTATTTTGTTTCCCCTTCTAAGTGGGGTTGAAGCCTCCACACTTTTACCTTCCTTCTTGTTAATCTTCATATGGCATGGAAGTTGGGTATTTTGAGCTTTTGAGTTAATATCCACTTATCAGTGAGTACATACCATGAATGTTCTTTTGGTTCTGGGTTATCTCAGGATGATATTTTCTAGTTCCATCAATATCCTTGCAAAATTCATAAAATCATCATGTTTAATAGCTGAGTAGTATTCCATTGTGTAAATGTACCACATTTTCTGAGTCCATTCTTCCATTAAGGGACATCTGAGTTGTTTCCCCTTCTGGCCATTATAAATAAGGCTACTATGAACACAGTGGAGCATATGTCCTTCTTATAAATAAGGCTGCTATGAACATAGTGGAGCATATGTCCTTCTTATATGTTGGAACATCTTTTAGGTATATGCCAAGTAGTGATATATCTGGGTCTTCAGCTAGAACAATTTCCAATTTTCTGAGGAGCCACATTCATTTTTAAAGTGCTTGTCCCAGCTTGCAATCCCACCAGCAATGTAGGAGCATTCCTCTTTTTCTACATTCTCGCCAACATGTGCTGTCATCTGAGTTTTTGATCTTAGCCATTCTGATTGATATAAGGCAGAATCTCAGAGAGTCATTTTGATTTGATGACTAAGGATGTTTAACATTTCTTTAGGTGTGTTTCTTTCTTTGTTTCTTTTTTTTTTTTTTTTGGTCATTTGCAATTTCTCAGTTGAGAATTCTTTCTTTAGCTCTATGTGCCATTTTTTTTAGGACAAAGGGGCAACCTACAGACTGGGAAAAGATCTTTGCCAACCCTACATCTGACAGGGGCTAATATCTAAAATACACAAAGAACTCCAGAAAACCAAATAACCCAATTAAAAAATGGGGTATAGAACTAAACAAATAATTCAGTACACATTCCTCACACCAAAGATCTGTATCAAAGTTTGTTTCTGGGCAAGCCAGCTGGCTGCAATCAGGGAAAGGTGAACTAGAAAGCTAGACTGAATCATATTCATCTTCATCCCCCAGACCTCTTATGACCTTGCTGGAAACAATTTCTTCCTTGGATGCTGAAGCCCTTCCTGATTTAAGTATTGACTTTTCTTTCTGTTCAATTTCCTCACCTGTGTTTCTTAATCCTCATTCCCAAAGACCCTTTTCTTTCTTTCATTCCTATCCAACATAGAACCAAAAGCAGGGAGAGAATGTGTTAGGTAAACTCCCTTGAAATAGCAGCAAGCAGGATAAAGGGAAATCGTGTTCCTCTCTGCATCTATGGTGTGGTAGGAGCTCCAGAATTGAGGCTGTGTACAAATAGTACATTTAATACAAAGTTCCTGTAACTGCACCCCATTTGCTTTCGATCAATATGCTTTTTCCTCAGTTCATATTTTCATGACAGAAGCAGTATGAGCTACTTTTCTTGTTGTTATGACCAAATATAAGAGAAGAAGCAACTTAAGGAATGAAAGGTTTATTTGATTCACAGTTTGAAGAGGTGTGGTAATGGCATCATGTGTGCGCTGTGAGCAGCTTCCACAGTGAGGAAGCAGAAAGGGATGGGAGGAATGCTAGCCCTTTAATCCCTTTCTCTTCTATTCAGCACATGGTCCCAGTCCATGGCATGTTACCATTCATCTTCACGATGGTATTTCCCTCCTCTTTCAAACTTCTCTGCCCTTAAAGACAAACCCATATGGTCAACCTAAATGCATTCATTTTGAGAATTATGGTTAACTATCACATATTTACCTCCTGTCAATTGACATGAAAACATAACACTTTAAGTTTTAGGTTTTATTTTGACTTTTAATTATACATATGTTGTGTAGCTGCACACATGAATACACTGTCCCCTGGAACTGCTTTCTAGAACTTTGGTGTAAGCCTCTATGAAGGTATCATTTTCACATTTTTGTGAAATGTGTAATACTAGTTATTCTGTGACTGATACTGCCAGGTTCTTTTGCAATTTTGACATGTCCTGTGTTCCAAGTCTCCCACAACAAAAGTAACCTCTGGACACCTTTAGGGTAGATGTGGAAAAGCACCTTCCACAGCTGTTGTTCAGCAGCAGGGGATCTCTAGCTACACTCACACTGTACTGTTTTCGCCTTTCAAATGAACTTGCATATCCACAAGTTGGAACTTTCCAAGGATGGTGTGTTGCCCTTGGGGCAACATTAATTGTAACATTTCACAGACCAAGGTTTCTATTTAATGGTATTCATCTTTTAAAAAATCATTTCAGTGGCTCTCATCCTAGCTATCTTGTTTGGAATTTTACATTTTCTTTTTCTTTTTTTTTTAATTTTCTATATTCTATGTTTACATTCCAAAGGCTTTCCCCTTTCCCAGTTCCCAATTTCAAAAATGTCTGGAGGAAATAATTACTATTCCTTAATATCTCTTAACATCAATGGACTCAATTCCCCAATAAAAAGACATAGATTAACAGACTGGATACGGAAACAGGACCCTACATTTTGCTGCATACAGGAAACACATCTCAGTGTTAAAGACAAACACTGCCTTAGAGTAAAAGGCTGGAAGACAATTTTACAAGCAAATGGTCTCAGGAAACAAGCTGGAGTAGCCATTCTAATATCAGATAAAATTGACTTCCAACCTAAAATCATCAAAAGAGACTCAGAAGGTCACTTCTTGCTGGCCAAAGGGAAAATCCACCAAGAAGAGCTCTCAATACTGAACATCTATGCTCCAAATGCAAGGGCACCCTCATTCGTAAAAGAAACCTTACTAAAGCTTAAAGCACACATTACAACGAACACAATAATTGTGGGTGACTTCAACACTCCACTCTCCTCAATGGACCGATCAGGAAAGCAGAAACTAAACAGGGACACAGTGAAACTAATTGAAACTCTGGGCCAATTGGATTTAACAGATATATATATAGAACATTTCATCCTAAAGCTAAAGAATATACCTTTTTCTCAGCTCCACATGGTACCTTCTCCAAAATAGACCATATAATTGGTCACAAGACAGATGTCAACAAATACAAGAAGATCGAGCTAATCCCATGCCTCCTATCAGATCACCATGGAGTAAGAGTGGTCTTCAATAACAACAAAAACAACAGAAAGCCCACATACACATGGAAACTGAACAATACTCTACTCAATTTTACATTTTCTTATGCTCTTCTCTTCAGAAGGCAAAACTTTACTCTTACTCAAAAATTTTGCTCTTCTTATAAAATGGTGCCTCATAGAGTTGGGCATGGTTTTTGGTGTTTATCCTAACAGATGAAGTGACAGTGTCTTTCCCTCAGTGGCTAATGTCAACCTTGGTCTTTCATGATTGGCTAGTTGTAAAGGAATTTCAGCATATAGGAAAAGGACAGTGGGAGTAGGTCAGTCAGTCAGTCAGTCAGGCTCTGAGAAATCAGCAGGGCCTTTGTGGAAACAAAGGTTTGACTAGGTGTTAAGAACTAAAACATTTGCATAAAAGTCTTCCAAGGCAGAAGCTATATAAAGATTTGAATATTCTGAGGTAACACAAGTTTTATAGCATTTCATAGAAAAGACTAATATTCAATGTTTCACACAAATACTTTTTATGAAAGTGGAACAATTTTACTATTGATAAAGCTGTATTGAAAGTTCATGGTCATCCTAAGTACATAGTCTACTTTCAGTACTGAATATTCTATGGATTTGAGACCATTGATGTGAAGTGTTTCTTTCTTCTAGTGTCTTACAAAATAATTTAAAATGTTTATAAATCTCTTTAATTTAGAATTGAACATTAAAATAAAAGTGCAATTCAAGTTGACACATCAGTGCTGCTAAGACATCACAATATATTAATTATATGTCTTTAAACAATTACAATGATGTTAACCTTCTGTTTTCTCATTTTTAATTTAGATAAATTTATTTCTTGTACTTTGCTCTGTTTGCATTCTGTACTCATGTTGAGTTATGAGACTAATTTTTAAAGAATGATAGACTTTAACTAGTTTAATGGATGAAATAGAAAGGCAAAACACGTAAAAGTTTAAGACACAGTCTCAGAGTTAGATAAGTTTCTTCAGAGTCTAAACTCTCTAATCCATTGAACAACTCACTAAATATTATGAGGATTCTACTAATTGATACACAGGGTTTCCCTACTCAAATAAAACAGATAAACCATCCAACCAGGGAGTTAACTGAAATACAGTAAGAAGTCCAAATTAGGATACTCTAGGCTCATGATAAAATATGGACACCTAAATGCAGTTCTTCATGTTGGATGTTGCAAAAAGAAAATATCCAACTCTTCCTGAAAATAGAAAGCACAAATGAAGGCTGGGGAGGGGTCTGACTATGAGCTTGTTCTCAAATTTCTCAGCACTCTTCCCCTTGTCAATATTCTTAGCACGGTAGGTGTGCTTGCAGTTGCAGAGGATCCGAAAGCCATGCTTGCTAGGATTAGCTCTCTCACAGAACACCTCCATGGAGATCCCACACACCAGATCCTCACTGTGCTACAGAGCAAAAGAGAGCTTCATGTCCTTTACAAAACGTCATGTGTTATGGCTTCTGGGCAGCATTCATCAGGGGTAGGGTCTTCAATACAAACATGTCATAGGAGTCTCTGTGGAGAGACATACAGTTTCCCCAAAGCAATATTCTCCCACTGCAGCATAAGGGTGAAAGCACTTCTTGTCTCCACAGAGATTGGCTCTTTCTCTGACTGTGGCTTGGTCCCTGAGCCCTGCTGGGGTACTTCAATGCAAATTTGCTGGCAGTGGTGCATGAGGAGGGCAGTCCAGCCATAGTGAGGCTTCCCAGGGGCAGACTCAGGGTTTTTCACCCAGTACTCTTAACCTGCTTCTAAAGTTGGCAAAACAGTAACTTCTTCCTATTTTTTTTTTAATTTTGGTTTTTCGAGACAGGGTTTCTCTGTGTAGCCCTGGCTGTCCTGGAACTCACTCTGTAGACCAGGCTGCCTTCGAACTCAGAAATCCACCTGCCTCTGCCTCCCAAGTGCTGAGATTACAGGCGTGCGCCACCACTGCCTGGCTAACTTCTTCCTATTTTAATGACTTGTTGCATCTATATGTGCAGCAGTCCTAGTGAAGACAGAACTGTCTTTGATTATACTTGTACTATCAAAGTAGCAACAGCTGTCTCCTTTTTACAAAACCCATACATCAAATACCTTCAGGAAACCTGTTTCATGTACCCAATGCCCTTCTCACGCTCAGGATAGGGTCCACTACCAACATGCTGCTGGTTTGGCTTCCTTGCATGCTTATATTAGCAATAATAGAGGATAATACCATCAATAAACTGTCTGAAGAGCTCTTCAGGTAGTGCAAACTTGAATTTTAGTATATTTACTGCTTGCAAGTGACATAGTACTGCAACAAATTCTTTGTATTTCCATTAAAACTAACAGATCGGACTGAATCATGAAAGGACAGAATGTTGGGAAGTGTGAGTTCTGCTTGTGTTGAACCTGGTTTGCAATCTGGAAACAAACAATGCATATCAAGGAATAACTCTATAATGATAAAAAATTGTAGGTGACCATAAGGTTCAAGGGGGCATTTAAAAATGACTGGTGTAAGGCAATAACAAAAAAGAAGAATAAGAAAAGCAAATTAGTCATGAGAATAAGTAAACTTATTCTGTTATGGCTAATCTCAATATTACTGGTTTTGGAATCACTGAGAAACACACCTCTGGGCATGTCTATGGGAGTGTCTCACTAACTAATGGAAAAGTCTTATCCTGAATGTTAACAGCACAA
Organism: Apodemus agrarius; assembly: GCA_964023405.1. Lineage (NCBI taxonomy): Eukaryota > Metazoa > Chordata > Mammalia > Rodentia > Muridae > Apodemus > Apodemus agrarius. The sequence goes on along the minus strand of OZ030008.1, from coordinate 44,172,989 downwards.
TCTAGTGGGCTGTGGCTACGGACTGAATAAAAAGAAGCAAAGTGAGACAGGTGTCAGTATCCATCTCTTCCGGCCTGCTAGCAGGTGCAAGGTAGCAAGCCCTCACCGTCCCACTGCCATGCCTCACTCCCTGCTGGACTATATTCCCAAAAGTAGAAGCCAAAACAAAACATTTTAATTTTTAACATTATTATGCAATGAATGAAAGGCATAAGTGTTTTTTTTTTTTTTTTCATAAATGTCTGATAATGCTCATCGTAGAGGTCTTTCTCTTCTTGGGTTAGATACATACTTAAACACTTGTTTTCTAGGTATTTTTAATGGTATAATTTTCCTAATTCCTCTTTCTATGATTACATTGTTGATATATATGAAAGCTACCATTTTATGTTGATTTTTGTATCCTGCAACTTTACTATGTTTCCTAGGCCTATGTTTTCTAGAAGGATGTATAGTCTTGTTTAACAAGTCAGAATCATGTCATATGCAAATACAGTTTGACTACCTCTAGTCTCTAATTATTATAGCTAAGGCTTTGTGGACTGCTGCATCGAATAAGAGAGAGGAGAGTATGCATACTTGTTTCATTCCTTAGTCTAAAGAACATACTCTGTCTTGATTTAATGTCATGTTGGCTACAGGGTTGTTAATAACATTTATTATGCTCCTTCTATTCCTAAAGTCACAAGAACTTCTTTTACGTAAAAGTATTTTGATTTGTCAAGTAACTTCTCAGTGTCAATTGAAATAATTACATGGTTTCAGTCCCTAGGTTTATTTATATGATGCTTTAAATGTGTTGATGTATTTTGAACCCATCCCGCCTTCCTGAGATAAAGCCCACTTAATTATATTTTTAATGGAGCTGTGTACGTTATTTATACCTTTAGGGCTTCACTTAGGTCAATAATGTACATTTAAAAGTATTCTATCACTTCTGAATTATCCAATTTTTTTTTAGCATATATGTTGTCATAGCAATCTCTAATAATGTTTTGCATTTCTCTGGTCTTCTATAATGACACCCCTTTCTCTCTAATTTTATTGTCTCTCTGCCACCTTACGTTTGTCAGTTTAGCTAAAGGTTTATTCATGTTATTTTTTTTTAAAAGAACCAAATCTGTCTGGTTGAATTTTGTGTATTATTCTCTTAATCTTCATTTCACTAATTTCTCTATTAGTCTTTATTATTTCTGTCTGTGTAAAATATTTTGGACTGGCTGCTTGATGTATTTTGAGAGCCTTGTGGCATCATTGGGTTAATTCTTTGATATCTCCTAAGTTTTTGTTAAACGCATTTTTTTTTTTGATTTGGTTTTTCGAGACAGGGTTTCTCTGTATGTTAAAAGCATTTTTAACTATATTCTTTCTTATTATCATTACCTTAGCTGTGCCCCAGAAGCTCTGATGAGGATGTGTTTTCATTAGAATTTTTAAAAGTTTCTCTCTGATCTCTTGGGTGACCCACTGTCACCCATAGACAAAGCATGTGTTGTTTAGTCTAGAAATATTTTTGTGATTTATGCAGTTTCCCTTATTGTTGGTTTCTAGTTTTATTATATTGTGGTCTCATAGAACAAATGGAATTATCTTAATTTTTATGTATTTGAAGAGACTTGATTTGAGTTATATGGATTGCTGAGAAAAGTGTACAATCACTATCTATGTGGTAGATTATTCTGATGAATATTTCAGTAGTGTGTATTTCTTTATTTGTTTTTAATTTGGAGGTCCTATCTTAATATAAGAGGTAAGTATTAAGGTCTCCCACTATTATTTTATGAAGACTTATATGGTCTTTTATGTATTTTAGTTTTATAAAATTAAAAACTTTTTCCATTATTTGATACATAAATATTTACAATTGTTGTATTTTCTTGATGAAATTTTCCTCTCATTAAAAATATGTCTCTTTTTCATCATAATTAGTTTTGGATTTGAAGTTTATTTTGTCTGAAATGAGTAGAGTTATGCCAGCTTTTTAAAAATCATTTGCAATTGTTTAGTAGTATTTTATCCTTTGATATTGTTTTTGGATATGTTTATTAGGTGAGTGTGTTTCTTACAGACAATATACAGTTGATTCTTGTTTTTTGCTTGTTTGTTTTTAAATCTAAATCTTTTTAATTGTTAGTTGAGACCATTTATAGTTAAGGGGTTTAGATAAGGGGTTACTATTTTCTATAAATGTGTTATGTGATGTTCTGATTTTGATTGTTGGGGTTTAGATAAGGAGTTACTATTTTCTATAAATGTGTTATGTGATGTTCTGATTTTGATTGTTGGCATTTCTTTCTCTTCTCCTTTTTGAGGATGTACAGCATTCCTATATTGACATGGCTGTTTCTTTCTCAAGCCTCATTGTTTATTCTTGTTTTCTTAAAGTATATACTCATGTATTTCCATCAATAAAGCTATCTTTGGGACTGGAGAGATGACTCAGTTGTGACTTGTTGCTCTTGCATTGAACCCAGATTCATTTCCCAGCACCCACAAGGTGCCAAGCAACCACAATAATTCTATTGCTGTACTGTCAGATGCCTTCCTCTGACTCCATAGGCAATAGGCATGTTTCTGGTGCATATATATATATATATATATATATATATATATATATATATATACAGGTGAGATGTTCATACACATAAAATAAAGTAAATATAAATAAATTATTTCAAAATATTTTCTTCTTTCAATTAAAAATTTTCTTTCATGCTCTATTGGTTTTCATGAATTTCATTTTGTGTTTGTATTAAAATAGTATTTCTCCATCAATTTTGGAGACAGCTTTGTGGATGGGGTAGAGCATTTTTGTCTCAGAGTTATTTACTTTCAGAGCTTAAAATATTTCATTGCATATTCTGTATTTTATAGTTATTGATGAAAAGTATGAAGCACTTTCTGATATTTATATCTTTATATGTGACTTGATTGTGCATGCATGCACATACACACATTGTTTTTATTATCTTATTTTATAATTTTGACATCTTGACTATAATATGTGATATTTTCTTTTCTGGTCATGTCTATTTGAAGTTCTACCTCTGTGTTCATATGGCTACTTATTTCTGTAAATTTGAGAAGTTTTCTGAAATAATGTCATTAAGAAGCCTCTCTATTACAGTTGTTCTTACTTCTGCTCTTTCGCCTATGAACTTTCAGGTTTGGCATTTATGTTATCTATCCCTGAAATTCAGTCTTCTAAATGGTCTTGTCTGTTAATTTTATCTGTTGTGACTTTGATTTGATTGACAATCTCAAGTATTTCTGTTTTTTTTCAATGTTTTAATCTCCTTAATTAATTTTTCCTCAACAGTTTGATCTTATGCTTCCAATTTTCTATTATATTCACTTTGGAGAGTATCATATCAAGTTTTGAATGAATCTTCCTAATTTGTGAATCTGTTCGTATTTATACATAGTAATTAATTCTTAGATATTTCAGCTATATCTATAGTTTTCAATTCCCTTATAGAGAATCTGGTCAGTTGATGATGGGTCATTGATGGTGGCTGTGTCACATTCTTTATGTTTCTTTGTTGTGTTTTTACACATCTTCTGGAGTGGGTTTCCTTTGCATTCCTCTTTGTAAGAGCCTTTGAGATATTTTGCTTTCTGTGGAACACAGAAATATTTGCATAGAACACTTATATGAATTCAGCTATGGGGACTGGTATAATTTAGTGTTAATTGTCAAAGCTGGCTGTATCTATAACATTCATGGCACCACTGTTCCCATGAGAAAATGTCACCATTATGGTCTTTATAATAGTTCACAGGGTTTACAACTGGGTAGAACTGGTGATAACTTTCCCCTCCATAGTTTACATCGTATCTTCTAAAAATGAGTGCTAGCCAGAAGGAAGGAAGCTACCTTGTCCATACTGATCTGTTTTCTCTATATGCTGTGACCAAATTCTGTGGAATCTTTAGCAATGAGGACCTAACTTCAAGTTCTGGGATGTTTAAGTGAGGAGAAAGATGCAGGAGGGCAAGGTGTGTGGAGAAGTAATACTAATAACTAATATTAAGGGTGTTTGAAAAGACCAAGTGAAAACTTACTAAATTGTGTGTGTGTGTGTGTGTGTGTGTGTGTAGCTTCATTCACTAGCTTCATATATAATCTAACTACAAATTATAATAAAATAAAAAACAGAACAGAACAAAAGAAACAGGGGGTAGAAAGCACAAGAAATGTGCACATACAGACACTGATATACATATATATATTCTCACACATAGATATCTAATGCATAAATACAAAATCAGAAACCATAATATATAAGCAACTGATCTGTAAGGTTAAAGAAAAACTCTCACAATGCATTGAATTAATTATTTGGTGATCATTTACAGCTAAGTGTGAGGCCTGTCCTTTGTTTGTTTGAGACAAGGTTTTTTTATATATATATATATATCCAGGCTGTCCTGGAACTCAATCTGTAGACCAGACTGGTCTCAGACTTGGAGAGATTGACTTGCCCCTACCTGTTGAGTGCTGGGATCAAAGATATCTGTCACCACACCTGGTTTTTGGGGCTGTCCTTAAGTGTGGCTTATATACCCAGTGAGATTCCATTGAAGAAAGTAGTGTTTCCTTTATGGGCAGTGATCAACTGGAGATAGCCTCTGTGTTAGGGGTAGAATCTTGGGTTTACTTCCTCACTCAGAGCTGGGACTCTATCTGGCTTAGACTTATATAGGCCAAGTCCAGGCGGCCAAGCTCTATAAGTTCATATGTGCATCAGTCTTGTATCTACAAGACCTGTTTCCTTTGTGTCTTTTATATTCCCTGGTTCTTTCATAGAGTACCCTGAGTCCTGATGCGAAGGATTTAATGGAGACATCCCATCGAGGACTGTGTATTTCAAGGTCAATCACTCTCTACATATTGTATAATTGTGGATATCTATAAGTTTTTCCCATCTATTACAGGAGGAAACTTCTGCTATGATGGCTGAGCAAGATGGTTTTTCAGGAATCAGTTTACTAATACTTTTCTATAGCAGATCAGTAGTATTTCACTTTCCTCTAAGTCCATGGCCCCTGTAGTTTCAGGTTCATGACCACCCAAGCAGTATCAGGCATGGGTTCCATCTCAAGGAGTAAACCTTAATTCTAAGTGGATAACGGTTGGTTACTCCCACTACATTTGTGCCAATATTACACCAGCATATCTTGCAGGCAGATCACCATTTATATATTTCAGAGTTATAGCCGGATTGGGATTTACCTGTCCATTGGTAGCATGCAGAATACCTTCTTTACCATGAACACTAGTCACTAGGGGTGAAGGCTCTACTTTTCCAGGTTGACCTAGTTATGTAGGTGTTGCCTAAAGCAAAAGAGCCTTACCATCAGTTTGTGGAGAACAACCAATAGCCTTGGCAATAGTATTAGTTTTTGGGGGGTTTTCATGGGGCCTCTTTGGTCCATGATTCATTTAGATATAACTCATTCCCAGTACTGGGAGTTTCATTTTCTGATTGCATGTCTACTTAGGTCTTTGCCTTTCCAGTTGTTTGGTGATTTATATTTAAATTTCGTGTGTGTGTGTGTGTGTGTGTGTGTGTGTGTGTGTGTGTGTGTGTAAACAATAAGTAGTAATTCATTCATATATATTCATTATATATATATATATTCATTTTATATATATATATATATATGAATGAAGCTCTACTTTTCAGGCTTCCATATGACCCCTCAAATGGTCCTTTGTTTTAGCTCTTCCTCCCTGTATCACCTACTTACCCCCTTCATACTCTTTCTCATTTGACTCTCCCTTTACAGTCATCCATCCATCTATCCATCCATCTATCCACAAGCATCTATTCTATTTCCCCTTCAGAAGGATATCCTTTCCTCCTTCCTAATCCCTGTCTCTACACTTGCCTTTGTAGATATATGGATGATGGCCTGCTTATCAAGGACTTAAGAACTAACACCTAACACCTACACCTACCCCTAAATTTATATTTAAATTTCCTGTGTGTGTGTGTGTGTATGTGTATGTGTATACGTATACGTATACGTATGTGTATGTGTGTGTATGTATGTATGTATGTATGTATAAAATGTTTGTCTTCTGGGTTACCTTACTCAGGATGAATTGTTGTAACTCAATCCATTTACCTGTGAATTTTATGATATTTTAAAACAGATGAGTAATTTTCTGTTTTATTTATTCATTCATCTATTGGTGGACATTTAGACTGTTTTCAATTTCTGTGTATTTTGAAGAGAGCAGCAATAAAGAGAGTTGAAAAGGTGTCTCTGTGGTAGAATGAAGCATCCTTTGGATATATGCACAAGAGTTGATATAGCTGGAACTTGTGATAAATATTTTTCCAGATTTCTGAGGACCTGACACAGTGATTCCCACAGTGGCTTTACAATTTTCCATTCTTGCCAGCAATAGATGAGTGTTCCTTTTTCCCCAAATCCTGGGCAGTATTAATTATCATCTGTTTTATTAATCTTGGTCATTCTAATCAGTGAATCTCAAATTAGTTTTGCTTTGTATTTTCCTGATGACAAAGTGCACTGAACATTTCTTTAAGTGTTTCTCAGCCTTTTGTGTTTCTCTTTTAAAGACACTGTTTATATCTGCAGTGCATTTTTTAATTGGGTTATCTATTTTCTTGATGTCCAAGGTTTGGTTTTGGCTTTTGTTTTGTTTTGTTTATTAGTTCTTTATATATTTTAGATAGTAACGCTTCTTGGATATGTAGTTGGTAAAGATCTAAGTGTCAGTTTCTTTTAATTTAGTGTTTTATTAATTTTTTGTGACTTTTACTTCATGTATCCCAATCTCACTCCTCTCCCTGTCTCTTCATTCCAGCTTTCCATCTTTGCAACCTCCCCCCCAAAAGAATATATACATTCTTCTGGAGTCCTACTGGGACTCCTCCTGGTTATCCTGTTATCCAGTGTCATGAAGATCCTACAGCTTCGGATCAACAAGATTACTTTCACATGACCTAACAGTTCTCAAATGATAAAGATTTGGATGTGGGCCACTTCAAAGTGGGCCTGTGTGCTAACTAAGCTGGTCTGCTTTCTGGCTCTCCTTTATCCACACCACTGGGGTTAGCTCTCTAGCACTGCTCTGGCCACCTAAGGCTACCATCAGTAGCAGCCAGTGTCAGCTGTGCTGCCTGAGTGAGGTGCATGATCCTTACTCCTGAGTGCTGCAGTCAGTGAAGGGCAGAGACAGTTCAGCTGCTTTCATGACTCCCAACTGCCTCGGGTGGCAAGGCATAAGCTAGTAGAGGGCATCACCCCAAGGCTCAGGCCACCTCTGGGTGAGCTCTCCCTTGTACTCCAACCCTCAGTGCTGGCTCACCTACAATGCTCGCCAGCCCCAACCAGGGCCAGATTTACTGTGCTTCCCAGGTGAGGTGCCAAACCTGCTCTAAAGAGTACTGCAGCCAGTGAGAGGCATGGCCAATTCTCCCCCTGTTACAACCCTGGAGCCAGTACTCTCATATGGTGAAGGTAGCAAGGTTCGGGGGTGGGGGAGGGTGGTATCTCTCCCTTGTCCATGCCATCATGTGGTAGATATGTGTCAGAATATTCTGGCCAGCTCACCTGCAACCCCTGTAAACAGAGCCAGATCTGCTGTGTTTCCTGGGTGAGGTGCTGGATGCTTTCTAGGGTGCTGAGGCTAATGAGGGGCACAGCCAGCTCTCCTGCTGTGATGTCCTGTCCCAACTTTCTCAAGATACCCAGGAAAGGGCTGCGGTCAACTCTACACAGTTCTCAGGCATCAACATGTTCCCAGACCAAGGATGTCCACCTTTAGTAGTAACCAACCATCACTGCTGCAGAGATATGGAACCAGACATGACCCTCTGACCTTAGGCAGCATCACTGACTACTCATATCAGGCTATTCCTCACTACCCTTGGGTGTACTGCTCTGCTTCTCTTTATTGTTTACACATCCTTTTGCTTCTAATCCTCTTCTCTCCACCCCTTACTTGCTCATTTTAGTGACCTGGGGCCTCTGAATACCTGGTGTCATCTCAGGAATGCTATGGCCCACCAGTGCCATGTAGCACTGGGCAGGATTTATTCTATCCATGTCTCTATAGCTTCGATTTGGGTGTCCTCTTAGGATTGCTCTGCCCACCAGGGCTGTGTGGTACAGATCCAGGGGTGATCTCAGGGGTATTTTGCCTTAATGTCAACTTTTACTGTCAGTCTCAGACTTGGTTTTATTCTATAGTTGGGGACTGGAATAAATAAAGTCTGCATTTGGAATTAAATGCTTGTTTGGGTACTCACAAAATGCATATTATCTTGGTTTCAGCACTCAGAGAAGTTGATCCTGAAGTAAGGGCTATATATACTGACTTATTTATGACTAGGTTTCTTGTGATCAGAGTAGAGCACTGAGGAGGTGAGTCTCCAAGAGCAAGTCCTTTACTGTATAGTTGGGATCTGGGAAGAAGGTAGAAGAAATGATTCTGAGTTAGTTCATCTAATAGTGCAAGGAAGCTGTGGGATTTATACATCACTGTGGAGGGCTTCTTCTGAGTTGGGAAGTGCAGTTTATTTCTAAATGCTCCCACATACTCTGAGTTCAGGAAAAACTGTTTCTATTACCAAATTTGGCAAAAAAAAAATTATGGGTGCTTCAAATGGAAATAAAATGTATTTTGGTGCTAACATATATAAGTTCAGTTTGATTGTATGGAATGTTGAAAATAACTTTAAAAAGGAAAAATATTGAAGAACAAGATAATAGTCTCAAAACTTCATTTTCCTTTAGTGTTTTATCATCTAAGATGATCAACTGCCTGCTATTATAATGAGTAGTGTTCTAAACATTTTTCTATGTCAGTTAGATACTTAATTACTTGGATTTTAGTTTGGCATGGCTTTGATAGAGAATTTTACTATTAAAGCTATGAAAGTACAATTTTACTTTGCTCTCAAAATTAAATATGTCAAATTTATTGTAATTTAGGGCAAAAATGGAGCTTAATAGTACAAGACTCAAAATATGATTATCTTGCTGTTCTTTTAAACAGCTCCTGCTTAAAAAATCACCACAGAGTATAGAATTGTTGCTGGAGTTCTGTCATCTCTGACATCTCACTGTTTCCTAAAAGAGAGATGCAGTTTTCCAGAAGACCTGTAGTACACTTCTAAGAAGTTACATACTTTACTTCATTTTGCATACCATCCAAAAGGACTTGCACATGTGATCAGACCTAGCTGCAAGGGATTCAGCAAGAACTTCATTCCAAGCCACATACCAATAAATGTAGATGCATTGTTTCTGAAAAAGTAGACAAAGACAGTTATATTCTTTCTCATAAGTACAAAAAAGGAATGTCAAAAGCTTTAACTTAAAATAAAGTCATTATTTCGATGAATGAAAAACCAATATATTTTGTTCTCTCTCCCTGAAATCATACTTTGGTTAAATATTGTTGATTCAAATAAATAAAGCTATAAAGTAAAAATCTTTTTCATAAGTAACACAGTCCTATTCCAGATGAGTACCTAGTTGTGAAAACATAGAATCCTGTTAAGGGGTTCTTTTTTTCATATCAGCTATGTTATGTAAATATTTTACCTGTGTGGATAGGTGAGTACATAGGGAAGAATTTTTAAACATGCAGTCATTTCCATATTTTATTCTCATTGATATGGCCTCCAATTCAAGTTATTTTGTTGGCTACCAAATCTCAAGTGCTCTTGAGATTATCACTCAAGTGATAAACATTTTCAGGTCCTACAAAAACCACAGAAAAATGAAGGAAATATTTTTGAAAGACAATGGGAGAGATATTTTCAAGTACAGTTGTTCTTTAGCCAGAGAGAGAGAGAGAGAGAGAGAGAGAGAGAGAGAGAGAGAGAGAGAGAGGAATCTAAGGAGAAAAGCATTGTTGGCTTTGTTTTTATTTAGAAATTCAGAAGCAGATTTCATGGTTAAAAATAAGCGCATAGGTCTCTTAAAAATTATATGGGTGGAAACAAAAAGATCTGTGAACCTCCTTGGATGATTGTGATGAAAAAAATCAGAGGCACAGCTTTTTCATGATGATTGGCCAGGCTTTCTGGAAACCAGAAATGGAATCCATCTGGACATTTGCTGAAGGAGACCAGATGGAGCTGTACCATGTGACACCTTACAGTTCTCTCTGCCATAGTGCACCAATGATCTTCTTTGCAAGAATATTATTTCAAACCCAAGAAACCATTTTTCCCTTATGTCTTAGCTTCAGATTTGTCATGTCTTGGCTTCCTCATAGGAAGAGAAGATTTTTAAAACATTCTCATTTCTCTTCGTTTTGAAAATCTCAAATTCCTAAAACAAGGAGAAACCGGGTAGTATGACCTGATACTTGAGAAGGTTCTGGAGAAATTCATTAAAGACTCATGTTCAGGCACCATGCAGTTAATGTTTGCCAAGGATTAGAAACAATAATCTTTCTCATGTGAATCACACTAAACAATGCAAATGACCTGATGACTACAACACGTAACTTTTTGAAATACAAAACTTAGCCTCACCATATCTACTATCTTTCATAAATCATCATCCTCATAAACCCTAAGTTTATACTTACAGTAGTCTTTAGAACTAGTTAATATTTTCCTTTCACTATATTTCTGATTTTTGGCTGCATTTTCCTGATTATATTTAATATTGATCACATTGTTCCTATTTCCTAAACAGTTATCTCCATTCACCATTTTGTACTTATTAAGTAAGTTAGCCTACAACCCTCTTGCCTATGTTTTCAAATTTGTTCCCCTCAAGTCTTAGGAATCTCTTATCTTCTATTTCTTCTAAGAAGTTTATTTCAAATTCAGCTTCTGACTCATTTTATCAAGACCCTTCCCCAGTCCTTGATAACTTCCCTCTGATGCTAATCAAGAGTAGAACATTAACTTTACTAATTTCCTTAGTAGATCTAAAATATGCAACCTGAAAAATTATATGTCTTAATTTCAAGCCAGAAAGGCACAGGATAATACTACATAAACAAAGTTATAAGCAGTGGTCAGCCCCAAATCAGCACAGAGAATGGAGCTGTGTAAGCAGCAGAGGTTTGCTTTTTTCAATCAGTGTTCTAGGTCCATCTTGCTGGGTAGAAAGTTGTCTCTTTTATCCATGCTTTTTTTTTGTATCCTTCATGTTTTAAGCATCATAATCTCACTTCAACATCAATAGATTCTCTGTGGTCCAACAGCCACATTTTTATGGATGGAAAATTTTTACCTTAGGTCATGTGGACTGAAAAATCTGGAGGAGACTTTAAATATTTTCTGAACAATTCCTTAAAGTCCCACAAAGTATCCTGTCAACATACATAAAATCTTAAAACACAACTTGTGGAAATGTTTGTGGTTAAGGAGAGGAAAAGAGAAAATGAAATAACCCCAGGGTATGTGAGTGACATAGAGAGAATGGTTGTATAGATCACATCCTGTGCGCTCTCAGACTTCTAATGTTCTCTATAAACACTCTGTCTAGCATTAATAAATCTTCTTTTACCCTACTTATCCATTGCTGTGGAAATGCAAACAGGTAAGCAATTCCAGCCTATGAGGTGTATGCTATTTTGTTTGTTTTATATTCATTTTTCTTACTAAAATATGTCTATTATTCACAGGGAAGATATGTGACATAAGCAAGGATACATTCAATAACTCTTACTGGTTTCATGCTTTCAATTAATTGAGCAGCTATTAGGTATACACTACTGTGCTGAGAGTAGAATAAAAAAATAGAATGATAAAGGATAAATTGAGCATCACTAAAATGCAGTATACACAGTGATATGTATGTATCTTTAACAAAAGACATATAATATAAAACAAACAATTATGGAAAGTGAAGTAGAATTACATAGTTCTATGTGAGCTCCATGATGTGAATGTTTAATCTAGTAAAGAATGGACATTTTTTTATGAAATGATGGATACAGAGGTCTAAAAACTAGTCATTAACTATACAAGGCCATACAAAGGTAAGATTGCAAAAGAAAACAAACATCTAGTGGTGTGAGCAAATGAAAATTTAAGAATGTAAGAAATAGGGAGGCTGTAAGGTTGAAAGCAAAACAGAGGGTTGTTTAAGGTGACATTAGAAATACAGAGAGTAGATGGAATCTAGATCATGTAAAAAAATCTTCCAGGCTGCTAGAGGAGTGTAGACTGTATTATAAGAAGAGTGATAGAAAATCATCAAAAAAATGATTGAGCAAGTGCAAAAGGAACTTGCTTTGGTATACTGAGTGGAGAGGATGGAAGGAGGGCCAGAATGAATGCAGGGCAGTTAAGAAGGTCATGTAAAAGTCCAATTGAGAGATAAATTACTCTGGGAAAGGGTCATGCAGATGGGAAAGAAACATATTGGAGAAATTCTTAGACTTTATTTTCAGACTTTCTTAAGGTTTGAATATAAAGAAGAAGCAACAGTCAAAGATAATTTTAGGGTTTCTATCTTGGAGAATCTGGTGGATGTGGTTTAACAGGACGTGGCTTACAGGGAGGATATAGGACATGTTGGTGGATTCTATTTTTTCCTCCTCTTCTGCTAAATAATTTTACTTTACTCTGTACTAAGCTCAATGCCAATGTAGCAAGTCCTAAGACAAATTGAGTGCAAAGTGTTGTTTGGGGGAAGTAATTGTAAAAATAAGTAAGAGATATTGTGTGAAATAAAAATAAGAGAAATTCAAAGCAAATGGATAGAAATTCAATAAATACTAAAAGGAACTAATGGTCATCCTTCTGGAGGATTCCAAAAGACAGTTTTAAACAAAGTTTTCAGTTCTCTAACCTGGTGCTGGTGAGTGTGAAAAGTATATATGCTAAAATCATAACCTGTAGTGTTTGAAAAATCACCGATGGGTAATAGCTTGAGTCACTTCTGGTATGTACTGTTCTATAGCCAATTCTAACTAGAAACGAAAAATACTCAGGTTTCTCCAATGAGACAAGGGGTGCAATGATGAGGTCAAGAATGAAGCAATTTGGCAGAATATGTATGGTGTCTATTGCTCTCAATTTCTATCCCTCTACATCGGTGTGTGTATGTATAAGTGTATGTATCTATGTAGCATGTATGTTTGCATGTATCTATGTATGTATGTATCTATGTATGTATGTATCTATGTATAAATAAATAATTTCACACTAAACCTAAATGTGCTCTTTTTTTAAGCTAGGCTAGTGTCTACCAAGGCACTATCATCCTGCCATCACCAACCCTACCCACAAGATCTGGGTTTATAGGTATGCATGGCATACCAGATTTTTACATGGGTTCTAGGTGTAGGTACTCAAGTTCTTATGCCAGTACATTAAGCACTCTTATCAATTGAGTCATCTTCCAATATTCAACAACTTGAATTGATCCATTTCTCTAAGTTTATTTATTCTGTCTGATCCTTTTGCAATTTCCCACTTTTGATTCATACCTCAGTTTCTTTTTATTTCTAGATTTCAATTAAATCATCCTTTGGCCTCCAAGTGCATATACTAATTTCTATGCCATACTATATGGCATACCATAATTACATAGATTATTATAATGTGATAAAATAAATTGTGAAATTATACAAGATTATGTTCCTAGTTTGATAAAAATTTTAGAAAACGAATTCTCAGACCACCATGTTCAAATAAAGGTCATGATGAAATGGCACTATCAATATTAGCTTAAAACGTAGCCCACAGCATTTTGGTCTTAAGCTAAAAAGAGAACTAGATGGATGTCTAAGGGTCTGAATGCTAAATGCTCCTTACTTTTCTTAGTGACTGTTGCGGTAGGATAGAGTGCACATTTGATGGCATTTGTTCATACTGCCACGTTGGCAGTCACTGCCAGCATTTTGGAGAGCTGTAATGTAATACATCACATACAACTGGACAAAGACTAGATATTCCATAACTATTTAGTATCAAATTGATAGATTCAAATTGATTACAATCATGGTAGGCATTCTTCCAAGATATTGTGTCAAACCTTTCTATTCTCTTGAGCTCCAAGTCTGACCCCCTCTTTTTAGATCTAACCTTAGGTCCAAGTGCTTTAACTTCAAAGGCATGGTTTTGGCTCCTTCTCTTTGCTGTACTTTCTCCAACAAAGGACTTTCTGTGATAACAGTTTCTTCTAAGACCTATACTTCTCTGTCTATCCGTCCTCTGAATTGAAGATTTTCTCCCTGTTTCCTCTTATTGTATGGAAACATGCTCAAGCATGCCTGCTTCTCATCATGTGTATGTCTTGTACATTAACATGTATCTCTGAGGAACAATCACCTCTGCCTACATATTACAGCCCCTTAGAGCACTACATGGTACAGGTCTGAAAATGGGAGAAGCTCAGCCATTCTGCACTGCACGAAGTGACCAAATGATTGATGAAAAACAGCTAGCCAGCTCTTTGAAATTTTGCTCTCCATGACAACACTTACAGATTTCTACCATTTATTTTATCCTGCTGATCAGTAGTCTCAAACTTTAGCCTTTTTATGACACATTTATAGTTTCTACAAATGTTCTTTTCTGTGATTAGTAGTTTCTTTTGGTGTCTAAATGTTCTTTCTTGAAATACTCTTTGATAGAATAGACTCCAGTGAGACTTCATATCATATAAATTCCAGTTGCTCAAATAGGAGTTCTCTTTTTTCCTTGCTTATTCCTATCTTTAACTCTCAGTCTTATCCATTACTCAACTTGCACTTTCTTAAAAGTTAGGCAGCTTGTTATTTTCCTACTGTGCCTTGAGCTTTCCTACACTCATGTGTTGCTTATGCAGAGTCATTAGAGATGGTCATTTTTGTGTGAGGTCCTTCTCTAGTATCCACTTTCCCAATCTGGTATGTTGACTTAAGCATAACATGACAGTTATCTCCTTCACAAACTGTTCAGAAGACCTTCAAAAAGAAAGCACTTACAGCCATGCTACAGCATATGATTTTTATAAGACTATCCTGAAGTACAAGTTACATGACATCTAAACCCCTAAAGTGACCTCATATTCATCATGGAGGCATTCCAGAATTTATAAAATGCATTTAGCATAAAGGGCACTTTATGATCACTATTCCATACCAATGATCAGAAGTCATCACCTCACTGCAGCTGTTTGAAGGGAGTCCAGAGATATGTAACTGTGGGGCAAGGAAGAAAAGAACATAAGCCGAGATGGGCACTTGCAGCTAGAGCCATCAGTGTATTTTATATAAAGCTGTTTTTAAGAATTAGAAGACTATCAAGAAGAAAGGCAGAGAAAGCTGCATACTCATATACACCTTTATGTCATTTTTACGTGCTCTCTGGACCATATGGGACTCAAGGGCACTAGAGGTCAACGGTATTAAAGAATGATAAAGAAGAATCTCCCCTTCAATAAGTCAACATATGATTACAGAATGCCCCTTTATGTATGTCCTATATTAAGGAAGATGAGAGAAAATAGATTACTAAAGACAGGCTTTGGTACTACAAAGCTGAGTCTTTACCAGAGCAAGAACTATTCAGAAGAATGAGAGAATAAATAGATGCTTTCTCCTTTGTATTCAACATTGTTGGGACAGAGTTTCTTGCTGAGCCTGCAGCTCATGAATTGACTATACTCTCTGGCCAGTGAGCTCCTATCATAAATTTGCAACTTGTCTCCACCTCCTCCTAGGCCCAAAAATACAGTCAAGCTGTTAGCATGGATGCTAAGATTGCAAACCCAGATTCTCATACTTGCATAGCAGGTGAATTGGAGATTGAGAATTCTCCTAGCACACTGGCTTGTTTTTTGTTTTTTTTTGGGTTTTTTGTTTTGTTTTGTTTCTGTTTTTGTTTTTTTTTTGAAACTTGAAGTCAAGGTAAAACATTTATTTTGAGTGTTATTAGTTTTTTATATCAAATGTCAGTCAACATAAATTTAACACTTGCTTTGGCACAAACTATTGTAAAAATCACTTCAATTTCAAAATTATCTTTAAAATAATTGTTTATTATTTCATTCTTTTTTTTAATTTTTATTTTCTATATTCTATGTTTACATTCCAAAGGCTTTCCCCTTTCCCAGTTCCCCCCCTCCCTATGTCCGATAGTTCCTCTCCCCCCCAACTATTCCCCAATCATTCCCCTTCCCCCCACAGTTTCTCTACAAAACTGGATCCAATCTTTCCAGGCCCAGGGTCCTCTCCTTTCTTCTTGGGAATCATTTGACTTGTTAATTGTACCTTGAGTATTTAGGGCTTCTGGGTTCATTAATATCCACTTATCAGTGATTGCATTTCATGTGTATTCTTTTGTGATTGGGTTAGCTCACTCAGGATGATATTTTCCAGGTCTAACCATTTACCTACAAATTGCATGAATTCATTATTTTTAATTGCTGAGTAGTATTCCATTGTATAAATATACCACATTTTCTGTATCCATTCCTCCTTTGAGGGATATTTGGGCTCCTTCCAATTTCTGGCTATTATAAACAAGGCTGCTATAAACATAGTGGAGCATGTGTCTTTATTGTATGCAGGGGAATCCTCTGGGTATATGCCCAGGAGTGGTATGCCAGGGTCCTCTGGAAGGGACATGCCCAATTTTCTGTTGAAAAGACTATCTTTTTTCCACTGGAGCTGAAAACATCCAGTGGAAAAAAGATAGCCTTTTCAACAGATGGTGCTGGCTCAACTGGAAGTCAACATGCAGAAGAATGAGAATTGATCCACTCTTATCTCCTTGCACTAAACTCAACTCCAAGTGGATCAAGGATCTCCACATAAAACCAGACACACTAAAACTAATAGAAAAGAAACTGGGGAAGACCCTTGAAGACATCGGCTCAGGGGAAAAATTCCTGAACAGAACACCAATTGCTTATACTCTAAGAACAAGAATAGACAAATGGGACCTCATAAAACTACAAAGTTTCTGTAAGGCAAAAGACACTGTCAAAAGGATAAATCTGCAACCAACAAATTGGGAAAAAATCTTCACCAACCCCACATCCGACAGAGGGCTAATCTCCAATGTATACAAAGAACTCAAGAGGTTAGACCCCAGAAAACCAAATAACCCTATCCAAAAATGGGGTACAGAGCTAAACAGAGACTTTTCACCTGAAGAAATTCGGATGGCTGAGAAACACCTTAAAAAATGTTCAACATCACTAGTCATTAGGGAAATGCAAATTAAAACAACCCTGAGATTTCACCTCACACCAGTCAGAATGGCTAAGATTAAAAACTCAGGAGACATCAGGTGTTGGCGAGGATGTGGAGAAAGAGGAACACTCCTCCACTGCTGGTGGGAATGCAAGCTGGTACAACCACTCTGGAAATCAGTATGGCGGTTCCTCAGAAAACTGGGCGTGATACTTCTGGAGGACCCAGCCATACCACTCCTGGGAATATACCCAGAAGATTCACCAGCATGCAATAAGGATACATGCTCCACTATGTTCATAGCAGCCTTATATATAATAGCCAGAAGCTGGAAAGAACCCAGATGTCCCTCAACAGAGGAATGGATACAAAAAATGTGGTATATATACACAATGGACTACTATTCAGCCATTAGAAACAATGAATTCATGAAATTCTTAGAGAAATGGATGGAGCTGGAGAACGTCATACTAAGTGAGGTGACCCAGTCTCAAAAGAATACCCATGGTATACAGTCACTGATAAGTGGATATTAGCCTAGAAGCTTGGAACACCAAAGACACAAATTACATATCAAGTGATATTTCACAAGAAGAAAGGAGTGGACACTGGTGCTAGAATGGACCAAAATATCATTGTGGGAGAGTACAAGAACAGTAAAGTGGGAGGGGGTGGATGCGGGAGCAGGGGGAGGGAAAAGGACATGTGGGACCTTTGGGGGTGGGGAACCAGAAAAAGGGAAATGAATTGTAAATATAGAATATATACAATAAAAAAAAAAAAAGAAAAACAAAAAGAACTTCAGTTCTACCAGGAAAAAAAAAAGACTATCTTTTTTCCACTGGATGGTTGTGGCTCCTTTATCAAAGATCAAGTGACCATAAGTCTGTGGGTTAATTTCTAGGTCTTCAATCCTATTCCATTGATCCACTTGCCTGTTGCTGTACCAATACCACGCAGTTTTTAACACAATTGCTCTGTAGTACTGTTTAAGGTCAGGGATATTGATTCCCCCAGAAGTCCTTTTATTGTTGAGAATAGTTTTAGCTATCCTGGGTTTTTTGTTGCTCCAGATGAATTTGAGAATTGCTCTTTCTAGATCTATAAAGAATTGAGTTGGGATTTTGATGGGGATTGCATTGAATCTGTATTTTGCTTTTGGTAAGATGGCCATTTTTACTATATTGATCCTGCCAATCCAGGAGGAAGAAATATTTTTCCATCTTCTGAGGTCTTCCTCGATTTCTTTCTTCAAGGACTTGAAGTTCCTGTCATACAGATCTTTCGCTTGTTTAGTTAGAGTTACACCAAGGTACTTTATGTTGTTTGTGGCTATTGTGAAGGGTGTTATTTCCCTAACTTCTTTCTCAGCCTGCTTGTCCTTGGAGTACAAAAAGGCTACTGATTTGCTTGAGTTAATTTTATAACCAGCCACGTTGCTGAAGTTGTTTATCAGCTGTAGAAGTTCTCTGGTGGAGTTTTTTGGGTCACTTAAGTAAACTATCATATCATCTGCAAATAATGATAGTTTGACTTCTTCCTTTCCAATTTATATCCCTTTGACTTCCTTATGTTGTCTAATTGCTCTCGCTAGAACTTCAAGTACTATATTGAAGATATGGAGAGAGAGGGCAGCCTTGTCTAGTCCCTGATTTTAGTGGGATTGCTTCAAGTTTCTCTCCATTTATTTTGATGTTGGCTACTGGTTTGCTGTAGATTGCTTTTACTATGTTTAGGTATGGGCCTTGAATTCCTGCTCTTTCCAAGATTTTTAG
The DNA here is from genome assembly GCA_964023405.1 of Apodemus agrarius. Taxonomy (NCBI): domain Eukaryota; kingdom Metazoa; phylum Chordata; class Mammalia; order Rodentia; family Muridae; genus Apodemus; species Apodemus agrarius. Next base: position 44,154,068 of record OZ030008.1, on the reverse strand, counting down.
CATGAAAGGATGCTGAATTTTGTCGAATGCTTTTTCAGCATCTAATGAGATGACCATGTGGTTTTTTTCTTTTAGTTTGTTTATGTAGTGGATTACATTGATGGATTTCCGTATGTTGAACCATCCCTGCATCCCTGGGATGAAGCCTACTTGATTATGGTGAATGATCGTTTTGATGTGCTCTTGGATTCGGTTGGCAAGAATTTTATTTAGTATTTTTGCATCGATATTCATAAGAAAAATTGGCCTGTAGTTCTCTTTCTTTGTTGGATCTTTTTGTGGTTTAGGTATTAGCGTAATTGTGGCTTCAAAGAATGAGTTGGGCAGTATCCCTTCTGTCTCTATTTTGTGGAATAGTTTGAAAAGTATTGGTGTTAACTCTTCTTTGAAGGTCTGGTAGAATTCTGCACTAAAAGCATCTGGTCCCGTACTTTTCTTGGTTGGGAGGCTTTCTATAACCCCTTCTATTTCTTTAGGGGTTATGGGACTATTTAGCTGATCTATTTGATGCTGATTTAATTTTGGTATTTGGTATCTGTCTAGGAAATTGTCCATTTCCTCTCGATTCTCCAGTTGTTTTGAGTATAGACCTTTGTAGTAGGATCTGATGATCTTTTGAATTTCCTCAGTTTCTGTTGTTATGTCTCCCTTTTCATTTCTAATTTTGTTAATTTGTATACTGTCTCTGTGTCCTTTGGTTAGTCTGGCTAGGTGTTTATCTATCCTGTTGATTTTCTCAAAGAACCAGTTCCTGGTCTTGTTGATTCTTTGTATGGTTTACTTTGTTTCTATTTGATTGATTTCAGCCCTGAGTTTGATGATTTCTTGTTTTCTACTCCTCCTGGGTGAATTAACTTGTTTTTCTTCCAGGGCTTTAAGGTGTGCCGTTAAGCTGCTAGTGTATGCTCTCTCCAGTTTCTTTTTGGATGCACTTAGAGCTATGAGTTTTCCTCTTAGCACTGCTTTCATTGTGTCCCATAGATTTGGGTAGGTTGTACCTTCATTTTCATTGAATTCTAAAAAGTCTTTGATTTCTTTTTTTATTTCTTCCTTGACCAAGGTGTCATTGAGTAGAGTATTGTTCAGTTTCCATGTGTATGTGGGCTTTCTGTTGTTTTTGTTGCTATTGAAGACTACTCTTACTCCATGGTGATCTGATAGGAGGCATGGGATTAGTTCGATCTTCTTGTATTTGTTGACATCTGTCTTGTGACCAATTATATGGTCTATTTTGGAGAAGGTACCATGTGGTGCTGAGAAAAAGGTATATTCTTTAGCTTTAGGGTGAAATGTTCTATATATATATATATATATATATATATATATATATATATATATATATATATATCTGTTAAATCCAATTGGTCCAGAGTTTCAATTAGTTTCACTGTGTCCCTGTTTATTTTCTGCTTTCCTGATCGGTCCATTGAGGAGAGTGGAGTGTTGAAGTCAATTGTGAACCCACAATTATTGTGTTCGTTGTAATGTGTGCTTTAAGCTTTAGTAAGGTTTCTTTTACGAATGAGGGTGCCCTTGCATTTGGAGCATAGATGTTCAGTATTGAGAGCTCTTCTTGGTGGATTTTCCCTTTGGCCAGCAAGAAGTGACCTTCTGAGTCTCTTTTGATGATTTTAGGTGGGAAGTCAATTTTATCTGATATTAGAATGGCTACTCCAGCTTGTTTCCTGAAACCATTTGCTTGTAAAATTGTCTTCCAGCCTTTTACTCTAAGGCAGTGTTTGTCTTTAACACTGAGATGTGTTTCCTGTATGCAGCAAAATGTAGGGTCCTGTTTCCGTATCCAGTCTGTTAATCTATGTCTTTTTATTGGGGAATTGAGTCCATTGATGTTAAGAGATATTAAGGAATAGTAATTATTACCTCCAGACATTTTTGAAATTATATTTATTTATTTTATTTATTTTTTATATTCGAGAGGTTACCTTCTTTTGGGTTTGATGAAAGGAGGTTTCTATCTTGCTTCTTCCCGGGTGTAGTTTCCGTCCTTGTCTTGGTGTTTTCCCCCTATTATCCTTTGTAGGGCTGAATTTGTGGAAAGATATCTTGCAAATTTGGTTTTGTCATGGAATACCTTGATGTCTCCATCTATGGCGATTGAGAGCTTTGCTGGGTAAAGTAGTTTTGGCTGAAGTTTGTGTTCTCTTATAGTTTGCATTATATCTGCCCAGGATCTTCTAGCTTTCATGGTCTCAGGTGAGAAGTCTGGTGTTATTCTGATAGGTCTTCCTTTATAAGTTACTTGGCCTTTTTCTCTTGCTGCCTTTAATATTCTTTCTTTGTTTAGTACATTTGGAGTTTTGATTATTATGTGACGGGATGTATTTCTGTTCTGATCCAGTCTGTTTGGGGTTCTATATGCTTCTTGTATATTCATGGGCATCTCTCTCTCTTTAGGTTCGGGAAGTTTTCTTCCATAACTTTGTAGAAGATATTTGCTGGCCCTTTAACTTGTAAATCTTCACTCTCGTCTATACCTATAATTCTTAGGTTTGGTTTTCTCATTGTGTCCTGGATTTCCTGGATGTTTTGGGTTACCACCTTTTTGCATTTAGTATTTTCTTTCACTGTTGAATCAATGGTTCCTATGGTATCTTCGGCTTCTGATATTCTGTCTTCTATCTCTTGTATTCTATTGTTGATATTTGCATCTATGGCCCCTGATTTCTTCCCAAGGTTTTCTATCTCCAATGTTGTCTCCCTCTGTGATTTCTTAGTTGTTTCTACTTCTGTTTTTAGTACCTGGATGGATATGCTCAGATCTTTCGCTTACTTGATTGTGTTTTCGTGTATTTCTTTAATAGATTTTTGTGTTTCCTCTTTCATAGCTTCTATTTGTTGGCCCACGTTCTTCTGTATTTCTTTAAGTGATTTTTGTCTTTCTTCCTTATTGTCTTCTTCTTTTTGATCCATCTTCTCCTGCATTTCTTGAAGTGATTTTTGTATTTGCCTTGTAAAGGCTTCTAACTTTTGATCCATTTTCTCCTCTATTTCTTTTCGAGATTTTTCTATGTGTTCAGCTACCAGCATCCTGACCAGTGATTTTATGTCCAAGTCTTATTTTTCTGGTGTTTTGGGGTATCCAGGGCTTCATGTTGTTGGCGAACTGGGTTCAGATGCTGTCATGTTGCCTTGATTTCTGTTAGTGACGTTCCTTCGTTTGCCTTTTGCCATCTTGTTATTTCTGGTGTTAGTTGACCTTGTTGTCACTGGCTGGTGTTTGAATCTCCCGTGAGGCTGGGCTTACCTGTTGTTTCTCTACTGGTGGTTATGCGTGATTGCTGCTCAACGGGATCACTAGCTGGCTGCCACCCCGCTGACTTTGTGCAAGGCCTGAGGTCTCAGGGAAGTGCGGGGGAGTGCAGCAGAGCCTCAGCGGGCGCCGCTGGGCCTGCCTAGTAGCGAGAGCCTAGCAGATCCCCTCAAGCGGTAGCCCCTGATGGAATCTGTCTACCTGTGCCTTTCCAGCTGTGTCCTGGTTGCAATATGGAGGCCTGCAGCTATCGCTGGTCCAAGGTCCTGGGAACTGGTTGCCTCCGGCTGCCTGGGTGCTCAGCCTAAGGTCGCTGGGAAGTGCAGCAGAGCCTAGGCGGGCACCTCTGGGCCTGCCTGGGTGCAAGAGCCTAGCAGATTTCCCTGCGTGGTAGCCCCAGATGGAGTCTGTGTACCTGCACCTTTCCAGCTGTGTCCTGGTTGCAATATGGAGGCCTGCCGCTATCGCTGGTCCAGAGTCCTGGGGAGCTGGGTGGCTCCGGCTGCCTCGGTGCACGGCCTAAGCTCGCAGGGACGTGCAGCAGAGCCTAGGTGCCCACCACTGGGCCCGCCTGGGGGCGAGAGCTTAGCAGATCTCCCTGCTCTAGCCCCAGATGGAGTCTGTGTACCTGCACCTTTCCAGCTGTGTCCTGGTTGCAATATGGAGGCCTGCTGCTATCACTGGTCCGGGGTCCTGGGCTATTATTTGTTTCTTAAATTGACAAATTCCTCAAATATGTTAAGGAATTTGTCAGCCGGTCGTGGTAGCCCATGCCTGTAATCCCAGCACATGGGAGGCAGAGGCAGGCGGATTTCTTAGTTCGAGGCCATCCTGGTTTACAGAGTGAGTTCCAGGAGAGCCAGGACTACACAGAGAAACCCTGTCTCAAAAAAAAAAAAAAGAAAAGAAAAAGAAAGAAAGAAAGAAAGAAAGAAAGAAAGAAAGAAATCTGTCCAAGGTCACACAACCAGTGAGAGACTGATAATTAAGTTATCTTGCACAATTTTGTGCTAGAGTTTTACTATTAAACTAAGAAAGCACTTCTTCAACTCTACCAGTACTTGAAATGAATTAAGTATAGCCTAGAGAAGCAGGTCAGATGGTGGTGTGCTTGCCTAACCAGTGTTCAGCTCTGGCTTAGATCCCTAGCACTGTTTATAACACTGGACATGGTGCTAATCCCCTAATCCCAGCACTGGGGCGGTGAAGAAGGGAAGATCAGAAGTTCAAAGTCAGACTGATTATGTACTGTAGAGGAATGGTTCTGATGCTTCGATTAATCAGGAATCTCTGTTTACTGATGCTGAAAGTCCTTGCCCCCAATTGGATTTTGATCTATCAATAAAGATGCCAGTGGCTAATGGTTGGGCAGAAAGAAAGAGGCAGACATTCCAGGTTACCCTAGGTTAGGAAAGAGGAGAGAGAAGGGGGAAGAGAATTGAGATACTTGGGGGAGAGATGGAACAAACTCAGAGCTACAGGGGAGCTCTTCCAAAATAGAGGAAGGAAAGAAAAGTGCCCCATGGAATGGCAGTCCAAAGTCACCTTGGGCAGCAAGACCACTTGGCTTCACAGAAGGTAACTGGGCAACTAAGATGATAGTAGATTTGGAAGCGTTGTGCTAGGAGTAAAGGCAAGGGCATGCTAGACACAGAAATCTTAGAAGAGCCCAGCTACAGAGCCAATAAGGCAGATTAAAAATGAGCCAATTCCTGGGTCTTCAATCCTATTCCATTGATCTACTTGCCTGTTGCTGTACCAATACCATGCAGTTTTTAACACAATTGCTCTGTAGTACTGCTTGAGGTCAGGGATATTGATTCCCCCAGAAGTCCTTTTATTGTTGAGAATAGTTTTAGCTATCCTGGGTTTTTTGTTACTCCAGATGAATTTGAGAATTGCTCTTTCTAGATCTATGAAGAATTGAGTTGGGATTTTGATGGGAATCTCATTGAATCTGTAGATTGCTTTTGGCAAGATGGCCATTTTTACTATATTGATCCTGCCAATCCAGGAGCAAGAAATATTTTTCCATCTTCTGAGGTCTTCCTCGATTTCTTTCTTCAAGGACTTGAAGTTCCTGTCATACAGATCTTTCGCTTGTTTGGTTAGAGTTACGCCAAGGTACTTTATGTTGTTTGTGGCTATTGTGAAGGGTGTTATTTCCCTAACTTCTTTCTCAGCCTGCTTATCCTTTGAGTACAAGAAGGCTACTGATTTGCTTGAGTTAATTTTATAACCTGCCACATTGCTGAAGTTGTTTATCAGCTGTAGAAGTTCTCTGGTGAAGTTTTTTGGGTCGCTTAAGTAAACTATCATATCGTCTGCAAATAATGATAGTTTGACTTCTTCCTTTCCAATTTGTATCCCTTTGACTTCCTTATGTTGTCTAATTGCTCTCGCTAGAACTTCAAGTACTATATTGAAAAGTTGTGGAGAGAGAGGGCAGCCTTGTCTAGTCCCTGATTTTAGTGTGATTGCTCCACTATGTTTATAGCAGCCTTGTTTATAATAGCCAGAAATTGGAAGGAGCCCAAATATCTCTCAAAGGAGGAATGGATACAGAAAATATGGTATATTTATACAATGGAATACTACTCAGCAATTAAAAATAATGAATTCATGCAATTTGTAGGTAAATGGTTAGATCTGGAAAATATCATCCTAAGTGAGTTAACCCAATCACAAAAGAATACACATGAAATGCAATCACTGATAAGTGGATATTAATGAGCCCAGAAGCCCTAAATACTCAAGGCCCAATTAGCAAGTCAAATGATTCCCAAGAAGAAGAAAGGAGAAGACCCTGGGCCTGAAAAGATTGGATCCAGTTTTGTACACCCAGAACAGAGAAACCGTGGGGGGAGGGGGAATGATTGGGGAATAGTTGGGGGGGGAGAGGAATTATGGGACGTATGGTGGGGGGGGGAACTGGGAAAGGGGAAAGCCTTTGGAATGTAAACATAGAATACAGAAAATAAAAATAAAAAAAATATTTAGGATATAGTAAAATACTAAGCCTTAGGGAGTCTTCAGGCCCTCTGTACTCTGAGGCCCCTGTGTTATGTGTAAACTATTGCTGAGCAGGCCTCTGACAGATAATGGTTATCTTGTCTATGCTTTGAGAATCAACAGTAGCAATATCCATCAAGCTCTCTGTAATAAATTTTGAGATTATCCCTTAAAAAAATGAGCCAATTCCTGTGTGTGTGTGTGTGTGTGTGTGTGTGTGTGTGTGTGTTTCATCTGTGGATCCAAGATATCTCCTGAGCAGTGTGTGCCTGTGACTCAATGGAAACTCAACTCTGATTTGGCAAAATGACATACTACAACGTACTGAGTTCAACTCTAGCCTGGAATATAGAAAATCTTGAGCTGGGCGTGGTGGCGCATGCCTGTAATCCCAGCACTTGGGAGGCAGAGGCAGGCGGATTTCTGAGTTCAAGGCCAGCCTGGTCTATAGAGTGAGTTCCAGGACAACCAGGACTACACGGAGAAACCCTGTCTCCAAAAACCAAAAAAAAAAAAAAAAAAAAAAAAGATAAAAGGATGAAATGAAAGATAGAATGAAGCAAGAAAACAGGAAAAAAGAAGAAAGAAAAGACTGAAGAGAGAAGAAAAAGATCAAACACAGTAAGAACTTTGGGTTCATAGGAGATGGTGGCATTCTCTTTTTGCTATTCTTTGAATATTCTACAAAGGTATAGTATTTGAATATAAAATATATGTGAAAAATATTTTTATTATTGCTGATTCAATTATTTATTGTAAATTTCTTTTTAAATTTTATTTATTGAATATCATCTTCATTTACATTTCCAATAGTAAAACCTTTCCTGATTTCCCCCTCCCCAAAAGCTCCCTAACCCTTCCTTCCACTCCCTGCCTCCATGTAGATGCCCCTCCACCCAACCTACTCCCACTTCCCACCTCCTCAATTTCCCTTTGATGAAGTATCTATTGAGCCTTTACCTGGCCAAAGACCACTCCTCCCACTGATGCCCAACAAGGCATTCCTCTGCCACATTTTTGGCTGGAACCATGTGTACCACTTGGTTGATGGTTTAGTCCCTGGGAGTCCTGGGGCATCTGGGTGGCCAACTTCATTGTTCTTCCCATGGGGCTGTAAACCCCTTCAGCTCCTCTGGACCACCCTCCAGCTCTTCTATTGTGAACCCCACGCCCAGACCAATGGCTGGCAGCAAGCATCTGCCTCTGTATTTGTAAGGCTCTGTCAGGGCCCCTCCACAGACAACCATGGCTTGCTCCTTTTGGTATACACTTCTTGCAGTCCATAGTATTGTCGAGGTTTGGCGATTAATTATAGGATGAACCCCCAGGTACGGTAGTCTCTGGGTAGCCCTTACTTCAGTCTCTGCCCCACACTTTGTCTCCTTTATTGCTCCTGTGACTATTTTGTTCCCTCTCTCTGAGGAACCAAAGCACTCTCATTTAAGTCCTCCTTCTTCTTGAGCTTCCTGTGCTGGGTGAATTGTAACTTGTTTATTTTGAGCTTTGGTGCTAACATCCACTTATCAGTGAGTGCATACCATGTGCGCTCTTTTATGATTGGGTTACCTTGCTCAGGATGACACTTTCTAGTTCCATCCATTTGCCTAAGAATGTCATGAATTCATTGTTTTTTTTTAATTCATTGTTTTTAATAGCTGTATAGTACTCCATTGTGAATATATACCACATTTTCTGTATCCATTCCTCTGTTGAAGGACATATGGGTTCTTTTCAGCTTCTGGCTATTATAAATAAGGCAGCTATGAACATAGTGGAGCAGGTGTCCTTATTACATGTAGAAGCATCTTCTGGGTATATGCCAAGGAGTGGTATAGCTGGGTCTTCAGGTCGTACTATGTCTAATTTTCTGAGGAATCACCAAACTGAAGTCTGTTTTGACTAATAATGCTTTGCCACCCATATGAGACAGTTTATGAAAAACCATACTGTTTTTTCTTTATTCTTGGTAAATAAATTAACATCTGTTATTCCAAATAGGATTTAAGTTAGCCATGGTGCTTCTCAACAAATACATTCTGGAAGATTGTAAAATTATATTTATTTTGAAGACTTCAGAAAACTGAATACCTACAGCTGGCAATACCTACAGAGCTCTGCTTTCCATTTATCTATTCCCACAAATGCACTGCCTTTTAAGAACCTCTCACATGAATACAATGGAAAACAGTAAACTATTGGTCCCACTGTTTGGCATTTTAGGATCTAAAATGATATAAAATGTGAGGTTTAGAGAAAGTGGAGAGATCCAGCACTGCATATCTAAGGAAATCACAATCATCAGTGCCATTTTGTCCACCAGGGAACCTTTGCACACATTTCCCATTATAAAGAAAAATGTCATTAAGATAGTTCACCAAGCATCTTGGATAACTGGTCATGATACAATCAAGTTGCTCAATTAATGTCGGGCAAAGTAATCATTTTAGGAAAGACAGGTATGTTCTAGTTGGCTGTAAGTCACCTCCATCTGTCCTATCATGCAACCTGTTCAGCCTGCTATGGTGTGCAGAGGTAAAATCCCCTAGTCATACCCAGAGAACATTTTTGCCCAGAACAGTTGCAAATCCAGAACAGTTGCCCTTAATACTGAGATTGACTCTGTCTGTTCTTGTATACCTTCTACTTTTGGTGGCCCATTTTCAAACCCAGGATGCAGTTTTTCCAAAAAATAAATTTCTAACATGAAAATATTTATATTGCTTTATTATTTATTAATTAGAAATAATTGAAGGATTAAGTAAGCAGAAATATTAACATAGCTTAAGTATTAGAATGTTTAAAACTTTGTGCTTCCAAACTATTATTTTAGACAAATACTTTTAAAATTACCAAATATTTTCAGATATTAGGTATGGAAGAAACTCTAAGTTTCTTTTTTATCATAAATAAAATAAAAGTAAATGAATCTAGAAATTCCAGACATAGCATATGGAAAAATTGTATCCTCTGACCGATGATTTTTTAATGAAATGCAAAGTTTTATAATTAGGGTAACAATTAATGAAATGGAAGCAATGAAAATACCAACTATAAGACCATATAGAAAGTATTTTAAAATAGTAATGACAATTTAGGCATTTTGGTTTCTTTTAAAAACACAGAAATACTATAAGAATATGTTTTTGTTTATCCTAGGGTGGGATATACGGCTGATTCATTTTGTCCACAATAGTTGACTGATTTGACTCATGCTCTAGAAGGGGCATGATTTTGCAAGTTGCTGATAGTTTCTGCAATTATGTGATGTTTGGAATTCTGGAGACTTTTTAGAGAGTATATAAATGCTAGAAACCCAAGAGAGGTGTGGGTTGTTGGTTAGTTACTGTTGGTTGCTGTTTGGTCATGGTTTGTTAGGTAGTCATGTACAAAGAAGAAACACAACAAGAAAAAATTAGATATCCTGGCAGCGAATTTCAAACTCACCCCAAGGAATTTAATGCCCCCAATCTCCAGGAAGTAGTCTATCGATAATGCTGCCCCCTTTGTAATTCCTGACTTTATTCAGGACTTTTCCTCTCACCTCTCTATCCTTTTGTCTCTTCTATCTAGTATTAGAAGGTCTAAAAAGTGTAAGAAATAGGGTGGAGAACAGTGGGAGGGGAAGGATTCCAAAAGTAGCCAAAGATAGTTATAGTTATCAAAATCCAATTCATAGTTATAAAAAACTATAAATATGAAAAATATGTAAATAAATAAAATATCCAAGTTAGGAAGATGAAAATAATCATAAAACTATTCTAAAAATAACAGAAAAATATTTTATATGAATAAAGAAATTTATATTAACATCTTTTAATTAATTTGAATTTTTAATAATTTTTTTAGTTCAGAATTTAAGATCTTTATTTTATTTATTTTTTATATATTTTATTTACATTTCAAATGTTATCCCCTTTCCCAGTCCCTCTCACCCCCACCCCTGTCCGAGAAACCCACTATCTGATCCCCACTGCCAGAGCCTTAAAAATACAGAGGCAGATGTTTGCAGCTAACCATTGGACTGAGCATAGGGTCCCCAGTGAAGGAGTGAGAGAAAGGACTGAAGGAGTCAAGGGGTTTGCATCCCCATAGGAAGAACAACAATATCAACCAACCAACGTCCCATAGGTCCCAGGGACTAAGCCACCAACCAAGGAGTAGACATGTCTCCAGCTGCATGTGTAGCAGAGGATAGCCTTGTCAGGCAGCAATGGGAGGAGAGGTTCTTGGTCCTATGAAGGTTCCATAGATGGCCCAGTGTAGGTGAATTGAGGGAGGGGAGGTGGGAGTGGGTGGGTGGGTAGAGGGACAGCCTTATAAAATATGTTTCATTTATTCAGTTTATATCCTGCTCACTGCCCTTCCTCCTGGTCACCCTCTCCCTCGCCCTCCCCACTCCTTCCCCTTCTTTGAGAGCGTGAGGACCTCCCTCCAGTATTCCCCTTCACTAGCACATCAAGTCTCTGTTAGGCTAGGCACATCCTCTTACCACTGAGCCCAGCTAGAAGAACCTATTCAACAGACAGTTAACAACTTTTGGGATAGCCCCAGCTCTAGTTGTTTGAGACTCACATGAAGACCAAGCTGCACATCTGCTATATATGTACAGTAGTGGGGGTGGGGTCTAGGTCCAGTGAGAGCATGCTCTTTGGTTGGTGGTTTAGTCTCTGAGAGCCCCAAGGGTCCAGATTAGTTGACTCTACTCGTCTTCCTCTGGAGTGCCTATATTCTTTGTTGCCCAGCAATTCTTCTGCAACTCCAAAGCCTCCAAGTTCCATCCACTGTTTAGCTGTGGGTGTTCACATCCATCTGAACCAGCTACTAGGTGGAGCCTCTCTATGTCTGTAAACATAGAGAATACTATTAGTAATGTCAGGGATCAGTGCTTGTCCATGGATGGGTCTCAAGTTGGACCAGTTATTGGTTGGCCATTCCCTCAGTCTCTACTCCATTCCTCATCCCTACATTTCTTGTATTCAGGATAAATTTTGGGTGGAAAGTTTTGTTCATGGGTTGGTGTCTCTATTGCTTTACTGGGGTTCCTGCCTGCCCACAGGGGGTTAACCTCTTTAGGTTCCATATTCCCAATGCTATGAGTCATAGCTGTGGTCAACCCCATTGATTCTTGGGAACATCCATCCCCTATCCCAGGTCTGTGTTATGTCCTGGAGATGCCCCCACCTTCTTTCCCCACCCCCTGTCAGACAGTTGCAGATTTCCATTCATACTTGTGGCCATCTTGCCATCTCTCCTGTTCCTCCCACACCTAATCTAGAACCCCTCAATTCTCCTCTACATCCCCCCTCCCATCCAGCTCTCTTCCTCTACCTGCCTCCTATGACTATGTTATTCCCCCTTTTAAGTGAGAGCAAAGCATACTATCTTGGGCATTTCTTCTTGTTTAGCTTCTTTGGGTCCCTGTAGTATAGCATGAGTATCCTGTATTTTATGGTTAATATCCACTTATAAATGAGTACATACCGTGCATGTACTTTTGGGACTGGGTTTCTGCACTCAGGATGACAGTTTTAAGTTCCATCCATTTGCCTGAAAATTGATGTCTTTGTTTTTAATAGCTGAATAGTATTCTATTGTGTAGATGTGCAACATTTTTTATCCATTCTTCAGTTAAAGGACATCTAGGTTGTTTCTAATTTCTGACTATTACAAATAAGGCTATGATGAACATAGTTTAGCAAGTGTCTTTGTGGGGTGTTGGAACATCTTTCCCCTGGAGTCTTCTAGCTAGATCTTCAGGTAGAACTATTCTCAGTTTTCTGAGAAACCACCAGATTGATTTCCATAGTACAAGTTTGCACTCCCACCAGCAAAAGAGGAGTGTTCCTCTTGCTCCACATCCTCTCCAGCATGTGTGATCATAGCTATTCTGACTGTTGTAATGTGGAAATTTTTATATAGAAAAATAATATAAACTTGGCAACAACTTTCAAATCTGATCTTTTTTTTATTCTTTGTTTACACTCCAAAGGCTTTCCCCTTTCCCACTTCCCCCCCCACCATATGTCCCATAAGTCCTCTCTCCCCCAACTATTCCCCAATCACCCCCCCCATCATCTACAAAACTGGATCCAATCTTTTCAGGCTCAGGGTCCTCTCCTTTCTTCTTCTTGGGAATCATTTGACTTGTTACTTGTACCTTGAGAATTTAGGGGTTCTGGGCTCATTAATATCCACTTATCAGTGATTGCATTTCATGTGCATTCTTTTGTGATTGGGTTAACTCACTCAGGATGATATTTTCCAGGTCTAACCATTTACCTACAAATTGCATGAATTCATTATTTTTAATTGCTGAGTAGTATTCCATTGTATAAATATACCACATATTCTGTATCCATTCCTCCTTTGAGGGATATCTGGGCTCCTTCCAACTTCTGGCTATTATAAACAAGGCTGCTATGAACATAGTGGAGCATGTGTCTTTATTGTATGCAGGGGAATCCTCTGGGTATATGCCCAGGAGTGGTATGCCAGGGTCCTCTGGAAGGGACATGCCCAATTTTCTGAGGAACCGCCAAACTGATTTCCAGAGCGGTTTTACCATTTTGCAATCCCACCAACAGTGGAGGAGTGTTCCTCTTTCTCCACATCCTCGCCAGCACCTGTTGTCTCTAGAGTTTTTAATCTTAGCCATTCTGACTGGTGTGAGGTGGAATCTCAGGGTTGTTTTGATTTGCATTTCCCTGATGACAAGCTGCACTCCCAAATCTGATCTTTCAGTCAGAGACGGAAACAGATAGAGACATAGAGAGACAGAGAAATTGTTAGCTCACTTTTAGGGAAAAATAGAAAGAATCACACAATGTTTTAAAAATTACATCAGGGGAATAATCAGAATTAACTTTAAAGAATGTTACTAAGTTTGCACATCATGGTGAATATTTAAAAACATGAAGAATGTCTTAACTATGACATTTGGCTTAATTTTCTCCATCGTACTCTTTAAAAATAAATTTCCCCTAATATTTTGTAAAAGAAATGTTGATTCTACTTGTCCCACAAGAGTCACAGGGGAATTGTTTACAGTAGGCAAATGTCAAAGGTGATTATGCCAATGGAACTTGAATTTCCCTGGCTGGGTTGTAGAAATGTGGGTGGTGCCATTCTTGAGCTGGTAACCCACATTGTACTGGGCCCTCTCCTATAAATCACTAATTAAGAAGATGTCCTACAGGTTATGTACAGCCTCATCATATGGAGGCATTTCTTATTTGAGGTTTCTTCCTCTCAGATGACTTTAGCTTATGTCAAGTCAGTATGAAACTATCTAGCACACGAAGGAATAAAACATCCAAATAACAAAGACCAACTATCAACATCTAGAATTACAATCCTCCCAAATTCAGATGCCGGAACACTAGTATAAACACTAGCATAAAAACAAAACAGCTAGGACAATGTCTCCATAAGAGTCCAGCAATCCTATCACAGTAGACTGTGAAAATAACAACATAGTTTAAGAATAGACAAAGGCTTTAAAATAGCCTTTATCATATGATACAGATCCATAAAGAGAAAATAAATAAGTATATATGAAGACAATCTAAATAAAATCACTAAATAATGGGGTAGACAGAATATCAAATGGCCATCTCTTGTCACAAAATGAAGCTTTCAGTATATGGAGTTTGTTGCTAAATGAGTTGTTGGCCAAAGGAAACCCCCAATGACCCATGCTGTTGTCAAGACTATAGGTTGCTCTCCACAAACTGATGGCAATGCCTCACTGCTGAAGACAACACCTACACAACTCATTGAACATGGAGAAGTTGAGCTCTGGCCTTCACTCCTACATTCTAGCATCTTTGGTACAGGAAAATACTCTGCATGCAAACAAAGGAGAAATGTAAACACCAACCCAGCCAGAAGCCTTTTGGTCTACTATGGTGACCTGCTTACTGCCTGCAAGATATGTTAGTACAATGTTGGCATAAAGCCTGTGGGAAAAACCCAACCAATATCTGACTTAACTTGAGGCCCATTCTATAAGAAAGAGACCACAGTAGACATTGCTTGAGTGACCAAGAACTAAAGGCTAGATAGTCCAAGGGCATAAAAGAAAAGCAGACACTATTGTCCAATTAATTAATTGATTAATTATAGAAAATAAAATAATAGAAATACAATGACTTCTCCTGACATTCTATTATATTCATAGATCAGTGGTTTGCTAAATCATTATCAGAGAAGCTTCCTCCTGCTGTAGATGGGAACAAATACTGAACCCATATACAGCCAATATTTTGAGAGTGCAAGACCTTGGAAAATTCAGTCCTAAGTCAGATGTCTCCATCAAATACCTCCACCTAGGGTTCATGGAAACCTGCCAGAGGGGATGGAGAACACCAAGAGTACAAGGCTCTCTAAAGCAACAGGACAGGTGCACATATGAACTAAGCAGCATTCACAAGGCCTGCAGAGGAGTTCTGTACCTAGAACTAAAAGGAAATGTGGATACATGCTCATCCCTAAACTGGTATATTTTATATAAGGTAAATTATATATAAATAAAATATAAATATGCCTTGCATAAAAGTGGATATATGTGGACCCACCTATACCACTCCTGGGCATACACCCAGAAGATGCTCCTACATGTAATAAGGACACATGCTCCACTGTGTTCATAGCTGCTTTATTTATAATAGCCAGAAGATAGAAAGAACCCAGAAGTCCCTCAACAGAGGAATGAATACAAAAACTATGGTATATATATACAATGGAGTACTATTCAGCTATTAAAAACAATGAATTCATGAAATTCTTAGGCAAATGGATGGAAGTAGAAAGTATCATCCTGAGCGAGGCAACCCAATCACAAAAGAACACACATGGTATGCACTCACTAATAAGTGGATGTTAGCCCAAAAGCTCAAAATAAACAAGTTACAATTCACCAAGCTCAACAAGAAGGAGGACTTAAGGGAGGGTGCTTTGGTTCCTCTAAGAAAAGGAACAAAATAGCTACAGGAGCAATAAAGGAGATAAAGCAGAGACTGAAGTAATGGCCACCCAGAGACTGCCCTACCTCAGGATTCATCCTATAAACAGTCAACAAACCCTGACACTACTATGGACAACAAGAAGTGTATACCAAAAGGAGCATGCCATGGTTGTCTCCAGAGGGGCCCTGCCAGAGCCTTACAAATACAGAGGCAGATGTTAGCATCCAACTATTGGATTGGGCATGGGGTCCCCAATGGAAGAGCTGGAGGATGGTCCAGAGGAGTTGAAGGGGTTTACAGCCCCATGGGAAGAACAATGATTTCGGTCACTCAGATGCCCCAAGATTCCCAGGGACTAAACAATCAATCAAGGGGCACACATGGTTCCAGCCAAAAATGTGGCAGAGGAAGGCCTTGTTGGGCATCAGTAGGAGGAATGGTCCTTGGTCAGGTAAAGGCTCAACAGAGGCCCGAACAAAGGGAAACTGAGGGGATGGGGGAGGGAGTGTGTTGGGTGGAGAGGCATATATGTGGAGGCAGGGAGAAGGAGGAAGGGGAGGGTTGGGGGCGTTAGAGGACGGGAGATATCGGGAAAGGTTTTACCATTGGCAATGTAAATGAAGACAATATTCAATTTAAAAAAAATGAAAAAAGGTGGATATATGTCCCCACTAAACTGGCATATATAAATAATGTATTATATTATATAATATTTAATATATACCTTACATAATATATAATATATATTACTATATACACATATATTATTTATATATATATTATATATGTGTGTGAAATATATGTAAGTTTAGTATTTTCCTGGAATTCCTAAGTGTGCCAAAGAGTGAGTCTCTGCATCCATATCTTGGGCTAATTTCCTTCCATTGTTTTGTCCTGTTCCTATGTGTTATTTTTTATTTTACCTTACATTTTATTTTTTTTACCTTACATTTTATTTTACCCTTAGAAGCCTGTTTAATTTCTAAGGAGAGACAGAAACGTAGTGGATCTAGATGAGAGAGAAGGTAGGAAGTAGGAGGAGAAGAGGAAGGGAAAATCAAGATATTTTATGTGAGGAAAAAAATCTATTTTCAGTAAAAGAAAACAAAAGAGAAAATGAAAAAGAAAATTAAGCAAATAAATGATAAAATGGTAGTACACCAATTGCTATGAAACAGAAAGTATCTTGAAGCCCCATCAGAGACTTGGATTGTAAAATTGATGAGAATAACCAACCAATATCTTATTTGACTTGAGACTTACTCTCTGAGATGGAACTCACATTAGACACTACTTGAGTGACCAAGAACAGAGACTAGATGGTCCATGGACATAAGGGAAAACCAAATACTACTGTCCAATCGATTAATCAATCAATGAAATGTAATTGAAAATCATTTAGTTTTTTTAAATAAAATTAAGATCTTAATTATCTGTGGACAGACGCTATTGGTTTAATATTGCTAATGAATGAAATAAACAAGTTTAAATTCAAAAAGGAGACCTTGTACCACATCTACTTTGGTACTGTATGTATACCAGGAGTAGAGCCCAGTAGTCCTCCTACACGTGACATACTTTCCCCTTCTGTCAGACTTACTGAAACATTAAAAATTAAGACTGCATTTATTTAAGTCATGCTCTATAGTATTTTATGTAAATATGCCTTATAAATACCCTATCAAGAAAATTAGCATATTCTCACTTCACATAGCTACTACTGTGTATGTTAATAAACACTGAAGTTATACATTCAACAAACTTAAAATTTGCCACACATTACCGGCATTTGCCAGACATTATGCACAGAGAGAGAGCCGGGGGGGGGAGGAGAGGGAGAGGAAGAGAGAGAGAGAGAGAGAGAGAGAGAGAGAGAGAGAGAGAGACTGACTCCTTGGAACACTCTGCTCTAAATGCAATGTCTCTGTCGTCATCGAGTCCCTCCACTCAGAGCTCAGACAACCCTGAGCAAGAGGCAGAAGAGTCTAAGAACTTGAGGGGATGGACGACACCAGGAAAACAAAACCCTCTAAATCAGCTGAGGGAAGTTTGAACTCACAGAGACTGAGGCAGCTCATACAATGCCTTTTACTGGTCTGCACCAGATATTATAGCTTTCAGTTTAGTGCTTTTAATAGACTTGTAAGTGTGTGAATGAATGGGTCTCTGGTATGTGTGACTTCTCTTGGGGCTCATTTACTTCTGTAGGTATTCCTTGTCCAACTTTAATATGATTGTCTTTGTTTTTATCCTATTAGGTTTTATTTTGGTACATCATATTGTTATTTCTTTTTAAGCTGTTCTTTTCTTTTTCTTTCTTTCTTTCTTTCTTTCTTTCTTTCTTTCTTTTTAAGCTGTTCTTTTCTAATGAGAGACAGAAAGGGAGTGAGTGGATCCAGTTGGGAGGGAAGGTAGAGGGAAGGGGAAACTGTACTTAAGATATATTGTATAAGAAAATAATCCATTTTTAATAAAAGGGGGGAAACAAACTAAACAATAAAAATACGCTGATTATGATTATTATATTCAATAGATGTAAGATTGCTCTGTCCAATAGGTGAAATATTTCTAAAGAGAGACATTTTATCTATGAGCTCACCTGTTCATGGGCAGCTAACAATCCGTGATGTGCCATTGCTTCATGGAAAGTACCTTAGCATGGCTGGAAAGCTAAAATTACATTAACCAGATTTTCTTACTACTAAGGTTTTGCTGTGACACTTCTGCCAAGCAATAAAAATGCACCTGAGATATGTAGAAGCAAAAAATAAAAATAAAAAAAAATAAAAGTGAGTCCATAGCTGTAGCAGATTGGTTCTAATACTATTTGTGTTAATTTGGCTACTGAAATCACATGGAACTCAGGACATCTGCGCTGAGGGTCCCAGCCCCGAGTTGGTTCTGGTTGGAAAATAAAGTTGCCAGCCACCAATGTCTGGGCAGGGAGACAGAGGCAGGACTTTAAGGATTCTCAAGAAAGAAACAGGAGAGAGAAGAGGGCATTCCACCATGACAAGGGTGTAGGAGATGGACTACACCAAGAAGGCACGGGAGGGAGATACAGCTGAAATGTATGTGCAAACGGAAAAGCAGCTCTAGGAGGGTTGGCCAGAAGGGTATGAGATAAGATATAGATTTAGTGTTGACTCAGGAATATTGGATGGGAGTGTGTTAGCCACGTGGTGGTTCAGGAGTGGCTCAGCTATTGAACTAGTTAAGGCATATTAACACTAAGCTGGTGTGTGTGTGTGTGTGTGTGTGTGTGTGTGTGTGTTTCATTCATGAATCCAAAACACATGGGCAGGTGTAGAGAAGGCACACACACACCTGCTGTGAGCATAGAACAGATTGATAAATTGATGCTACACATAGGTGCATGAGAGTGAAAAATCACTGAACAAATAAGGACATCCCAAAGAAAGACTAGAGACACAGAAAGACAGGTACTCTATGATACTGTGGATATCCAGGAGATACAAACAATGAACTGAGAGAGAGAAAATGCTGGTGTTTAGGGGCTGGGCGATATACAGAACCACAAAGAAACTGCTGTGAACCACGGTTTGATAACTGCTTTGCAGAATACCATCCAATCAGTTATAAAGCGGTGGAAATGGAGGCTGAGTGGGTCACTGTGCCTGCAATGACAGGTAGAGCATCTGTACCTAAGTTATGATGTGCATATCACCTGAAATCATATCCCATATAGAAAAGGAAAGTAGTCCAAAGATTCACTCCAAAGCTTCGCGAAAACTTACAGTATCAAAAGTGACAAGATAATGCCATAAAATATAATGGTTAAGACCTGATAAAACACCATTGACAGACAGGACAGAGATGTTTTTAATAATAATAATAAATGTATTCTATCCATAAGGGGCCATAGGGATCTTCTTTTTGGACAGTGGTCATATTTTTTTAATTAAAATATAATTATATAATTTCCCCACTTTCCTTTTTCCCATCCAACTCCCATATACTTCCCTTTACTCTCTCTTGAAATTATGACCCCTTTTCTTTAGTTGTTATCACCTAGGCCCAATTGGTGCAGCTCCAAAACACTCCTGGCCCTTAATGCACAGAGAACATCAAGAAATAGGGCCTGGGAAGACTGTAAGAGCCAGAGGACCAGGAAGTCTGATGTGAGAAATGACAGGGAGGCTTCATGCCTAAACATGATCTGAGAAGCTGCACCACCAGCAGACAGGCTAGCATGGAACGGGGAATTGCCGTCCTTCACACAGCCCAGAGAGTGGTCTGATGAGAGAAGAAAGATATGCAGTATATACACAGACACAGGTACAGAGAGGCTGGGTCAGGTGTGCCATGTACACTCTGAAGGAAGACACTGAATGCACCTGAATCGTGGCAACAGATTACTTCCTACACCTGAATAAGGAGGCAGGTTAGTGCAGTACTGTTACACAAAGGAGGCGGGTTTAACTAATCTTAGTAGGAGGTCTCTGTAGGGGAGCAGTGCTAGCTCTAGGGGTCTAAGAGGGAAGCTGTGGTTGATGGTCCCTATGTCCACCATCAACATTTGCATTCGGATTAGACAAAGGCGTTGTCATGGTTATGAGCCTCCTCCAAGGTAGGCTTTGCCACTCCTACAGCCCTGAGACGTTAGGGTCCTTGACATAACAATTTATAGCAGTCATGCAAATTCACCCAGGATGTCATCAGTTCCTGACAGGTTAACTCAAGGCTTCCTCAGTTCTACACGGGGAAATCTCACAAGGCTCCATCCAGAAAGAACTACAACTAAGGAAGGCTGCAAACAGGAGAAGCAGTCCTCCCCAGGGACGAGCAGCCTAGCTGTCTATGCAATGCCAAGTGGTCAGCCCTAAAAAATCAGAATAAAGATTTTTAAATTCATATTTTTTTTTGTAACTGAGTGGGTGGTCTAGTCTCCAAGACAGCTCGAGAAGCCATACTGCCTCTTATGCCTTTCAGAATCCTCTCCCATATCAACAAGTGCCGACTTGAACATTTGCAGCGTCATTTCATATACATTTTATGTTTGGGTTATAAAATATTGGAGCCTTCCATATTACTCTCTTGGATTATGGCTCTCAGAGAAATCAGATCTCCGTTTTCAGATACTTTCACAGGTTTGTGAGAAAGCCCAGGTGCTGAAGAGCAGAGGACTTCCATCCATCTAATACCAACTTGCTAGCCAAATGTACAGCCATCTAGATGGATGCATGTGTTCTTTGACCAGACTATTCCTCACACACCTTATTGACAATTTAACTCAACCTTGTGGGAGACCAAGCTGGAACTGACTAGCAAAAGGCTCAAAATTCTTTACACATGGAAACTAAAAACTGTGAATATTTGTTTTCTTTTTAAAGAATTCAGAGTAATTTGTTGAATACCAGTATCTATGTTTTGCTGGATAATTTTTACATCGTAATGACCATGGAAATCTCTTAAATCTTTATCATGTATTATCAAATATGATACATATTTTATTGAACAGTATTGTCAGGTGACTTAAGTTCCAACACCATGGTTGGATTTTTCATTCTACGTGATTATAGTTACACATATTTAATTTTACAGAATTATAGGCATTGTCTCCTTGATTGCACTATTACTGAAAGAGATGTCATTCTACCTATATAAAGGAGATAAAGAGCTATTTCTCTCAAACATTTAGGGTAGAAAAATTGTCCAGGGCATGGGTCTCCCTTGACTACATTCATGGTGACCCCTAACAAGGCAGTGATTGCTCCCAGGAACGAAGGCGGGGATGTGGCCACCATGGCTGCTCAAGAGAGCATCTGGCTGCCCTTCATGGAGACAGAGCTGCACTGTGAGAAGACTGCCATCATAGGCCACAGTTTGAGAGGTCCGGAGTTCAATCCCAAGAAACCATACCAGTGGCTCTGAACTGGTATCTAATGCCCTCTACTGGTAAGTCTGAAGGGACAGTGTACTCACATACATAAAATAAGTAAATCTTTTGTTGTTGTTGTTTAAAAACAAACAAACAAAAAAAACAAAAACAAAAACCTTCCACAATGCAAGTTTAATTCTAGAGTTCAACCTCTTATAAAGAGCATTCAAGCAACACTGCCAATTTTTCTAACATTCACTCAAAATTAAAAGAACCTTTTTAATACTACTTTTTATATTATATATATTTGATGTATAGAATGGTTTCATGATCACATTTTCACTGGTTGATAAAGTATTTTGATCATATGTTTAAAAATGTTTATTTTCTAGTTTAAAAAAAAAAGAAAAATTGTCCAGATTGACACAAAAATGGTTTTCCTTTTGACTTGAATATTTAAACATACCTAGAGCGACATTTTATTTTCTATTTTACTTTTTACTTCCCCTTTCCTTTTGAAAGGAACGCAAGATAAAGGATTATCCAGGATTATCTAAAGGAAGAATGATTTTATATCCAAAAGGACAAGGAAAGACACCCTGCAGTTCTGTTGCCCTGTGCAGACTCAGGAGAGGGCCAACATTTTCCTCTGTCAGTGAGGGGTCTGGCTTGGATAGCTCCTAAGGATGTGCCTTCCTGTTTTGAACAGCAGACTGGGAGCTTACCACCTATCCTGACGCTCAGTGGAACCATTGAAATATTCATGAATGACCACATTCTTAAGGAAAAGGGAACTGATTAGATATAATTTTATCATGGCTTAGGGTGTTGGTGGATTAGCAGTTTTATCTAAAAAGTAACAGGTTGTGGGATTTTTTACCAAGGACTACCTTGCATAGAGTTGTTTTTATTTCCTCTAATCTTCTTTATATACATATAAAAGCAGAAATAAATACTTCAGCCAGAAATACCAAAGAGTAAAATCTTACATGCCCTATAATAAAGCGAATGCCTTTTTATTTTTGAACAATGTTAAGAGTAAGACTAAAGTTGTATGGAAAGTAGACTCTACCAACAAATTTTTTCCATTCTTATTTAGAGGACCATGTAGGTTTTTAATTCTTTTTTATAACTTTTCTATATCACCACTCAGTCTCTTTTGTTTCATTAATTAGGCTTTGGCTTAAGCTTTGTCATAAAGGTATTATACAGAACCATCACATGCTATCTGAGCACTATGTTAATGAGGAGGGTGTTAAATCTATATTTAACAAGAATTTATAATTGTTTATGCTGGTGTTTTGTTTTGTTCTGTTTTGTTTTTTAACTTCTGCACTCTCCTGGGCCTTCACTGTTCTCATGTTTTTTTGTCATCCGTATCATTTTTATTTGGGGTTCGTAGGACTGAAGGCTAGAAGAAGAGAATAAAGGAAAAGATAATGAGTTTTGGGCTTGGCTCTCTGTTCAAGGGGTTTCCAACTCTATCTTCATGGGAAGCAGTGAGCGATATCCCTGCATTAGCCTAAGCTGGTCCTGGGGAGTAGGAGGTGCCCATGATCTTCTTTGTGACTGTGAGAAGGACATACTCAGTGTTTTCTTATTTCTTGAACAGCTGGCTTTATTACTATTACTAACGCGATGATGTGTAATTCTATGTGAATAATAATATATTTAAATTCTTCCTGTTATATAACATTGACAGAAGGGGACAAAAATTTCAAGAGAATTTCACATCCTGATGAAAATATTCCTGAACATCAATGTCAAAAGGAAGGGATCAATGCTTGATGGAGGTCACACTGCCTTAAGTATTTCCTGCTTCCCCGTTCCCGTGATCATTAAGTGGAGAATTCTTTGTGAAATTACTAAATTCAAGATGGAAAGGTAAACAACTTTTTAAAAAAAAATCAATAGCTGATTAGCCCTGTGGGTGATTCAAAAGCTCATTTCTTTTAAAATGTTTCTTTGTATTAGTGAATAATTACACCAGTTCTTGTTCACCTGAAAAATCATTACACTTCTGTAAGACTCTGAGGAGCCTTAGCTTACTGGGGACCCCTGAGTGAACAACATGGAGCCAGGGAGTGATGCAAAAGCAAGAGGAATTTATTGTTCCTGCATGCTGGGGTTGTCATCCTGCACCCAAAAGAGAGGTGGTGACCCTGGACAGCCCATTCAGATGAGTTTTTATACCGATTCCAGGGCAAAATAGAGTATCAGCAACTAGTCAAAACATGATTGGCGGAACAGTGGGCCCTTTAAACTGATTGGTCTTTAGGGAATGGGGTAGTAGTGGCTTAATTAGCCTCTTCCTTCCAGCCTACTTGCTGTCTGGCCTGTCTTTTCTAGGAGGGGAGGGGTGCCTGGTGGAATTTTCCAAGGACTCTGAGCTGACCTCTTCACTTCTAATCCCCACTGAAAATTCATCTATTCTGTGACAATCTGTACACTCAGAGACTGTCACCACTTCGGCAGCAATAAAAGATACTGTTATATCCTGTTTATATCTCATGATACTGAGATCATGATTTCCAGAGAATGAGGGATGATTTGGGGCTCTGAGGTTGTTTTTATCTCATTTCTGTTGTTGTGATAAAATATCCAAATGAAAAACAGCTTAGGGGAGAAAGGGTGTGTCTATAACCTACAACTCCAGTGTATAACTCATCATTGAGGAGAGCAATGGCAGAACCAGACCCTAGTTTTATCACCCCATGACTCATAGCAGAGAGACTCAAATTCATGCAGACATTCCTGCTTTCCTTTCTTTACTTGTTTTCCTGCTCTTATCTAGCTCACTCTTCTCTGACACCATTATGATGCTCTGCCAAGGGAATAGAACAGACCACAATAGTATGGGTCTTCCCATACTATTAACAATCAAAAGATAAATCTACTACAGGTAACTTCTTTGCATTAAGACCCTTTCTTCACATATGATTCTAAATCAATAGTTATAAACCTGTGGGCCATGACCCCTTTGGGGAATCAAATGACCCTTCCACAGGGATCACATACCAGATATCCTGCACAACATATATTTACATTCTGATTTATAACAGTTGCAAAATTACAGTTCTGAAGTAGCAACAAAATAATTTAATGGTTTGGGGGTCACCACAACATGACAAATTGTATTAAGGAATCATAATACTAGGAAAGTTAAGAATCACTCTTCCAGACCCTGTCAAGTTGACAAGAACCTCACAGAGGTAAATTTCAGACTCAGCTTAGGGCTGATGTTGTGTTGATTTAGGACTTCAACGGCATAGCAGAGCCAACCTTCCCAGCTGTCTGTTGGGTTTATTTTGAATTCAGGAAGAGTCTAGCTTCTTTCAATGACGTATTTGTGAAAGTCAGCTCCACTTTGAATCATCTCCCTTTTGATTAGCACAAAGTCGGTTGATTTTAAACTTTAATCTTCAAAATCTTTTCCCTTTTGTCCTATGATACAACCTACTGATGGGTAGGATATCATATTTTCTCCACATTGATACCCTCCAAAGGGAAGAGAAGCAATATAACAAATGCACAATTGAGATGTTTGAGGATCATCTTAACAGCTCATCTACCACTGTTTATAATATCTGTCTCAAATTTTGCTCTGTTTTATGACTTTTCACAGTTAGGTGAAGGTGCACATTTTTAGTAATACAAGAAATGCCACATTCCTTTGGATGTCTCACACCAAAGGGAAAATGTCCTGGATTTTATCTGTTACTATAATAGATTATCTGAGACAGAGTAGTTTATAAAATACACCTTATTTTGTGTTTGTTGTTCTTGTTTTGTTGCTGGCTTATGGTTATAGATTCAGGTATGTTGAAGATTTGGCAACTGAATCAGATGAGAGCTTTGTACTATCTGATAGTTGAAAGTGAATGATATTATGTAATAGTAACAAGGAATATAAGTATACAGATAACTAATAGCAAGATATAGGGTTGTTGCTACCATAAACCTTATGGAACTAGTTTGTACATATAACTTGAAAGAGGTTATAACTTTCAACTAGAGAAGCACTAGAACTGTTTAAGTAGAAGGGAAATCTGGACAGTAAAGACTGGATTAAAGTTTAAGGGAATAGAAGAAACTCTATTAAGGACTGGGCCAAAGGCTATTTAGGAATACACTCATGCACTGAAATTTTAAGTAAGGCCGGGTCAATAAATAATATATGGAATTTGTTTAGTGGAGGACATTTCTCAACCTCAAAGTCTACAGGCTTCTTTTAGCCATTTGTTATAGAAAGGGAGATGGAAAAGTTAAGGCAGAGGTTATTTAAAAAGAGTATGCAGTTTTGAACATGCATATCTTTAAAGCTCCAAACAGAGCCAAGGAGGCAGTGAACTGAATTCATTGCTAAGAAGCTGAAGGCTGGGCGGTGGTGGCGCATGCCTGTAATCCCAGCACTCTGGGAGGCAGAGGCAGGCAGATTTCTGAGTTCGAGGCCAGCCTGGTCTACAGAGTGAGTTCCAGGACAGCCAAGGCTATCAGAGAAACCCTGTCTTGAAAAAACCAAGCCCCCCCCAAAGAAAAAACAAAAAAGAAAAAACAAAAAAGAAGAAGGAGGAGGAGGAGGAGGAGGAGGAGAAGAAGAAGAAGAAGAAGAAGAAGAAGAAGAAGAAGAAGAAGAAGAAGAAGAAGAAGAAGAAGAAGAAGCAGCTGAGGCCTTTGCAGTGGGACAATAAACATGGTGCCTTAAGGGCAAGACTATCTACTCAGTGTACTAGAGTATGCAAATGCAAACTCACATTAAACTTCCATTTGAAATGAAAGCCCTACTTTGGGGATACTTCACTCAAATAGAACTGCCTAGAGGAGGCTTTTTTCTAGTTCTGCCACACAGACACACCAAGGTCACTAAAGCCATGGTCCACAAGGGTCAAACTCCATCAAGAGTTGACAACAGAGTTTGGAATTGTCCATGTGGTACTATTTCATAACTCAGAAAAAAATTTCCATTAGTCTAGTTAGTATGTAGTAAGGTCAGATTCTTAGTACAGAGATCTCAAGCCTCAGTGAATGAAGCTTTGAGGGTCAAGCCCAAGTTTAAACAAAGCCACTAGGATATTCAACATGCCATGAACATGGAAGATCTTCCCTAAAATGTGGCAGACATCAACTGTTCTATTTCTAGAGAGAAGCAATGTGTACCACATATACCAGAGCCTTAGGGGTGATGTTCCCAAGTATGCAGTAGTACATATGATGCTACCCCATGCAATGGATGAGTCACATGAAGCTATAGAAATTTCTGTTTGCCTGTCTGGGTTTTGTTTTTGTTTTGTTCCAATAGAGTGGAAATGTTTTTTGTTTTGTTTTGTTTATTTTCTATATTCTTTGTTTACATTCCAAAGGCTTTCCCCTTTCCCAGTTCCCCCCTCACTATATGTCCCATAAGTCCTCTTCCCTCCACCCGTTCCCCAATCACCCTCCCCACTTCCCTGTTCTGATACCCTCCCACAAATCTGGATCCAGCCTTTTCAGGACCAGGGTTCCCCCCTACTTCTTCTTGGGAATCTTTTGATTTGCTAATTGTGCCTTGAGTATTCAGAGCTTTTGGGCTCATTAATATCCACTTATCAGTGATTGCATTTCATGTGTATTCTTTTGTGGTTGGGTTAACTCACTTAGGATGATATTTTCCAGATCCAACCATTTGCCCACAAATTGCATCAATTCATTATTTTTAATTGCTGAGTAGTATTCCATTGTATAAATATACCACATTTTCTGTATCCATTCCTCCTTTGAGGGACATCTGGGCTCCTTCCAACTTCTGGCTATTATAAATAAGGCTGCTATGAACATAGTGGAGCATGTGTCTTTATTGTATGCAGAGGATTACACTGGGTATATATACCCAGGAGTGGTATGACAGGGTCCTCTGGAAGTGTCATGCCCAATTTTCTGAGGAACCGCCAGACTGATTTCCAGAGCGGTTTTACCATCTTGCAATCCCACCAACAGTGTAGGAGTGTTCCTTTTTCTCCACATCCTCGCCAGCACCTGTTGTCCCTTGAGTTTTTAATCTTAGCCATTCTGACTGGTGAGGTGGAATCTCAGGGTTGTTTTGATTTGCATTTCTCTGATGACTGATGATGTTGAACATCTCTTAAGGTGCTTCTCATATATGAGCCCATGTTACACATCCTGCTGACATAGACAGAGGAATGTCTGCCGCCATGCATTTTCACCATATTGGAAAGAAAACTCCTGAAGCCATGGGTCAAAGTTAGCTCTTCCTCTATCATACTGCTGCTATCAGGAAGTTTGTCATAGTGTTGAGGAACGCACAGTGACTTCAACACTGACCACTTACTGAAGATGCCTCTTCTCAATTGCTTTTGCATTGTAAATATATTGTTTCTTCCTCCTTAAACCATAACTGTGTTGAGATACTTTGATTATACAAGCATTTCCTCAAACATTACTCCATTAATTTTTAATCTATTCTTATAAATTTTACCTGATAAGATTATTTGCATAATGGTGTTTATATTTTCTTCATTTTTCTATATTTATTAGTTACAGTGTTATTTTAATGTATAACCATATAAATTTAATATAGAGTATATTTTATGTAAAATGTCTAGTATTACTATTATATACCATAAGGAAGAAGTACATAGCATCTTATATAATAAGGGAAAGTTTTTTTATTCATGATTTAATGGTCATTTTCATTATTATTAACTGTTAGCACATAATTATACATGCTTTTTTCTTTTTTATATTATTTATTGGCTATATTCTATATTTACATTTCATTTCCCTTTTTCTGGTGCTTTTTTATTTTAGGAGGTTATAATACAATATTTTGATATCAACTTGCTGCTGCTTTGGTCAATTGTATCTAAACCATTTGGTTTCTTTGCCTTCGTAACAACTTGTTAACTTTTTTTGCAAGCACTTTCTTCCTTGAATTACAACATTTTTAATAATCATTTTTATGCCAGAGTTCTGAGATGAAACACTTTCATAAGGGTCTTTGGTTGATTTTATTGGAAGATAATATTTACACTCTAAGATCTGGACATTAGAAGTGCAATTTGCAACTAGGATATCATTGCTTACAGGCCTTTCCAGTCAATGATCTGGGACATATATGTGTATACACATGGGTTAATAAACATATAGGTATTCTTTATTTTAATTTAACCAATTTAAATTTTTTTCAGTTTAAGTTTTCCCTTTGTAAAAGAATTCAACCTCAATTCCTTTAGCTACAATAAACATTTATCTTTTCTTAAATAGTATAGATCATTTCAGAAATCATTTATTTCCTTTTAGATTATAAAAATTTCTTTTCTTGGATTACAGCAGATACTGGGTTGTAATTGCTCTGTGATCAGTCAGTGGCTCTTACAAAGGCCTTTGTTGAAAATATTTTTTTCATACAATATATTCTGTTCATGGTCTTCCCCTCCCTCATCTCCTCCTAGATCCCCCTCACCTCCCCACCCATCCAACTCCATGCCTTCTTTCTCTCTTTCTTTAGGAAACAGGCAAAACCAAACAAATATGACAGTGTTTTATTTCAGAACTCTGACATTAAAAATGATGACAATAATAACTATAATTCAAAAAAGTGCTTGCAGAAGGATGATTAGGTTAGGAAGGTAATGGAGCCACTTGCAGGAGTGACGGGACAGGCAGCAGCAAGTTAGTGTGAAAAATATTGTATTATAACTCCTAAAATAGAATACGTATATAAAATTCCATGCTACCATAAATAAACAGTTAATAATAATGATAATGACAGTTAAATTGTGACTAGAAAAACCTTTTCTTGTTATGTAGGATACTATGTGCTTGTTCCTTATGGTCACTTCTCCACCCATCCAACTCCAAGCACTCTTTCTCTCTCTTCCTTTAGGAAACAGACAGATGAAAACAAACAAATCTCCCAGAATTCAAAAAGTAGAAAAAGAAAGGCACAAGAAACACATGTCAGGCAGGCAAATAGACAAACGACAAACAGACAGACATAGCACACAAACACACACACACACACACACACACACACACACACACAAAACACACAAGCCAAAAAATTGGAAACATAATATGCAAACAGTAAGGTAAAAGATGCTTAAACAGAGAAATAGGAGACCAAACAAACAAACAAACAACAAAGAATATCTCCAAACTACTACTGAGTTTTGTTGGCTTTCTAAGTTCTAAGGTCTAGGGACAACTTTGCTTCATAGATCTCTCAATAGCCTCCTAAGGCTAACACAGAAAATTGAGTAAGGAAGTTCGCTGGCGACAGTAAAAGATCAGAAGCAGATGCTTCCTGTGAAATCCCACCATGCATTGTGCTTGCCTTACTTGCTGAGTTTACAAATGGTGGAAGCAAGTTTCTAGTTAGCCCTTTAGGTGAGGCTGAGCATAGGGCCTGTCCTTAAGTGTGTTTTACATATGGAAGTGGGCAAGAGCTCTCATCCCTAACCAAGAAGCTATCTCCAACTGACAGTTGCCTGCAAAGGAAAGCAATTTTCTCCAGGGAAATCTCACCGGGTATACAAACCAATAGGACTTTTAATAATTATTTGCTCGTAGAATCGACGACTGAGGGATCTTCTCTGAGGATCTGTATATTTCAAAACAGGTAATTATTTAATTTGTGAACAAAAATTAATTTTGAAACATGTTTTACATCTTCTCTTAAACTACTGATCAAGAAGAAACAAAATTAGCAGAGAACCCACAGCCATGTACACAGTGATGAAGGTGTGAATGCATGCGGACCTCTTCCTTCAGCTCTTAGCAACCCTCTCACAGGGAGAAACTAAGTATCTCCTTGGACTACAAATTAATTAGACCATTTTCAGAAGCATCTTAAAATTATATATTATGAAGTTTAAAAAGGCATTAGAAGTACATTAAAATGAACTATGTAAGGAGCTACTAAAGTATTGTATTCATTCTATAAATGAGGTCATAATGTTTGTTTTGTTTTGTTTTGTTTTTAATTATGAGCAATAATCAGCATTAGCAATTTTCTCTTCTGGAGAGAGCTATTTTCTTCCAGAGCTGTTTGTTAAGTCCATTGATATTCTTTAACTTCAGGCATATGCTGTTTAGGAAACTCGGCTGCCTTATTATCATGCATAGTCCGCATCACTTTGAGCAAATTCATGTTTAGATGTGTGTGTGTGTGTGTGTGTGTGTGTGTGTGTGTGTGAGAGAGAGAGAGAGAGGGGGGGGGAGAGTGAGAATGTGTGTGTGAAAGAGAATAATGTGTGTGTGTGTGTGTGTGTGTGTGTATGTGTGAAAGAGGGGGGAGAGAGAGAATGTGTGGTGTGTGAGAGAGAATAATAGGTGTGTGTGTGTGTGTGTGTGTGTGTGTGTGAGAGAGAGAGAGAGAGAGAGAGAGAGAGAGAGAGAGAGAGAGAAATATGTGTGTGTGTATTCATGTGTGCCCACAGGAAACAAATCTCCATTTCTGACGTGAGCATTTGGAATTGAATTCAGGATACCATGAAAGTGAAGCATGTGCTCTTCCCCTCGATGCCAGCCTGGCATAAATAACGTCCTACTCCGGCCTCGCCTTCACTTTGTCTGCGTTGAGCTGGCAAACTGTATTGTATGATCAATTTTCACTCTCAAGAATCCTTCAGCATCCAAACATGTTTCTGTCTTGTGAGTCTAGTCTCTTTTCCTGGCGTGAAACCACACGATGATGATGAGTTTAGTAATCCCATGGCTGTTGAGTGGTGCCTCTTACACCGCACAGCGCCTTGTACCCACAATCCCAACCCGAGGGAGACTGAAGTGGGAAAAGTGCTGCAAAGTCCACTTCAGCCTGGACTTCAGGGGCAACATGAAGTACGCAGCTCCTTGAGCCATATGCTAAGTTCTCGAGTCTGCAAATAAACAAATAAACAAACCAACACATCAGTCAAAACACAGACGGGGCTGGAAAGACAGCAGGAAGCTTCAAGTGCTGATAGGCCAGGGGAGAGTGAGACAGGGACAGGCATCTTGTCAGTACTTCACTCCAGCTATCATGGTGTCCTGTTGAGGGAACTCTAAAGCTGGACATGTCAGAGTTATCTCAGCTACTGTGCCAAAAAAACCGAAACAAAACAAAACAAAACAAAAAAAAAAACTAAAACCAAAAAAAAAAAAAACCAACAAAAACAAAACAACATCAAAAACAGATTTCCTACAAACTCCTGGAAGTCACTAGCTAAGGGCTTAAGATAGCAATTGAGTGTGTTCCACAGCCAGAAGACCCCCCCCCATAGGAGTATGATACTAATATGGAAGAGTAATGCCATCGTAAAGTCTCATGCATATACATTTCTCTATAAATTTACTCCAAACCAAACTGACCAACAGAATGCTCCCCAAATGGCTTTCTCCCCCATTCTAGGTTATACATTATCTGGGGACTCTGTTTATAACCTTGAATATCCTCTGCAAAGACAATGACTCCTTAAGTAGATGACCGGAGTGAGGCGTTATGCTGAGCTGAAGAGTAGGCTGAAAAGGTAGCGACTGAACACTCAGTTTCAGGTGAGATGAGTTGATTCTTGTCTGATTCAACTCTAAATAATGTCCTTCCCCTCCTCTCAGCTCTGATGCCATCCTACCCAAAGTGGGCATCGAGTACACGTTTACTTGCTTTGTGAATTATGTTCTACAGACGTTCTTTGGAAATGGCTGGCACTGGGAACAATTATAAATTAAATCGGGTATTTGGACATTACCTAGAACCAAAGGTCAATACGTTTTACTGCTCTGGACTGGGGCATTGGGGTAAAGTAGTAATGCTTGCCTCATTGTCACTAGCTGGAACATATCCTCCATGGATCAGATGTGATTACTACATTAGAAAATAACCTAAATATCGGTCTAGTATGAAAGTATTGTATCAAGTTATATTGATAGAGAAGCAGCAATAACAGACTCATGCAATGGAAGACACTGTGGACTTCCTCATAGCTTGTTATTTCTTAGTAAACAGTGAACCGAGCCAATGCTGAGGTCAGAACCACTACAGTTGAGCAGATGTATTAACACTAGACTGAAGAGGCAGCCCTTTAGTTCTTAACATCATTCTTAATATGACCATTAAGGATCTCCATCCTGGTACGCCCAAACCAGAGCAGAGTGCATCAACACCTCATGCTTTGGGGAAGTCAAGGCATACGATACATGGATTCATGGGACATTTTGGTCATGGTGTGTAGACACATCTGAGTCCTTCCTAAGAAAGACTGGAATTTGTACTTAAAAACAACAACAAAAAAAGTTAAAACAAGTTTTAAAAATCAGGAATGAGAAATCCTACAGTCATCTAGGAAACTTATTAGGAGTCACAAGTTCAAAGACATCCGAGAAGAAGGATTTTAATCATTCTGCTAATTAACTGCCTTTATTTCCATAAAGACTGGCAATACCTGGTGAAAATGAACTTGGTTCAGGTTCACTGGTGTGATCAAGGGAGCCACCTTTTGGCCATTGCTGACAATTACACCACAGTTAATTACTTTGTGTTTCTTTGTGGCTGCCTACAGAATTAATGTGGAACAAGAGTTACTAGGTTTCTTGAAGAAGAACAAGACCTGCATCTTTGAATTTTTATCAAGCTCTGACAGTGACTGGAGTTTGTAGATTACCACTACTAATCATAACCCACAGATTGTTGCATCTTGAGAAATTATTTTATGCTGAAAACTTCGGTAGAACATTTAAATTCTTCGTCAGTCCAAAAATTTTTGATATCACAATCATAAAATATTTGTGATAAGAAAGGTTAAAAAATACCCTAAAAATACACTAAAATCCTTAACTGCAGTTCCCATTTCTTTGGTTTCAGTTCCCAGCAGTCAACTTTAATTCAGAACTATTACTTGGGAAAATACAGCAATAGATACTATGTGTGTTTCAAACTTCATTTGAGCTCTAGTATAGCGAAAAGCCATGTGATCCATTTCTATCCCTCCTGGAAATTATCAGATCATCGAGAACTGATGATGATTTGATCACCCTTTTGAGCAGTGTATGCATTACCTGCCTGGTAATTATGAAATCCATAGTTGCAGCATTTCAAAGATTGTTCTGAAGGCAGACACACCATTTCTACATAA
The DNA here is from genome assembly GCA_964023405.1 of Apodemus agrarius. Lineage (NCBI taxonomy): Eukaryota > Metazoa > Chordata > Mammalia > Rodentia > Muridae > Apodemus > Apodemus agrarius. The sequence continues at coordinate 44,120,870 of OZ030008.1, read as the reverse complement.
CTTTTACTATAGTATTTTATTATAGCTGTTTTATCTTATTATCAGTTATTAATTTTATACGATACCTGCTTTACATTAAACATCATAATAGGTATGAATGGGAAAGCAAGATAATATAGAAAGTTTGAAACTCTTCGTGGGTATGGAAGCATAGGTCATATAGACAAGAGATAACTATATTATAAAAACTAAATGGAAATGATTCAACATTGATCTAGTCAGGAAGTAACATTTCATTTTGTTTTATGGCAGCACTAATTACACAAAACAAAGTCATGGGAAAACAGAAATTTATCCTCAGAATTGTGGTTTATTAATTACTCATCTAGATCATCATTTCTAGTCATCGGAAGAATAAGTAAAAACTAATATGTGGTGACACTAAAGACAGGTCTCACTTCTCAGCCTTTGGCTAAGATTATAATTGACTAAGAAGATGCACAAGGGTCCTTTCAAAAGTGATTTAAATGTTCTAACAGGGTTATTGTCACAAGAATCTAAAGGCGCTGAATTTGATACTTGCAAGCTGTGCTTTGCTCTTAGGCAAGGTGGATGGTTGAATTCTCTGGTACTAGAATTACAGATTTTCTCTGTCCTAGGGGTGATTCCTCAGGCTTCTCAATTAAACTCCACCAGAATCCAGGTCAAAGCAGGTTTTGTGCCATGGACAAATCAGAAGTTGTTTCATGACAACAGGGAAGCCCAAGCACTGGACTTGATCATTTCTGGATATGTCTATGAAGGTAAGTCTTTAAGGATGACTATAATAATTTCAGGCAACAGTTGAAAACACTAGGCCGGTTCACTGCAGTAGTTTGCAGACCCTGTGGCAGGCACTACAAGCACAGGAAACACTTCTGACAACTCAACCCCTGAGCCTCACTCATGAGGTCTGAGTGTGCAGATAGACAAGAGGTCCAGGTAATTCTAGTACACACCAGGGTTCATGTAGGACACTTTCTCAAAGCCCAGACCCAGGAGCATCACCAGCAAATACCACAAAAACAAGTGTGTGTGTGTGTGTGTGTGTGTGTGTGTGTGTGTGTGTGTAAATATGTGCATATACAAGCACATGTATCATCAACATCTTTTAATAAAATTGTTTAGGAATCTCAAGACATCTGATGTGGAAGTTTGGACTGGAGTCAGCCATCCACATCTCAACAAGCAATACTGGTGATTCTAATGTAATGTACAGTTTTCCCACAGAGTTAGAAATTTTCTTTTACGGTGTTTTAGGATCCAGTATCCCTCAACTTAGTTTTACAATCCCATAGCTTTGAAGATTACTCCTATGCTAGTATTCATTTTTATCTTAAGTAGATATACATATCAGCATGGATATCATATGAATAGCTCAGTATTCTGTAATTCTTTCTCAACTTCTCAAATCCCCTAAATAGTCCCCCCCCTGAAGCTTATTACTTTCCTTTCATTACCTATACATTTTGTGCTGAATCGACTTTAACACTATCTTTCTGCTCCTCAATATCTCCTCATTGTGCTGCAAAGCTTTTACATTTATTTTGCAGCCGAGCTTGGCTAAGCCCAGTGAGAAACCTCACACTCTTTATTTGTTCTTGCGGCCTGCACCAACTGACACCTCATCAGTCAGTGTGGATGGGAAATGGTCTCAATCTTTCCAGCTATTGTTAACGAAGATTATATCCAGGAGAAATATAGCATCTGTCATCTCTGATTTATTTTATCTTCTCACACTGGTGATTTGGTAGTTATTTCAGCTGCCGAACGCAATTATTCAAAAGCGTCAACATTATTTATTTTGTAAACAAGAGTTTCCTCTAAGTCTTTGTCAATTTTATAATAAACTTGATTATCAGAATGGCTCTAGAAGGTAGGTCTTGCCCTTGATCCTGGACTGCCTGCAGTCACTTCTCTAGGCTTCTCTTAAAGCTTGGATTTTATTCCTTTTAACCTTCCCGAAGGTTGGATTTTAATCTTCTCTTCCTTAAGAGCTTTAGCAGGATTTTTTTTTCTCTTTTAGATTTGTTGATTCATTTATTTTTCTTCACACTGAACGTCTCTGAAGATTTCTTGGATATATTTGAATTGTTTTCCAGGACTCTTGCTTTCCAATCTTTGTTCTCTTTCATACATTATCTTCCTTTACGTTTCATATGCCATGGCTCTTCACATTCAAAAGTAAAGTGCAAATGCATGCTCTCTGATATTTTATTCATTAGTCTGTCCAGGTTTTTTTTTTTTAAAGATGGCTCAAAACTGTGCTTCCTCAGAGACATTTACTTTCTATCCTTATCCCCACCCTTCCAAAGGTCATTGATACCTGCATGATCTTTTCATATTTATAAAAATAAATTAAGATATTTTTAAGCTCTGCTAAATATTGTGCTGTCAATCATTATCATTTCATCATCATAAAGAATATTATCCTTGAGATAATGGTATATGAACAAAGTTTCAACTATTATTAGTTATTGACTCAAAAGACCTGATCATACATGAACATCATACATGGCCTAATGTTTCCAGAGACTGTAGTTTCCAGAATCCAGAATCTGTCATTTCTAGCTTCTGTGGAAAACGGAGATATAATTACTGAATGTACGGTGCCTCTTCGGTGCTTGTTCCTGTGTTTGCTGCCGCTTGGCTTCCAGAGGGCTGAACAACCTCCTCTACTAGGGGTAAGCCAGCTAGTTGTCGAGCTGTCCCTCGCTTGGGCTCTACGTTCTGTAATGGCTCTTAGTTTTCCCTCCTTGGCCTTATTCTCACCTCATTTCCATTCTCAGAACTCACTGGCCGGACTCCTGTCTTCTTTTGTGCCTTACTCTTCCTAGACTGCATAAGAATTTTCTCCAAAATGGGAACCAGAAACATGTAGCCTAAGGACCAACCTATCAGCTGTTCCTAGATAAAATTATACAAGAATGTAGCTGTCTCCATTCATTTAAATATTGTTATGACCACTCACACCAGAACTCTGTAGTTATGAAACAGTCTGTGTGGCTCGAGGAAAACAGTGACTGCCTGGCGCTGTACACACATGATCTGCAAACTTCTACTGCAAGTTTCTTTAATGACAAGTGCAACTCTTGGTGCTAATGATAAAAGTGACAAGTGGCCCCTGCCAGGTCATTCTTGGGTTCAGTATCGTTGCTTTGTCTCCAGGTACTGTCCGTTTCCTCCCTAGTTTCAATGACAGGATGTCAATTGAGAAACAGTTTGTTCTTGTTCTCATTGAAAGCCTAGCAAAACTTTCTCTCCTTTAGGTATCAAAGCCCCATTTCCTCTAGGGAAACAAACCCAGGCTTTATCTGTAGGCAACAGTGACATGCTTAAAATAACTGTGCACATTCTTAGGTGGACACCAAAGAGGATGAGAATTTAAAGCATGTAATTATTAATTTTCCACATTTTTGCACCTTTCAAAGCACATTTTGTTCTAAGGATATGTAAAAAGAGACTAAGGGAGTTCTGATACAAAACTAAAATATAAAACTCCCCAAAACATCAAAATGAAGTATATTTCACTCACAACTCACTGTATTACAATATGGTCTTTTGTGGTTCTCAACTTTCCTAATCTGCGACCCTTTAATACAATTTCTGATGTGGTGACCTTCAATGATAAAATTATTTTTATTGCTTCTGCCTAAATGTAGTTTCACTACTATAATAAATTATGATAAGACCACAGCAACAACAACAAAACTAAAGAAAAAATGGTTTTAATTCTCTGAACCTTCCTGGACAACACCCTCTCCAAGGTGACAGTAGCATTTCTCCTGTGAGATTCTCAATAATGGTGACTCTACTCTGGCCTGGGTGTTGGTGTGGACTTAGAGAACACAGCAAACTTAAAATGTCAGTTCTGAACCTAGGCTCTAACAATCTTAGATCCTGGCCATGACTGGAAAACCAAGCCTGCAACAGCTTGTCAGACATAACAAACACATAAGGAGAGAGCTGGATTTTTCAGATCAGAGCCATCCTAAACCTCCCAACCACAGGCTGGCCTGCCAGAAGACTAGATTCTCAAAAAGAATCACAGGCCAAAACATGGAAAACATCTATTCAATTTGCAGAAAGAGTAAACAGATTACATGTTACACAGCTCGTTAATCAATAACCCTTTAGGAAGCCCTGTTGAATATACAGAGAGCCAGCTAGGATATCTATTGTACATTGATACTGTTGTTCAAATTTCTTGTCTTTCTTTTGCTCTCTCTAGAAAATGATAGTTTTTTAATGACCCCTTAGATAATAACGTACCATATCCACTTCCCCCAAATTTTCATTTCAATGTTTATTCTTTGCTCTTTTTTCTTTAATTAGATATTTTCTTTATTTACATTTCAAATGTTATCCCTTTTCCTCATTTCCCCTCTGCAAACCCCCTAATGCATCCCCCCTCCTCCTGCTCACTAACATACCCACTCCAGCTTCCTTGTCCTGGCATTCCCCTATACTGGGGCAAGGAGCCTTCACAGGACCAAGGTCCTCTCCTTTCAGTGTTGTCTGACAAGGTCATCCTCTGCTACATATGCAGCAGGAGCCATGGGTACTCTTTGGTTTGTGGTTTAGTCCCTGGGAGCTCTGGAGGTACTGGGTGGTTCATATTGTTATTCCTCCTATGGGGCTGCAAACCTCTTCAGCTCCTCGGGTCCCTTCTCTAGCTCCTCCATCCGGGACCCCCTTGACAGTCCAGTGGTTGGCTGAGACATCCCTGGTTGTATTTGTCAGGCACTGATAGGGCCTCTCAGGAGACAGCTATATCAGGCTCCTGTCAGCAAGCACTTGCTGGCATTTCTATTACTGTCTGGGTTTGGTAACTGTATATGGGATGGATCGCCAGGTAAGGCAGTCTCTGGATGGCTTTTCCTTCATTCTCTGCTCCATAATTTGTCTCTGCATCTCCTCCCATGGGTATTTTTTCTCTCTTCTAAGTGTGGATATCAGAGTATCCACACTTTGGTCTTCCTTCTTAAGCTTCATGTGGTCTGTGAATTATATCTAGGGTATTCTGAGCTTCTGGACTAATATTTATTTATCAGTGATTGCATGCCATGTGTGTTCTTTGTGATTGGGTTACCTCATTCAGGATGATATTTTCTAGTTCCATCCATTTGCTAGTTTACCATCTTCATTATTTTAAGTGTAATGTTTATTGTTGCTAAGTGCTTTCACACTATTGTACAAACTCCACCATTATAGTCTCCAGAAAGTTTTTTTTTTTTAATTTTACATTGGAAAACCACTCAAGAGTCAGTGATGGACTGCTAGCCCCTCCCCCAGCTCTCAGAAACTACCTTTTCTTTTTTTTTCTTACTTTTTTATTAGATATATTCTTTATTTACATTTCAAATGTTGTCCCCTTTCCTGGTTTCCCCCCACGAGAAAGTCCCCTAGCCCATCCTCCCTCCCCCTGCTCACCAATCCACCCACTCCCACTTCCCTGGCATTCCCCTATACTGGGCCACCTAGCCTTCGCAGAGCCAAGGGCCTCTCCTCCCTTTGATATCCAACAAGGCCATCTGCTGCTGCATATGTACCTGGAGCCATGGGTCCCTCCAGGTGGACTCTTTGGTTGGTGGTTTAGTCCCTGGGAGCTCTGGGGTACTGGGTGGTTCAAATTGTTGTTCCTCTTATGGCACTGCAAACCCCTTCAGCTCCTTGGATCCTTTCTCTAGCTCCTCCATTGGGGACCCTGCGCTCAGTTCAATGGTTGGCTGAGAATGTCCCCCTTTGTATTTTCCATGCACTGGCAGAGCCTCCCAGGTGACAACTATATCAGGCTCCTGTCGTTTGATTATCTTCAAAGTGTCTCTTATCTACTTGCTAGATGGCCTAAGTGTATTCATCTCTCCATAGGTGTCTATGCCAAAATTACATCTTTTTGTAAAAATTCCAGTCATATGAGATTGGAGCCCAACCTTAGGTCTCACTCATTTTAACACCTTTTATCATACTAGTGCCAAGAACAATTGCATTCTCAAGTATTAGAGGTTAGAAGTTCAGAATATGAATTTTTGGGTGGTGGGGTCACAATTTGATCCCAAACATGGGCTTTAGTGAAAATCTTTCAGGAAAATAAATGAGAACAGAAGAAAGATTCTAAGTGAAATGCTCTCAAAGCTAAAGGCAATCAACATGAGTTGAGAATATATGACTAGAGACCTCTGTTGCTCAATACAAAGTCGAGTGTCTGACCACCATGTTGTTATTAGGAAGTTCCCCCTATTCACACCATCAGAACAGTGGAATAAGAGACAAAGCTGGGATTCTAAACTAAACTACCATAACAGAAAATAAAGGCCATACTCTTACCTCTCAAAAACGCTAGCAAATTTGGGATCCACACAGAGCAAAGTAATTAGAGGCTGTTCCTGAATCTTACCCAGGAGCAAAATGTGAAGCCTGGAAGAACTCTGCAAATCATAAGTGAAGTCAGATGGGAAACAGCAGCCGAATATAATTTGCAAAAACATCAAAAGTGCGATGTTCTCATGAGTATTAACAGCCCGCATGTCTGCCACAGCAGCATCCAGAGACAACAGGGTGGTAACACTGGGCTAGTGGAAATGCCTGAACCATGCCTTCTCAGTAAAAGAAGGAATGTCAAAATGAGGTTGTTAATTAAATACAAAGCTTGTTAATGGCTACAGGGTAACAAAATAGTACAGTGCAGAGACCATCTGTAGCTTCCCAGCCTCTAGAAGTTAATATTTAACATTCATTAAGTTTGGTCTAATCAAAAGTCAACAGTGAATTAAATGAGTTGTGTTATACTAAAGGTATTAAGTCTAATATAATAGCTAAATATAATGTGGCTTTCAAATTTTCAAACTGAATTGGTTGAATTTATATATGGTAAGCATCCAATTCTTTCTGTACTATTAGCCATATTTAAAATGTTCAAAAGGTACTTGTGGGTGGTGAATGCTGAACAGCTCACACATTGAACATTTTCATAGTCACAGGATGCTCTGTTGGACCACACAGTACTAGAACTTCAGATGAACCACAGGCAGTTTGTTAAAGAATGCTCTAACAGGGATATAAAAGTTGTTCTGGGAAATTATCCCTAATTGTAGGAGATATGGCTTGCTTGAGCTGAGAATTTTATCTGACGACTCTGGACTCTGAGCTTGTGTAGTAAAATATGCAGATGGCTGGTATAATAAAGTTGTATTTTTCCTCAATTTCTTTATCTAAACAGCAGAATGACCTTGCTCAGTCTCAAAGCATCCTACTGCATGTGCCTAAATGCCATGTGGTTTTGATACTGCCTCTTCCTCTATAAATGGCTTCCCACAGCGAATCTGTCCCAAACTAATTTTGAAAATGTATAGTTGCTTTCACAAATTTAAGCTGGCTTCAACAATGTAATAACATGGCCCAATCTACTTTAATTCTATCCAGAGGAATATAAGTAGATCCAGAGGAAACAAAATATAATTTTAAAATTTAGCATTAGTTTGTCCATTAAAAGGAACAAATTCTCCGTGATGGTAGGAAAATGTATATGCTTTCTTTTACTGTCTAAAATTAAATTTTGGTTCTGATTACTCTATAGAGTTTTATCCTGAAGTTTTTTTTATGTTAGAAATGTTTTATTGCCCTACATTTTTCAATATGTAGAAGATATTGTAATACTTTTCTCTTAGTAAAGATAATATACTTTGAAATGTTAAAACATTGAAGAATTATAATCGTTAGTAACATAATTGATAAAAAGCATTATAAAGATGTTAAACTGTTGATAACTAAGTATTATATATATATGTAAATTTGTGTTGTGAGTATACCTCTTAATGAGATAAATAATTTTTCCCAGATAATATATTTGTGGCTACATAAAATACTTTTTTATTGCAAAATATATGATTTTGATCATGAGTTCAAATATTAGTATTTTCTTTAAAAATGCATAGTATTTTAAAGTATAAAAGTTATATTTTAACTATAAAAGCTTTTAAATAAAATACATAAAATCTTGATATAGCTTTCAATTATTTGGACATTGCTATTAGAATTAAAATCAAAATCAGACCATCATTTATAACAAAAACTCTTGAACTGAGTGTTGTCCTCAATGGCCAAGTGTTTGTCCTGGGTTCAAGCCCCAGGACCTCCAAATGAAGTGAAACTGAAACTTAATAAGTCTATCTGACAACTGACTTCATCAAAACTTCTTTCAGTTTTACTAACTACTCATGTCAGGAAAACCCCGACTTGCAAAATTCTATTCTAGTCATTGTAAAGACCCAGTATCCCAGTTTCCAAGGGAATAACAAACCAATCAAGAAAACTAAAGGAATTCTGGTTAAGATGGCAGAATAGGGGTCCTATCTGAATGAGTGGGTTAGTATACTTAAGGAAGCACAGGAATCGACAAAAGCTAGGACTCAGTCATCTGTTCCTGCCACTTTTCTGACCCACCAATTGATCAGAAGTAGTTATTCACTCCAATGACCGTCCCTCAAGATCTGATATGGCACCACACTGTAGACATCAGGAGATACAGCTGCTGTAGGTGTAATGAAGACTATACTTAAGTGACTTTCTGTGTACAGTGAAACACCCACAGGAGCAGTCCACCAGGAATTTCCAACAAAGAAGAGACTCCAGTCACCCCGTGTCTCTGCTTTTATCCGTTGTACCCATCAAAGCTAGATACCTCAGCATTAGTGACCATAGTGGGTTAAATAACTCCTACTGACTCACAGTAATGAACCTGAAACAAACTTGACTGGTCTGTGGCTGCCCCCAAATTATTACAGTAGCCACAGCTAGGCTGTAAACACCTCAGCTACCCAAAAGAGTACAACAGATTCAACTGGGTACACCTGTGCTTGGTGCATAGGATGATGTATTTCAAGTGCTGAAAGATCATGGGTGCCAATACAGACTACTGTGTACAGGGAGACTGTAATAATTGAAAGGAAAAAAAACTTTCCTTGATGAATGTAGTAAAAAGGAAAGACAAACAGCCCACCTAGCACTAAGCAGGTCCTGGAAAGAATATCTGATACTAAAGGAGGTATAAACTCATTCAAGAGGTTATAGGGAAAAGTAAATGATTCTCAAACACTAATTAAATAAAGGGAACTCAGAAAGCTCCAATGCCACAAGATCAATAAATTGGCAGGAGTTATCACATACATTTCAATAACTCTGAACATCAATGGACTCAGTTGCTTAGTCTAGCAACTATATGCTAGACACAGACTAGCATATTGGATTAGAAAACAAGATATGCCTTTTTTTTACTACATCTAATAAACATTCTTCATTTTTGAAGATCTGTACTGTCTTAGGGTAAAAATATGGGAAAATGTATTACAACCAAGCCAAATCAGAAAAAGAAAGCAGGCACTGATATTCGAATATCTGATAGAAACAAAAGTCAAAAGAACTAGTCAGAAAGAATATGGAACATTTTAAACTGATCAAGAGAACAGTATAATTCTAAACACATGCACCATGCTCAGGTGAACATAATTTCAAAAAACAAATTACTAGGTAAAAAGTCATATATAGATTAACCCCAGACAAGAATCCTTGTTCTCAAAAACAGACAGGTCATCTGATCAAAGAATAAATAAACATTAACATTAAAAGGCATCATGTATAAATGAATTAAGCAAAATTTCATAAAACATGCCATACAAAAACCATTAAAGACAAATTCTCAGCAATCCACAGTGCTTAGTTTAAAACTTGTTCCATATTGGATCATAAGGCAAGTTCCAATATATATTGACAAAGTTGAAATAACTACTTGTATTTTATTTGACCACAATGAAATTAAAGGTAGAGATTATTGCCAAAAAGAAACTACAGAAAATAGACAAATCTGTGGTGACTAAGCAGTATGCCTTTGATACTTGAATGGATCGCTGAAGAAATCAAGAAAGAAAATATAAAATCACTAAAACTGAAGGCAAATAAAAGCAAAATATGTCAAACCTATAGAATACAATGAAAGTGATCCTAAAGTGGAATGACTACATTAGAAGACCAGAAACATTTCAAACTAATAACTTAATGATGCATCTTTAGCCCTTAGGAAAAGAAGCAAGTAAGCAAGCAAACAAACAAACAGACAAGAAGACAGAAATAAATAAGAACATGGCAGAAATTAATAAAATAAATGTAAAAAATCACTGAAGGAGAAATTTGTTTATTTAAGAAATAATAACAACAATGGCCTCTACAAGAAAAACTCCAGTACCTGGAATGAGAAATTCTATTTTAAACTGTTGGTCAGTATGGTTCCAGTGGCCCTCAAGGCAATACATATTTATATTTTGATGTCTTTTGAGTGCCTCTCAAGTTGAGTGTAAAGGCCTACTGCTGAAGATGATGCAGATTTAGGACACAGGACTCAGGTAATTTGAGCTAGATCTGAGCTGAATGTCTCCTTCTTGCAATTTAGTTTCTATGGTATCAGAAAATACTATGTAAATTGCCAAGAGAATGAATGAATGGTCTTACTCAGCTGCAACATCTATGAACCATCACAGTGACCAGCATGGCAAGATATGCATAAAGGAGCACTAAGTCGTATGCATTGGTGGTGGTAAGCAAAAGGTGTCTAATTGGACTTAAGGTCCAGTGACAAGGAAAGAAATCATGCTTGGGACTAGAAACATAGCCGAAATTCTAGATATAATGAGGTGATAAGTCTTAGAAAATAAACTATTACTGCCAGTTTTCTGGACCACTATAATTCCCAACTTAATTCTAAATCTTATACATAAACCCACATAAACGAAGTTACGAAGCCTTGTCAAAGAAAAATTTGTTTATTGTTGTTCAGATGACTTTCCTACTCGAAGAGTATTGAAGTCATTTGCTATATTACTGCATTGGAGTTGATGTGATTTAAATCCATTAACAGAACCTAATTCAAATGACAAAAGTTAAACATTATTTAATCATACAGATATGTTGTGATATACATGGAAATACACCTCTTGAAAGACTGTTTACTAAAAAACATTTTTAAAACAAAAATGTCATGGCAAGTTACGAAAACAAGATGTGTGCTTTTTCTCATTTCTTTTTTAATTATTCAATGATAAATATATTTGAAAGGTTAGAATATACTAGAATAGATCCAGTCGGCGGCGGGGAAGCCAGCCCCAGCCAGCTTCCCAGGTGCTCAGACCCAGCCTGCAGAACCAGGTACCTGAGATATGCCGAGTTTAAGACCTTCACGGACTCAGGCCTGGAGCGGGAGCTGCGCACAGAGTAGCAGTTTGGGGGACACTAGCTGAGCCTGTGCTCTGCGCTCGCAGGGCAGACCCCGAACTCCCTGCAGACAGTGCCATCTTGCCAGCTGCTTCCCATCCAGCTGGTGGCGGGGAGCCAGCCTCAGCCAGCTTCCCAGGTGCTAAGACCCAGCCTGCAGAACCAGGTACCTGAGATATCCCGAGTTTAAGACCTTAGGGGACTCAGGCCTGAAGCAGGAGCTGCGCACAGAGTAGCGGTTTGGGGGACACTGGCCGAGCCTGTGCTCTGCGCTCGCAGGGCGGACCCCGAACTCCCTGCAGGCAGCGCCATCTTACCAGCTGCTTCCCATCCAGCTGGTGGCGGGGAGCCAGCCTCAGCCAGCTTCCCAGCAGCTTTGGACCAGCAGGCGAAACCAGATAACTGAGATATCCCGACTTTAAGACCTCTGGGGAATCAGGACACCAGACAGCAAACCATGAGCAGGAGCGGTGCAGAGCAGCTGCCCAACAGGTGGAACCAAGTACCTGGGATATCCTGAGTTTAAGACCTTGGGGGACTCAGGCCACCTGTCAGCAATCTGTGAGCAGGAGCCCTGCAGGGCAGTGGTTCAGGTGTCCCAGTCACGGGGAAATAGCCTTATGAGTCCACAGGAGGGTCAAGCACTAGCTAGTAACTACAGGACCAACCAACACCAGAGTTAACCAGATGGCAAAAGGCAAACGTAAGATCGTTACTAACAGAAATCAAGGCAGTATGGCAGCATCTGAACCCAGTTCCCTGACAGCAATAAATCCTGGATACCCCGAAACACCAGAAAAACAAGACTCAGATCTAAAATCACTGGTCAGGATGCTGATAGAGGAACACTTAGATAAATCTCTTAAAGTAATACATGAGAAAAAAGATCAAAAGCTAGAAGCCCTTACAAGGCAAAAACAATTAAATCTCGGATATCTCAACACACCAGAAAAACAAGACTCAGATCTAAAATCACTGGTAAAGATGCTGATAGAGGATCACTTAGATAAATTTCTTAAAGTAATAGAGGAGAAAATAGATCAAAAGCTAGAAGCCCATACAAGGCAAACACAAAAATCACTTAAAGAAATCCAGGAGAATATAGAGCAAAAAAATGAATCCCAATAAGGGGGAGAAACAAAAATCACTTAAAGAAATACAAGAGAACATGGGTCAACAAGTAGAAGTCATAAAAGAGGAAACACAAAAATCCCTTAAAGAATTACAGGAAAACACAAACAAGCAATTGAAAGATCTGAGCAAAACCATACAGAATCTAAAAACAGGACCCTGGCATACCACTCCTGGGCATATACCCAGAGGATTCCCCTGCATACAATAAAGACACATGCTCCACTATGTTTATAGCAGCCTTGTTTATAATAGCCAGAAATTGGAAGGAGCCCAGATATCCCTCAAAAGAGGAATGGATACAGAAAATGTGGTATATTTATACATTGGAGTACTACTCAGCAATTAAAAATAATGAACTCATGCAATTTGTAGATAAATGGCTAGATCTGGAAACTATCATCCTAAGTGAGCTAACCCAAGCACAAAAGAATATACATGAAATGCAATCACTGATAAGTGGATATTAATGAGCCCAGAAGCCCTAAATGCTCAAGGCACAATTAGCAAGTCAAATGACTCCCAAGAAGAAGAAAGGAGAGGACCCTGGGCCTGTAAAGATTGGATCCAGTATTGTAGACCCAGAACAGAGAAATCGTGGGGGGGGGATGATTGGGGAATAGCTGAGGGGGGAGAGGAATTATGGGACATATGGGGGGGGACTGGGAAAGGGGAAAGCCTTTGGAATGTAAACATAGAATATAGAAAATAAAAATTAAATAAAAAATACTTTTCAGAAATAAAAAAGAATATACTAGAATACTTTGTACATATTCTATCTTATAAATATAGTCATATTTGTTTGAAATATATATTTATTTTAACATTTCTGCATGTGCACCTGTTTTATATTATGTTTTGGAGGAAAAAAGAAATACAACTTGAATTACAAACTAGAAAAGATTTTTAAATTTTTTGTTAGAAATGATGATCAAATTTTATGTAAACAATTTAAAATCATAAATTGCTTTTCAAAAACAAACTGGTTTGACAGCCAGTACATAATTCAATTTTACGTTTAATTGGCAGAAAAAGAATGTGACATTTATAAGATGAAATCAGATAAGGTTACAGTAATCAAGATAAATGCTAATGGTATTATTTCATAGTAAAGACTGTAGTAATTATAATTAATATCCACAAATGTGAAAGAAGTCTCCTGAAATTTTCTCTAATTTTTTGTCCAGCACAAGAAAATAACCTTAACAAACAGTCCAGTTGAAGTTATATAAATGGTCACTGCCAAGCCTCCATCTTTCATGTATGCCAGGGCATTGCTCTTCCCCTTCCAGGCACAAGGCTGGTCAATGGACCAAGTCATTGATCACACATAGCGGAATTCCTCACAAGAGAGAACTTGTCGTCAGAGCTCTCAGCAGTTGATATGAGCCCCACACTTGCTTTTCAGGGATTCCACCGAAGAGAGTTTCCTCCTGAACTCAGGAATTCAGAAGAGTGGGCCGTTCGTTCTCACTTCATCACTCAATAATGTATCTCGGCTTCCCCACGCATATGTAGCAGATGTGAAGTGTTGTCTTCATGTGGGTCCCGAACAACTGTAGTGGAGGCTATTCCTAAAGCTGTTGCCTGGATGTGGGGTATGTCCTAGTAGATGTGCTTGTCTGGGCTTGGTGGGAAATGCCTAGGCTCGCAGAAACTTGAAGTGCCAGGGTAGAGGGATACCCAGTGGGGCCCAACCTGATCAGAGGACAAGGGGGGAGGGGGAGGGGGAAGGATTGTGGGAGGGGGTGACCAGGAGGGAGCAATGAGTGAGATATACAGTGGATAAGTAAAATAATAATAATAAAATTAAATTTAAAAAAGAACTACTTAGACAAAACTGTATGAAGAAAGTACCTACTGAGAAAAAAAATCCTTTTAAATGTGCATATTGTATATATTAAGTACATACATTAAGGTATATATGACGGAGAAGAACTAAAACCAAAAAGTCAAATGAGCTTTCCAATGAAGAACATAGTTTATTGGAGTACCCTCTGTGCCTGCTATAGGGAGGCAAAATCAGTGAACCAAGGATGAGAAAATGTTTTGATAAAGCCAGAACTCCAGGAAATGGTGAGCAATAGAAATAATAGTAAATAGTAATAAATGAGTCCAAAAAACATACTTAATTAAAATGCTTTTATCACAAATTTCTGGTGATACTAAATGGGGATGAGAGGTTATTTATAATTAAACAAATAATTTAAGGAGGAAAACTAAAAAAAATTAAGAGTATTCTGAATTCTATAAATTCAAATATAAAGCTGGAATGAATAAATCTTTAGAAAAATGTAACATGCGAAAAATGATTAAAGTAGAAATAATTTAATGGAGCAGTATGCATTAAAGAAATTAAAGATATCATCAAAGATGTCTTTCTCTCAAAACACTTCATGCTCAACAGGGCTCGCAAGTATAATCTAAAATTTTACAAAGAGAATAATTCCTGTTATTTAACACTTTCTTTGGAGATTGCCAAAAGAGAAAACACTGTCTGTGACTAATAAAATGAGAGATTTTAAAATGACTGCAACATGCAGACAGCATTGATTGAATGAATTCAAAAAGCAAATTGATGTGAGCAGATTTACAATGGAGGAAGGTCAGTCGGCTGTGCTGTGGGGCCTGCACCGAGAAAAGTTTAAATTGAAACCGGAGGAGAACAAGCCAAGAGAATATTGCAACTGTCACCGAGAGAGGAGATAAGAACCATAACAAAGTAGCAGCAGAGAAGACGGATTAAAGAACTTTTATAGAGTTTTCTAATAGACAGGAATTATTAAGTGATTAGGGGCAATAGTGAAGACTCACACAGACACCAAGGTTCCAGCCCATGAGACTAAAATTGAGAGCCATGTTTCCGTTAACCCCGCTAGAGAAACAGGGAAAGTACTGTTCGCCATGGTCAGAACTGATGGAGGCACAGGCATGGTGGTTCTGAGCTGCCTTCATAAGGCTCCACATCACGAGAGCAAAGCCTGGCAAGAGGTGTGCTGAGAAGGCACAGCCGAGGAAAAGCAACCAGCACCACACGGAGAGCCAGAAAGGCAAGCGAGGAAATGGTGCACTGTGCACCAGAAGCTGGTTTTCCAATAGAATGTGGGTGCGTATGTGGTGGGTCTTGGACAATGCCACTAGGTCTTTCAGCCACTGAAGACAAGGGACCTGCTGGCACACACGTTCTCCAGTTTCATTCCTGTTCTGCTGAGGCATTCTGAGCTGCTTGCCAGTGTATCCAACATTATGACATTGTGAGGCAAAGACACAGAGACACACCACACACACACACACACACACACACACACACACACACACCACTCATGCATGTACACAGACACACATACAAACACCACATGCACTTGTGCACCAAGTCGGATTGTTTTAAATCTAGCTGTGAATTTTTTTCCCCTGGGGTCACATTTATCACTATCCTTAACTGCAGGTATTGCATGTCTGCTGGGTCTCTCACAGGCCTCTGTGAGATGGAGTCCCAGTGCCTATAGCATGCCTTTTATTAATAAAACACCTGTTCCCAGCATTACCTTTCCCTATCTCACCGTCCCAGAATTCCTACCCGTGTCCTTTCCTTGGGATTATCTCTGAAATAAATCATCTGCACTCAGTTTTTCTTTTTTAGTCTTTTAATCAATTAATCAATTAATCAATTAATTAATTAATATCCCAACCACATCTTCCCCGCCCTCCCTTCTCCTAGATCCTCTCTCTCAACACCCCATGCCCTGTTCCCGTTCTCCTTGCCTGGATATCAACCCACCTTGGCATATAAAGTTGCAGTAGGACTAGGTTCATCTTCTACTGTGGCTAGTAAAGGCAGCCCAGTTAAAGGAAAGGGATCCAGAGGCAGGCAACAGATTCAGAGACAGCTCCTGCTCCCACTGCCAGAAATCCTACATGAAGACCAAGCTGCACAACTGTTACTTACACGCAAAGCACCTAGGTCCAGCCCATGCACGCTCACTGGTTGGTTGTTCAGTCTCTGGGAGCCTGTGTGGGCCCTGGTTAGTTGATTCTGTAGGGTTTCTTGTGGTGTCCTTGATCTCTCTGGCTCCTCCAATCCTTCCTCCCTCTTTTTCAGAGGATCCCCTGCTCTCCTAATGTTTGGTTGTGGGTCTCTGGATCTGTTTCCATCAGTTGCTGAGTGGAGCTCTCAGATGACTATGATGCTAGTTTCCTGTCTGCAAGTATAAAGGAATATCATTAATGGTGTCATGGGATCCTCTCTCTTATGGGATGGGTATCAAGCTAGACCAACCATTGTTGGCCATTCCTTTAATTTCTGCTCCATTTTTTTCCATTGAACAACTTGTAGGCCAGACAGATGAAGAGTCCAAGATTTTATACCTGGGTTTGTTTCCCAATCCTTCCATTGGAAGTCTTGCCTGATTAAAGGAGACTGTTTCAGGTTCCGTATCCTCCGTGACTAGGAGTCTACCTAGAGTCATCCTTATAGATTCCTGGGAGTTTCCATTGTCCTAGCTTTCCAGCTCATCCCAGAGATGCCCTTTCATCGGTTCCAGTTCTCTAACCCAGTACTCCTTCCCTCTGTCCTCCCCTAACTGATCCCTTCTGTTTCCCTCTTCACACCCTCCTCCACCCTCTTGTCTATTCTATTCTCCCTTCTCAGTGAGATTAAAGTGACCCCACTTTTGACCCTCCTTGTTATTTAGCTTTATTGCATCTGTGGATTGTAGCACGGCAATCCTGTGCTTTATGGCTAATATCCATTTATAAGTGAGTACATGTTATGTCTTTCTGGGTCTGGCTTACCTCGCTCAGGGTAATCTTTTCTAGCACCATCCACTTGCCTACAAATTTCATGATGTCATTGTTTTGAATAGCTAAGTAATAATCCATTGTGTAATGGATATACATTTTCTTTATCCACTCTTCAGTTGAGGAACATCTACATCTTTTGCAGGGTCTGGCTATTATGAATAATACTGCTACGAACGTACTTGAGCAAGTGTCTTTGTAGTATGGTAGAGTATATGCCCTGGAGTGGTATATGTGGGTCTTGAGATAGACTGAGTAGATATATAGGTGGGTCTTAAGGTAGATTTGGATATATGCCCAGGAGTGGGATTGGTGGGTATTGAGGTAAATTGATTCTAAATATTTTTTGAGAAATGGCCAAATTGACTTCCAAAGTGGTTGTAAAAGTTTACATTCCCACCAGCAGTGAAGGAGTGTTCCCCTTGTGCCATATCCTTGCCAGCATGTGCTTGGGTTTTTGATCTTAGCCATTCTGAATGGTCTAAGTTGGAATCTCAGAGTGATTTTAATATGCATTTCTTTGGTGACTAAGGATGTTAAACATTTCTTTAGGTGCTTCTCAGCCATTAGAGATTCCTTTGTTGAGAATTCTCTGTTTAGAGGTGTACTCCCATTTTAATTGGATTATTTAGCTTGTTGATGTCAGTTTTTTAAGTTCTTTATTTATTTTGGATATCAGCCCTCTGTCAAATATCAGGTTGGTGAAGATTTTTTCCCATTCTGTGGGCTACTGTTTTATTGTTTTCAAGGTCTTCTTTGCCTTACAGAAGCTTTTCAGTTTCATGAGGTTCCATTTATTAATTGTTGAGCTTAGTGTCTGAGCTGTTGGTATGCTATACAGGAATTTGTCTTCTATGCCTATTTATTCAAGGTTATTCTGCACTTTCTCTTCTATCAGATTTAGTGTTATCCAGTTTTATGTTGAGGTCTTTACTCTATTTGTACTTGAGTTTTGTGCAGGGCGATGGAAATGGATCTATTTATATTCTTCCACATGCTGACATCCAGTCAGATTGGCAACATTTGTTGAATATGCTTTTGTATAGTTTTGACTTTTTTATTTTTTTGTCAAAAATCAAGTGTTCATAGGTGTATGGGGTTACTTCTGGGACTTTGATTTGATTCCATTGATCAACTTGTCTGTCTTTATGGCTCTGTAGTACAGTTTGAAATTATGGATGATCATACCTTCAAAAGTTCTTTTATTGAACAGGGTTGCTTTAGCTTTCTTGAGTTTTTGTTTTTCCATAGGAAGTTGAGTATTATCCTTTCAAGGTCTATAAAGAATTGTGTTGAAATTTTGATGGAAATTGTATTGAATATGTAGGTTGCTTTTGGTAAGATGGCTGTTTTTACTGTTAACTCTCTTGACCCATGAGCCTTGGAGATCTTACCATCTTTTGATATCTGTTTTAATATTTTTCTTGAAGGATTTCAAGTTCTGTCAAAAGGTCTTTCATTTGCTTGATTAAAGTTATATCATATAATTTATATTATTTGTGGTAATTGTGAAGGGTGTTGTTTCCATAATTTCTTTCTCATTTCTCATTGGTATACAGGAGGGCTACTGAATTTTATTCAGCTTTTTAATTTTGTATCAAGCCACTTTGCTCAAGATATTTTATCAACTATAAGAGTTCCCTGGTAGAAATTTTTGGGTCACTTACAAATACTATGATATCATCTGTCATTAGTAATACTTTGACTTTTTCCTTTCCCATTCTTATTCCCCCTTAATCTCCTTTAGTTTCGTTACTGTTTTAGCTAAAACTTCAAGCACTATATTGAATATAAACCAATAGAGTTATCAGTCTTGTTTTGTCTCTGATTTTAGTGGAATTGCTTGATATTTCTCTTCATTTAATTTAATATTGGCTATGGTTTGGTGACTATTGCCTTTATTGTGTTTAGGTATGTGCTTTGTATCCAAAATCTCTCCAAGACTTTGATCATGAAGAAACGTTGGTTGAAAGTCAATTTTATCTGATATTACAATGGCTACTTCAGCTTGTTTCCTGAGACCATTTGCTCGTAAAATTGGTTTCCAGCCTTTTACTCTGAGGCAGTGTTGGTCTTTGACACTGAGGTGTGTTTCCTGTATGCAGCGAACTGTATGGTCCTGTTTATGTGTCCAGTCTGTTAGTCTATGTCTTTTTATTGGGGAATTGAGTCCATTGCTTCTAAGAGATAATAAAGAATAGTGATTATTACTTCCTGTTATATTTGATGTTATTTTTATGTTTGAGTGGTTATCTTCTTTGGGGTTTGATGAAAGAAGGTTACTATCTTGCTTTTTTCAGGGTGCAGTTTCCCTCCTTGTATTGGTGTTTTCCACTTATTATCCTTTTTAGGGCTGGGTTTGTGGAAAGATATTGTATAAATTTGATTTTATCATGGAATATCTTGTTTTCTCCCTCTATGGTAATTGAGAGTTTTGCTGGGTATAGTAGTCTTGGCTGTAGATGTCCCTCAACAGAGGAATGGATACAGAAAATGTGCTATATTTACACAAAGGAATACTACTCAGCAATTAAAAACAATGAATTCATGATTTTTTAGGCAAATGGTTGGAACTGGAAAACATCATCTTAAGTGAGGTAACCCAATCACAAAAGAATACACATGGAATGCAGTCACTGATAGGTGGATATTAATTAGCCCAGAAGCTCTGAATACTCAAGACACAATTAACATATCAAATGATTCCCAAGAAGAAGGAAGGAGAGGGCCCTGGTCCTAGAAAGGCTTGATGCAACATTGTAGGGGATTACCAGGACAGAGAAATGGGAGGGGGTGAGTGGGGAATGGGTGGAGGGAAAAGGGCTTATGGGACTTATGGGGGGGGGAGAAACCGGGAAAGGGGAAATCATTTAGAATGTAAACAAAGACTATAGAAAATTTTAAAAAGAGAGAGAGATTTTAAAAAAAAGAAATGTTGGATATCGTCAAAGGGTTTTTCAAAATCTAATAAGATTATCATGTGGTTTTTTTTCCCCTTTCAGTTTGTTAATACGGTGGATTATATTGATAGATTTTCCTATGTTTAACCATACATGCCTCTCTGAGATAAAACCAACTTGATCATGGTGGACGATTTCTAAAATGTTTTTGGATTCAGTTTGCAAGTATTTTGTTGAGTATTTTTGCATCTATGTTATAGGGAAATTGTTCTGATATTCTCTTTCTTTGTTGAGTCTCTGTATGATTTAGATATGAGGGTGGCTGTAACCTCATAAAATGAATTTGGTAGTATTCTTTCTGTTTCTATTTTGTGAATTATTTGGTATTAGTTCTTGTTTGAAAGTCTGGCAGAATTCTGAAGTAAAATCACCTGGCCCTAGGATGTTGTTATTGTTGTTGTTGTTGTTGTTGTTGTTGTTAGTGGTGGTAGTGGTGGTGGTGGTTGTGGTGATAATGGTTAGGAGACTTTTAAAGACTGCTACTTTCTTAGGGGTTATATGTTTATTTAGATTGTTTATATGATATTGATTTAAGTTTGGTAAGTAGTATCTATCAAGATAATCAGCTATTTCATTTAGATTTTCCAATTTTGTGGAGGACAGGTTTTTTTGAAGTAAGACCTGATGATTCTTTGGATTTTCCCAATATCTTTTGTTATGCCCTCATCTTCAATTCTAATTTTGTTAATCTGGATATCCTCTCTGCTTTTTAGTTAATTTTGCTAAAGGTTCATCTATTTTGTTGATTTTCTCAAAAAATCAGCTCTAAGTTTCATTGATTCTTTGTATTGTTCTTTTTGTTTCTAATTTATTGATTTCAGCCCTGAGTTTATTTCTTGCTGATACTCATTTTGGGTGTGTCTACTTATCTTTGTTCTACAGCTTTCAGGTGTGCTATTAAGTTGCTAGTATGAGATCTTACTAAATTAGTGCTATGAATTTTCCATTTAGCACTCCTTTCATTTATAGTCTAAAAGTCTGGGCATGTTGTGCAGTCATTTTCACTGAATTCTAAAGTCTTTAATATCTTTATTTCTTCCTTGATCCAGCTGTCATTGAGTAGACAGTTGTTCCATTTCCACAAGATTTTAGGCTTTCTGTCATTGAAGTCCAGCTCTAACCCATGGTAGTCTGATAAGATACAAGAGTAATTTTAATTTTCTTACATCTGTTGATACTTACTTTGAGACTGCGAACATGGTCAATTTTGGAGAAAATTGGTGCTGAAAATAAAGTAAATTCTTTCATGTTTGAATGAAATGTTCTGTAGATATCTGATAGATCCATTTGATTTCATTATTTTTATGTTTTGTTTTTGTTTGGATTACCTGTCCACTGCTAAGAGTGGGGTGTTGAAGTCTCCTACTATTACTGTGTGGGGAGCCTTATTGAGGTGCCATGCTCCTGGCAGGAACCTGACATTGGCCAAGGACAAGGGCTTCAAGCAGGAATCTGACATTAGGGCATAATAGGGAAGTAGGTTACAGCAGGGATTTTTATCTTAGGGTAGAACGAGAGAAGCAAGCTTCAGGCAAGATTCTGGGCTTGGACAAGGAAGTAGGCTTACATATTTTGGTCATTCTGACAAGCCCTTGGAGACAACTGTCACAGAACTTTGCTTATTTCCTTGAAAATTTTGTGTTTACTGTCCTGCTAGTCCTCATTGTACTACTATTGATCTTAATTCCTGCATGTAATTAAATTGGTATTAAAAAATGGATTGTAAATTATTAAGCCCACCTTCAATCTCAGAATTGACTGGGGTCATGGTGTAGTTTTGTCTAATTGTCTCTTTCTTTTCAATCCTCACTCCTGCGCTGGAGAACCTGTTGACTGACTGAGTGGGCTTGGTCAATTTACACTTTAGTAATATTCCTTATTAATGTGGGGTGTCCTTGCATGTGGGGCATGTATGTTCAAATTGAGACGTCATCTTGGTGGTTTTTCTTTTGATGAGTATAAAGTGTTCATTCCCATGTTTTTTGATTAATTTTGGTTGAAAGTTTATTTTATTATATATTAGAATGGCTACTGCAGATTACTTCTGGGATCTGTTTGCTTTTGATGAGTATAAAGTGTGCATTCCCATCTCTTTTGATTAATTTTGGTTGAAAGTTTATTTTATTATATATTAGAATGGCTACTACAGATTACTTCTGGGTCTGTTTGCTTGGAAAATCTTTTTTGTATCCCTTTCCTGAGATAATGTCTATCTTTGATGATGAAGTATTTTTTTGTATACAAGAAAATGATAGATCCTGTTTTCTCATCCATTCTGTTAACCTGTGTCTTTTTATTTGAGAATTGAGTACATTGATACTGAGAGATATTAATGACTAATGATTGTTAATTCTTATTATTTTAATATTCTTGGTGAGTGTGTGTGTGTGTGTGTGTGTGTGTGTGTGTGTGTGTTTAATTGCTTCTATTTTCATTTTCAGATCTTGAACAGTTTTATTAATTTCCTTCACCTTTCTGACTGTATGTTCCTGTTTAAGGGATTTATTTATTTCCTCTTTAAAGGCCTCAAAGCTTCATAAATTGGAGCTAAGGTACTTTTCTTATGCTTCAGCTATTTTTAAATATCCAGGGCTTGCTGTAGTATGATAGCTGGGTTCTGGTGGTGTCATATTGACCTGGCTGTTGTTGACTGAGTTCCTAAGTAAGAGTTCCTAAGAAAGAGAGGAGGGAGAGACAGAGAGACTCAGAGAGATAGAGAAGAAGAGGGAGATAGAGACAGAGAGGGAGAGGGAGAGGGAAAGGGAGAGAGAGAGGAAGAGGGAGAGGGAGAGGGAGAGAGAACTCTTCTATGTTATACCTTGGCAAATGAGAAAAAGAATTAAAAATTAAGAAAACGCAAACATATAAAAATCTGGAAAGGAGGAACTTGTGGAGAGAAGTGTATTCACGGGGCATAGGCATACTGTAAATTGACAGTTTTTAAATGAGTAGATAATAGGTTTTTTCAAGATGAAAAACATGAGAAGGAGTATACAAGAGTTGAGTGTTTATAAAACAGAAGGAAAATTAAATGAGTAAAGCCATTTGAACTATCAGATCAAGCCAGGTAGCCATCTCAATTTCTCAATTGCATGACCAACAACTTTCAAAGAACTATTTTAAGTTATTTTCTATTTTGTATCATGTACAAGGTCGTAAATATCTTCAGTCTTATACAAAATATGATCTCTAATATAATTGTTGGACAACAACAATCATAACTTCTTAATTCAGAGCTTCCTCATCAGCTAAATGACTGACAAAGAAGACCTAAGTCTATGTGTCTTGTAGTATTTGATTGATGACCAAGTGTGGGGGACTTATATTAAACTGAACTTCTAAAATGATAAGCTTCCCCATGTCTTTCCCAAATGTCTTTACTCTTATTTATCTCTCCATCAAAAGAAAGTCAGTTTTACTTATTTTTAAAATTATAATGTTGAGAGACCACAGGGACTCTCACTGAGTTATGAACTGATGAAGATTCTAAATACACTCAGATTTTGTGTGTGTATATGTGTATGTGTGTGTTTGTGTGTGTGTGTATGTGTGTGTGTATGTGTGTGTAAAGTGGGAAAGGAGTAAAATTCTTTGACTCACTGGATCTTTTCTGAAATGATTAAATTCAACCAAAAGAAATCTGTCCAAAGTTTACTCTGTGTTGTGAAGCACTATACAAATATTAGACAAGTATATAATTTTTAAATAAACATTGGAAGAGTCCAGGAAAATTAGTAAATATAAAAACAAGTTTCAATACCAGAAACAGATCACATTTCAGAAAAATAAAAATATAAACATACCAAAACAAAAACAAAAACAAAAACAGGCTGGGCAGTGGTGGCGCACAACTTTAATCCCAGCACTTGGGAGTCAGAGGCAGGTGGATTTCTGAGTTCGAGGCCAGCCTGGTCTACAAAGTGAGTTCCAGGACAGCCAGGGCTGCACAGAGAAACCCTGTCTCAAAAAACAAACAAACAAAAAACATATATGTAACACATCCATTTTCATTGTTTGTAAGGAAAAAAATTTAGATCTAGTGTGTGTGTGTATTTGTGTGTGTGCATTCATGTATGGAGTGTAGAATTCATATCTCACTATTACTACTTTGGGATAATATGATCTGGAGGAAAAGGTTTTGCTTTCACTGTAGATATTTAGTTTGTGTTTGGGCATTTTACAGTAAGATACAGTGTTCTTATAACTTTAAAATATCTGATGCACCAAGAAAATTGCTGTCAACATCTATCCAAACCCTCATGCCATGCCTTAAAAGTGTCTTTCCCAAACATGTCCACAGTAATTTCCAGGTTTATCATCATAGATTATTTTTGAGGTCTGAAATCTTGCCTGGGAAATCTTGTCTGTCTGATAACCATCAAAATTTCAAGGGAAATTAATTAACCCTGACATTATTCCTAAGGCCTGCCTGCCCCTATCAGAATCTTTGTTCTTCTTAACACTCTCTCTCCAGTTTTTTATAGATGTTACATGCTAATGAATGTTACTGCTGAATTCTACTTGAATTAAAATCTTGCTAGGGACTACCCAAAATAGTTGAAAGCATAAATGCCTGGTGATTGGGATTCTTTTTGTCTTGGGCATTCCTTTACCTAAGAAAACAAACATGGACCAAAATTGTGCTTGCAGTTAGAACTAGTAACAGCAGCTTATGTGCCTATACTTAATTTTGTTTTATATGGCTGCATTATTAATCTGCATTTCAGGGTTTTTTTTTTTTCTGGTCCCAGGTATTTAACGGGAATAAAAATCACATAAAACAACTCTGGGAATGTTTGTACTTTTAGGTTATGAAGACAAGACACTAATTAATGTAGTAATATGTAGATGTTTTGCTTACATCAAAGTCATAGGGACTAAATAAATACAGAATGTGTCCCAGTTTTGCCTTGCAGTAACCTTCATTTTACTCTGATTAGAAGAGATGTCCAAACCATTTAGTATTGAAGATAAGCCAGAATAATTTGATCTCCACACGTACATGACTACAGGGGAAGATCCCTCTTAATTAGTTTCAGTGCTAGGTGGGAAAACAAACTATACCACTTAAAGACAGATAATGATCATAAGAAATGAGGGATTCAGAATCAAAGTACTCAGATAGAACTTAGTTCTATTCATGAGGATTCTTCAATTTAAACAAAGACACTCAGGTAAATTGCATTGGATAAAGGGTATGTCTTGTAGCAGGAGGACCTGAATCTACATGAAAGTGAGGGATGGTAGTGTGCACACTCTTCTAATCCAAGCACTGGGGAGACTGAAGCAGGCAGACCACTGGGGCTCCCTGGCCACCCAGTCTGGTCTACTTGGTGACTTCTAGGCCAGTTAGAGAAACTTTCTCAAGATAGATAGATAGATAGATAGATAGATAGATAGATAGATAGATAGATAGAATACCTAAAGAACAATACCTGGCTTCCACACACTTGCATATGCAATCTCCCCCTCCCCCATCTATACCTAGTATACAGGAACATTAGCACACATGCACACACACACACACACACAAATAGGAAAAAAATATGTGTCAAAGTTTTTAATTTTTATTTTAGATGAAAGTCATCTTAGACAAAGAGTTGGATCATTCTTTACTTCCTGACTTTGCTATTTTTTAACTCCCTCTCCCCCTCCCTCCCCCAGCGTGTCTTATCCAATCTCTCCTCAGAAGAAAAGGTGTCCAAGTCATCTTGCTAATGAACACACATAAGTGAAAATGGCATTGAAGCCACAGGTGAGTTCCCTGGAGGGTGAGCATCAGTGGTACTGCAAACAACCTGCCTGGAACTCTCACCTGCTCTGCATCTGAAAAAGCAGACTTTTCCTGCAGAGCCAGTTCCTCCATGGGACCCCTGAGCCACACCCATTGTGGCTGCCAAGGATGAGGCAACCCTGACTCAAACAACAAGATCATACAGTCGACAAGGCAGGGGGCTGACTTGCACCTCAGGCTCACCGTAGTTGCTGGTTGGCCTCTCTAGTATCACCCAATCTAACTATAGAGAAGAATGCTCAGAGAGGAGACAAGCCACCGCACACAGAGTGTGTTAGGGGTTAGTGACTGCACACTAAGCCATTTCTCCTCCTAGCCCTGATAAACTCATTCTGTGTGGGTCCTCTCACTGTGAGAGATGAAGCTGTAGGGATATAAATGTATTCTGGCACTCTAGGTGGTGGTAAAACTTGAAAGAGAGAGACTCGCAGATGAAAAGAGACAGCATGCACATAGACCATGCTCCTCCTAGGTGGCAGCATCTTGCCAGGCTAATTTCTCTTAGTGACCCTTTGTTTGCCACCTAATTCTTTGCTACCACTTAGGAAAATGCAAAAGTGGATTTATATATATATAAATATATAAATCCACATACATATATACATATACATATATACATATATGTATATATTTGTGTATATATATTCCATATGGATTATATGGATATGGATATTTATAGGTATATAAATATATATGGATTATATATTTGATATATAGTATATATTTATTATATATTAAAGTCTACTTCTTGGACTGTGTTAGCACAGCTTTCTACAGGAAAGCCTTCATTAAACTACAGTGTAACACTCTGGGCTTAACTAAATGTTGGGTGAGACATAACCACGTGAAGCATAGTTCTGCTTATTCTGCAAAACTTTTATGAATGACATCTATTATTTCTGTGGTATTCCTTGTATACGCAGTCATGTAAACTCCACTTGCAAGAGTTTCAATGACAATGAGACTTCCAGTTGTACAACCCTGTTTGCTGTAATTGCTGAAATAAGCAGATCAAATCAGATTTATACAACACTGCTGCTGTTACATGGATTCTGAATTCATTCTAGTGTTTATTTATAATGACCTGTTTTGAAATGCATGCTACTTCAAATTCTCCTTAAAAGAGCAATGTAAATTGGGAAGTGTAAATGTAAATGATGATTCATTGTAAGAAACCTAATTAAATCAAACTGCAATAATTATTTGAAAATCCCATATATCTAATATGTCTTCATGTGTACAGTCATAATTAATATATATAGCATTGTGAAGCTATGTGTATATGTGTGTTTATGTATTGTACAGCATGTCACAATGATATAAGGATTAAATGACTGAGTAAGTCATTCACAAAATGACTTTCAGAAAATCATGATGTGCCAAATAAGACAACTAAACTTCAGTCATTAGTTAATTAATTTCACAAAATTTGGTAGAAGAGATTCTATGAGTTCAGCGAACTCGAATCCATCAGATAATACTGCCATTCTCAAGATTTCAGACCAGTGAAGCTAGATGGGATGGGTGGAGAAGTAAATACTCTCGTTGCTAAGAAACCACGTTATAAGAGACAGAAGGTGCAAGCAGAGTCAAAGGGCAGAAGTTAATTTATCTATTTCCTCCCCAGATAACCAATAACTGAAGTAACATGTACAAGTGCTGAGAAAAGTGAATCAAGAATTTTATAATCCCAAGTTCCCTCTCAAATGCAAACACAAAATCATCGTACTGAGTTTCATATTACTGTGATAAAATGCCCAAGACAAGCAATTTTTAAAAGGAAAAGGTTAATTTTTTTAGAGGCTGCTGTCCGTGGTCACTTGAACTCATTGCTGGGGGCCTGTGACAATGCAGAACATTATGTCAGAGAGTGCTTAGAACAGAGCTAGAAAGCAGAGAGGAAGAACCTAAGGCCTGGTCCAGATGGGACACTTCTCGCTGGTCTCTTTCCTCCAACTCATCCCCTGCCCCTAAACTTTCTAGCACCTTCCAACAGCATCATTGACCATTAGGGAAAACTTCAAAGTCTGGGCTTTGGGGAATGTTTGCGATTCAAGCCGTAACAAAAACATCCTATCACTGGGCTTATGTCTCTGCGTGGACATGTGAACTGTTCTCAGAAAAGGAATTCTTGAGGCTAAGATCCAGTCAACTTAGGGGTATTAAAATCAAAATAAAAACAGAAAAAACTGGGTTGTGGTCATAACAGATCTTATTCCTAAGACTTCCCAGTTAGAAGTAAGAGAATCCTAAGCACGAGACATAAATATCAAACCACAGCTTAGAAGATTTAAATGTGATGCTTTGTAGTGAATATTGAAGGTATTCTAATTGAGATTAGTGGCTAATATTACCAGTACAAAAGAACATGATAATGTGAAATAAATAAATATAATTCAAAAGCTGGAGGTAAGAATATACTGATGTATTTATTTTCAAAGACAAAATTAATCAGGACATGTTGACTATATCTAAGAAATGTGATTTTTTTTTTTTAAGATTTCAATGTTTGGGACAGTTCTCTCAAATGCTAAAGGAAAATGCTAATTTTTATCTGATCTCTGAAACCTCCTCCCTATTAAACAACTGCTTCCTAACTGGAAGAGCGTGTCACAAATGACACCATCTTGTGTTCACAGCCCTCACTGGATTACAAAATGCCCTCCGTGTCATTGATGAATCCCTAATCAGATGACATCTTGGTGGCTTGCGCTTATCCCTGCAAAGGAAGACAACTTCTTCTTTCTCAGCCTTCTTTGTCCCCACAGTTTGGAGCCAGGCTGGATGCCACAGGGGACTTCTGTGCATTCTGAGTTTAGTTCTTCTGAGCTAACAAAATGGAGGGCAGGGAGAATGCATATTATCAGATCTCTCTCTCTCTCTCTCTCTCTCTCTCTCTCTCTCTCTCAATCTCTCTCTCTCTCTCCAACACAGAAATGATCCCATCTTGATCTTGATACCCCATTTGGTTTGTGTTGGAACACTAATTAATATGTTTTTCTTATACTTTAACGCTTAGATCCAATAACCTATGTGATGCCAGGCTTACAGGCCATGATTTTGTGCTGCCTTGGTTAAGTGGTTAACTTAGAGAAGGAACACCTGGCTTACTTGTTTGTTATCCTTTGATAGGAAAGCAGCTAGCCACAGGGTTTAATCACTCTACTCTGGTACAGTTGGAAACAAGCTTACAGTAGATTAAATAATTAACCTCAAATCATTTTTTTTTAAAAAAATCTAATTGATAATATATTGGATTGTTGTGATATAGAGAACTACCATTGAGTAAAGGAGCAGAGGAGAAGAAAGAAGGGCTAGGAACTGCAGGTAGACTGAGGCAGAAAGAATCAGCTTTATCAGGTACCACAGCAAAAGGACTCAGGAGAGGATGGAGAGAGACAAAGTTGGATGAAGGCGGAGAGGGATCAGGAGCATCAGTCTAACAACATGCAACTCAGAAGAGTGTGAGGACCTGCAGTGCGACAGGGCAGAAGAGACTATCTGTGGGCACACTGTTGACGCCACGGTAGTGCCCCACGCAGATGCCCTTCAGCGAGGCTGGATCCCGTTCTCCAGTTGGCATGACCGTTAGATACCAGTTGCTTCCCTACACACCGAGGGACAAGTTCAGTCAATACTAGGCCAAGGGACGTGCTCCATGCTCCATTGCTCCCAAGCAAAATCCGCTGAGGTTGTCCCCAAACGGCATCCTCGGGCATCTTGCTTCGGCCCCTTTCTGGGCCCCTTCCTCACCATATCACACATGGGTCCCGGTCTCCAGCCCTGTGTCAAGCCAAACCCTTACATGGTACAGTTTGTTAGTCTGGATCAAGTGTTCTTCCCTTCCCTTCCCTTTCAAATATTGATCAATCTCTTATTTGCCAGCCGTTGATCCTAAGTAACCAAACAGGAGGAGACCAGGCTGGAGGCTACCAAGCTTCAAGACAACCTGAATCATGTCTTATCTGGTTGATCAGACTCACTCACTGTTCAGCAAAACTATCACTAAAACCGAATTTTATCACTAAAATATTTTCTGCAAGCAGGATCTGAAAGTGAATAGTATATTCATAAAGTTAGTATAATATCCCATTGTTATAAACATGTACTAAGTACATCCTTTAACTCCATTTTAAAAGAAGGTAATACTCTATAACTTTCAGGGTAATATGTAAGTGTATACATGCAATATATATGTATATACTTTAGGTACACATACACACAGACACACACTCCTGGATGCAAAAACAATATTTAAGGAAATAAAAGCAAACTAGATTGCTTAACTGGCTAATGTTCTTGGGTTGCTAATTTTATATATTTCCTAAGACAATGCATTTATGTATACTATGCCTTAACAGGAAAACTAATAATAATGTTATTTACATAAATTATGTCAAAGAAAAGGTGGTGTAGGAACATTTGTTTGTTTTGAAATGTCGTTGTAATAATGGAGGTCTATTAGCAGCTTTATCACAAAGGTTCTCAGCGGAACAATCGCAGTAGCATGGAAAGTGAAACCATATCTGAATCCTCCAAGGGGGTGGGGGGGAAACTGTAAAAATTACGACAGAAAAATTAGCAATAGAACCGGCCAGTAGGTGGCGCTGTTGTTGTGTGTAATACACAGAGGGGAAGGGTGGGGGAAAAAATGACGAAGAAAAAAAAAAAGCAAGGGCCTGTGGGAAAAACAAACATTGACAGAACACCAGTGGAAAATAACTCTAACTTGTACAGTCTCCCAAGGCTTACAGAGTTGTTCCTTACTCTCTCCTGTCTGAACTGCATCACTTTTCGCTGGATTGAATGAAGAGCTCAGCCTTTGTGTTTTAACACAAAGCTGTGGCCAGTGGGCTGTTTTCATATGCAGACTGCAAGCTTCAACCAGCGCTGGCATTTCTCATCTAATGCGAACAGACACATTCCCCACAAGTCACGAGATCTTTGGGTATGGAAAGTAGCATAAAACTCCTTAGAATGTTTTTAAGATCTACAAATTTGGGGGAAATTATTATCCCACAACTATCTTTTGCTTGGTCAAAACACACACACACACACAAACACACACATATATCTTTTTGGTTTCTAAAGTAATATGGTTTTGCAACATTATTATCAGCTCCGTGAAGAGAAAGGGGATCATCTAGCTATCTGAAAAACAGCCATCTTTTCAGGAGCTTGATTGACACCTTCTCCTTTCTATGTGATAGGATTTATTGTCTAGTATCTGTTTTGTAAAATCAGTTTCCAAGGTTCAGAAAGAAGTCCCGGTTTAGGAAGCAAGGAAGTCACTTTGCCATCAGATCGCCAACCCTAATAATTAAACGGTGAACACATTACCCCAGCGGATAGGCACTGTACTAGTAATCGGTGGTTACAAGTTGTTCTTGACTCCAGTGGTCTCACAAGAAGATATTGACCTGAAATAGCTAATTCGTGAAACATCTGCAGTTGCTGCTATCTTCAAGGAATCAGAGTCAAGGAAAAATAAGTTGCATAACAAACTGATAAAGAGGGAACAAAAGAGAGGAGAGAGAGAGAGAGAGAGAGAGAGAGAGAGAGAGAGAGAGAGAGAGGAGATTATTTAAGCATCCAAGTCTCTGACCAGACTTTGTATCTATTGATTTGTTTTATCTTCGCAATGACCACATAAGGCAGATGCTATCACTGCCCCTTTATTCCAACAGAAGACAATGACATTGAGAAACAATAAACAGCTCTCAAGGACGAGCAACTAATAAGCTACCAGGAATTCAAATGCAGAAGGGCAGAAAGATGCATGCATTCACGACGTACCCGGAATTTAAATACGGACTGCCTGAAGGACACAGACATTCATCACGTGGCTTTCAAAGACAACAGTGAACATCAAAACGCAGAGTTTAAGCTGTGAAAGGTGTGACTGAATTCAAAACCAAAGTCTTCATGCTTTACCAAAGATACGAAGTTCTCTCTTGCACCACATTCAGTCTCATTTGAGGTAATTGCTGATTTGCCAAAATTGTATCACCCTTTACTATAGAGTGCTGTCTCAACTGTGCCACACTGGAGAGTTCACTTGAGTTACTTCTCTGTCCTTGGCCACAATTCTGTTGGGAATTTCATGCCCAGTCATTACTGTGAGCTCCACTACAAATTCAGACAGTCTGTTCTTCCTATTATCTTCCAACGAAATGAACTCCTACCAGGGAAGTCCATACTGCTAGTTTACTGGTGGGCTGTAAGGGGCTGGGTTGGGGCGTTGACATTAAAATTTCAGGACTAGAAGAAGAAGAAGAAGAAAAAAAGCTTATCAGGTGACTCCTACCCGTAGGCATCCAACATTACTAAAAGAAGCTTACCTAACATCCAATATCTTACCAAGGACATGAAGATGATAAGCCAAGAATCTTAAAGCTTGCAACAGTTTATTCTTGATAACTGACTTTTCTCCTATTCTTTTTTTTCTTCTCTTCGTATTAAAACCGCTTTTCTGCTTCTAAGAAGAATGCTAATTGCGTTGTTTACCTTGAGTAGAATTCTACTGTGGGTGAAAGAGATACCCATTTCCGAATCTGAATAGCTTGCAACATCAGAGCCTCTTTTCTCTTCACGGCTCATTGTGTGTAACATTCATAGATCAGCTGTGGCTCTCGCATCTGGAGTCCACCCAGATGCTCTTCTATCTGGGACTTGTGGGTCAAGAGCTGTGGACAAAGCATTGTGGTGAAACCACAGAGTACAAAACGTAGATCTCACACTCAAGACTGCTTGCTGATGTTTCTAAGCATGTTTGATTGGCCAGAGCAAGCCATGGAGAGAAGTCTCGTGTCAACTGACAAGAAAAACTTGATCCTTTTTACAAGCCTGGAGATTCACCTAATTAATATCCAGAAAATGTTGTACTCATCATATTTAAGTTTATGAGGCTAGGGAGGCTTCCAACTCAGTAAATTAACAGTGTAAAAATACAAGCAAATAGAACATCACCTAATTTTTTTTTTTTTTTTTTTTTTTTGAGAAAAAAGCATCAATGAAAATGAAGTGCACCTTGACCTTCCTCAGGAGCAGTACTTTAGGGAAAAGTCTGTTCCGGGTATATTCCTGACTTGAAAAAGCAGGAAGCAGAACGCAGCGGCTGCTGAATCCATGGTGAAATCACTCCACCACCAGGCTCACAGCATGTATCAGGGCACGCCGCTTACTTTGAAAGGAAAAATTCAAGCCTTGTTCTAACTAACTCACCGCACTGCAGGTCTTTTCAGGTATGTTTCCCGGACTTTAAAGATTGATGGAGGGCAGGGAAGCCTCTGGACGTCCATAAATCATACATCAATGTGCTCGTAAATCAAGGCATGACATCATTTGATTCTGAAGAGTTCTGAAAGGTGGGTGGAGGCAGGCAGATTCACAGTGAGCCTTGTGGAGTTTGATCCAGAAATTGAGGGATATCAAATGTATGGTTTGGCTGCCATAACCAACTGCAGTTATCTTAAATGGACGGGAATCTTGATTGCTACTAGTTTAATCTGTTTTTAAATAAGGGGATCTGTATCCTGAGGGAATGATTAGAATGAAGATTTGAAATGTTTTTTTTTTTTTTGAAAGTCAAAATGAGATCCAATTTACATATAGGAAAAGGAGCTCACCCATCTGTAGAATCTCAGACATCAAACCTCTTTATGTGTTAGAGTTGTGTTGTCTAGCATAGCATAGTACTAAATCTAAAATGGTTATGCAAGTCTATGTTAGAATAAGAATCACACTCCTGGAGACTTATAAGAAGAGTTTCCTTGATTCTTCCTCAGCCACAAACCAATCTGTGACAGAAATCGTCCTAGTTGTCACAAAGAGAGGAACAGACAGCAACAGTTCTCATGTGTCCCTTGATTTCCAGGTTAGCTAGACACACACTTTTAGATCTCATGTGCGGCCCAGATGAGATTGGCCATAATGTTCACAGAGCCCACCTCCTCTCTCTGTGCTTTCCTCCCACCTTCGTTTGACCTTGGTATTTCCTAAAGTTATGAAGTCTCCCTTTTTCCTCTCTCTTCCCTACAAAGTTTTACCCTTTTGTGTGTTCGTGTGTGAGGGCACACACGTGGATCTGAAGTTGATAGCACATGTCCTCCTGGATAAATCGCCGCTTTTATTTACTGGGACAGGGCCTCTCAGTGATACCAAACCTTGCCAACTAGGCTAGCTTAGCCAGCCAGATTGCTCTGGGTTCTGGGCCTCATGAATGCTAAAATTATAAGCAGTTGCCGTGCCTGGCCAGTTTGTGTGAGTCTGGAGATGTCAACTCTGACCTCAAGCATGGCATCCACTGCCATCTCTTCTGCCCGAAAAGTCTCTCAAAAATAAAAACTTCTCAGCAGGGACTTTAGTGATGGGGGGAATGTAACCAGGAAGTGTAGGTCATGATACACAACAACGCTCTGGCCAAAGGAATATTGAGACAGTGAGAAATTCAAGGCAATTCTGTGTGTGTGTGTGTGTGTGTGTGTGTGTGTGTGTGTGTGTAAGGAAATGTGATATGGCTTCTTTGTAAAATCACACAGCAGAAAATAATTAAGAATGTGATTCAGAACAACAATGGATTCATAGTGAAGTTACCTGCCTTGCCCATCTCTCTGAAAAATGCAGATGTAGGGTTTTTATTAACTGAAAATATTTTTTCATACAATATATTCTGATCAGAGAGATTTCTCTCTGAAAAAGGAATAAAGAGAGAGTCACTAAACAAGTTTTCTTCTTGTTGTTGTTGTTGGTTTTTGATATAGGGTTTCTCTGTGTAACAAAGCCCTGAGTTGTCCTTGAACTCACAGAGATCCACCTGTCTCTGTGCCCTGAGTGCTGGGATTAAAGGTGTGTGCCACCACCCCTGGCCCTTCTTTTACTTAAAAATTTTTTTTATTTGTGTGTGTGTGTGTGTGTGTGTGTGTGTGTGTGAGTGAGCACGCATTTGTGTTTATCTACATGTATGTGCATGCAGATGCCTGGGGACATGAAATGAGAGTCCACATCCGCTGGTGCTGGAGTCACAGGTGATTGTGACCTGCCCAATGTGAGTGCTGGGACACAGCAAATTCTTAAGAGAACTGGAGAAACTCTTTCCTCAACTTGACCTCCAAAATGTACTTTTCCATTAGGAAAGACACACTAAATATTCTTACAGTTAATGAAATAGTAATTTAATTTTCCATAACTAATGTGCTTGAAGAATGTTAAGCATCTATTTGATTTTATTAAATGCTCTGTGAGGATTTAGTTTTATTTCATTTTTTTTAATTGCAGTGAGAAAATCTGAATTCCATATCTGCCTTTACTTCTCCAGCAGGTAGAAGCCAGGGAGTGGAGTTTATAAGAAAGCCACACTTAGTGCATGTCTGTCCTTTTTTTGCTTTTCTTTCAGTTCTGGGGGTGGAACCTTGGCCCCCCCGCATATGCTCCACAAGTACTTTTCCACTACGATTCAGCCTCTCCCCTCAGCTCTGAAGTTTGTTTTGATGTTTCTTTACCTGATTGAGCTGCTTTGGTAAAGAAATCATGGCCAAGTTTATCTCTTTGCTACAATGGGGCATATGTATTCTACTTAAGCAGAAGGGCAACTCACCTGTGCTAATGATCATAACACTACCATCTACCAGGTAGTTTTCAGTTACTAGTCTAATATGCAAAAACTACCAAAGGAATCTGAAACATGTTTGAAGCTTAGAAATATATTTTAGACTAATACAATGCACTTATAATTCACAGTTTGATTTCTCATCAGTAATATCCATGTCTTCAATTACCTTTCCTTTTCATCTTCATATATTATGTTGATTTACATTTTAAAATACATATTTATATTATGGTATATGAGTGCTCTATCTGTATGTACACGTGTATGCCCAAAGAGGGCGTCAGGTCACGTCATAGACGGTTGCTGAGAATTGAACTCAGGACGTCTGGAAGAGCGCCCAGTGCTCTTAACCATTTAGCCATCTCTTTACCTTGTCAATTTACACTTTATGTAAATTACCTTGGCTTTGTTCTGTGTTTTGTCTCCTGAATTTTTACACAGTGCATTCTTTAAGACCATAGAGACTCTTCATTTGTGCATAGCACATTTTATTATATTTCACTCAAATGTAGGGACAATAGATGGTGTTGGCAACATGCACTGCATTGTATGCTAAAACCTCACGGCTAAATCATTTTGGTTTTAATCCTTCTGCAAATGATATAGAAAAGCCTAGAGCAATATGACCTAGTGAAAACACAATGTAGACGATGTATAAGATTTGTAGAACATAGTGGAGCATGTACCTTTATTGTATGCAGGGGAATACTCTGGGTATATGCCCAGGAGTGGTATGACAGGGTCCTCTGGAAGTGTCATGCCCAATTTTCTGAGGAACCGCCAGACTGATTTCCAGAGCGGTTGTACCATCTTGCAGTCCCACCAACAGTGGAGGAGTGTTCCTCTTTCTCCACATCCTCGCCAGCACCTGTTGTCTCTTGAGTTTTTTTTTTAATTTTTTTTTATTTTCTATATTCTATGTTTACATTCCAAAGGCTTTCCCCTTTCCCAGTTCCCACCCACCATAGTTCCCATAGTTCCTCTCCCCCCCCAACTGTTCCCCAATCATTCCCCCTCCCCCCTCGGTTTCTTTACTAAACTGGATGCAATCTTTACAGGCCCAGGGTCCTCTCCTTTCTTCTTCTTGGGAATCATTTGACTTGCTATTAGTGTCTTGAGTATTTAGGGCTTCTGGGCTCATTAATATCCACTTATCAGTGATTGCATTTCATGTGCATTCTTTTGTGATTGGGTTAATTCACTCAGGATGATAATCTTAGCCATCCTGACTGGTGGAGAAGAATGGATACAGAAAATGTGGTATATTTATACAATGGAATACTACTCAGCAATTAAAAATAATGAATTCCTGCAATTTGTAGGCAAATGGTTGGATCTGGAAAATATCATCCTAAATGAGTTAACCCAATCACAAAAGAATACACATGAAATGCAATCACTGATAAGTGTATATTAATGAGCCCAGAAGCTCTGAATATTCAAGGCACAATTAGCAAGTCAAAAGATCTCCAAGAAGAAGGAAGGAGAGGACCCTGGTCCTGAAAGGACTGGATCCAGTTTTGTAGGAGAGTACCAGAGAAGGGGGGGTGGTGATTGGGGAATAGGCAGGGGGGTGGGGTGGGGTGGAAGAGGACATATGGGACATATGGTAGGGGGCAACGGGGAAAGGGGAAAGCCTTCGGAATGTAAACAAAGAATATAGAAAATAAAAAAAATGTAAAAAAGAAAGGGGTGGGAAAGCAGGAAAAAAAAAGATTTGTAAAAGGTATGTCTTTGAAGGGAAGCGAAGTTGGTTTAAACTACATAGTAAAACCATACACCTACTGCTATCATTTCTAGTGTCATCAAACATGGTTATAAAAATTTCACAGTGTTTTTTGTCTAAACTACATTTTTCATTTAAAGGGTAAAGACTGCCTAGGGAAATCTCTGCACTCAGTGGTTACAGAGACTAGTGCTTTATACCTGTCCATCTGACCTAGATGAAAGGCTTACCAATAGAACTTGATATTGGCCATTTTAAAGAGGCTGCTGGCTTCCTGCCATGGAAATGAAAATTGCAACACTTTCTATTGCCCTTTCTGTCCTATAAGTATTCTAATTGTATTCTTCCATGTCTTTTATTAACCATCTCCTTTGTTTTTAAGTCTATACCTAATGTTTATTTCTTACTAGAGTATCCCTTTAATTACAGTAAATTATAGAGATTAATATTATTTAACTCTTTCAACCTACCCAGCTATACTTCCAAAGTTGGCTGCATCTCTACAATTACATTGTTTAGTTTATAGCCTGGATATTCTGTTCTATCACCTTTATAGATTAAGATGCCTTGTGTTGTTTTTAAGTCTCTTATACGACAAGGGTTATACAACCAGTAACAGATAAATGGCTCAGTGGGCAAGGGTGCGTTCCACTCAGGCTGATGACCTTAACTCCATCCTAAGAACCTACATGACAGAAGGAGAGAACCAACTCCCACGAGTTGTTGTCTGACCTTTTTTATATGTGCATCACGGTGTGCAGAAATCCCCCTGGACATGTGCACATATAAATGAATTAGTCAATAAATGAACTAATCTAGATCAGCATTTCAGATAGTCAGAGATCAGAGAAGTGTACCGGAAACCCAGGCTGTGTAATGGAAGCATCCGGAAGCAGGCACACAAACTCGTAGTCTCTGACACCTGAAGAAAGATTCTCCGTAAGACGGACAAATAAATTCTCATTTCCCATGTGCCATCACTTTTGCTGAATCTCACTTCAGTTGTTTGCTTCACTTGAGAACCACGCTTGTTACACAACGTTACATCCCCCTCAGTGTTTCCTTTGCCTTATTAAGGCAGCCAGCCATTGTAATGTCATGGCATTATGTTTTTAAATCATTCAAACAAGTACATGAACATGGCGTCCTTCTTACCTCCTGTCAGGAGTAGTCCTCTAACTTGCTTTCTAATTTGAATTTATTGCCTTTGCTATCTGCACTGAACTGTGATTGCACAATTTTAATTGTATGATCTATTGGCCAAGGCCAACTTTTCTTGTATTCCAAGGAAGTGAAGATATTTTGTTCTTAAATAATTTGAGGGAAAACAGAGTCAGAGAACTAAAACTTTCTGAGTCTTTGGATGTATAAAAACATGTTTATTTTCCTTTCACACTGGATCGGAACATTTTTGTTTCCTAAGAAATATAGAATTCTATAAAGAACTCTTGAAAATGCATGTTAGCACGACTCCATTGCTCAGAAGTCTACAAACTAAGAGAATTACACAGGGAATAAGATGACCCCTGTGTTTCTCCCCGTTAAAAGACCAGAGATGAAGCAATGGTCCAGACTTGACTTTTAGCCACGATTTTGTACTAGTTGGGAAATCAAAAGTTTCATCATATTACGTTTCCCTTGGTAGATACTGGGAGAAATCACAAATTCCATTAGCATATTCTGAAATATCCTTTTCCTGATCATATTTTTCAGAGATTTGATTGCCTGGTGAGTGCTTTGGGAATTTAAAGACACATCCTGGATCAAGAGGAAATGCAGACATGTTGGTCAAGCTGTTCATTTTCTTCGTGGATCTCATGCTTGCCTCGGCCATTGTTGGTACCCTCTACACCATCTACTTGGCAGTAACCACCGGTACTTTTATCTTTGCTATTTTTTACATTTTCAAAGGAGAAATGGGAAAAAACTATGACCTCAGCAAGGACAAAGGCTGGGTGCTAGAGTCTAGCAATGCTACAGAGAAACAACTGGCTGGTAATGGAGAGAGAGTCAGTTCTCAGATGCTTGCTGGACACCTCTCAGCCTTCCGGTCCACTAAGAAAGAGTCCCCCTTCTGAAGAGTTGAAGTGCAGTGGAAGAGCCACATGGGAGGACTTCCAGAACGCCATCAAGAGCTACCTTTTATTCGTTAAGGTGAGGTTGTCAGATGTTCAGCTAATTTCTCCTTCGTATGAGAGAAGTAAGTAATATGCATGTTTGGGATGAGAGGAAAGACACTTTGTTGTTTTAAAAATTCTGCCTTCTGCATTTCTCAAAAACAGCAGTGGTAGCCTCTGTGTGTCTCTCAGTAATGGACTTTAGCTATAAGCCTCATTCACCAAGGAAAACAAGTGTCACCATCTATATCAAGTGCTGATCAAACAGAGGGGGGAAAAAAGAACTTTCCACCTTTCCTAGCGATTTGGATAAAATGTTTGGCAGAAGGGAAAGTATAAGAAAGTTGTTGCTTTGACAAGGTTTGGGATGTTCCCCCTTGATTCCAAGTGGCAAAGAAAAGCAATGCACTCAAGTGTATGGTATGTTTTCAGAATGGCCTTTATAGCATGTGAGTGTGAAGTGAGTCCTGTTTCTAGCTTTGGTGACTGGAAACAGTAGACTCTGTAAAGAAGACATATCAGTGTGGTGCAATGACACTTCAAGAGCTAACATGATGCTGACCGAGAATTCTATTTTCCTTGCTCTACTTCACAACTTTGGTTCAATGAAAACAAGCAGGTTAATTTTGTCTCCTGCTCTGTCTGATAAATGTCTACCCTAAGTGCCTTGGGTTTGAGTTCTTGTGGGTAAGTTGTTGTTTTTTATGTACATACATATAATTTTGGTTGTAAAAGACTGATTATTTAAGTCCATTTGTCAGTCATACTATAACTTCCTAATACCAACTCTTACAGCTCTCATATCTCAACCTATTCACATCTTTTGGACTTTCTAGTATCCTAACTTTTTCCAGACATTTCTTTCCAACAAACTGAAAATCTCTGTATAATACTTATGTGAACACTTTACATTTAAAAATAGTAAAATCATAGTCTATAAGAAAAACCAACTTCATTCTACAGTCAATAAATGTCTAAAATCACAGAAATCAATAAATTCTATCTTGTGTGATATATCACTATCTAGTGTGATATAACATTTATCTATGCCCTAGTCTAGTCCAATATCATGTCCACAGAATAAAGCTGGTAAAATTTAGTTGACTGAGTATAGAATCTGGCAATGAATTTTAAAATTATCCTCATTGCATAGTTTCTACCTTTATACACAGATACAGAAGGGGCTGATTTACGTGCATGGAATAGGTTACACTGCTAAACCATGCCTTAAAGTGGTAGCCCTATGTGTTGAGTGCTTGCATGCACCTTATAACCTAGAAATATTCTCAAACTTGACTGTTGTGCAAATATCATTCAAGAGGGTTGCAGTCAGTTCTCCTCATTGGAGCTCCACTAATTAATACCACGACATATCTAAAAGGATCAGGGATATGAGGGATGGCTCACAGCCTTGATTCTGAGAGTAAAGATGAGGAAATCCTAAATGAGAGGGCTTATCTGAGGTTAAGGACTCTAGGAAAGAAGGAGGAGGGGGCTACGGAGGTAGGATGATGACTACAGAAAGGACAGGACCAGGAGGCCACATGTGAACTCTGAGAGAGGTAAAACTGAAAGGGGTTGAGGATACCATCAAATTTGATTGGAGGAATTTCTGGGCACCTAAAAAGAGTCAACTGTCATTTTGGTAACATTCAGGTCTAATGGCTATAGATGCAACCCAGTAAAGGCTCCTTGTGTGATCTTTGCCTGTGTTATTTGATGGAAATAGTGTGATAAGAAATGACAGCAAAATTGACTCTGTTGAGGCTGACTCTCAAGCCCTCCACCTACCTACCTGTTCTACATTCCTCTTCAGATCCCCAGAAAACCAACACCTATCTTTGGGTTTATGTCATTCCAGATCCTTCTGAAACCAGAGAACCAACTGCCCTTTGCCCTCCATATGGATTTTGAAAACATAAATACTAAATCCAGTCAGGTGAGGATTCATTTCTAAGACCTTCTATGTACCAGTGATTCATCCAGGGGCTCTCTAGACCCTTCCATCCTTTTGACTTAAAGGGACACAGACAGTAGTCTAGTATGCTTCTCATCCAGCAAAGGAATATCTTCTGCAAAAGCCCTAAGAAGGAACTGCCCAGTTTCTCCAGAGACATTTGGATGAGAGTCTGTTTCTCACAAGGCAGCCTGTTCTCTAGACGTTCTTTGTAATATCCAGTGGAAATCTGAGTTCCAACACCCTTGTGTCTTAGCCCCAATTCTGTTCTG
Organism: Apodemus agrarius; assembly: GCA_964023405.1. Taxonomy (NCBI): domain Eukaryota; kingdom Metazoa; phylum Chordata; class Mammalia; order Rodentia; family Muridae; genus Apodemus; species Apodemus agrarius. The sequence goes on along the minus strand of OZ030008.1, from coordinate 44,079,271 downwards.
TTAAGTAATCAAAAAAAATTACTGCACCAGAATCTCAGATTCTGAGAAGAAAAATAGCATTTCTCCTTATGGATTTTCCTCTTAGTGAAAAGGCTACCTTTTTCTGTGTAAATAGGACTGGTTAAGATTATAATGGCTGGGTTATGGTGTATTTCAAGGTTTTTTTTGTGTATAATTCATTTAACAGAAGTTCTTGATGTATTCTTTCTGACTTCTTGTATATACTGCTTAATCAAGAATTTTGAAAAACCTTTCCTCAAAGCTTCTGCAAGCCCAGTTTTCTCAGAAGAACAGCATTTTGTTAGCATGTCGGATACTATCAAAAAGCAACCCTGACTCATTTGCACTTCACATGGAAAACTTAATTCAACCCGAATGACTCCTGCAGATGTCCAATGATGTTATAGTGAATGCTGTAAATTGGAAGAGCTGGAGAACCTGGTCATTCTGGACAACTGCTAGTCAGTCTTACCAATATAATATTTCGTGGACACAGTAGCAACAGTACAGCAGTGAGCTATGCTCTCTGTATAGAATGAAGCCCCTTTATTCAAAGATAGCTGCAAGTGGGGAAAACGGAGAGTGCTGTCCAGCCTGAATCAGTACGATCAGCTAAGGTGGAACTGTGGTAGGAAGGAATAGTTCCTATGGGCAGGGCCCTTGTGTGTCCTCATTACTTTGGGGAAGTCAGTGCAGAAACCTGAAGATTTTGTGATTGGTTGAGAGAGAGATAATCCTGGGAGACAAAGAGGGAATCTCCAGCCCTGAAGTGCATACCTACACTTCTTTCTTTTTGGTTCTGCCTCTGGTGACCATTCTAACAATATATAAGCCTTTGGATTCGACAGTCTCATTAAGATTTTGACATTTGCTTGCTGGCAGTCTGTGTTGACTTGGTGTTTCCCTGGGTAATGAAGGAAGGAAGGAAGGAAGGAAGGAAGGAAGGAAGGAAGGAAGGAAGGTATATGAAACCAGTCCCTTACATGGCTCTTTAAGGTCTATATGTTGCACAGTCCAACAAGCAAAATGGGCTTTAAAATACAGAGTCTAGTCATCCCACATGGACGTTTACAGAGAGTCTCTTTTTTGCATCTTGACCTCTGAGATGTCTGAGACATGGGAACCCCCAGGGACTTGGTGGTTGTTTATAGAGTTCAGGAAAAGACTCTTCAGACACATTTATGGGAGGACCCATCCTCACTGTTCCCTTGCATCTCCCACTCAGTTTAGATGTGACACAGCATTACGGGTACTCATTGCCTCATTTGTTCAGAAAGGCAGTCCAAACTGAAGCCTTAAGCTTCTATCCTGCACACAAGCGTGATATCTCGTGCACTCCCTGTTGGTCACTGGCATTGCTTTTCTCAAGGATCGCAATTTGCTTGCCCTAATCAAAACAGGAACCTGAACCTGAACTGTTAACTCCCTGGGAGGCGGAAGCTGGAAGACACGCAATTTCAAGGCCTGTTTGCGAAGAGTGCATTCAAGGTTAGAATGGGAAATGCAGCTAGACTCTTCCCTAAAAGAGTAAATGGAAAGCTGAGTGCACAGGTCAGAGGTCGAGAATGCCTGGTATGTGAAGGAACTCAGTTTGATGCAGAGCACTGTACACAGTAGTGTGGACACACTACTTAGCACTTTCTGGCTTAACAGTTTGTTACTTTGCAAGTATACTGAGAAGATCTTTAAGACTCACTAAACTAAACAGTATAAACTAAACAAAGACATCTTATGCTCTGGCTTCAAAGCACTCCTATTGTGTTTCCACAGGAAAGGCCCCATGACCACATGGGGGTGAGATGCTTAGGAGAAGTCAGTCAACTAACTAAGCAAACAAGATGCACTTTTTTTTCTTTTCAAAAATTATAGGGTGAGTTTCAATAAACTTCCGATTTGACAGTTCTGTTTTTCTCTGTTTTTAATATCTTGTATTCTGAATGACAAAATTAATTCAGGCTGTCCAAATGATTTACATTGCAAATCATCTTTTATGTCTTACAAGATGGATTTTGTTAAAAGCAAATGAATGGCTTTGGCAGTGATTTCTTGGATAGGATACTAAAAGCACAGGCTAAAGATGTAAAAATACATAAAGTATACTACCTTAAATTAAAAACTTCTGTGCATCAAAAGACATAATTAAGAGCGGAAGGCAACTGACATAATGAGGGAGAATATCCTTCAATTGTCTATCTGACAATGGTTGCTCTACAAATGCATAAAACCTTAATAACAACCCAACTGAATAATGTGACAAAGGTTTTAATAAATATTTCCCCCAAGAGAATGCACAAATAGCCAATGCATACATGAAAAGGTATTCCATATTATTAGTCATTATGGAAATGCAAATCCAAACCATAATGAGATATTGTCCCATGACAATAAGAAATACCACAATTTAAAATGATAAAAGTAAGAGATGTTAATAAGTACTTGGGAAGAATGGAACACATATACTTTTGGTGGGAACATAGACTGATGTGGCCTGTGTAATCCCTCAAAATATCAAAAATATAATTATCATGTGATCCAGCAGCCTCAACTCTGATGGCACACTAAAAATAATTTTAAAGCAAAGCTTTGAAGAATTTTCTCATCCATGTTCATAATTCATAATAGCCAGTGGGTAACAGTAATTCACGTGTGTATAGACAGCTGAATGTAGATAAAATATAGTGTATACATTCAATGGAATACTGTTCAACCTTAAAAATGAACCCTATGCATACTAAAATATGAATCAGTTTTGAGGACATTAACGAAATCTCACTAAAGAAAATAAACTCTAAACATAACAAGACAAATTATTTTATGTGATCCCACTTACAGGAAGTCTCTAGAGTTGTCAGCTCCGTAGAAAGAAAGTGGAATGGTGGTTGCCTGGGACTTGGCAAAGGTACACGTCTCTAGTTTTGCATGCCACAAAGAGGTCTGGAGAGTAATTGTAGCATGATAGTGTCAATATGGCTGAGGTCACAGTGTGGCACTCAAGCATAGATCTTTATGTCTTCCAACTTAACATAATTAAAAATAATAACCAAAGGAAGACTAATTACAATCCAGTCGTGATTTTGTTTTGTTTCTGAAATAACATTTAAGATAATACATGAATCAAAATCCTCTTAATTTTTGTATGATTACAAAAACTAGACCATAGGGAAAGATGTTCATGCTGGAGAAAAAATTGCTTAGTTTTTTAAAATTTGAATATAACATTATGTCCAATCACATCAGTCAGACCTAAGAACTTTTAAGAGACAATTATTCTGTCTTGGGTAAAAACCTGCTATGCTAGATTTGGAAAACATCCCCCAAGTGATTGTAATGCATAGGCAGGTTTGATACACTGTGGTAATGTAGCTTATTTGGCTCTGGTAAGTCTCCATTGACTGTTGGCTTTTGATGACAAAGGATTCACTACTAATAAGTCCCATAATGAAAATCCTGTAAATACATACTAAATGGTCTTCAGTGGGCTGAAAACAACTCATGACACAATGCAATGCACAACTGTTAAATTTGCTTTTAGCTGTCCAAGTCAGTATTTCTCTTGCTTAGTCAATGCAATTGATTCTTAAGGAAGCATTCAATTACTTTAAAGAAAACACAATCATGGCATGAGGCTTTTACCTGAAGACACCTGTTAAAAGACACTAGAATGAAGACTGTTGCAACAAAAATTGCAACAAAATATTCTCCTCGAAACAGGTGATAACTTGTGTTATCTTGAATGTGCGTGCATGCGTGTGTGTGTGTGTGTGTGTGTGTGTGTGTGTGGTATAAGTTATTATGTATACAGTCACTATTAATACTATTTGTCAACTTGAGTGGACTTGAAAATTACATGAGATTAATCAACCACATAGCAGAGTGTGTTTGTGAGGGCCTTTTCAGCGATTACCCTGACTTCCTGTATGATTTAATACATTGATGTATTCAGGATTCAAATCCCTACTTAAAGAATCAGTCAAGAAGAGGCATCCTTGACTTGGGTGTGATACTTTGGCCTTTCTTTTCTACTCTGCTATGCACCATGGTGTACGTTTCTCTCCCCACTACTGTAAGAAATCCTCTGAAACAATAAGCAGAAGAGAGCTTTCCTTCCTTAATCTGTTTTTGTTTGTGACTTGGTTCCGTAATGATAAAACTAAGACATCATCATACTAAGATTTGAATTCATATTTCTGTTTTAGCCTGAATCCACTGAGGTAAATTTCCAACTTTGACTTTGTCACATGTCCACATAAATTCTCCATATGACCATATGCATGCTCATATTTTTATCTCCAAACTAAAATCAAGGTTCTCCCCTACTATGAGAGCTATGCAAGACGTCTTAGGATTTACCGCTGTAAACAAGCACCATGACCAATATAAGTTTTATAAAAGACAACATTCAACTGAGGCTGGCTTATAGATTTAGAGGTTCAGTGTATTGTCATTAATGCAGAAGCATGACAGCATCTAGACAGGCATGGTATAGGAGGAGGGGGTTCTACATCTTTATCCAAAGGAAGCCAGGAACAGCCTGGGCATCCTCAGGCAGCTAGGAGGAAGATCTCCAAGCCCACCCCCAGAGTGACACACTTTCTCTAACAAGGCCACCCCTTTTCATAGTGCCACTCCCTGGAATGAGCACATGCAAACCAACACACAAGGATCATTTAAAAATCTATTCCCTCTGCCATTTACATTAATGCCAGCATAGTCTTGGCAAACATAATATAGGTATTCCTCTGCATTCTCCTTAAGTAGTGGTATCTTAGCTTCTGACAACCAGGGATTCCATTATGGGTTGCTACAATTCTGCTGATGTAAACTCTGAGGTTCAAGTTGGATCAGTATCCAGAGCACTAGTGTGTCATCCTACTTGGATTAGTTCGAGCATGGCCTTGCCATACCAAAATGTGACGGTACAATGAGAAGAACTGAGGGCTGTGTGTAGCCTTGTTTTTTATTGGATATTTTCTTTATTTGCATTTCAAATGTTATCACCTTTCCCAGTTTCTTCTCAGGAACCTCCCTATCCCATTCCCCCTCCCCCTGCTTCTATGAGGGTACTCACCCACCCACCCACCTACCCACCTACTGCTGCCTCCCTGCTTTGACATTCCCTTACACTGTGGCATCAAGCCTTCTCTGAACCAAGGGACTCTTCTCCCATTGATGTCCAACAAGGCCATCCTCTGCTACATATGTGGATGGAGCCATGGGTCCTTCCAAGTGTATTCTTAGGTTGGTGGTTTAGTCACTAGGAGTTCTGGGTGAGTGGAGGAGGGGTTCTGATTGGTTGATACTATTGCTCTTCCTATGGGGTTGCAAAGCCCTTCTGCTCCTTCAGTCTTTTCTCTAACTCCTCCATTGATGATCCTGTGCTCAGTCCAATGGTTCTTTGCAAGCATCTGCCTCTGTATTTGTCAGGCTCTGGCAGAACCTCTCAGGAGACAGCTATATCAGACTCACGCTTGTGTGTGCAGCCTTTTAAAGTACAAGTGCATTCCCACATTGCTTTACTTTCCCTTGGGCAAAGGAAGTCTCAACATAGTGAAAGATCCTTTGGGTAACAAAATACCCTCCAACTATAAGAGTCAAAGTGAAGGCGCAATTTGCTGAATAATGATTTTGTATAACTGTGATTAATAGGAGAATGCAACTTTATAATCAGTAGATTATATCTAAAAGGCTACTAAATGTTATTAACTTGCTTTCATTCATGGGAAATAAACATAATACAATTACACTTAACATTTCTAGGCTGAATTTTAGTACACAATTTGAAATCTACTTACTGAAGGTTTTGAGATTTCTCCTTAATTTCAGTGAATGAAATTGGTCTGGTTGCAAGGTGGGAATTAAAAGAACAACAACAACAACAATAATAATAGCAACAACAACAACAAAAACAGTGCTTCGAAGCTGGCTCTCCGCATTTGCAGTATTTTCAAGGACAGAGATTGTTTCTCTGTGCAGCCTGTAAGTCATTTCCTCTACCTTCATCACCTAGCATCCCATCAGGAAGTGAGGGTCTTGGTGATAATAAAAGGCTTTAGGTCAGGAAATATCCTGGGTCTGTCACTGCTTAGTTCTGAACTTTGGCAATTTCTGTAAACTCGTAAGTAAAAAATATATTAGTGGACTAGGAGGTTGTTGTATTGATGAAATGAAATAACATAAAAACCACAAAGAAGCCGGGTGTGGTGGTACACGCCTGTAATCCCAGCTCTTGGGAGGCAGAGGCAGGTAGATTTCTGAGTTTGAGACCAGCCTGGTCTACAGAGAGAGTTCCAGGACAGCCAGGACTACACAGAGAAACCCTGTCTTGAAAAACCAAAAAAAAAAAAAAAAAGTTAAAAGTTAAAAACCACAAAGAATTAATCAGAAAAGAGCACCAGAATAGAGCAGAGAAATGCTGGGGTAGTGATTGGGGAATAGGCAGGGGGTGGGGTGGGGTGGGGTGGAAGAGGACATATGGGACATATGTTGAGGGGGGAATGGGGAAAGGGGAAAGCCTTCGGAATGTAAACAAAGAACATAGAAAATTTAAAAAAAATGTAAAAATTTTAAAAAAATAAAAATAAAAATAATGTAAAAATAAAAAAAGAAAATATGCAAATTGACATAGATTTCTTATACTATAGTTACCAATTTATTTCTCTACTACTGTATTTGCTTATTTTAATTTGTTTTTAATAATCAGTTACCATTAGAATATATTTACTCCATTATGGATAAGTGGTAAATTAAATAACCGTCCTTTGAGACTAATAAGTGAGATAGCTTAAAATAAAAATGACAATTACACAAATTCAGTTTCAGTAATTTGAGCTATCATAGTTTTCACAACTTTAATTTTTTTAATATCAGCTAATAGATATTAACCACATAAAAGATAATATAAGAAATTACATAATAAAGTATCTCAATTAATTCTTTAAGAATTACTGAGATCAAATAACATGTAGCTTTAAAAGTAAGGATCGGTTAAATTCTCCAGCCCAGTTTATGTGTAAACGGTTTGCTAAATGAGATGTAGAATTACTGACATGTAATCTGGAAATGGGTTAGTTTGAGCTTTGATATCTAATGGTTTCCCTGCAGAACATCTTTATAAACGACTGCAATTTCTCATACTTGTTCATCCTGATGAGCCCAAAAGGAACAAATAACAGATTTCTGTGCAAATGAGATTCATGTCCCTGAAGCAGGCCTGGTGAATTTAAACACACACACACTGGAAAACACTCTTTTCCCCTAGAGGATGCGAGCTCTGTTGCTTGACTCATTTAACTTGGAAATGTTTGCTGTCTGGTGGGGAAAATGACACAGAAGCTGATATTGTGGGACACCTATTGTGTGTAGATGCTCCCAAGTCACAGGCATATAAATTGATCATAAAAAGAAAATGAACAATTGCCAAAAATGGACATGACTACGATAAAACCTATCAGCAGCTGTATAAATTAAACATTTCTTAAGGTATACTACACAACATAAAAAACAAATGTAAATAAATGTACAATTTCTCCAAAATGGGTTTAGTCTGAAAACACAGATTTGCAGAGTCTATAAATCCCTATGCAAGCATTTGCAGTGGTCCCCGTGTGCAGAAATCATCCATGTTTTGGTGTCGAAGTCCTACGTCAGTCACAGAACAAAGCACCACAAGAGTCCCCAAAGGAAGGACTGCAGACTTCAGATTGTCTTTTGTTTTTGAGAGATAAAGATGTTTATTATCACCATTATGATTGTTATTGTGATTAATTATATTATTCTTTTTAAAACAGTTTTTAAATTCACACATATTTTGATCACATTTTTCACTAACTGACTCCAGAGTCTCTTCCCCTCCCTACCCACCTAACCTTAAGTCCTTAAGTCCTTTCTCAAGAAAGAATCAAAAACTCTTCTTGGGCAAACTACTTCTCTATGAAAAGAGATAGATAGATAGATAGATAGATAGATAGATAGATAGATAGATAGATAGAAAGGCTTCTAATGATATTCTTTTATACTCATGGCCAAGCTCTCTGCTCAGCCATCATCTTCCTCTTGCAGCAGATGGGAACAAATTGAAGGTGAACATTGAGAGGTGACAGAGAGTGAGAGGCCTTGGAGCACTCTGTCTTGGCATTTTGCCTCCCAAATTATGAGGTAAATAAACTTCTTTTGAAATTTTCAGCTTCTGGTATTGTGTCATAGCAAAAGAAAATGGACGCACACATCTTAAGTCGACACAAATGGTGTAAAATAATGAAAGGTACAGCTATGAATAGAGTATAGAAGATGAAGAAGTTGGGCTAGATGTGGTGGGGCAAAGACTGGTAAAGAACTTAGTGACTGAGTAAAGTTGATTGACAATTAGAGATGGTTCAATTGAAAGGGAGAGACAGCTGGCCAGAGGTCAGGATAAGGCTACAACCAGAAAGGGAAAGGAGCATATGATTCAGCACAGCTCTGTGGCCTGAAAGTACAGATACCAATGACATCACTCAGAATTTCTGGTAGTTCTAAAAGTATACCACACCAAAAACAAAAACAAACCAACAAATGAAAGAGAATGAAAGAAAAGAAGGGAAGGGGTGCACCTAGATGTTAAAGATGGTGGTGAAGAGATTAGCTTTGTTCAGGAGCTCCTAAATACTTATCCAAATCTACACCCAAAGGCTGGGCCCTAAAAATAAGCACACAAGCAACACTAAATAGACTCAATAGGCTGCATTTGTATATTTCTTTGCATATAATAATATGTATATGTGTAACAACAATAATTAAAGAATAAGAATTTGAAGAGGAGAGGGTAGGGACATGGGAAGGATTTAGATGACAAGAGGGAGGCAACATGATGAATAACTACATCGTAATTCAAATTTAAAAAAAAATATGACATGTTGGAGAATCTTCTGGGTGTATGCCCAGGAGTGGTATAGCTGGGTCCTCCTGTAGTACAATGTCCAGTTTTCTGAGGAACCACCAAACTGATTTCCAGAGTGGTTGTACCAGCTTGCAATCCCACCAGCAGTGAAGGAGTGTTCCTCTTTCTCCACATCCTCACCAGCACCTGCTGTTTCCTCAGTTTTTGGTCTTAGCCATTCTGACTGGTGTGAGGGGAAATCTCAGGGTTGTTTTGATTTGCATTTTCCTGATGACTAAGGATGTTGAATATTTCTTTAGATGCTTCTCAGCCATTCAGTATTCCTCAGTGTTCATAGCAGCCTTATTTATAATAGTCAGAAGCTGGAAAGAACCCAGATGTCCCTCAACAGAGGAATGGATACAGAAAATGTGGTATATTTACACAATGGAATACTAATCAGCTATTAAAAACAATGAATTCATGAAATTCTTAGGCAAATGGATGGAACGAGAAACTATCATCCTGAGTGAGGTAACCCAATCACAAAAGAATACACATGGTATGCACTCAGTGATAAGTGGATATTAGCCCAGAAGCTTAGAATACCCAAGATACAATTCACAGACCAAACGAAATTCAAGCAGAGGATGGCCTTGTTGATCATCAAAGGAAGGAGAGGCCCTTGGTCGTGAGAAGGCTGGATGCCCCAATATAGGGTAGAGGGAGTGGGTGGGCTGGTGAGTAGGGGGAGGGGGGAATTGGATAGGATGTTTTTAGAGCAGAAACCAGGAAACCAAATAACATTTGAAATGTAAATAACAAAAATACCTAATAAAAAAAGAAAGTAAAAAAAATTAAGGCATTTACCTATATTTGAGGAAATACTCCAATCATGGCTCTTTAACATAGCTGCAGATAGCTATATGCAAATATAGCGTAGTGTCTGACTGTTCACCAGTTTGGACAGACTTGGTATCCAGCAGGACAGATTCTGTTCCCTCTGCAAGGACAAATTGGAAACGGTAGGCTACTCATTTGGAGAGAATCCAGGAAATTCAAATACAGTTTTTTTTTTTCTATTTGGGAATACATTATAAAGGAGTCAAATAGAGACCATGTGGTCTATCAGTAACTGGATACTGGAGAACAAAAGGTGGCTGACATCTTTCTTCCAGCAAGCCCACACCCTTCTCTGCCTTTGCCTTTGCCTTTGCTCTGCATGATTTCTTCAGCCCTCCTTTCTTGGCTCAGTAAACTCCAGACCAGGAAATAAATCCAGCCTTGCATACCTCCTTCTTAGTTGACTTTCTGGAGTAAAGGTCTCCCAGACTACCAGTGGCAAAATTAACCCCCAACAGCGAATAATACTGTTTTCATTTTATAACACTGGGCCAGTTTTGTGTTGTGATTGTTTAATGCCCTTACCCTACCCTCCCCCACAAACTCCATATGTTGGTCAGTCACACATTCACTGTTTAGGATTCTGCAGCAGCTGCTATATCATTAAGTTAACTTTTTTAAAAGAAGTTTTTCTTTTTTTAAAGAAAGTCATTTAAAGTTAAATACGTGAATATTTTTCCACATAGTATGAACATATAACCAACCCAGTTCTTAGTTTAACACTCAGTTGCAGTAAAGACCATTACAACTCACCCTCTGAGTTTGAACTGATGAGAAATTGTCAATGATCAATGTGATATGTTAATGAAGGGAGTAATGTTCTATGATGTGTTAATTAGAACTTGTCAAGAGAGCAGATGGGAGGGAGTCTATCTGAAATGCCATGTCACTCATCACCCCCTTCTTACATAGCACTTACGTAGCACTTACATGAGCTTGCTTCTATTCCAATAAGTAGTGAGAGAAACAGACTCATTTCATGTTGGAAGAGTGAGTCACCCTATTATCTCTATTTGCCATAGCAACTAATGCCGCTTTTATGTAATAGATGACCAACAGAAATTAGGAATTTCTCACCGTTACTGACTTCAAATATTACTTTACATGATTTTTTTTACATGGTGTAGCATGTCTTCTTTTTTTTCTGAATAAAGCCAATGACCTTTCCACATCAAAACTGCACCATGTTGCGTACATGTGTCTTTGCAACCAGTAGTCCTGTCCCAGTGCATCCACTATGATGGAGACACATGAGACACAGACACATGAGACTTTTTTATTAGATATATTCTTTATTTACATTTCAAATGTTGTCCCCTTTCCTGGTTTCCCCCCTCCCCAGACAATCTCATAAGCCATCTCCCCTTCCCCAATCAACCCTCTCCCACTTCCCTGTCCTATACTACAGCATCAAGTCTTTCCAGGATCAAGGGCCTTTCCTCCATTTGGTGTCTAACAAGACCATCCTCTACTGCCTATGTGTCTGGGGCCATGGGTAACTCCATGTGTACTCTTTAGTTGATGGTTTTGTCCCTGGGAGTTCTAGGAGTACTGGGTGACTCATATTGTTGTTCCTCCTAGATTTTTTTTTTTTTTTTTTTTTTTTTTTTTTGGTTTTTTTGAGACAGGATTTCTCTGTATAGCCCTGGCTGTCCTGGAGCTCACTCTGTAGACCAGGCTGGCCTTGAACTCAGAAATCCGCCTGCCTCTGCCTCCCAAGTGCTGGGATTACAGGCGTGCACCACCAACGCCCGGCTCCTAGATTTTTTTTAATAGTAAATGTGTCGTCTCTTCCTTACCACAATGCCTCGACTGCCGTGATCTGTAACCCGGTGGAAATTATAGTTTATTTGTGAAAGAAAACCTCCCGTGGTCTTCTAGAGAATTAATTGTTCTTAGCTTTCCTGGCAGGAGTGGTTTCTCACTTATCAGTTTTAGATGTGTTTAAGACAGGTGAAATATCCATTCCTCTGTTGAGGGACATCTGGGTTCTTTCCAGCTTCTGGCTATTATAAATAAGGCTGCTATGAACATAGTGGAGCATGTATCCTTATTGCATGCTGGGGAATCTTCTGGGTATATTCCCAGGAGTGGTATGGCTGGGTCCTCTGGAAGTATCACGTCCAGTTTTCTGAGGAACCGCCATACTGATTTCCAGAGTGGTTGTACCAGCTTGCATTCCCACCAGCAGTGGAGGAGTGTTCCTCTTTCTCCACATCCTCGCCAACACCTGATGTCTTCTGAGTTTTTAATCTTAGCCATTCTGACTGGTGTGAGGTGAAATCTCAGGGTTGTTTTGATTTGCATTTCCCTAATGACTAATGATGTTGAACATTTTTTAAGGTGTTTCTCAGCCATCCGAATTTCTTCAGGTGAAAAGTCTCTGTTTAGCTCTGTACCCCATTTTTGGATAGGGTTATTTGGTTTTCTGGGGTCTAACCTCTGAGTTCTTTGTATACATTGGAAATTAGCCCTCTGTCGGATGTGGGGTTGGTGAAGATTTTTTCCCAATTTGTTGGTTGCCGATTTATCCTTTTGACAGTGTCTTTTGCCTTATAGAAACTTTGTAATTTTATGAGGTCCCATTTGTCTATTCTTGCTCTTAGAGCATAAGCAATTGGTGTTCTGTTCAGGAATTTTTCCCCTGAGCCAATGTCCTCAAGGGTCTTCCCCTTGAGGGAAGAAATGTGGTATATATACACAAAAAATGTGGTATATATACACAATGGAGTACTATTCAGCCATTAGAAACAATGAATTCATGAAATTCTTAGAGAAATGGATGGAGCTGGAGAACGTCATACTAAGTGAGGTGACCCAGTCTCAAAAGAATACCCATGGTATACAGTCACTGATAAGTTGATATTAGCCTAGAAGCTTGGAACACCAAAGGCATAAATCACATATCAAGTGATGTCTCACAAGAAGAAAGGAGTGGACACTGGTGCTAGAATGGACCAAAACATCATTGTGGGGGAGTACAAGAACAGTGAGGGGGGAGGGGGTGGATGAGGGAGCAGGGGGAGGGAAAAGGGCATGGGGGACTTTTGGGGGTGGGGAACCAGAAAAAGGGAAATGAATTGTAAATATAGAATATATCCAATAAAAATAATCTGGAGTGTAAAAAAGGGTTAAATAAAAGGAAGGAATATAAAAAATAAAAATAAAATTTATTTTATAAATGCAGAAAAATAATGTTATATACATACAATATATTTTCAGTCAATAAAAATTTTTAGACTTTTTTATTTTCAAAAGAAAAAAGACAGGTGAAATAGTCTCCTCACTATAACAAATACAGAACAAATATATAACAAATAATGGACTTTTCCTTATCATGAGCATGGTGTGCTGAGATCACAGCTCAGCTCAAGAGGGCTGCAACCTTCCCATTGGGGTTTTGCAGTGGTGAACACAAGGCGGTTTGCGGTTATGGGGATAGGCTTAGGTCTCACAGTTCCCATGATTCTCACACTAGGATTTCTGATGTGATCTTTCTCCAAGTTCATAGACACAATGCAGTAAGGAGCTCGGAGGAAGCATGATGATTCCACATCTGTGCCTGAAAATAAGCATGGAAGATACACCAAAGGTTTAACCTACCTTGGCCCTTCCTTCACTGTTTATTAAAATACCAAGAGACTTAGAGGGAGAAATGTCCTAGACCTCCTCAAGTTTTCTTTAAATTTATTTTTTTATTATGGATATTTTCTTGATACTCTGTTTTCCATGAAAAATTAAGAAATTGGCTATGTCATTTGAGTCATGGCCCCAGTTCAGCATTCTTGTTCCTAATTCAAATATCATATTTTGTAATATTTCTTAGAAATCAAAGTCCCCATGGCAGGGGAAATCCAATCTACAAAGCAAACATGTCTTCCACAACAGTGTCACAAAGGCCTTCTTTTTAAAAAAAATTAGATATTTACTTTATTTACATTTCAAATGTTAACCCCTTTCGATGTTACCTCACTGAAAACCCCCTATCACATCCCCCTCCCCGTTTACCCCTCCCCCCACTTCCTCATAGGAGACTTGCAATTCCCTATTATGGGGAATCGAACCTTCACAGGACCAATGGTCTCTCCTCTCATTGATATCCGAAATGGCCATCTTCTGCTACATATGTAGCTGGAGCCATGGGTCCCTCCATGTGTACTCTTTGGTTGGTGGTTTAGTCCCTGGGAGTTCTGGGGGTACTGGTTGGTACATATTATTGTTCCTCCTGTGGAGCTGCAAACCTCTTCATCTCCTTGGGCCCTCTCTCTAGCTGCACCATTGGGGACCCTATTTTCATTCTATTGTTTGGCTGTGAGCCATGGGTGTTTTGCTCCACTTTCCAATAAGGATCAAAGTATCCACACTTTGGTCTTTCTTCATCTTGAGCTTCATGTGGTCTGTGGGTTGTATCTTGGGTATTCTGAACTTTAGGGCTAATATCCACTTATCAGCGATTGCATAGCATGTTTGTTCTTTTGTGATTGTGTTACCGCACTCAGGATGATAGTTTCTAGCTCTATCCATTTGCTTAAGAATTTCGTGAGTTTGTTGTTTTTAATAGCTGAGTAGTACTCCACTGTATAAATGTACCACATTTTCTGTATTCCTCTGTTGAGGGACATCTGGGTTCTTTCCAGCTTCTGGCTATTATAAATAATGCTGCTGTGAACATAGTGGAGCATGTGTCCTTATTACATGTTGGAGCATCTTCTGGGTATATGCCCAGGAGTGGTATAGCTGGGTCCTCACAGTGCTATGTCCAGTTTTCTGAGGAACCGCCAAACTGATTTCCAGAGTGGTTTTACCAGTTTGCAATCCCACCAGCAATGCAGCAGTGTTCCTCTTTCTCCACATCCTCTCCAGCATTTGCTGTCCCATAAAATACTATTTATTTACTCATACTTTATCTCACATGTCAAGGAAAACACAGTACTATATCTGTCAGTAGAAGTGCCATCCATTTGAAATGTGAATACAAAGTAGGATTCTATCATTTCCTTATTGTCAGCCTGGTGACAATTGAGAGCCCATACATGCTTCTCCCTTACAAAGTCAGGCCCTCTGTCCCTTTACAAGCCTACTAGTCATAAAGCAACAATTCTGTTTATCTTTGTACAATTCTATTCTAGAGAAGGGATAGAAACTCTGGGAAGACTTCTAAAAATTTCAGTTGTGAGAAATGTTCTTAAGTCAATCTGACCATGTCTCTTTATACCTTTATGATATGAAAATAATGAAGTAAGGTAAAACTATAAAAACAGAATTACAAATGAGCTAAGTCTGTCTCAAACAGAGTGAGCACCCTCAAATAAATAAGTAAGTAAGTATGTAAATAAATAAATAAATAAATAAATAAATAAAATAACAACCAAACATGGGGGTCACAAATTTAATATCCCAACAAATTGGTGGCTCTGGCAAGGGGTATCAGGAACTCCAGGACAGCCTTAACCAACCAAGGGATATAGTAAAGTAGAGACACAAGCAATAGAGCCTGCTACTAGTCTTCTATTTGTCGTTGTTGTTGCTTTTACGAAACTCATGAGGAACTTTATCTCACATGTCAAGAAAAACACAGTACTATATGTGTCAGTAGAAGTGCCATCCATTTGAAATGTGAATACAAAGTAGGATTCTATCATTTCCTTATTGTTTCCTAAGTGTTCAAAGCTGCTAAGCATCCTATTTTTAGGAGATGACCAATATGTGAGTGGCTGTAACAGGATTAGCACATTTGCAGCACTAAGAGTGTAAAGTCTAGTTAGAAATGGCATGAGTTGTAGCATTATTATTTTCATGGTTATATTTTTCTAGGTCATTCAAGCTGCCATCCACGTGTGCATAACAATAAAATTCTCATTTAAAAACAAATGAACAAACAAACCAAACCCAGAGAAACACCCACAAGTGATGGGTGGGAGGAGAGTCCTAATACTCCAAAACTTCACATTTTAGGACATCCCAGCCCTGGGGGGGTGGAGTGCGTGGGGGGGGGGGAGAAGCCATTACTCTGAAAGCTCAGCCTTGGAAAGAATACATGTTTTATTTAATGTCACTGTACCACACTTGATGAAATGTCTTTAGAGCTTAGCATACCTAGAACTATCAAACTTCTCAAGACATTGAAAACTGTTTCTTCAAAACACCTGAGCCAGCGAAACCCAAGCACAGTCATTATTGTAAAAAATAAAATAAAAATAAATGGTCATCTCCTTTGCTGGTCTCAGCATGGTCCCAGGAGACCATCCTTCACCACTCAACTGAGGAAGAGCAGTGTAGAATTTCTGCTTCTGCCCAGCCGTTATTTCCCTTGCCTCCATAACATGTTGGAAATGTCTTATGTGCCTCCTTTATCACATTATCTTTCGCTGGAGTGGACTCTTTGTAAAACTCCTCTTTTCTCTTTGCACTGCTCTTAAGTGCAATCAGTTGCATTTTAGCAACCCAGTGTTTTTTTTTTTTTTAACAAAGCCTTGCCACATGCAGAAACATTTCCCAGACTCATCAAGTCCTCACAAAATTTATAGCAACAGCTGTAAGCACCATAGAATCCAAAGACAAATGAAAACCAAGGAAGAAGTGACAACTGTTTGGAACTGAAAAGGGTTATTAGGGTTCCAGAATGTACAGCAAGAACATCAAATTTTAAATATACAAGTATTTGCTCCTACCAATGGTTTAGCAGAAGAATATTATTTCCTTTTTAACTTACAAACTTTTGGTTGCTGTAAGCCAAGTTGTTGGTACTAGAATCTGATCTGGGAGTGATAGGAAACGTGACTGGAAATGGGGTAGAGGTGTGTGGTCGAGGGTTGCAAAGGTTCCCTCAAGTTGAGCTTGTGTGTGCATACCAAAAGACTCCTTTGAGCACGCAGTTCCTTCCTAGGGTGCTGAAATGGAGGATTCGGCAGATCAAAATAAACAGTGCGTTACACAGTCCAGCCACAGCATGCCAGTGCAGTGCAGTCCTCCTAGGGCCACTCTGAGCAGTGACATAGAATATACTTCTAAAGTATCAGCCATGGAGCCGGAACAATGCCAGCCACTCCAACCATGGCTGCAAAGGACCCAGGTCCAACTCGCAGCACCCACTTGACGGCTCACAGTCCTCTATAACTTCAGTTCTATGGCATGTGACACCCTCTTCTGGCCTCCACAGGAGACACAAGTGCATTCGGTACATATCCATGCATGCCAGTGAATTATTAATATACATGAAATAAGTGACTATTTAAAAAGATTTTTTTAAAGTGTCAGCGAGAACAGAGAACAGTTAACAGGCCATCTGTATTCTTGTCCCAAGAGTCTCCTAGCCAGGGCTTTTGCAATGCACAGTGAGAACTGGGCACATGGCTGAGGAGAGAAAGATAGCTCAGGGGTTAAAATCACTTACTCTTCTTTGAGAGGACCAAGATTCAGGTCCTAGCATCCACATGATATCACAAAACTGCTTGTAATTCACTTCTAGGGCATATGGCACTCCCTTCTGGCCTCGCCAGGCACTGACCGCATGTGCATGGTACACATGTGGACAAACGTTAACACACACATATGCATGAATAAAAATGAACAATTAAAAAAAAAGAATGCCTAAGTGGTTTATAGAAGGCAATACACTGAAACCCCGGGGAAAGAAATTAGATGCCTGCACTGAGATAAAGTGCCATCTATCAGTGACACAAAGTTGGTTGTTGTAAAACGGTGGTCTAGAAAATGTAAAATGGGGCCAAAGAAGCGAATACACTGGCGCTTCAAAGCACGTGAGACTGATGCAGGTCCATTTGTGCTAAAAATCAGTAGCTCAGAGCTGGGCATACCTCTTCCAGACATGAGTCAAGGAAGGGCTCCTCTAGACCAACCAAAGAGCAGCCATGGCTGCAAGGCTCTGATGAAACTGCTTAGAGAGGTGGAGAGTCGAGAGCATGGAGTACTGTTGAGGCCTTGGACCGCTCTACAGCTTTCTATGTGTCAGTCACAGACCAGCATGTACGGGGTGTGTCAAGCATCTTTCTATGTGTGCGCCTGATATTCAGCTGCAGCTTGTTTTAACTTGGGAGATCTGACAAAGCAGCACCATCTGTCAGCCACTTTATTTACACACAAGTGAAGTTACTCTATTGCCTTGGGTGCTCTGGTTTTATGTGCTTGAGGGGAAGCCACCAGTTCCTTAGTTCACCACCTCTGTCTTACTTTAGGTTCTTTAAAGTTCAGTCATGAGATAAGACATGGGTACCATGATGCTATTAGTGCGGCCCATGCTGCAAAGCAGTAGGGAGTGAGACATATGATTGTAAAAGTACTATGTATTTTTGTGGTACTGTGGGTTGAATTCGGTATGAGCTTGACTACTGAGCCATACCCTTAGCAAAGGCACCCAATGAAAGGAGTGGACAAGCAGGTTGCTGGTGTCTCAATGTCTCTCTGAGTGTGCCCCCATCAAGTCACAGGGAAGCTGGATTGTTTGTTTACTGACTCCAGTAATTCACCGGTGGAAGGCTGGTAGTGTCACCATTAATGGCATCGTTGGCAAGGCATTGGCAGCATTAACGCCCTTTGCATTTGTAGGTGGCCATGCAGGTGGCAGAACCATCTCTTCTCTATGGAAAAAGGCTCCAGGTGGAGTCACAGCTGAAGAGAAATGAGCGGGCACGGGAGTCCCTTCAGATGCCGTGAATCCAGACACTGGTTAAGAAGAGAGTTGGGCATCAAAGCATTTTCTGTCCACTCAGAGATAGCCTGTCACAGGGTGAATCTCTTTAAACAGTAAAAACGGCAACTTTTCCCTGGTTTCTACATGAAAAGTTTGTTCCTATAGACAAAGGAACTAAGAAACTTGGAGTTTGTTTATTTTTTTTAAAATAAATTTTGTAGACCCAAACTTCCCACGGACATTCTCTCTTCTTACTGAAAGACCCCTTACTGCTATTGGAGAGTAAACCTGGAAAGAAACCAGCATGCTTATTGCGCTGGCAATTGAAGTATGTAAAATAACAACTGTTTGGCTTGGATCCCATAACGAACACATGGAAATAGTTCAATTTTTCTTATTATTTTTTTGCACTAATCATTGCTCTGGACAATTACCAATTTGGAAACACTCAAAGATGAATTCTTTCTGATGAACAGCATAGATGCCAAAGACTGAAAATGTGAATTTGGCCAAGGTTAAAGCCCTGGGAACACACAGGAAGACTGCGAGGGAAAGCTCTTCCGCAGCTTTACAGATGCAACAGGACCACAATTGGTCATTCCTGTCAATAGAAATGTAGGAGCATGCCTCTCCTGCGCCTTACGGTCGATTGAGTGCAGGTCCCATCCCTTCTCCAAGGGAACTTGTTTTGAACAGTTACCATGACATAATTTGCATGTAGGATTAGACTGTTGACGAAGATGTTCATTCATGGGGTGGAGGCTGCCATGACTCTAAATCCTGGAATGAACCAGAACAGCCTTTAATGAAGAAGTAAGGCGATATCTTCTTCTCCACATTGCTGAAAGTCACTACATCATTTTTCCAGTTGAAAATGAACTTGAAGTGTGCCTTTATGCATAGAAATGAGTATACAATGAGACTCTATAAATATGATTGTAATTTTCTTAAAGTGAGCAATGGTAAAAACCACAAGGAGTAGAATAAGACAGTGTGCCTTTCCAAAATGAAATAGATACAGACATAGAAAGATTTGAGGATGTTAAAATTTTAATGACATTGAGAAAACTTACATATAATTTTTTTTGTGTGTGTTTTATATGTATGGGTATGTACACTTTAGTAAATCCACTTCTAAATGCACTGGCAAAGTTTCAGTGAAAAACAAAATATTCATTATGCTACTCTTATTTTTATTTGTATATATAAAGTATTTAGTATTTCTAAGTATTTGTTATCCCAAGGAGAAAGATTGAGACGGATCAAGATAATGATGAGTCATCTTACTTTACAAGAATTATTTCATGCATTCTTATAATTATTGAAGTTGTTACTTAATTATTACTTGTTATAATAATAAAAGAATAAATTTGATGAAAATTGTTTTCAAAAGGAAAAGTTTATAGTAAGATGCACTGTGTTTGGTTAGAACATATTTATTAAGGTGATATTTTCTTATACTTACTATAATGAATTAAAATCCCATTGTTCAAAATGTCCAAAGACATCCCCAGGCAGCTGCTGAAATGCATACCACGAGGCCCCACCTAAGACCAGCCAAACCGTGTGCTCAGCTAACATGATCCCCAAGTGAATCCCAGGCTTGTTACAGATACATTCCTATGAAACAGAAAGGATCTTGTTTTATGTTACAATTGTAGAAAAATAAACCATTTTAAGAGGAAAATGTTTCAGTTAAATTTTTTCTTAGTATTTGGAAAAAAAACACTTTAATGTTTTTCAAATATAAAAGATAATGTATAGAAATAAGCTTTTCACAAAATTAACTTTTAAAATGGGAAACAGAAATCCAAAAATTTTCAGTACATAAAGAAATAAAAGAAAATGTCATTTACCTATTTTAAGAAAGTTCGAGCCATCTTTGTAAATTATGGTATTTTCCTTCTACATTCCCACATCCTACGTGGAGAGTCAGCCAAGTCCAGATGTCTTGAGTCCTTATTCCCAGGGAATGCAATCAAGAACAACATGGAGAAGCAGCCACATATGGCATGAGCTGACACTCTGCAGAAGGTGTAAGTTCCTGCTTCCAATAACACAAGCCCAATCCCATCACCCTTACAAGCTCTCAGAACAATCCCACTGGGTCTTCTAATAGCATCCCTCAACAGAAACTCCCTGGACCAGGGGTGATTCTGTTTCTAGCAATTCCTTAATGCACGAGCATGCTTGGCCTGTGCTTCTCCTCATACCACCATTAACATAAGGGAGTGCTTCTGTTGTCCTGGCAACCAGAAGCAACACACTATTGCTCCTGTTGCCTGTGATCCTGCTTTAGTTTCTGTTGTTCTTTTAGATCCTCAAATGTTGTGGTCAAATTAATAAATGCTTTTTCAATTAGACTCCCTCTGACTATGTTGTCTCTTTAACTTATTTTACATTTATTAATACATTTATTGTATATCATACCATGTAATATAAGGATATTTTCATACATATGTACATTGCTTGTTGATTTTATCCTCCCTACTTCTCCCTCCACCATTTGTCCTCTCTTCTTACCTGATGTCTTGCTTCTACAATCATGATGTGTGTGTGTGTGTGTGTGTGTGTGTGTGTGTGTATGAAAGAAAACAGTTTCTGAGATTCACTTAATTATTACTCAAAACAGCCAGCTCAGTAACTTTCTCACCCTTTGATGTGTCTTTCCAAGATATTCTATTCGCAAGACAATTTGATTTTGGAACTTTCCTCACCTGTCTTGCCTTCTTTTGTTCCCAGTTAAGTTAAATCTGATACCCTCCATTATTATTGCTACTTATGATAAGTTATATGGAAGTAAATTAGGTGCCCAGTCCTATATCTTTTTCATTAATTAATTGTTTTACACTTCATATTTTATTCTCCCCACACCTATCCACTCAAACTGCTCCACATCCCACACCTCCCCCCCACACCCTGTCTTCACGTGGATATCCCCACTCCCCACTCCACCTGACCTCTAAACTCCCTGGGGCCTCCAGTCTCTTGAGGGTTAGGTGCATCATCTCTGAATGAACACAGACCGGGCAGTCCTCTACTGTATGTGTGTTGGGGGCCTCATATCAGCTTGTGTATGCTGCCTGATTGGTGGTCCAGTGTTTGAGAGATCTCGGGGATCCAGCTTAATTGAGACTGCTGGTCCTCCTACAGGGTCGCCCTTCTCCTTAGCCTCTTCCAGCCTTCTCTAATTCAACAGTTCACTTCTGTCCATTGGTTGGGCATCTGTATCTGACTCTTTCAGTTGACTGATGGGTCTTCTGGAGTATGGCCATGCTAGGTCCCTTTTTGTGAATGTTTCATGGCCTCAGTAATAGTGTCAGGCCTTGGGACCTCCCCTTGAGCTGGATTCCACTTTGGGCCTTCTTTTCCTCAGGCTCCTATCTATTTCCATCCCCATCATTCTTTCAGAGAGGAACAATTATGGGCCAGAGTAGTGACTGAAGGATGGCCCCTCTCTCCCTTATTTGATGCCCTGTCTTCCTGTGGGAGGTGGGCTCTATAATTTCTCTCTCCCTACTGTCAGGCATTTCATCCTAGGTTCCTCCTTTTGAGTCCTGTGAGTCTCTCACCTCCCAGGTCTCTGAAAGCAATCAGAAGAGGGGAGGGAGAGAAGGCCCTGGGAGGAAAAGTGGATAGGAAGAGATGAGGGGGTAGAGGGGGGCAGTGAAGGGGAGAGGGGAACCTAATCTGATATTGGGTGAGGGAAAAGGACTGAAGCCCTGAGGTCCAGCAGAAAGACTAGAAACTGGCAACCTCAGGAGATAGGAGGTTGGGGGGACCCAATCCTGTATCTTAAAATCTTGTTTTGATTTGCTTTCAGTAGTGGCTGCATGCTGCAGTCCTCTCAATTATTCTAAATACTAACATTTGGGTTCCACTTCCAGAGAGTCAATGTAATTGGCTTGTTAGGTAGCCTGGGCGGGGCAATTTTAAAGCCTTATTGAGTGGTTCTAATGTAGCCCAGTTTGGAAAGCACACTAGGCCAAGTTTTTCAAGTCGACCTGTTCATTTGGTCTTTCTAAACATTTAACAAAGGCAAATTATGAATGGACCCTTCCCTTGAAGGTTTTCTGTCAATCTGTTCAGCCCTTCTTCCTTTTCTTCCATTTTCCTTCTGTTATTATCCTCCAGTGCTCTGGGCATGTGTCACAGAGATGCTGAAACTCTCTAGGCTATGCAGGAAGTAGGAGAAAGACCAAGTGCATGTTGTCTCCCACCATGTCACAAATATATCTTCTTGTGAGAGAATCTTTTCTACTTTCAAGTTCCTAGGGATAGTCTAGCTTGTGGAGTTAGTTACTGTAGCCTCTTTCCATCCAGCACAGGGATGAATAGTTTTCTGCCATAGCAAAATTCTGAAGTGTCCCACCATTCCATATAGCATATCAATTAATCCACCACTTCTGTAACAATTAACTAGTTCGGTAACTAGTAAAATTTCATTTGAATTTTCAAGTCGACCTGTTCATTTTGTTTTTCTAAGCATTTAACAAAGGCAAATTATGAATGAACCCTTTTGTTTTTTGAAAGGAGGCTGAGGCAATGGCTCAGACAATAAAATGCAGGTGGACCCAAATTTATATTACGAGAACATGTACTAATACAAAGCCAGGTATGGTGGAGAAAAGCTGTAATTCCAGCTTGAGGTGAGTGAGCTATATGGATCTCAAAAGTTCATTGCCCTGCCAGCTAGCAAGTGTAGCAGAATCAATAAGCCTCAAGTTTCGTAAAAGACCATTTCCAAAGAAAAGTAATTACATTTAATTGAAAATTTAAAAGTAGAGAATGGTCAAAGAAAGACACATGATACCAGCCTCTGGCCTCCTCCTATACACAGCTGTGCATGTGCACGAACAGACACATGTGCACACCCATATTAACAAGTACATGAGACACACACACAAGCAATACAACATACTCACAAACACCCAAAGGACTTAGGGTTGTTTTTGTGGCAGTGATGTCTTACTTACTTGTATATTGCTGTGATAAGCACCATGCCCAAGGCCATTTATAAAAGTTTATTTGGGACTTAACAGTTTCAGAAGGTGAGTCCATGACCATTATGGTGGGGAGGATGGCAGGAGAAGGGTAGAGTCTGGCACCAGAGCAGAAGCTGAGAGTTCACACCTTGATTCACAACCATGAGGCAAAGAAACCTAAGATGGAATAATGTGGGTTTTTGAAATTACAAAACCTATGCCCCCAGGGGTATGCCTCCTCCAACAAAGCCATACTTCCTAATTATTCCCAAACAGTTTGACCAACTGGAACCCAAATATTCAAATATATGAGCCTAACAAAGACATACGGCATATGGTTTTCTCAATGCAAATTTCGAAGGTTCCTTCCTCTCCTGTATCTATGGCTGATCTTCAAGAACAATAGTTCTAATATGCAGCACCCATTTTCTTGGAGGGAGCAAAGGCTGTGCCTCATTTTGAGATATGTGTTATCAGTCATTTGCTCAAGATCTGCTGTTTGGAGTAGCCCCTTTCACACTGAAGGGAGATAAGGGATCTTCCAGCAGTATGGAACTGCAGATGGGTGCTGTGTTCTGAATTGGACCTTGGAACAAATTCTCCAAATCTTTGCTGTCCTAAGTGTAGTTTGTGGATCAAAGACTCAACATCACCTGGGAGTTTTGAGAAAACCAGAATTCTGGGATTTTCTCCAGATTTTATTTTAAAAAAATTGAGATGTCTCATTCTATAAAATTCATCTTTTCAAAGGATGTGATTTCAATGGGGGTTTCTTGTCTTGGCAACATGGGAGAGTGTCACCACTAATCCCAGAATATTGTCAGAATTCCCAAAAAATAAATCATGAATTTGTAGTCATTTCACACTTCCCATCTCCTAGGCAACTGTTAATCTATTGTCTATTCTGGATCTGCCATATAAATGCATATGAATTTCATGTTATAGAAATGCTAAATACAGTCATGTAATGGGATTTAGTCATGTAATGGAATGTCATTGGTGCTTTATATTTTACAACTAGATAATATCTCTTATGACTTTACCAGATTTTCTTTGTTTGTTTATTAGCTTCTGGGTATTTGGATTGTATTGACATAATTGCCTGTTATAAAAATGATGCTGTTATGTATACTCAAGTAGAAGATTTTGTGCATATATTTACAATTTATTGTGCACATTCCTAGGAATGAAACTGCTTGGTATTATTTTGACCATATGCTTAACATCTGAGACAGTGTTCTGAGTGGCTATACCACTGCCAGTTGCTCTCAGCAGTGAACAGGTTCTGTTTTCACAGCCTCTTCAACACGAGGCACAAGATTTTTAGCATCACCACTGTAGCTTTCTTAATTTCTTTTCAATTGTTGTGATAAAACACCACGACCAGGGCAACTTATAAGATAAAACATTTAATTGGGATTACAGTCTTTGATGATTACAATCCATGACAGCAAAGCAAAGGCATAGTGATAGGGACAGTGGAAAGCTAACGTCTTGGTCCCTCTTAAAGGAGACAGAACGCACAGAGAGAGAACACTGGGATGGCCCAGGGAGTTCTGAAACCTCAGAGCCAGGTCCCATTGCCACACCTCCAAGTAGGCCACACCTTCTCATTCTTCCCTAAACAGGTCCACCAACTGCAACCAAGTATTTGAATATTTTAGCCTAAGAGGTCCATTCTCAATCAAATCATCAGATAAGCTGATTGGACAGCTTATAATGTGACATCATTATAATTTGAACTGGTGTTTTCCAAGCAACTAATGATTTGGTCCATTTTTCAGATTTATTGCTCATTTTTATATATTCTTTGCAGACATGTAAATGACTTTTTATTTACTTGTCTTGCATCATTGTGTTATAAGTCACTATATATTCCAAATACTATACTCTTACCAGATTATATGACATGCAAATATTTTATATGATATGCAAATATTTTTCACATTCTGTAGGTTGACTTTTTACTTTTCTGAAGGCACCATGAGTAGTGCAGTTTTCATTTTCACAATATTCAGTTTGTCCATTTTCCCCTTGGTTGTTTACATACCAAGGGTCATGCCTAAGAAACCATACCTAACTGAAAGGTCATGAATGATTGTTTCTATGTTCTTTGCTAAAAGTATTTTTTAAACTTTCCATATGACATATGAAACTATCATGGTTTTCTCCTTTCCCAAAACCTCTCATCCTCTCTGCCTTCCTTCCCACCTACTTCATGTTTGCTCATTCTCTCTCTCTCTGACTGTCTCTGTCTCTGTCTCTGTCTCTGTCTCTGTCTCTGTCTCTCTCTCTCTCTCTCTCTGTGTGTGTGTGTGTGTGTGTGTGTGTGTGTGTGTGTGTGTCTGGCCCTCACTTTCTCCAAAGAAAGAAATAACAAAAATTGAAAACTGAAACAAGTAAAACCGAAGTATTATAACTTTATCTTAATACAGAATTCTAAATACATAGTACTATGAGTTACTTTTTAAATGATGTGATGTAGATTCGACGTTCATCATTTTCGCATCCTTTCACAAAAGCATCATTTCTTGAACAGGCCAGTTTGCCTCATTACATTGTCCTGACAACAGTGTCACAAATCTAAGTGTGTAGGTTTATTTTCGAACTGTCGATTTTATTCCATTGATTAATTTATACATTTTTATGCCATGCTGCTTTCTTTACTCTAACTCTGTTGTACGGTTTAAAATCAGAGGCATTGGTTCCCCAATTGTCTTCCTTTTCAAAATTGGTTTGTTTTTATATTTATTTTTAACTGATAAAAGTAAATATGTACATATTAATATGATGGTATGTGGATTTTTCCATCCATGCCCACATTGTGTAATGCTTATATCAATCAAATTAAACCTATCTCCTCCACCAGTTATCACATTTTGTAGTTAAAACTTCCAAGATACTAGCCTTCTGAATGCATGGAGAAGCCCTCATCTACCACCGTGGCACCCTGGATGGGCTTGGTCTCCGGAGCTGAACTGCACAGCACATGGGTGTTATGTACAGCCAGCATAGAGCAGCAGCAGCCAGTGTTTTTCCTGACATCCAGTGCCACTGCCATCCCAGATGGCAAGATGACAGGAAGTCATTCTATGGATGAAGTTTGTTCCATTTTATATATGCACCACAGTTCTATTACCCAGAAAAAGTACAGAATACCCAGGATAAGTTCCACAGAACTCCATGAATGGTAAACAAGGTGAAGAGCCCGAGTGATGATGCCTCAATCAATCCCACCTGGGAGGGGGAAGAGAGCAATCACAGGAGGGGGAAAAAGGGGGGTCCTGGTCGGGAAAGGGGATAGGGAGGGGAAAAGGAAACATTCTCAGGTATTGGGTGGGGAAAAGGACTGAAGCCCTGTGAGCCAGGAATTAATGGAATTAGGCAACCTCAGGAGGTAGGAGGTGGGGGAATCCTCCAGAATGTACCACAGACCTGGCAGGTAAGAGACTCTCAGGACTCAGAGGGACCTTAGATGAAATGCCCTACATTGGAGATAATGTGTAGAGCCCACATGTAGGTGAAAGAGGGGGCATCAAGTGAGGGATGGGGTTGCCATCCCACAGTTAAAAGCTCTGACCCATAATTGTTCCTGTCTGAAAGAACTGCAGGGACAAAATGGAGAAGAGCCTAAGGAAAAGGAGGTCCAGCAACAGGCCCAAAGCGGGATCCAGCTCAACAGGAGGCCTCAAGTGATCCCCTACTACTGAGGCTATGGAATGCTCACAAAAAGGGGGCCTGTCATTGCTGCCCTCTAAAAGACCCAACAAGCAGCTGAAAGAGTCAGATGCAGATATTTAAGCCCAACCAAATAGACAGAAGCTGGTGGCCCCTGTGGTTGAATTAAGAAAAAGCTGGAAGAAGCTGAGGAGGGTGACACTGTAGGAGGACCAGCAGTTTCAATTAACCTGGACCTCTGGGATCTCTCAGACACTGAGCCACCAACCAGGCAGCACACATGAGCTGATATGAGGCCCCCAACACATATAGAGCAGAAGACTGCTGGGTCTGGGTTCAGTTAGAGAAGATGTACCTAACCCTCAAGAGACTGGAGGCCCCAGAGAGTGGGGAGGTCTGCAGGGGTGGGGTGGGGTGGGAGGAGGTATGGGATGTGGAACGGTCATGGGGAGGACCAAGAGGAGGATAAAATCAAGAGTGTAAAAAGAAGATTAAATAAAATTTAAAAATATATATTTTTGAATGGTAGTATGTGTGTGTGTGTGTGTGTGTGTGAGAGAGAGAGAGAGAGAGAGAGAGAGAGAGAGAGAGAGAGAGAGAGAGAGAGGAAGAGGAGGAGGAGGAGGAGGAAAAGGAAGAAATGATGGAAAAGTGAGGAGATGGGAGAGGGAGAATCAGGGGTTGACCTTGCACCACAATGCATGTGTGCATGTCAGAGGAAAACTTTCAGGAGCGGATTCTCCCCTTTTATCATGAGTTCAAGGGATCAAACTCAGGCCATGAGGCTTGCTTTTATTGCTCGTCTATTTCACTGACTCATATGTACATTTCCTTTGTCCATCGACATTACAGGCATGAGGTCATTTCCATTTATCAGCTATGAACAATAATGCTCCAATAAAGACAGCAGTGCAGCCATCTCATATGTTGATTTCTTTTCTTAGGTTATAAATCCAGAAATGGGACTGTTGGAGGATACGGTATCTCTCTTCCATTTTCTACATAGTCCCAGCAGTCTTGCTATGTTTAGCTGTTTGTTTGTTTGTTTGTTTTAAATTGGATATTTTCTTTATTTACATTTCAAGTGTTTTCCCCTTTCCTGGTCTCCCCTTTGGAATTCCCCATCCCATCACCCCTACTCCTGCCTCTATGTGAGTGCTTCCCCACCCACGCACATACTCACTCCCCTCTTCCTGCCCTGATATTCCTCTACACTGGGACATTGAATACCCTAGGCCAAAGGGCCTCTCCTCCCACTGATGTCCAACAAGGTTCACAGACCATATTGAAGCCCAAGAAGAAGGAAGACCAAAGTGTAGATGCTTTTGTGCTTCTTAGAAGGGCAAACAAAATACTCACAGGAGGAAATATGGAGACAAAGTGTGGAGCAGAGACTGAAGGAAAGGCCATCCAGAGAATGCCCCACCTGGGAATCCATCCCATATATAGTTACCGAATCCAGACACTATTGTAGATGCTGGGAAGTGCTTGCTGACTGGAAACTGATATGACTGTCTCCTGAGAGGCTCTGCCAGAGCCTGACAAATACAAAGGCAGATGTTTAGTCTTTTTAATAACACCCAGGGTGTCTCTTTCCAGTCCCTTTGTATATCTACAACATTATAGTACTGGCTTATTAATTTCTATAAAAAAACAAAACATCTGGGATTTTGGTAAGCAGTATGTTTAATCTGGAGATCACTGTGTCAACAAAATTAAGGGTTTCGGTCTATAAGCTGGACTTTTTAAAAAATTTTTATTGGATATATTCTATATTTACATTGTTTCCCTTTTTCTGGTTTCCCACCCCCCCAAGGTCCCACATGCCCTTTTCCCTCCCCCTGTTCCCCCATCCACCCTTTCCCACTTCCCTGTTATGGTATTCCCCTACACTGATGTTTTGATCCTTTCCAGAACCAGTGTCCACTCCTTTCTTCTTGTCAGACATCATTTTGTTTGTGGATTGTGTCTTTGGTGTTCCAAGATTCTAGGCTAATATCCACTTATCAGTGAGAGCATACGATGGGTATTCTTTTGAGACTGGGTTACCTCACTTAGTATGATTCTCTCCAGCTCCATCCATTTTCTAAGAATTTCATGAATTCATTGTTTCTAATGGCTAAATAGTACTCCATTGTGTATATATACCACATTTGTTGTATCCATTCCTCCATTGAGGGACATCTGGGTTCTTTCAAGCTTCTGGCTATTATAAATAAGGCTGCTATGAACATAGTGGAGCATGTATCCTTATTGCATGCTGGGGAGTCTTTTGGGTATACGTCCAGGAGTGGTATGGCTGGGTCCTCTGGAAGTATCAAGTCCAGTTTTCTGAGGAACTGCCAGACTGATTTCCAGAGTGGTTGTACCAGCTTGCAGTCCCACCAGCAGTGGAGGAGTGTTCCTCTTTTTCCACATCCTCGACAACACCTGATGTCTCCTGAGTTTTTAATCTTAGCTATTCTGATTGGTGTGAGGCGAAACTCAGGGTTGTTTTGATTTGCATTTCTCTGATGACTAATGATGTTGAACATTTTTTAAGGTGTTTCTCAGCTATCCAAATTTCTTCAGGTGAAGTCTTTGTTTAGCTCTGTACCCCATTTTTTGATAGGGTTATTTGTTTTTCTGGGGTCTAACTTCTTGAGTTCTTTGTATACATTGGATATTAGCCTTCTGTCAGATGTAGGGTTGGTGAAGATCTTTTCCCAATTTGTTGGTTGCCGATTTGTCCTTTTGACAGTGTCTTTTGCCTTGCAGAAACTTTGTAATTTTATGAGGTACCATTTGTCTATTCTTGATCTTAGAGCATAAGCTATTGGTGTTCTGTTCAGGAACTTTCCCCCTGAGCCAATGTCCTCAAGGGTCTTTCCCAGTTTCTTTACTATAAGCTAGACTTTTTTTAACCACTGATCTAGTCTTTGATTTTCATCTACAATGATTTAGAATGTCCATTGATAAGTTTTATGCTTCTTTTGATAATATTTTTCTTTTTGTGCTGTAAATGGAATTATATTAATTTTTAATCAGTGGCCTGGCATCTTAAAACTCCATACTCAGCAAGACCACTATTTTTATACATAATGACAGTTTAAGAAATACTGCTGTATTGAGAAACTCAATTCAGTGGCATTCTAATACAATGTTCCCTTATCCTGATGCATAAAGCTGTTAGCTATCCATTAAGGACTTGAGGCAGCATTCTAACAAAAACAGTATCCAAAGCTAAGCCACTTAAAGGTTTTAAGTAAGGGGGAACAATTGGAGAATACAATAAGAGTGCTTTAATTTACAAGCAGCAGTGATTTACTATTAAATAGCCACTTAATTTAGGATGCTATGATGCTACCTTTTTCCAAATTAAATGAATAAGTCAGCCATTTGGAATAATCATATTGATAACTTTTGACACTCCACTTTTAAATGTATTTTCATTATTAGCATCAAAATTCACAGTACGTAGACCCCATAATGAGTTTGCTTCTTAAACCCCTTTTTTGTGTTCAATTTCCAGTATGATGTCAATCAACCCCATGATGTTGAACAAAATATTTAGTGTTTCTAACTTAGTAAGTCTACTGAGCAATGACAGAACTGAAAAGATTTATTTAATGTCTTCCTTTTTTGACTCTACCTTAGATTTGTACTATGGCCATTCAATTTTATGAACTATGTATTATTGTGTCAAGTAGAATTTATAAGAACTCTGAGACTAAAAGAAATCCTTGAGGTTTATTGTGTCTGTACATAACTATGGATACACCAAATTCAATGCAGCATTTTTGTAAAGTAATAACATTCTCCCTTCTACTGTAGTTTCAGGAAACAGTAGTTGATAAGAAAATTAAATGCAAAATCCCATGAAATCCATTGAAAACAAATTTATCTGTGGAGCACCTCAAATTTACCTATTCTGTTTTATTAACACAACCCCCTCTCCCGATCGCATTCCTGATTTCTAAAAATCTGTATACAAGCACCATGTCAGCACAGAAGGTGGGTGATGTAATGCTGTCCGAAGCAGAAGCAAATGTTTTAGTTTGTAAAATACTGACAAGCACTGAGCCTTTAGTATTCATCATCTTGTGAGTTCTGGAACTAAGTTGTGCCAGCACCAGTGCCTTATAACCCAGCAGAGTGGCTTTATACCCAGGTGAAGGAAAAGTCAAAACAATCACAGCTATACCATAACGGGTAGAGAAACGTGTGACCTACAGGAGGCAAGGAGCGCATGAGTATCATTTCTGAAGCAGTACTTTCTACAAGCAAAGCAAGCATGGGGATTTTATGCCAGGACTGTGTGTATTCTGGGGGTCAGTGAATCTGAAACCATGCTCAGTTTAGCAATATATTAATATTGCTAATATTAATTAATTAAGACTCATTAATATGAGTCTTCTCAGTTCAACATTGTCATTTCAAAAGAAAAGCTAGTAAAAGCACAATTGGGTGAGCTTCACCCAAAGTCACTGAGCACATAAAGTGTTGGACAGAAATTCCTTTGCATATGATCAAATCCCACCACAGTGTTGGCTGAAATTAAAGGAAAGTATACTTTGAGTGCAATATCACAGGAGTCTACACCTGAAAGTGCTTGTCCTGCTCAGCCACTCACACCATGAGACAAAAGAAGAAGCAGACTGATCCAGAATTGCACAAATACTGTGTACTGGGAGTAAGACCACTCGATTCCCCATGGCTGGGTCAGAAGTAAGGGTCTTATACAGTGGTGAGTTCCAAAAATCATTTCATTTAACATGATGTCATTGCTTATCTCATAGCACTAAAGACAACGAGCACATTCCTACAACTGATGACACCAAGGTCACGGAAGACCACTAGACAGCCTCATGGTTGTGTTGTTCATGGTGTTTTGAAAATATACAGGAAAAGTATATTGGCAAAGTAAAATGTTTACCTTCCTTTGCTCAAGATCATCCCATCTCCAAGGACAAGCAAGTCTTTCCAAGCATCTCGATCTCCAAACTCTTCTCATCCCACATAACTGTCCTAACACACAAGCTGCTCAACAAGTCCCAGCAACAGCACCTTCTGGATCCCTGACCCAACAGTGGGGCATAAACACTACAGAACATTTGACTTCCTTATACTCTTATGGGACCTAAATCAATTCTTATCAATACCTCAATAATGTGTGCCATCACCAGTATGTGCTACTTTGACTTTGTATCATCTTTAGCTCTGTCTCATTAGAAACTAAAAGGAAGATTTTTTCCAATTTATTGGTTGCCATTTTGTCCTTCTGACAGTGTCCTTTGCCTTACAGAAACTTTGTAATTTTATGAGGTCCCATTTGTCAA
Source organism: Apodemus agrarius (assembly GCA_964023405.1). Taxonomy (NCBI): domain Eukaryota; kingdom Metazoa; phylum Chordata; class Mammalia; order Rodentia; family Muridae; genus Apodemus; species Apodemus agrarius. The sequence continues at coordinate 44,046,883 of OZ030008.1, read as the reverse complement.
TTCTTGATCTTAGAGCATAAGCTATTGGTGTTCTGTTCAGGAACTTTTTCCCTGTGCCCATGTCCTCCAGGGACTTCCCCAGTTTCTTGTCTATTAGTTTCAGTGTGTCTGATTTTATGTGGAGGTCCTTGATCCACTTGGAGTTGATCTTAGTACAAGGAGATAAGAGTGGGTCAATTCACATTCTTCTGCATATTGACCTCCTGTTGAACCAGCACCATTTGTTGAAAAGGCTATCTTTTTTCTACTGGATGGTTATAGCTCAAGAAGTTAGACACCAAAGAACCCTATTAAAAATGGGGTACAGAGCTAAACAAAGAATTTTTACCAGAAGAAATTTGGATGGCTGAGAAGCACCTTAAGAGATGTTCAACATCATTAGTCATCAGGGAAATGCAAATCAAACAACCCTAAGATTCCACCTCACACCAGTCAGAATGGCTAAGATTAAAAACTCAAGAGACAACAGGTGCTGGCAAGGATGTGGACAAAAAGGAACACTCCTACACTGTTGGTAGGATTGCAAGATGGTACAACAGCTCTGGAAATCAGTCTGGTGGTTCCTCAGAAAATTAAGCATGACACTTCCAGAAGATCCTGGCATACCACTCCTGGGTATATACCCAGAGGATTCCCCTGCATGCAATAAAGACACATGCTCCACTATGTTCATAGCAGCCTTGTTTATAATAGCCAGAAGTTGGAAGGAGCCCAGATGTCCCTCAAAGGAAGAATGGATACAAAAAATGTGGTATATTTATACAATGGAACACTACTCAGCAATTAAAAATAATGAATCATGCAATTTGTAGGCAAATGGTTGGATCTGGAAAATATCATCCTAAGTGAGTAAACTCAATCACAAAAGAATACACATGAAATGCAATCACTGATAAGTGGATATTAATGAGCCCAGAAGCTCTGAATACTCAAGGCACAATTAACAAATCAAAAGATTCCCAAGAAGAAGGAAGGAGAGGACCCTGGACCTGAAAAGACTGGATCCAGTTTTGTAGAAGAGTGCCAGAACAGAGAAATGGTGGTGGTGGTGGTGGGGGTGATTGGGGAATGGGCAGGGGGCGGGGAGAGGACTTATGGGACATATGGTGAGGGGAGAACTGGGAAAGGGGAAAGCCTTCGGAATGTAAACAAAGAATATAGAAAATAAATAAAAAATAAAATAAAAAGAAAAGAAACGAAGAGGAAATTGAGCAAAGATGCATATGCTCTATTAGACTCATCCTGTGGATGATAAAATTTCAAAATTAATTTTCATTTTTGTTTGCATTAATAATTATACAACTGGTTTCATCTTGGCATCTCATACATGTATGTAACATACATGATCATCTTCAGGTTGTTATTATCATATCTTGCTCTTCCTTCCCAGTGTTCCCTATTCCTACCTCCAACCTCCTTCCACCTTCATGAATTATCGCTATTCTTTTACTTTTATTAATGACCAAAAGCAATAGCTATAAAAACCACCTAATGGCTCCCAAGAGTTTGTAATTTCAGCAGTTTGAAGGCTGAAGCAGGAAGATGAAGAATTCAAAACTAGCCTTGGCTACAAAACAAAACCCTGACTCAAAAACATGTTCAGTGTTTATCACAATACAAATTACTTCATGATTTTCCTAGAGTATGTGATAAACATTTTTTAAATTGATATAATGAAAAGGTTTTTCAAAAAAAAAGCAAAAGTTTTCTTTTCAAAAAGTTCTCTAAGATGTCTTAATTGGTTTGAACATGAGTTAAAGCTGCAAAAAGTTAGTAAAGAAAAAACTTTTCAGTGCAACAATCATTTTGATGTTTGGTTTTATGTCACGGGAACAATGTCACAGATGTTACTGGTGCAGTTGGACATGGTCATGGAGACAGTGATGCAGTGTGCAAAAACACTCCGATTACCCCAGGGATTATTTTCTATCACAATCTCAGTTATTTACTAATTTAGCAGCACTTGAGATAGCTTTGCTTGTAAGAAAAGAAATAAAAACAAACAAATCAACAACTTCATACCCCATGAGTATACCTACATGCAGCCCTCTGACCCAAAGCATTCCTTAAAATTATATAAAATGAAACAAAACTCATATATTGTTATAAGATACAAATATCGGCATATAAATCCTATTAGAATTATACCAGTTTATTTGGATCCCCCTAAGAATTCAAATAAAAACTTATTTTCTATAATTTCAGTAAATTAACAATGCTGATTTCACAGCTGCTTTGCCTGATCAAAACATTGTAGATTTATTGTAGAGACATGTAGGATAGTAAAAGAAAGTGGGAAAAGAATAGTTATCAATTAATATAGACCCTTCTTATTTCAAGTCAACTATAAACTTGAGATCATCACACTAAAAGGAAATAAGTGTTGTGAAGCATGAAAATACAGTGCTTGAATTTTATTCATTTAAGTCTTCACTGAGCTGAGAAATTTCCTCAAAAAAATCTAATTGCTTATTTGAATATTTAATACACTTTAATTATTGCAACCAGAGAGAAGGACTAGCTAAAAATGCATTGAGAATCAATACCTAATCAGCTTGAGATTGGGAAAATATTTAATTTGTTTCAGGAAGATCTAATTTTTAAACAATTTTAATTTTATACTTTTTTAGGTATTATGTTTATATTCTGGGATGTGTTGCCAATAAATAATTTAAAGTTGTACCAGCTTTTTTTTTGCCTTTTTTCCCACAGGAATTCTAATAAGAGAATTAATTTTTATAATTATAGTTTGCTAACTGTTAATATTAATTTCACGGCCTAGCTTTTTCTAACCAAAACATTGTAGATTTACTATACAGACATGCAGGGTCATAAAAGAAAGCTGGAAAAGAATAGGAATCAATTAATATACCCTTTATATTTCTGGTCAACTCTAATCTCTGCATGGATATCCAAATCATATTAACATTATACAGAGTACACACATTCAAAGTTATTTAAGTAAATGAGCCAAATGAAGATGAATATTTGATACAATACCAAAAGGGGCAATTTTTTAATCATTAAGAGAATTATCTCAAAATGGCTTAAGAATATGAGAGTTTCATTTAATTTGGGTTCACCGAAGATGCAAGTTTTTTTGGAATTTGCTCTTAGTTTTTGCTGGCTGACTTTTGTGCTGAAGCATATCCTCCCAGGTCCAGACTACGTTTGGTCACTTACTAATGAAATGTGACCTAGATTATTGCAGCCAAATCATGGAAACATTGTAACGGAGATCCAGACTTGACTCCATGAGGGAAGTACCATTCAAGCTGTAAAACTCACGGCATAGACAACACCACCTGCTGAAAGGAAAACAGAGACCTAACGCATATAGTTCTAGGAAAGTTTCAAAATATACTAACTTTACAATTTGGCTTCTGTAGTCCCACTTCTGGCCAACTGTTCTTGTTAACTGAAATATGTCAAACCAGAGCATGCTTTTGTGTTTAAACATTCACCCTGAAAAAGGTTCAGTGCTATATTGGGATCTTGAACACCCATTTCAGTCACTGACTGGCTAATAAAGACTTTCTATTGACTTAAACCCATGTCCCAGCCATCCACTCTGATGAAATCCCTACAAGAACATGGTCATCTTTTCATTAACCCCCATTTTTTATGGTTCCCATTTTTCTTGGTGTTGAAAAAAATTAAAAGTTTTCAGATGCAATCTCTAGTCTACGCTAGGGTTATTCTTTGTGTTATTAAACTAGTAGGCATATGTCGTCAATTACGATGGTCCATTCACCATGAATTAGAATCACCTGAGTACAGAACACACCTGCAAAAATATCCTCATTGCTTTGATGATTATGTCAAAAGATGCAGCCCACTCTACTCAGTACCTACTGATAGCAGTTCTGAAAAAAGAGGCATGGCTGAAGAAACATTGTATCAGCTGTTACAACTACCCTATTACAACTGTTAGTTTACTCTGTTGTTGCTGCTGCTGCCGCCAACAACGATTAATGATGAATGACAGCGATGATGATTCCTTCTATAATATCAGTACAAGCATTTCCAACCTTTCATCCTGCACTAGGAACCAGCAGCTCTCCAGGAATCTTCTGGATTTCTGTTGCCAGCTTGAAACTGGTGGACTGAGAAACTACCGGCCGTTGAGAGACAGTCATTTTGGGACTACTCCCACTGCTGAGACACTAGGCCTCAAGGACTGAATAACTACTGGGCTTCTCAGCTCCCAGGTGTGATTGTGCAGTTGTTATTGTTAAATTCTTATTGACAGTAATTAAATTTGTATAACATTTTAACTTACTACATTTTTTGCATGTTAATCTCATTGGTTCTACTCCTCTAGAGAACCCTAACTAATAGATCAATGAAACCCAAACATTATCAGTATTGGCATGTATGCTGGTTTGAAAGAAAATCGCCCCCATAGGTTCAAAGGGAGCATGAGTATGTGGTGTTTAGTCTTCCTTTCTGCTGCCTACAGATCTGGATGTAGAACTCTCAGCTCCTTCTCCAGCACCATTTCTACTTGCATGCCACCATGCTTCCCATCAAAACAATAATGGATTAAACTCCTGAAACTGTAGGGCAGGCCAAGTTAAATGTTTTTCTTTCTATGAATTGCCATTGTCATGGTGTCTCTTCGATGGTCAGTGATGGCATCCCAGTGGAATACCTGAACCATAATGCCTCTCTTGATGAAGTCAATAATTAGTTCTTTTGAGGTACTGGGCAGGCAGGGAGAGCCAGATATTTAAATAACTACAGATTTATGCAAACTTCAACATAACTCGTGCTTTTTCAGATGTTATTCAACCTGACTCAATCAGCACTTCTGATCTAAGTCTATAAACCATAGATTTGTTTGTTTATTCATGTAAACTTTATGGGCTCTTATTGTTCCACTGTTCCTTTGCCAGTCTGACTCCGCAGCTTCTACTCATTAGTTAATCTCAGAGATTCCTTTTGGAAATCCGGAAATTTTAAGATTCCTAATTGCTTCTCCCTAAGAGTTTAAAAGAATAACTAGGAAGTGGTCAGCCTTGCTCACTCCCAGTGTCTGTTGGCTTAGATCTTGCATAGAGCTTCTTGTCTTTGGAAATCTCTACATGAGTCGTCATCTCCGTGGTCTGGAACATATTACATAGAGATGGTAACTGCTTCTCATCGGGAGTGGCTCGTGCAGACCTCTGTTCTCCTGGTATAGCCTAATTGTACTTAGGAAGAGTCCAAGAATCAAACTGCAACAATCTTGGCCGTCTCCATTCTCCTCTCTCCAACCGCATCCCCTATTTATAATTCTTGCATTTTGCAATGGGAGACTGATGAATCAAGCATTTCATAACAAACATTCATGGAGTCTCTCCGTGATCAGCTGGACTGTGGGATGATCGCAAAGCCTGACGTCGCCAGCATCACTTGTAACTACATGCGCAGATACTTTGTTAGAAACTGTGTGCTTTGCTCTATCCTGTTGGCAGGCCTTGGCCTCCCAGTCCCACAGAATCAAAATCTTCATTTTATCTAAGATGCCCAAATAATTAATAAGTACTTTAATGTAGCATTTTGCCTGTTTTTGAGCTGTCAGTGATCACAGAAACTAATTAAAATAAAAATTTAAAGAAATGATTAAAATCTAATGCATTCTCAGCTAAAACCCCAAGTCTGTTTCTTGAAAGAGGCTCCTGGTCTCTAGGCAAAAATTAATAACGTACCAATCTAAATACACCTTGGTTATTTTCCAAGAACTTAAACAATGAATTGAAAATGTTTTAAATTCTAAGGAAGAAGCAATCCTTCATATATATAAAATATAAAGGCATTTCATCAAATGTTCAATAGGAGTACAATGCCCATTCACTGGAAGGAAATGCGTGGGTAGCATTGAGGGTAGCAGGAAACATTTATGGTACTCAGAAAAAAAAACCTGAAACCAGGAATTCAAATCACAACTATCATGCACACCAGGGTAAAATAAACATATTCACAGATTGCAAGAATTCAGAGAATCTAACCTTCAAGTATCCAGCTGAGGCAAATTTTGGAGAAACAACTTTCATCACAAGCAAATGATCCAGACAGAACTGTTAATGGTTGCAAATGAAAGGAAAAAGGTACAGTTGGGCATTATGATAGACGCTTGTAATCCCAGTTAAGACTCAAGACTTGTCAAGCCTTTGCTGTTGGCTAGAGGCTTCAGTTCCTCACTATCCTCAGATCAAATGTTCCAAAGGTTAGAAGCGATGGTGTCTTTCAAGACCTCATCTGTGATTTCCCACTGCTCTACCCAATACAACATAGTAGAAACAAGAAAAAAGACGTGTTGTGTACGAATGGGAAGGTATTGAGCTGTGTGTTTCTGAATGGAGAGTTAGAAGATAATATAAACAATTCAAATCACCTTAATATTATCACTATTTTCACAGGAGTACAAGTTTATATGGACAACCAGAATTGTTGCTGGGATAGCCAGACTTGAGTTCTAAAACCTATCACCATGACTCTACCCCAGAGCAGAAGATATGGTACTTACATGGCAGTGATAGGCCAAAGCCAGAACTCAGGGGTGTCAAGAAACAGCAGCAGATAAAGTAAAAATCACTAGCAATATAAGAAAAGCATGATTGAGCATTCTTATTTCAAAGACCTTAATATATCATAAACTGAACCAATTTTAAAAAAAGTCAAGCATAGAGGAAAATGGAATAATACAATAAAGTTGATTAAATGTACTCATTTCCTTTCCCAAATAATGTACTTTTATATGTTTTATGAATTATTTCTTAAAATCAGTAAATAGTCCAGCTATCTGATTTATGATTGTAGTTTGAATATTCTTGGCCCAGGGAGTGACACTATTAGGAGGTGTGGACTTGTTGGAGTAGGTGCGGCCTTGTTACAGGAAGTGTGTCACTGTGGGGTTGGGCTTCGAGACCCTCCTCCTAGCCACGTGGGAGACAGTTTTCTCCTGTTTGCCTTTGGAACAAGATCTAGAACCCTCAGCTCCTCCAGTGCCATGCCTGCCTGGATGCTGCCATGCTTCCTGCCTTGATGATAATGGACTAGACCTCTGAACCTGTAAGACAGCCCCAATTTAATGTCCTTTATAAGAGTCGCCTTGGTCCTGGTATCTTTTTACAGCAATGAAAACCTTAACTAGGACATATATCAAAAGTAAATTATTTCAAAATTATCAACAGTTTAATTAATTGAAAATTAAGCAACATACTTCATCTTGGTATCAAGGAGAACACCACAAGTAGCATTACCATTCAGCATGAAGCAATTAAAAAACTACTTAATACTTAGACCAGGAAACCCTGTTCAAAGAAAGATATATAGCTTTTAGGACCTGTGTGTCAGAGACAAAACAGTTTCTTGCCCCAAAATTAGTTTTTTTTAATGCATGTAAAATGAATGATTCTATTAAGAGATAGTAAAGGAAGATAGCTGAATTGAATGAAATTAAAAATAACAAAATACATAAGAGAAGATACATAATAAAATTTCCTTCTTTGTAAACATCTATAATAGAGCAGAACAGCATTTCTGATTAAAGAGAAAAGCTTCACCCATAATTAAGAAGTTAGAAGACACAACCACACCATCTGAGAAGCTACAAGAACTATGAAAGAATCTCTATCAGTCATATGTCAGTCAATTTGAAAATTTGCACAAACTATTATGAATTACTGGCAGTGATCTTTTTCATGCATAAAAATCTCAAGTAGATGCATGAACTGGACATGGTGATTAAAAGCATATCATTAGAAATGCAGACCAAATTACTCCCTAGTTAAATCTTCTGTCTCTCTTTAAGACATGAGTGCTTCCACTTGGTCTATTTCAGAATGCAAAAAAGAGAAAAGTCTTAGGAATAAATGAGACTATTGAGAAGAACCAAGGCTCAAACTGTGAAAATGCGCTCAGCAAGAGCTTCATAGATATTTATTCCCCCATGAGATCCTAGAATAGCTTTTCTCTAAGCTAGAGAAAGAGTAGGTACTTATCTGAATATAATTATCCACAAATTGTTCATATTCTAAAGGAATCGCTCTTCAACCCTCATTCAAGACCCGGCTCAGAACTACTGAGATGTAAGAGTCACGGTAAGCTGATAATAGAACTGTTAAATAGTGCTTTATGTTGCCTAGAGATTTATTCCTCACTTCAAAATTGTTGGACATGTTTTTATTTATCATTTAAAAAGATAAAAAGTATCTGTTGTTGTTATGTGAATTTTTTTATGCAACGGACTTTTAAATCCCTGCTCCTTCCCCATAATAAAATGGTACATCCTGTAACAAAGAAAACATTCAAGCAAGGGTGGGTTTTAGAAGAGACCAATGATTTTGTAAAGAATTGGGAGAAGAAGACAGCAACAGTAAGAAACCTTGGACAGCTTTACCTTGATCCTATGTCAACATACTCAAATCTGAAATTTTAGAAACTTTAGAAGTCTTATTTCTTTTCTTTTTATTTATTTATTTACTTTTTCTTGGATTTGGTTTTTTTTTTTTTTTTTTTTCGAGACAGGGTTTCTCTGTATAGCTCTGGCTGTCCTGGAACTCGCTCTGTAGACCAGGCTGGCCTCAAACTCAGAAATCCGCCTGCCTCTGCCTCCCAGAGTGCTGAGATTATAGGCGTGTGCTACCACTGCCCGGCAGAAGTTTTATTTCTAATTAACTATGCCTTACCCCCTGGCATGGCTTATGAGTTACCAATAATCTTCTAATTTGAATTAAATAGCAGACTATGCATCAACTTCTTAACAGTTTGCCTTCCAGGCCAGAAAATAAAATTAAAAGTTTCTGGTAGCAAATGCAGTTCACTCATGGAGATTTTATGACAAGCTTTATAAATACATGCAAAATAATTCAACAGAATCACTTTTATTAATCAAATGGTTGGGGGAATATGTTGGGGATCAATAATAGCTGCCTATTTTCAACCAGTTTGGATAGTTTTAATTAGAGGATTGAATATTACTTAACATCAGTTAAAGATGAAACAAGTTAAGCTAATGGACAACTTAGCCAGTGCGCTGATTGGCATTCACACTTTATGTTGGTAGAAGCTAAATGTCCCATTCCGTCAGCTTCTAGTCAGTAGTTCTGATGTAATTACTGTTCCATTCCCTTCCATCGTCTAAATGTGATTCCTCCAAAATGTAGCAGATTCACAACTTCCTGAGTTTCAGAATTAAACCAGGCTACCACTGATATCAGCTGTGTCGCCAAGATAAGAACAAGTTATCATCTTGCTATTGGGTGCAGTCTATGACCCAGGAATTTCCCTGATAACAACACTCGAATGAGAAATTCTTGAACTTATGTTTTCTAAATGTTATGCACAAACATGATCCTAGAAGCTCTGCTTCAATGCCAAACATGGAAAATACCTTGACTATCCACCAATAGTAGTGCTGACTTAAACGGAGCACAAGATAGGAATACAGTGGGATAGCGTACAACTGTTAAAGCACCGTGTGTGTGTGTGTGTGTGTGTGTGCGCGTGTGTGGTGGTTGTGGTGATGGTGGAGGTGGTATTGTTGTTGTTGGCACAAGGGTATCATTATGTTCAGGCTAGCCTCAAACTAGACCTAGACTCCTTCCTAAAGCTCCCAAGAGTGTAGGGACCATAGACACGAGTTGCCACAACCAACTCATTTCTCCATTTTAATAAAATTTATAAACATGTGATTCTATCATAAATGCCGATTATTTAGGTAACCATTCACAGGAAGAAACACATTTCTGGATGCTAGGGAAGTTTAAATACAAAATTCAGACAGGGCACAGGAAGAGAGGGTACAGTATCAGGAAGAAATACACGGGGTCCAGTGACAAGACTCCGCCTTTATGGTCTTTCCTTTCTCTCTTTCACTATCCCTTTCTCAAGTCCCCTTTTCTCAGATATTTTTTTCCAGCTTTATCTTCAGTCACATGCACGTTATGGTCTTCATACTATCATATAATCTACATATCCTTTAGTATGGTCTTCACACTGTCATACAATCTATATATCCTTTAGTATTTTTTTGTGTGAAATAATCCTTAAAATATTTTCAAACAACAACTCTGTGTTGATAAGTTGAGTGTCAGGAAGCTTTTAATGAGAAACGTTTCCATGTTATTTTTTTCTAACTGTGAATGTTTGGGCTGGAGTTAGGAGTGAAGAGTACCTGCTATTCTTGTAGAGGGTCTGTGGGTTTGGTTCTTAGCACCCATATGGCCACTCACCGTGCTTTGTAATTCCTGTTCCAGGGGATGCTTCGCCATCTTCTGACCACGAGCACTTCCTGCACATCAGTGACTTAGATGTCTTCGTAAAACCCTCATACAGGTTTTTCATTTACATAAGCAAAATTTCAAAATTTGCCTCCAGAAAGATAGGGGGAGGATGTCTCTTCAATAAAATTATTTCCATATTTATTTTCGCGGATTTAATAAATAATTTTAGGAATGAATACTCAAAAACATTTGTTTGTACAATTTACTGCATTTTTCACTTCCACTTAATTTTACTCAGTAAACTATTGTGTATTTGATTATTACTGTCTACCATACGCAGCCTTACCTGTTTCTATTTATGTTTTGATTGAGGGCAGAAGGTGGCTAACAGAATGAAAGGTCCTATTGTGCCACTCCCTGCACACTGTTCAGGTGCAACCTGGTTAGAGCTAAGCCTCCGCTGTGCCCCCGCGATGGGCGGGGCCTACGAAAGCTCCGCCCAGACGAGCACTTGGCGCGGTTGCCCTGGCAGCAGGCTGTGCGTGGGTGCGGCTCACAGTGGGCCCAGCCTGGCGGGGCGCACTTCACCCCTTATGGTCACCCTGCTGCACACTGGCGGACACACACACACCCTTCGCTGCTGCCCGCGCGCGCAGGCTGGCCTGCTCTGCCAGAAGGGTGACTCACTGGGGCTTAAGGCCTTAGCTAGGGCCTGTCCCAGGCCACAGAGATCAGAAGCAGGGAGGCCCTCACAAGACCAGGGACGAAAGTGCTCAGAGAGATCTGGCTCCTGACCCCCTGTAGGACTAAAAGGTAAAATTTGTGCTCTACCCTCTTCTGTGAAATGACATCGATACTTGTCCTTCTCATCTCTAGATTTTTTTTTTCCTTTCGGAAAACAAACACAAAAACTGAAGGCCTAGTAGAAAAGCCCGCAAATGTTAAATGTTGCCTGTGGGTGGGATGAAAGGAAACGCAGAGGTGATGGTTGTTTTTAGCCAGTCTGTCCTGAAGGACGTGTCTAAATATTTTGCAAGAGTTCTCTTGTTTATTTTGACCCAGCCCCACAAGGTGGAGAACGCTTGCGTATGCCCACTTCGGAGATGAAGCCTCTCATAGTTAACCTGTCCGAGTATGCAGCCAGTGGCTGAAAATGATGTGGAGGAGGAGCAGCGATCGCAGTAGATTCCCCTCTGCTACACTCCTCTGTCAAGGGTAGCTTCATCCATTTCTCTAATGGACCACCCCACATCTTGTGGACCTTGTGGAGAATCTGAAAACATAAAGATGTGCCCGGAAAGTCACCCGAAGCACACAAGAGAAAGGAAGAAGGGAAGGGTGGGGTATAATTGGAGAATATCCGGATTCCAAATAAAACACTCAAGACAAGATATTGTAATTATATCCCACTGTCTTTCAACTCGTGCTAAATAGACTGGGGGCTGCTGAACCACCGTTAGACTTGATTGATTAGTCATGATGCCAGTTTTGATATTTTCGTTGTCGGACATACTTTTAATACATAGATTCAATGTCGAAGTGCCTGACTGGGAAGTCTCTGTCCTCACAAATAAAATGTTCTTGGTTCGCGTAAAGCGGTTAGAGGCATCTTGTGCTATTCCGTACATATGTGTATATATGTGGAGCATGACACTGCATCACACGTGAGCTGTGAAGGCATCTGGAATGACTGTCAGCAAGCCATGGTGCAAGGGCGGCTGGGCGACTCTTAGGCAGACCTGGGCTTGACTTAGAGCGTGTTTAGACAAAGGTCTGAACAAACTACATTGTCTGGTTTCCTAGTCTACCACTTGCTAGAGACAGACAAGAAGGGAAGAGACAGGCTACAGCAGGGAAGCAGGGCGTGAAGGACGCATCACCGTTATGCTGGCTGATATCTCAGCAGCAAAGGGGGAAGAAAAGGCCAGAAGCCAGGGCAGAGGAAGGCCTGGCATTATGGATTCAGTATCAGTGGTTGCTCTTCCTGACTCCGTTTCAGCTGCCCTGTAACTGCTTAAGACCTCATAACCCACCACAGACCTGGATCAGACATCTCTCCTGACATCTCAAAAATTGGATATCGGCTTGTCTACCATCACAGCATGCCAAAGGGCTGTCTAATCTGCCTGAGCAATGTGGAGCCTACCATGAGCAGAACACTTCAGATACAGGTATCTAGTGGTTCAAGTCAGAAACCTGGGGGTTTTCTTTCATGCTTCCTCTTTAGTTCTTTTAACTTTTAAGTATTGAGAAAAGTACTCATTAAATGCCTTATACAATTCAGATTCTAGGGAGTAGAGAAATAGCAGTATTATAAATCTTATATGTTGACCATATTCTAATTGGAAAAATGCACAAATTAAATTTCTCTCTCTCTCTCTCTCCCTCTCCCTCTCCCTCTCCCTCTCCCTCTCCCTCTCCCTCTCCCTCTCCCTCTCCCTCTCCCTCTCCCTCTCCCTCTCCCTCTCCCTCTCCCTCTCCCTCCCTCCCTGAGACAGGGCTGTCCTGAAACCTGCTGTGTAAACTAGGCTATAAATTTTATATGTGCTCACTTCATTGTATAGACAAAATATGAAAAGGACTGAAAATACACAATAGATCCAAGTTCGGGATATGTACCTTAGAATGTGTCTGCACTTTGACTTGGATAAAAAGCTGAGCTGAATTAGTAGGTAGATTTGAAGTCAAGCATGTACAGCCTTATTGGTAGCTCCTGGGTGATACTTTGCATTTTAAAAAAAATTCACCCTAAAACTTTAGAGGTCAAAAGCATGTGTGATTCTATCTGACCTACATTCTGAAAGAATGTCTCTCTTGTCTAAATACTGGAATAAATAGGGCTGTTGACGTTGTGAGGGACAATCTAGAAGCCTGGCAGGAACTTGTCCAAGGACTGCATAGTGCACAGTAATGTCAAGAAATAGACTATGAGCAGAGATCATGGGATTTGCTGATGTGTTTTGAATGGGGATTTCTGTAAAGAAAATCAATAAAAGAATCAAATGTAACTCAGCTTAGGTTTAACTTGAGAAAGGGGATGGCTGCTGCTACCCTCATCACGGGATTATCACCCATTCTGGGATGGTCATATTACTTTTAAAAATTAATTTATTCCTTGGGAAATTTCATATGTGCACAGGATATATTTTTTTCTGTATCCACTCTCTACCTTCCCCCTTCAGTTTCCCCTGGATAGTCCCTAGCATGTCCCCCTCCGTGTCATCCTTTTTATTTACCCTTTTTTAGGGTTCCTTGTCCAGTTAGTGCAGCCAGTACATGCAGGAGAATAGGATCATCTGCTGAAGCACAGACAACTGTCAGTGGTCACAAAATGAACAAGAAATGCTCCTTCTCCCCCAGCACCTATCCGTAGCCCCTTGGCTGTTACATACACTAGATACAGGTGGATAATAGTTTGCTTTTCACTCTGGGGCTGCTGTGAAAGCAGGAAGGCATATGGCTAACTGCTTGGTGCCAGGCTAAGACATACAGGAGGAGGATAGATAGATCTCTCCTGCAACCTTCAAGGTTGGGGGTGGGCTGAGACCCAGGGTACATACAGCTGATGCCACCAATTGTCTTCATCCTTTGAGTGGATGGTTTCTTACAGCCCCAGCAACATGGTCCACTGCTTGGTAGCTTCGGAAGGGAGCCTTTCCACATGGATCTGATAGAGCCTCCCGGATGCTGACTGTCCGGCCTAAGGTTTACAGATGAGCAATTCAGTGCGCCTGAAGACAGATGGTTCCCTGTAGTGGGCCTTGCCTTGTTTACAGACTAAGTCCTGTTCTATGGGCAGAAAAGAACTACAAGAGTTCATTCCTCATATGCTAATGAGAGAGGTTTTTGTCCAGGAAAAATACAAGCCAGCTGAGTGTATCTATAATCAGGGTCTACTATTTATCCAAATGATTATCTTTCTATAAAATTATAAGTAAATTATATGTTAGAGTAGCCAATCTAGCATTGACACTATTTATGAAAATTTTAGTTGTCTCTCCTTGACGCAGCTGCCTTAACCTCACTTAGGATGATGTAAGAGTCATCTTCCTGCAGGGATCCCTGCAAGAGTCACAATGGCAGCAAAATGATCTGGGTGAGGTAAAAATGAAACTCAGGTCACCACAGCTGAGCTGGTGCTGGATCAGAGCTTTTGGAGTCTGGCACTAGGCCAGTTTATTTTAGACATATTTAAATCCAGCACAATTTTGAAAACAAAAATTTTGGAATTGGAATATCTTAATATGTCTGCAGAATGTTTTTAAATTATATATAATATTTTTCTGGAAGCAGTTGCACTAAATTTCACACACACACACACACACACACACACACACACACAACACACAAACCTTTTTGAGCTTTAAGATATTATAACTTAATTACAGTAATAATTAACCTTTTCTTGTTTTCCCTTTCTGCTCTGTAGTTTTTGTCTTAATCCAGAGAGCATTTGAAGGAAGAAAGCGTCAAACATGGCTTTAGCAGACAAGAGACTTGAGAACTTACAGATCTACAGAGTTCTGCAGTGTGTTCGCAACAAAGACAAGAAGCAGATCGAGAAGCTGACCAGACTTGGGTATCCTGAGCTAATCAACTTCACCGAGCCCATTGACGGACTGAGTGCGCTCCACTTAGCCTCCGTTTCCAATGACACTGACATGGTTAGCTTTCTGCTCGGACTTGGTGCTCATCCTGATGTGCAGGACCGCATGGGTTGTACTCCGACCATGAGAGCCGCAGAGCTGGGCCATGAGTTGTCAATGGAAATTTTAGCCAAAGCCAAAGCTGATATGACAATTGTTGATAATGAAGGAAAAGGTAAAATTCCGGCACTCTGTCTCATTCAGAGAAGAGTGTGCTCATTTTATAGCCAGAAAGCAAGAAGTGAGGGGTTTTTTTTTGTTTGTTTGTTTGTTTGCTTGTTTCCCAGCTTTCAAAGTAAATTAAGATCTTAAGTAAAAGATTCAATTCCCATTGCTGTACCTAAAATATGGTTTCTTCATATTCTAAGACAGTTTAGGAATATTATAGGGAAACAAGTTTTGAAAGCCCTCTCATATAAAAACAATTAGATTGATCTGTATTTGATGGGTTGATTCTTTCTTTCCTTCCTTCCTTCCTTCCTTCCTTCCTTCCGTCTTTCCTCCTCCCCCCTTCCTTCTCCTCTTCCTCCTGCTTCTGCTTCTGCTGCTTCTTTTTTAATTGTTGAGACCAAATCTCAGTTTAGTCTTGCATCATCTTGCAAGAAGCTTCCGGATCCCAGATAATGAGGTCACAGGTGCAACCTCTGTCTGGCTTGATAGATTCTTTCAAGTGAGGTCAGCTTTCAACGTTATACATGCAAACATTGTTATAGTAATTTATGGTAAAGTATAAAATCTTGTTTAGAAAGAAGCATTCCTTGCCTTTTAGATCTCGGTTGTGTTAGACTTAGGACTCGAGGTGAATTTTGTCCGATCTGGTGCCAAGGTTAGTATAGAAAGGACTGCATTTAAGAGCCTGAGAAAACTAAGGTAGATTTGCTAGATGTGGAAATGTGGAATGTAGAAATGTTGCTTGAAATATTACACATATATGGCTTTTGAGAATTATTGTACGTGTAATTCTGCTGACAAGCCCTATCAATTCAAAAATCATGGTCTGGTGATTTTTGCCTAGTTGAGGTCCAGGTCAGAGTTGAGACAGCCTCATGAAAATTAACAAAAGAATTACAAACAGACTCAGTATAAAGTGGTAGATGGAGTCAGTTATCCCAGAGGATAGCCACAACTACAAGTCACTGACATGAATATACACTGATGAAATAAATCCCATTGACATTGTTAATATTTTCTGTCAGGAGAAAAACCCATTTTGTAACTGACTACCAAGTTGATATTTGATATAGAGTGTGCTCTCGAACCTCATAATAAATTTAAGAAGCATTTGGAGGTCATATATGGTTTAAAAATTTAAATACTGGCAATACAGCTTTCGAGCTTGATAGAATGGATGGGCAGAGAGGCCCAGGCCTGTAATCCTAGCACCTGAGTCGCAGAGGCAAAAGGGGTCGTATTGGCTTGAGGCCAGCCTGGTCTACATAGTGAGCTTCAGTTCATCCAGGGCTACACAGTGAGAACACCCATCCTGAAGTGTCATAGAATGCCAGGAGTTGTCTTCCATGAATTATGGGACTATTGAATTCATTAGCCAACCATCGAATAAAGCAAACTGAGGCATCTTCCCCTGTTCCTGATGGGAGAAAGTAAAAAAATCTCCTTAAATGTTTATTTGGCCATGAAGCAGTTTTTCCACATGGCAGCAAACATATTTTAAGTTATATAGAATAAACTTTGAGAAACACTGTAATGAAGCTTCTTTTCTTAAATTGAATGTTTATTTTCTTAAATTGGAACCAAGCTATAAGTCAAACAGAATATAACCAAAGGAGACAAATAGCTTAAAAATCAAAAAATGTAAAGCCTTTTTGAAAAAAAAATCACAGAAAAATAAGAACAAGGTTAAGTAAATATTTGCATCAAATGCAGCAGCCATATGAGTAATATTTACACCCAGTCACATTACTGTTAAGCTAACAAAGGTCTGAGAAAGGTGAAATGTAAGTCACGTGGGGAGAAAGAAAATATGAAACAAAATAAATACAATCTGCTTTGCACACATAGCCTTGAAAGTTGATTCATTAGCACAGACCCCTGTCTTTTCCCTTGGAGGGAGCTCAGTTTGGCTTGCACAGGCCGCAGCTGGGGGCCAGTTCTTTGTTTATTCCAGGATACTCTCCAACATTGACACCCTTTTCCCTGACAGACTGCATGTTATTTCTACAAGACAAGAAACATGGAATGCTTAAATGGGTCATTAAAAGGATCTGACATGATGTAGGCTTTGAGCTATGAGTTACAAAAGCCATCATTACAAAATATTCACTTCATAAGTACTTAGGGCTTCTGTAATAAACATAGTCTGGTATTCCATTCAGAGTTTGATTTGGTGTGGTTCTATGTTATGTTGCTTTTGGTCAGCTCTAACATCATTTTAAAATTTGATTCTTGGGACTATAGTGCATTTCCAGTCTTTCTCCCCTCCAGCTCCTTTTCCCAAATCCTCCCTATATGCTCTCCCACTCCCCTTCATATTCATGGATCTTCTCTTCCCCAGGTGTTATTTCATGCATATATGTCTATGTATATACATACATATTCCTAAATATAACCTTTTGGGTTCATATATTGTTACTTGTAGGAGTGCTTTCAGGACTGACCATATGGCATGAGACAGCCAATCCGTGTGCTCTTCCCTGGGGAGGACTTCCTCTCCTGCTCTCCGCTGTCTCCAGTTTCCAGTAGTTTGTGTAAGGTTCAGGCCTGTGGACTTTTCCCCATCCTTTTTGGCATGTCCATCGGTGCCATCTGTGTTCAGGTCATATTTGGACAGTCATGGTGAGAATTTATGGGCGTAACTGTTGATATTACTGAGACATAGTTTCACAGCAAGCTCCCTGACTCGCTGGCTCTTGGCAGTTACTTCCTATATATAAAATCCTTTGATTTTCATTTTAACTATGCCTTTGACTGACTCTCCATCAGGACATCCATTCTTCCCTCCCTTCTCAACCCCTCCCCCTCCACTCCTTCCTTCTTAATTCTTCTGTAGTTTGGGGATAAACCCAGGCCCTTGAATGGGTAAGTTCTTTATCTTTGCCAGGCGGTGGTGGCGCACGCCTTTAATCCCAGCACTTGGAAGGCAGAGGCAGGTGGATTTCTGAGTTCGAGGCCAGCCTGGTCTACAGAGTGAGTTCTAGGACAACCAGGGCTACACAGAGAAACCCTGTCTCGAAAAACCAAAAAAAAAAAAAAAAAGTTCTTTATCTTTAGCTCATCTTTGTATTTTCAAATTTCTGAGTAAACCTATTTTAGGTGTCTCTACTTATATGAAAGACATTTTAGGGTTTTACTTTTTTATATAACTTCATTTCTAATAGCGAAAACTTGTGTATCTTAAGTGTCTGTAAATTAGGTCACTTCATTTTATATTATGAAGTTATAACTTGACAGCAATTTCACAGTACTGTTTTTGAAATATATCTAATATGTAAATAGATACAAAAGTATCTTTCTTTGTGTTCTATATGCTATTTATTTTATATTTTAGGTTTTTTATTTTTCTAAAGCTAATAGTCTTTTCGTTTTCTCAAAGGCTAAGGTGATAGTCTTCTGTATCCTTGATCCTGCTTGTTGTCAGTACCTTCAGCTGTATCCATTGATTCTATTGTGAAAAATCCTGTAGATACAAGAACTTCCCACCACTCCACTCTATTGTCAGTTAGAATCGCTAGCTCTCCAGTGAATCCTTTTGTCCGCTTAGTTAATAATGTTGTTCACCTTATATCCTTCCAGTCTTTAAGTATCATGATTTCTAGCAGAAGATGGAAATTACTATATGCTTATGTTATTTATTCTCCTCCTCTCCCTTCCAAGTTTTTCTTACATAATTTCTACATTATACTGAAACAGTCAAGCTAGCTAGAATTCCCCCAGCAATTTATCTTTGGTTCTGAGGTTGAAGAAATTGCAGAGATTTTCATGCAGGGTTGACCTATTGTTAGACTCATATTTTATACGAAGTATTTTAGCTTGCTCATTTGGACTTCTCTAATGCCTTATATGCTTAGTCTGCCATGTGTGCATGTGCTTTTGTGTGTGTGTGTGTGTGTGTGTGTGTGTGTGTTGATTTTGTATATGATCAGCAACTTGACTTGGTATAAATTTTTTTGTTTTTTTCTCTGATATAAAGTCATAAAGTCACTTTTTTTTATTTTTATTTTCTATATTCTATGTTTACATTCCAAAGGCTTTCCCCTTTCCCAGTTCCCACCCACCATAGTTCCCATAGTTCCTCTCCCCCCCAACTATTCCCCAATCATTCCCCCTCCCCCCTCGGTTTCTTTACTAAACTGGATGCAATCTTTACAGGCCCAGGGTCCTCTCCTTTCTTCTTCTTGGGAATCATCTGACTTGCTATTTGTGTCTTGAGTATTTAGGGATTCTGGGCTCATTAATATCCACTTATCAGTGATTGCATTTCATGTGCATTCTTTTGTGATTGGGTTAATTCACTCAGGATGATATTTTCCAGGTCTAACCATTTCCAGGTCTACAAATTGCATGAATTCATTATTTTTAATTGTTGAGTAGTATTCCATTGTATAAATATACCACATTTTCTGTATCCATTCCTCCTTTGAGGGATATTTGGGCTCCTTCCAATTTCTGGCTATTATAAACAAGGCTGCTATAAACATAGTGGAGCATGTGTCTTTATTGTATGCAGGGGAATCCTCTGGGTATATGCCCAGGAGTGGTATGCCAGGGTCCTCTGGAAGTGACATGCCCAATTTTCTGAGGAACCGCCAAACTGATTTCCAGAGCGGTTTTACCATTTTGCAATCCCACCAACAGTGGAGGAGTGTTCCTCTTTCTCCACATCCTCGCCAGCACTTGTTGTCTCTTGAGTTTTTAATCTTAGCCATTCTGACTAGTGTGAGGTGGAATCTCAGGGTTGTTTTGATTTGCATTTCCCTGATGACTAATGATGTTGAACATCTTTTAAGGTGTTTCTCGGCCATCCGAATTTCTTCTGGTGAAAATTCTTTGTTTAGCTCTGTGCCCCATTTTTTGATAGGGTTATTTGGTTCTTTGGGGTCTAACTTCTTGAGTTCTTTGTATATATTGGATATTAGCCCTCTGTCGGATGTGGGGTTGGTGAAGATCTTTTCCCACTTTGTTGGTTGCCGTTTTGTCCTTCTGACAGTGTCCTTTGCTTTGCAGAAACTTTGTAGTTTTATGAGGTCCCATTTGTCGATTCTTGATCTTAGTGCGTAAGCTATTGGTGTTCTGTTCAGGAACTTTTCCCCTGTGCCCAAGTCCTCCAGGGTGTTCCCAAGTTTCTTTTCTAATAGTTTCAGTGTGTCTGGTTTTATGTGGAGGTCCTTGATCCACTTGGAGTTGATCTTAGTGCAAAGAGATAAGAGTGGGTCAATTCGCATTCTTCTGCATGTTGACCTCCAGTTGAACCAGCACCATTTGTTGAAAAGGCTATCTTTATTCCATCGGATGGTTGTGGCTCCTTTATCAAAGATCAAGTGACCATAAGTCTGTGGGTTAATTTCTGGGTCTTCAATCCTGTTCCATTGGTCTGCTTGCCTGTTGCTATACCAATACCATGCAGTTTTTAACACAATTGCTCTGTAGTACTGCTTGAGGTCAGGGATATTGATTCCCCCAGAAGTCCTTTTATTGTTGAGAATAGTTTTAGCTATCCTGGGTTTTTTGTTGCTCCAGATGAATTTGAGAATTGCTCTTTCTAGAGAGATGGCTCAGCCATTAAAGGCTAGGCTCACAACCATAAAACATAAAGTCACTTTTTAAAAGTTCTTATTGCTTGTAATATTGCCATGGAAATTCTTGGGAATTACCTGACTTTTCACATTAGAAATGAGTTGGGTTTTACCTCCTATTGATTGTTCCTAAGCAAGTTTTCCTGAAGTGCAGGGTTCCCTTTTAATCTTCAGATTCAGGGTTTTTTTTTTTTTCATTTACAAAATAGTCATTGTAGCTCTACAATTTTTCTGTTGTACTTTGTCTTTTCTTATTAAATTCTGTGTGGGGTCATCTTTGATTGACTTTGAGTCAGCTTTTAGGATTTTGTAATTTTCTGCATTTGACCACAGTTTGGACTGGCTCTGCTCTTCCTCTGGCTGCTACTAATTTGACTTTCAATCTTTTATGTCTTCTCTTAGATCCTGCGGGATCAATCTGATTGCTTCTTTTTCTCTTTGGTTCTCTTTGGTGTTTGTCTTACATTTTTATTTGTGAATGAATTATATTTAGTTTCTTTGCTAATATAAAAAACAAGCCAGAAAATCATATTTTATTAGTATGTTTTTTTACCTGAATATTTTTCCTGCCTTTTATGACCCATTTTCCTGTCTTTCTGGTGGTATATTTTTCAATCACAGGTTTCTCTGGGGCTGTAGTTCATTTTTGAATGAAGCCACGTTGGGGCACAAGCTCATTACAGTCAGTTTGGAGTTTAACTCTTAATTATCTACAGTTTGCTTAGCATCACCTTGTTAAGGTTGTAACAATATCTGGCATATAGTACATGCTTAGCAGAGTGTGCTGATGTGTAGAGTAGCCTCAGTGTCCCAGTGTACATATTTAGCATTTTCCTCTTTGGGATGGAATAAAGTGATTTAGCAAAATGGCAAACAGCCACGGTGTTTCTTCTGACTGCTATGGAGTAGGGCGCCTGCTCCCTATAAACGGGCTCAAATGGAACTCGGGATACCCAGGAAACGTTCAGACACACACAGCTCTGAAGATTTGAGTCACATGGGGGATGGAACATAAGTTACCAAATCCCAGAGCCATCAAGGACTCCATATCAGAGAGCACCAATTCTCCCCTAGCACAAGTCCTGTAAGATTTAGCCTTAGCTGTTTTCTAACTCTGTCAAAGACATGTCTAATGGGCTTTTAAATTCTCCATTTTTTCCTTGCCATATTCAAATATATGTAGATTTTTTCTCTTTGAGATTTTAATCTAATTCAGTTTAATTACACTGTTTCTCCCTTCCCTTTTCTTCCTTCAAACCTTCCCATATACTATTTTCTCACTCTCCTTCAAATTCATGACCTCTTTTTAATTAGCTATTAATACATGCATATACGTATTTGTATTTATCTATATATTCCTAAGTATAACCTCTTGTGTCTATATAATGTTACTTTTATGTATGTTTTCAGGGCTGGCCATTTGTCACTGGACAAGGAATTCTCATGGCAGAACTATTTTTCTACAGGTGTTTTGTTTTACTGCATCTTGCCCACTAAGCGGCACTATCGATGTTCACTGATTGCCTTGGACCACGGTGCAGATGTCAACAATATCACCTACGAAGGGAAACCAGTGTTCCTCAAAGCTTGCGAGGAAGCACATGATGTAAAGGATATGTGCCTGACATTTTTGGAGAAAGGAGCCAATCCTAATGCTATCAACACAGTATGACTATCCCTGTGATTAATATTTCCTTATTCTACTATATTACACAGTCAAGTAGTTTTTTTTTTTTATTGTTGTTGTTTTGCACTTTCTCATGATAAAATTGGGGTCCAGCATGGTAGCACATGGCTTTAGTTCCAGCACTTGAGAGGCAGAAGCAGGTAGATCTCTGGGACCATTCTGGTCTACACATACTAGGTCTTCCACACAAGTAAGTCCCTGTCTCAAAATGAAATAAATATGGAAAAAGGCATGCATGTTGGAGGCAGGGGGAGACATGGTAAATCTGTCCTGGTAGCTCACAGGTGGTTCATCTCTATCCGAAGTGCTGAAGATGATACATTCTCTTCACATCAGTGCCATTCTGTACTTTATTTGCTAATTGTGTTTGGAAATCAGTCCTTGTTACCCACAGTGTCAAAACATCGCTACAGCAAGTAGAAATGGGATCGCTGCCATCTAACAAAATCCACCTCCGTAGAAAGAAAATTCTGTTTCCACTCATCTATATATTGATGTACATTGATTCTTCCCTTCAGCTGGCTAATATGGGATCCTCAATTTTTCCAATTATCATTTCTAGACATCCAGAAATATATTTTCTTCTCATTAGAAAACAAATTCTGCCTATTTTTAGCCCTCTGCTCCTTCCCTCCCTCACCCTTCCGTTTTATACACTGCTTTCTCCATGGCCATCTGCTTTGCATAACATTTCCTATAGGGGAAGCAGAGCAACCTGGACTCTGACTTTAAAATTCCATTTCAGTCAGTCATAAATATGTGGACCGAGCACTTCCTCTTTTTAAAGAGAAATCAACAAAAATGCAGACCATTAAACATCAAAGAGACAGCTAAGATCCAGTGAATTGAGTCCATATTTGTACTGACTGTGGTTTATGCATAAACATGTAACTAAAATTTGATCTATCTTGTGTCCAGTCCACAGGGCGCACAGCGTTGATGGAATCGTCGAGAGAAGGGGTGGTGGAAATAGTTCGAGGTATATTGGAAAGAGGAGGTGAAGTGAACGCATTTGACAATGATAGACACCACGCTGCTCATTTTGCTGCCAAAGGAGGCTTTTTTGATGTAATAATTGCTCATTGCTTTAAATTTGACTGTTAAAACCTTCTTTCTCTTTCTTTGTTTCTTTTTTCATGCAGGTTAAACTAAGGCAGGTATTTCTCTAAGTTATCTATGTTGTTTTTATCTTTACCTTCCCAAATATAAAACTTTAACTTTGCCTCTTTACCAGTTTTATTTAACTGAATATTACCAGTAATATTTTTCTATGTAGTTGACTGTGACACTTGAAACTCTTGCCACCTAGGACTATGCTATGTGATGCCTCTGACAGCTCCTGAAATCTTAAAGTCTCCTGTGATCTGTTCATGGGAAGGACAGGGCCACCACATTCTTGTCTTCCTGTTGTGAACCTAATTTTGCTCCTTAAAGTCTAAACCTCCTGACACTTTAGCCGCACAGGTCACAGACACCAGAGCACTGCAGGAACTGTGCAAGAAGCAATGCTACCTTATGCTATAAAGTTGTACATCTTACCTAAAGATGCTTTATTCAATTTTCTGTGTTTCAACACACTACCTTTGTGTCATGGTGTCTTTCCTGTACAATAAATACACATCTAACAGTAGAATCTGGAATGGGTAAAGAATTTGCTTCTCTGGTTGTATTTGGCATGCTTTGGTGCTTTCTGAAGTTACCCGCCACCAAGAGACAATGCCTGGCTGTTTCTGTCACCTGCATTAAGGCTGATTGTTGGAGCCTTTGGGGATGATGAAAACCTCAGCAGTACATGGCCTTTGAGTACATTAAATGTGACCAAGAAGACTAAAGACTTGGACTTAAAAACTTCATTTCAGTTTGAATTTTCAACAGCCACAGGTTGAATTTTCCACAGCCACAGATAGGACAAAGAGCAGGGGTCTAGCTGTCAGTCTTGCAATAGGTGAGCATTCCCATTTTCCTCTCTTTATTTTGCAGATTCTGAAGCTCCTCTTTGCCTACAATGGAGACATGGGGTTGATTGGAATGGATGGGAACACACCACTCCACTTTGCTGCTATGGGTGGCTTTGCAGATTGCTGTAAATATCTAGCTCAGCGAGGTAAGATTGTCTGGTAGCTTTCTGCTTACCGTGTTTGTGCTCCACCCATGTCATAAATGCTTAGAAAGCTCAAGTTTGTCACCAATCTGCTCCCAACGATGTATGATGAAAATTGAATTTTTCATACAATTGCCCATTGAATTATGAATCTGGTAATAAGAATCAAAACCTAAATGAAAAAGGATTTGATTTTCACGTGTTAACTATTAAAATGCTTATAATTGATTAATAGTCTTATTTTAAGAGTCCCAACATCAGTCTCAAGGAAGATAAACATTGAAAATACTTTTATTTTATCTGAAATTTTAATTATTTTTAAAATACATGTCAAATTTGAAAAAAGAAACAGTTCTTAGTGATTTGTAGTTATAAGGGAAATACTGTATGGGAAATAAAATAAAATGAAAAGATTTATGAAAAACTTGAAATGTAAACAAACATAATGTATAGATCTTCTCAAAGCTAAGGAACATAAGTTATCTATGAACAAGCACAGACTTTAGCTTAGAAAGTTCACTACAGTGAAGTACTAACTAGCTAAGTTGAGCAACATAGAAGCCCTCCTTGCCAGCTGCCCACTAATTATGAATCCAAAGTCTAATTCCTATAGAGATGCATTAGTACTTTGTTGAATTTTATATTTTTTCTAGTTTATGAAAAATAGAAAAAATCCCATACAACTGTATTGTAAACATGTGGTTTTTTTCTGCCCTCCACAGACAAACCTGACAGTCATTAACATATACAATTGACAGGCCCATATAATTAATAGTATAACTGACCTGGTTTCACTTTATAGGCTCAGAGTTCCCCCAATAATAAACTGTTTTAGCACATAACCAAACTGTCATATGCAATTTTTGCATATGACAGTTAGTCATATGCAAAACTGTCTAATTAGTCTTATGTTTAAATCTTTCACTCTCGACATTTTATTCTGACATTTCATTTTTAACAAGGTAGATTTCTAAACATTAGTAATCTTTCAAGACTGAGTCAGTCATCATTCTTAATATGTTGAATGAATTCTTATTTCTTTTTAGTGACTACATTTTCTGTAATTTTTCTTTTTTTTCATTTTCTATATTATTTGTTTACATTCCAAATGATTTTCCCTTTCCTGGTTCCCCCCTCCCCATAAGTCCCATAAGCCCTCTTCCCTCTGCCAATCAACCCCCTCCCACTTCTCTGTCCTGGTAATCCCCTCTTGCTGGGACAAATGTCACTCTAAATTCCACTGATAATGTATCCTAGAATAATATGCTGGGATGCGCCCTGAGAGGCAAAGGCCGACACTTGGATTATGCACAAAGGCCTGACCTGGTGATACAGAACAGTCCATCTTCCTGGACGGTTCCTAAGATGTTTTCCTAAAACAACCATCTGAACATCCTCTGGGATCTGTAGAGTGTTAGGAAGTATCAGACAAGATTAGAGTGAATGCCAGTCTTTTAACCACCAGAATGTTTTCTTCCTAAGAGGGCAAGCAAAAGCAGGTTTAACGATCTTTTAGCTTACTGTTGGGTGGTAAGCATGAAGGAACTGCCTTGAGAGAAGTCCTGGCTTTAGAATCCCAGGCAAAGCACAATAGTCACCGGAAGACAGCAGCAGGCCTGTGGCATTACCGTGCCGTGGATTCCTCCTGGGACTGCCCCCATCTCCTTCCAAGTAAATGACTGTTCTTAAAACTGTCGAGTATAAACTTGCAAAAGTCCTATTGTCACATACCCCTCTGAGTTTTTTTTATTACTGTCAAGATTATTAACCTTAGTATAAATATAAATCTTTGACAGTTCCAATAAAGAATGAATTGAAAACCAGGGCTGGTAGTTTTTTTCCTCTTTTCATCTTCTTTTCGTGGGGGAGAGGGTTACTTATATTTCTAGGTGTCTTCTCTCTTGTCCCCAACACATAGAAGAAGGAGCATCGCTTGTACCCCCAGGTCTGACAAAGCTAGTGTCATTGGCATCTTTTTTTTTTTTCTTCTAAGAAATAAAGATCAAATGCCCACAGTGCTGCCTGCCTGCTTCTATTATGTCATGCTGGCAAAACAGCTGCCCAGCCCTCATCTAGATTGAAAACGAGAAAGAATGTCCTAATAGATAAGTTTATTTATATAATGTATTTTAATATCTCATGACACATTGATAGCCTTCTTGGTAGCAATAAACATTCCCTTATATAATTAGCAATGCCCAGACTTTTTAAATTTTTTAACTTTAAGTAAGAAGTTGAAATAATGAATTTAACATTTATCTTATTTATCTTGTATACAAACACAAGTCTGGAATGTGGAGATTTCATTAAACAAATTAGTGTCTCACCTGCTAAGGTTCTTCCCATGAACTTAATGTGAAACAGCAAAGTAGAATAAGTTATCTTCAACTAATAGAGAAAACATGAAATATTGTTTCAGCATGTAAAAGCATTATATTAATAAGCTTCCTGCTATAGTCTGAACTGATAGAGACCTGTGCAAGCTGTTTGGATCCAGAAAATTCTTACTGAATTCTAGGGTAACCCCCCCACCTCTATTTCCCTGTTAGAACCATCTCCCTAGCAAATACCCCACTGATTTTATCTAAGTTGTCTATTTACAGGGATACCCATGAGCAGATACATACTGTAAACTTGTGACTTCGAAGTCACTCAAATGAAGCTCTCAGGAAAATAAGTTGCTGAATGTTTTGGTACTTACAAATGGCTAAGTATGTCCTTTATACATCAGTTTTTAAAAACAAACTTGTGACTAGACGAAATGAAGAAAATAGTTGGGAGTGTTGTTTTGTGGGGCCAAGTAAATAACTTTGGCATATTCTTAACAGCAATGCTTCTTTTTTAAGGATGCGACCTGAAATGGAAAAATTTGGAACATAAAACACCCCGAGCTGTGGCGAAAGATGGAGGCTTCAAAGCTGCTAGCAAGGAAATCCGGCGAGCAGAGCGGACTGCGGCTAAACTCGCTAAGCCAGGAGTAAAAAATCCGAACCCACTCTGGGCCCTCAGGCTGCATGACTGGTCCATAGAGCACGAGAGTGTCCTTCGGGATGCCTTTAACTTCGTGGACAGGGGCGATGGCGTAGTCAGCAAAGATGACTTCGTGGTGACCCTGGAGGAGAGGCAAGAGTATGCCACCTCGGAGCAGTTGCTTTCCGTTGCTCAAATGCACGAAAAAAGCCGAGGAGGTGGGGTCAGCATTAATGAGTTCTTCAAGGGAACCAGATACTTAAGCAAGTCTTTTGTCTTGGGATCTTTCGGGCCTAAGAAAAAGAAAAAGGGGTTGGGCAAAAAGCCCAGAAAAGGCAAGTTTGTTTTGCCTCTCCCCATCTGCACCATCCCGGAGAACGCCTTTCCGCGGCGGTCGGATGGGGGCCCGCCCTACTACATGGTTGAGACCTACCAGAATGTCACCGACATCCACAGGTTCAACCGGGACCACCCGCCCGAGCACCCCATCCAGGATGATTCCGAGTGGTACATCGATGATCCGAATAGGGTCTTCGCAAATATTAATTTTATCACCAAAGCAGGAGACCTGGCCTCTCTGAAAAAGGCCTTCGAAGCAGGAATACCTGTGGATATGAAGGACAATACTTACAAAACTCCTCTCATGACAGCGTGTGCCAACGGCAACATTGATGTGGTCAAGTTTCTTATCGAAAAGGGGTATGCTTTCAGGTTTTCGTTTGGGGTTTCAGGTTTGGTGTCTGTTGGTCTCTTTGCTGTAGACAGCCCAAAAAACCGGCAAAGAGGATGCAGGCTAAGGGGAGCATGGGAGAATGGGCGCAGACAGTAGCCCACCAGTGATCACAGAGTGAGGACACGGGGTCAGTCCGGGGTGGTGATGTCTTCTCGTCGCTCTCTCTTGCTTCTTGAGCTAGCGATTGGGCGCCTTGGCTTTGCCTTGGGGTTATACCTAGATGGTAAGATGGTGGGGAGTCACGTGTGAATTTGCCTCGTTTATGGAAGACGAGGCAAATATAAGCAGGACTGCCACAGTGACAGAACACATTCCTACCTCTTCATTTCCTAAAGTCCATCTCCAGAGAGGGGAGCATCTTCATCTACGAAGATCTTTAAAGCATGGTCTTTTCATTTATTTCTTAAAACTAAAACAACTGCTGGGTTTAATTGCTATTTCTGCCACAGTTGTGTGACTGAAAGCAAGTTTAGAGCACTTCTATGCCTTGGTTTCCCCAAGGGTGCAATGGGCTCAAACAGGAAGGACCCAGCTCTAAATTCATTGACGACTAAACGACTTAACACATGCAATGCTTTTATCAGCACAATTATTGCAAATACTTGAGGAAAGGCATTTGGTGGTGTTACAGTATTTTATAGCAAAGATACTCATTTGCATAATATATGTGTGTGTATATATACATATGTATGTATATATAACTGAAAATAACTTCTAAGTAGTGAAGTTCTAATAAGGACTAAAATTTTATATAATATATTACAGTACTTAGATTTTAAAATAATGAACATTAAAAATTTCAGAACATGCAGAGAAAGTAGACACAAAGTAGAATAATGTACATTTTATCTTTTTGCCCAGACCTTATTCATTGAAATTGATTTAGAATTTTATTGTTTTTTAGCCCTTGCAAAAATGTAACTCCCAGCACCTAACTTGCTTTTCAAGCTCAACAATATATATAAACAATATATATTATATTTATATAATATGATATATGTGCATTTCCAAGCGGGGCGCTTCTTTAGGGGAGCACACTGTCACTGAAGATTCTTGTAAGGTGAGATTAGGCAATGAGAACAAAGAAATAAAAGACCTAATGCCATCACACTGGGGGCTGAGGACTGCAGACAGTAGAAAATGAGCTGGGTAAAGGGACTGGGCGGAAGGGACAGCGTTCTAGTCAGGGACTAAGTGTAGCAGTGTGGTCCCCACCATTGCAGCTCCTACTATATACATATATATGCACAACAACATATGTTCTGCATATATTACATATTGTTTATATATTATACATATTTATTGCTTAGCTTGAAAAGTTTTATATGTGTGTGTGTGTGTGTGTGTGTGTGTATACACGTACATACACACAAAGGAAGTTAAGGCTGCTAAATAATGCAAAACAAAAGTATTGGGGAGCACATGAAAGTATAAGAAGGGATTTGCACAGCTTATTCTCCTCGGAGCTCTTCTGATTGATAATTTAATGAGGTTAAAATTGCATGGAATTCTTTACTTTGACTCTCTAGGTTCCAAAGTTTAAAACAACCAGAATTCTTAAGGTTTTGTATTTGTGTTATATAGGGCAAACGTTAATGCAACAGATAATTTTCTGTGGACTCCACTTCATTTTGCATGCCATGCTGGCCAGCAAGACATTGTTGAGCTTCTCGTTAAATCTGGGGCTGCAATAGATGCAACATCAATCAACAACTCCACTCCACTGAGCAGAGCCATTGAAAGCTGTAGACTGGACACTGTAAAATACCTACTTGATATGGGTGCCAAATTCCAGATGGAAAACAGAAAAGGTATGCATTCATATTGCTGATGGTGGGGGCAATAAATGGGGGGCTGATTTTAAATTCCAAATCCTCTAGATTTTGTTCTTGAAGAGACATGGTTTCCCTGGTACTGACAGAAACACAAGCCTTCATTATGAGGTGGGGAAGTGTCTCTGATACCTAGCCATTTTCAAACACTGGTTTAAAGGCTCAGCTCTTTATGTTTGTAATCTTTAGAACTGATATTTATGTAAAGTTAAAACAAAAAAAAATTACGGGGTAATAAGATGGAAGGAACCATGAAATCCAAGCCCAAAGGTTATTTCATATTCATTAGGTTCAAATGACAGAAAGTTTCTGTATTACACTGCTAAAGTACTTTCCACCACCTTAATCCTTAGTGTGTGCTAAGGTGAGGATTAACCTCACCATGTTAGGTTTCATAGCCTCTTTTTTTTTTTTTTTTTTTTTTTTTGGTTTTTCGAGACAGGGTTTCTCTGTGTAGTCCTGGCTGTCCTGGAGCTCACTCTGTAGACCAGGCTGGCCTCGAATTCAGAAATCCACCTGCCTCTGCCTCCCAAGTGCTGGGATTATAGGTGTGCACCACCACACCCGGCTTCATAGCCTCTTTTTCTTTGTTGTTACACACACACACACACACACACACACACACACACAAACACATACACACACAAACACGCACACACACGTAAACAAATAAATACAACCTGCTCACTCTATTGAATGTTATTTGTATGCCTATGTTTTCAAGGCTGACCATTTGGTATTGGGTAACCAATTGGTGTGCTCTTTCCTGAGGAATTCCTGTAGAAATTTCTGCAGGGTTCAGGCCCCCTTCTTTCCTTGTCCAAGTTAGTATATCTAATGGGGTCATCCTTGTTCAACTATTTCTACACACTTCTGCAGTAATTTCATGTTGTTAATCCTTAACATAGAGCATCTTTGCAGGTCACACTTAGATTATCACTGCTAAAATCCTTATTTCATAATTACTGGCCATTTGGAGATTGTAAACCTTGATGCTCTTTTAGTATTGGGCAAACCACTGTCTTGAGGCCTTCATAGCTCTAGTACACACATGGTGCAACACTGTTTGGGAGTGTCTTTTCTTCTTAGCTGGAACTCATTACAGCTTTAGGCTCTGTATGACAGCATTCTCTGAGTTGTCCCTGAATCACAGGTATAATTGGTTATCATTGGTTATGTGGTACTGGTGATTTAGAATGTTGGGGGTAAAAGAATAACTGTCTAAAAGCATCAGTTTCCTGGGCTATCTGGTAAGGTTTACCTCCTTGCAACATAGAAGGAAGGAATAGAAAACAAATCAACACACACACACAAACACACACACACACACACACACACACACACACACACCATGATGTAGGATAGGGATTGTGGGGTGAGACAACCAATTTAATATTCATCATTCACATTTTAAGATACATGGTCAAAAGATTTTTTTTCTTTCTTTTTTATTGTATATATTCTATATTTACAATTCATTTCCCTTTTTCTGGTTCCCCACCCCCAAAAGTCCCACATGTCCTTTTCCCTCCCCCTGCTCCCGCATCCACCCCCTCCCACTTTACTGTTCTTGTACTCTCCCACAATGATGTTTTGGTCCATTCTAGCACCAGTGTCCACTCCTTTCTTCTTGTGAGACATCACTTGATATGTGATTTGTGTCTTTGGTGTTCCAAGCTTCTAGGCTAATATCCACTTATCAGTGACTGTATACCATGGGTATTCTTTTGAGACTGGGTCACCTCACTTAGTATGACGTTCTCCAGCTCCATCCATTTCTCTAAGAATTTCATGAATTCATTGTTTCTAATGGCTGAATAGTACTCCATTGTGTATATTTACCACATTTTTTGTATCCATTCCTCTGTTGAGGGACATCTGGGTTCCTTCCAGCTTCTGGCTATTATATATAAGGCTGCTATGAACATAGTGGAGCATGTATCCTTATTGCATGCTGGTGAATCTTCTGGGTATATTCCCAGGAGTGGTATGTCTGGGTCCTCCTGAAGTATCACGCCCAGTTTTCTGAGGAACCACCATACTGATTTCCAGAGTGGTTGTACCAGCTTGCATTCCCACCAGCAGTGGAGGAGTGTTCCTCTTTCTCCACATCCTCGCCAACACCTGATGTCTTCTGAGTTTTTAATCTTAGCCATTCTGACTGGTGTGAGATGAAATCTCAGGGTTGTTTTAATTTGCATTTCCCTAATGACTAGTGATGTTGAACATTTTTTAAGGTGTTTCTCAGCCATCCGAATTTCTTCAGGTGAAAAGTCTCTGTTTAGCTCTGTACCCCATTTTTGGATAGGGTTATTTGGTTTTCTGGGGTCTAACCTCTTGAGTTCTTTGTATACATTGGAGATTAGCCCTCTGTCGGATGTGGGGTTGGTGAAGATTTTTTCCCAATTTGTTGGTTGCCGATTTATCCTTTTGACAGTGTCTTTTGCCTTACAGAAACTTTGTAGTTTTATGAGGTCCCATTTGTCTATTCTTGTTCTTAGAGTATAAGCAATTGGTGTTCTGTTCAGGAATTTTTCCCCTGAGCCGATGTCTTCAAGGGTCTTCCCCAGTTTCTTTTCTATTAGTTTTAGTGTGTCTGGTTTTATGTGGAGATCCTTGATCCACTTGGAGTTGAGTTTAGTGCAAGGAGATAAGAGTGGATCAATTCTCATTCTTCTGCATGTTGACCTCCAGTTGAGCCAGCACCATCTGTTGAAAAGGCTATCTTTTTTCCACTGGATGTTTTCAGCTCCTTTGTCGAAGATCAATTGGCCATAGATGTGTGGGTTCAATTCTGGGTCTTCGATCCTATTCCATTGATCCGCTTCCCTGTCACTGAACCAATACCATGCAGTTTTTAATACCACTGCTCTGTAATATTGCTTGAGGTCCGGGATATTGATTCCCCCAGA
Organism: Apodemus agrarius; assembly: GCA_964023405.1. Lineage (NCBI taxonomy): Eukaryota > Metazoa > Chordata > Mammalia > Rodentia > Muridae > Apodemus > Apodemus agrarius. Next base: position 44,014,041 of record OZ030008.1, on the reverse strand, counting down.
AGTTCTTTTGCTGTTGATGATAGTTTTAGCTATCCTGGGTTTTTTGTTATTCCAGATGAATTTGAGAATTGCTCTTTCTAGCTCTATGAAGAACTGAGTTGGGATTTTGATGGGGATTGCATTGAATCTGTATATTGCTTTGGGCAAGATTGCCATTTTGACTACATTAGTCCTGCCAACCCACGAGCATGGAAGATTTTCCCATTTTCTGATGTCTTCTTCAATTTCCCTCTTCAGAGACCTGAAGTTTTTGTCGTATAAATCTTTCACATGTTTGGTTAGCGTCACTCCAAGATACTTTATTTCATTTGTGGCTATTGTGAAGGGTGTCATTTCCCTAATTTCTTTCTCGGCCTGCTTATCCTTCGCGTATAGGAAGGCTACTTACTGATTTACTTGAGTTGATTTTATAGCCAGCCACTTTGCTGAAGTTGTTTATCAGTTGCAGGAGTTCTCTGGTGGAGGTTTTTGGGTCACTTAAGTAAACTATCATATCATCTGCAAATAGTGATAGTTTGACTTCTTCCTTTCTGATTTGTATCCCTTTGACTTCCCTCTGTTGTCGAATTGCTCTAGCTAGTACCTCAAGTACTATATTGAAGAGATATGGCGAGAGGGGACAGCCTTGTCTAGTCCCTGATTTTAGAGGGATTGCTTCAAGTTTTTCTCCGTTTACCTTGATGTTGGCTACTGGTCTTCTGTATATTGCTTTTACTATGTTTAGATATGGGCCTTGAATTCCTGTTCTTTCTAAGACCTTTAGCATGAAAGGATGCTGAATTTTGTCAAATGCTTTTTCAGCATCCAATGAGATGACCATGTGGTTTTTTTCTTTGAGTTTGTTTATGTAGTGGATTACGTTGATGGATTTCCGTATATTGAACCATCCCTGCATCCCTGGGATGAAGCCAACTTGATCATGGTGAATGATCGTTTTGATGTGTTCTTGGATTCGGTTGGCAAGTATTTTGTTTAGTATTTTTGCATCGATATTCATAAGAGAAATTGGCCTGTAGTTCTCTTTCTTAGTTGGATCTTTGTGTGGTTTTGGTATCAGGGTAATTGTGGCTTCATAGAATGAGTTGGGTAGTGTTCCTTCTGTTTCTATTTTGTGGAATAATTTGAAGAGTATCGGTAGCAGGACTTCTTTGAAGGTCTGATAGAATTCTGCACTAAAACCGTCTGGTCCTGTGCTCTTTTTGGTTGGAACACTGTCTATGACCCCTTCTATTTCTTTGGGGGTTATGGGTCTGTTTAGACGATCTATTTGATCCTGGTTTAATTTTGGTATTTGGTAACTGTCGAGGAAATTGTCCATTTCCTCCAGATTCTCCAGTTGTGTTGAGTATAGGTTTTTGTAGTAGGATCTGATGATTTTTTTAATTTCCTCAGTTTCTGTTGTTATATCTCCCTTTTCATTTATAATTTTGTTAATTTGAATACTGTCTCTGTGCCCTTTAGTAAGTCTGGCTAGGGGTTTATCTATCTTGTTGATCTTCTCAAAGAACCAGCTCCTGGTTTTGTTGATTCTTTGTATGGTTCTCTTTGTTTCAACTTGATTGATTTCAGCCCTGAGTTTGATGATTTTCTGTCTTGTACTCCTCCTGGGTGAAATTGCTTCTTTTTGTTCCAGAGCTTTCAAGTGCGCCATTAAGTTGCTAGTATATGCTCTCTCCTGTTTCTTTTTGGAGACACTCAGGGCTATGAGTTTTCCTCTAAGTACTGCTTTCATTGTGTCCCATAGATTTGGGTATGTTGTGCCTTCATTTTCATTAAGTTCTAAGAATTCTTTGATTTCTTTCTTTATTTCTTCCTGGACTAAGGTATCATTGAGTAGAATATTGTTCAGCCTCCAAGCGTATGGGGATTTTCTGTTGTTTTTGTTGCTATTGAAGAACACTCTTACTCCATGGTGATCTGATAAGAGGCATGGGATTAGTTCGATCTTTTTATATTTGTTGAGATCTGTCTTGTGTCCAATTATATGGTCGATTTTGGAGAAGGTACCATGAGGGGCTGAGAAAAAGGTATAGTCTTTTGCTTTAGGGTGAAATGTTCTATATATATATATATCTGTTAGATCCAATTGCTCCAAAGTTTCGATGAGTTTCTCCGTGTCTCTGTTTAGTTTCTGTTTTCCTGGTCGGTCCACTGTGGATAGTGGAGTATTGAGGTCCCCCACAATCATTGTGTTAGGTGCAATGTGTGCTTTGAGCTTTAGTAAGGTTTCTTTTACAAATGAGGGTGCCCTTACATTTGGAGCGTAGATGTTTAGAATTGTGAGTTCTTCTTGGTGGATTCTTCCTTTGACTAGCAGGAAGTGACCTTCTGTGTCTCTTTTGATGACTTTGGGTTGAAAGTCAATTTTATCTGATATTAAAATGGCTACTCCAGCTTGCTTCCTGTGACCATTTGCTTGCAAAATTGTCTTCCATCCTTTTACTCTAAGGTAGTGTTTGTCTTTGACTCTGAGGTGTGTTTCCTGTAAGCAGCAAAATGTAGGGTCCTGTTTCCGTATCCAGTCTGTTAGTCTATGTCTTTTTATTGGGGAGTTGAGTCCATTGATGTTAAGAGATATTAAGGAATAGAGATTATTACTTCCTGACATTTTTGATGTTATTTTTGTTTTTGAGTAGTTACCTTCCTTTGAGTTTGATGGAAGAAGTTTACTGTCTTGCTTTTTCTTGGGTGCCATTCCCTTCCTTGTGTTGGAGTTTTCCTCCTATTATCCTTTGTAGAGCTGGGTTAGTGGAAAGATATTGTGTAAATTTGGTCCTGTCATGGAATATTTTGATTTCTCCATCTATGTTGATTGAGAGTTTTGCTGGGTATAGTAGTCTTGGCTGACATTTGTTTTCTCTTAGGGTCTGCATGAGGTCTGCCCAGGATCTTCTAGCTTTCATGGTTTCTGGAGAGAAGTCTGGTGTGATTCTGATAGGTCTTCCTTTATATGTTACTTGGCCCTTTTCTCTTACTGCCTTTAATATTCTTTCTTTGTTTAGTACATTTGGGGTTTTGATTATTATGTGACGGGAGGTGTTTCTGTTCTGGTCCAGTCTGTTTGGAGTTCTGTAGGCTTCTTGTATATTTATGGGCATCTCTCTCTTTAAGTTAGGAAAGTTTTCTTCCATAATTTTGTTAAAGATATTTGCTGGCCCTTTAAGTTGTAGATCTTCACTCTCATCTATCCCTATAATCCTTAGGTTTGGTCTTCTCATTGTGTCCTGGATTTCCTGGATGTTTTGGGTTACAAGCCTTTTGGATTTTGCATTTTCTTTGACTGTGGAGTCAATGGTTACTATGTTATCTTCAGCATCAGAGATTCTTATTTCTATCTCTTGTATTCTGTTGTTTATGTTTGTATCTACGACCCCTGATTTCTTCCCAAGGTTTTCTATCTCCAAGGTTGCCTCCTTTTGTGATTTCTTAGTTGTTTCTACCTCTGTGTTCAGATCTTGGATGGTTTTGCTCAGTTCCATCATTTGTTTGTTTGTGTTTTCATGTAATTCTTTAATATATTTTTGTACTCCCTCTTTCATGACTTCTGCCTGTTGTTTCAAGTTCTCGTGCATTTCTTTAACTGATTTTCTCATTTCCTCTTTATTGGTTTCTGTCTGATGGCCCATAAATTCTCCTGGAGTTCTTTAAGTGTTTTTTGTGTTTGGATTGTAAGAGCTTCTACCCTATTGATGTTCCCCTGCATTTCTTTAAGAGATTTGTTTATGTCTTTTTTGTGTTCCTCTAGGAGCATCATGACCTGTGCTTTTATATCTAACTCTTGTTTTTCTGGTGTGCTGGGGTATCCTGGACTTGCTGTGGTTGGCGAATTGGGTTCAGATGGTGCCATATTGCCTTGATTTCTGTTAATAACGTTCCTACGTTTGCCTTTTGCCATCTCTTTATCTCTGGCGTTAGTTGGTCTTATTGTAGATGGCGCCCTGCTGAAAGCACAGCGCGCCTGTCCCCAGGAGACAGATCCCTTCTGGCAGCTTGTCTGTGCTGGACTATGCTCGCTCTGAGTCCAGGCCCCTGACTCCAGCTGCTAGAGTTCCGAGCTGTGCCCCGAGGCGGCCAGGTGGCCCCTCGCTGCTAGTCCGCTCAGAGAGCTGGTCCCGGCCGGTAGTCTGCACCCGTAGCTGAGCTTTCTGTGCCCTACATGGTCAAAGGATTTAAGAAATAAGTTGTATTTGTAAATGGCTCTTGGAATCTGGGTTTTGGTGTTGAGGTCCACTCTGGAAAATATCTATCATGTTCTGTGAATTCTCACTGCCATATGCTAACATGCTGATTTTTTCTACATAGTCTGTTATTAAACTGGTTTATTGTGATGTTCAATTTATGCTTATGTTTGGAACAGGACATGCTGCCATGGATATTGCAAAGGCATATGCTGATTATAGAATAATTGATATGATTAAAGAAAAGCTAGATAACCTGCCTAAACCATCAGAAAATCAAAAAATGAAAGGCAAGCTTCCTAAACTGAAGACAGAAGGCGCGGATGTTAAGAAAGAAGAGGTAAAAACAAAAAGAAATCTACCAAGTAGTAGCAGGACATCCTTAAACTCTTGGGGTGTCAGTGGCATTATGTTATGCCTTTGCGCAAGGGAAAGTAGCATGCTATGTGAACCTTTGGCAGTAATTATAAAGACATATCTAGCAAGAAAATCACTATTACTGAAGACTATATGATATTCATTGTAAACAGAATCTATATGAAATACAAAGGATTCAATCAAATCATTAGGATATTGAAAAAGAACTCATGTTGAATTTGTATCTAAATGGTCATCAAATTTTATAGATTTGGTGAGATGACCCAAACATTGAGGTGAAAAGACAGTGAAGAGGAAATTGGTATTAGTCAGGATGTCCTAAGTGCATTTCCAAGCTGGAGGCTTCTTTATGGGAGCACAAGGTCACTGGAGACCCTTGTAAGGCAAGATTAGGCAATGAGAGTAAAGAAATAAAAGACCTAACGCCATCACACTGGGGACTGGGGAGTGCAGACAGTAGAAAATGAGCTGGGTAAAGGGACTGGGCGGAAGGGACAGAGTTCGGATTGTGGACTAATTGTAGCAGTGCAGACTCCACCAAGTGCAGCTCCTACTAAACACACCATTATCATTTTAGTAGAAGTCCATCCCATGAATGCCATACATCAGGGATGGGTACCTTGAAAACTCATGCTATCTGTCCCCAATAGGACTAGTCAAGTGAAGCCCCACAAAGCAAGCTAATTATCTCACCATGCCTAGAGCTACAGTGTTTACAATATTCTATTTTATCTCAAATTTTGCCAATTTCTTTCTTTCCTAACTTCAAAGTAAAATGTAGACAAAAAAGTATTAGTGGGTGATTGATTTTCACAATTTATACTTTAAAAATGTTTTTCCAGGAAACACTGTCATCCATTTACACTGTGCCAGCAATAACAGAGGAGAAGAAAGTACACAGGGACAGTGTGGTTTACCTCAATTCCCTGATTACCAGTGGCTTCACTAAGAAGGTTGATATCACGTTTATCCCCAAAAGGGTAAGTATTTTGAGGAAAGCCTCTATACCACAATGGAGAGCATAGTGTCATGTTGTCACACGCTGACTCCTCAGGACATCTGAACAAATGCCAGCATCCATCTCCCAGTCCGCTCCATGGTGGTTCCTTGGTCAGGTTCTGTCACATTCATCTTAGAGAGACCAAATGTTAATTCCCAAAATCTGGCTCCATTTATATATCTATACTAGTATCTACATTTCCATAAGGGACTGGAGTCTTTAGTCAATGGCATTCCTTAGAGCCATTCAGTCATCATAGTCTATAGACACTTGGTATTGTAACTTCTCAGACCCTATTCCTTACCAAAACATCTTGGAAGCTTCATACTGTCAAGGCTGATCACACTCACTAGTCTAGAATACCTGCCTTTAAATAGGTAGAGACATCTGTGAGGACAGGAGTTCTCTTTCCAGTACCCTTCCAGCTGTGCTGACTAAGTAGCATTCTCTACCTTCTGTTACAAAAATAACTTGGCTTCTACATTAGTCTTCCCAATTCCTTTGATTTTGTGTGTTGATATCATGGAACCAAGCAACAGTTGGCCCAGAGATGACTGGAAAGGAACTGAAGAGCATTTCTGACCTCTGTTCCTAGAAGGGTCTCACCAGAAATAGTGATGTTCACATAGCCACTACTGACGTAAGATGCTGTGTCTACGGACACAGTAGAGTGCGCTTCCGATGTGTACTTGATAGTTCCGGTTGAAACTCCAGGAAGTCTTAGGGTTCTCATCTGGCATGTGCTTAGATAAAGAAATGTGTGAGTGTGGAAATTGCTGGCCACCATGATAACAACTGCCTCAACTTTGCCTATTTATTCAAGATTTGGAGTCCTGAAGCCACAACAGCAGAGCTGATCAGGAAGAGGGAACTTCGGAGGGAGAGGTTCACATATGAGGTGGACTTTGATGACTTCATGATGCCTTTCCAAAAGAACATCACAGAGAAAGCTCAGGCAATGGAGGCACTGCTCAAGAACTAAGTCACTGCAGTGGCCGCCCGGGAGAAGTGCTCTGTGGCCCAGAGTCAGAGTCTGGAGAAAGTACGTATTTCCATCAAAGCCAAAGCAATTCGCCCATTAAGAACTTGTTATTAAAGACCAGTTCTTGCTGTACTGGCAATATCCTGAGTTGTATCATGCAGCTCCCTTTCATATTGCAATGGATGACATGGCAGGTTAGCCGTACAAACTCCCAGTCTCCATTAAGTGTGAAGGAGGCCACATGGCAGTTGTAAATATTGTCAGAAAGTTATCATGTGAGCTCCATTATGTTTATTAAAACTAATTCTAGTGCACATGCAAAGCCCTGGGATCAATGCCCAGAACCATGTTTTTAAAAGAAAACTAACAATAATTTTGACATACAAAAAAAAAAAAAACTAAAAAAAATTATCATACATCAACACTATGGAGACAGAGGATTGCAAACTGAAGGCTATCCTGGGCCTTATAACGAGAACATATCTCAAAAAAAAAAAAAAGGAAATGCTGAGAGCATAGACCAGTGGTAGATAATTCATATACCTGGTCATGGATTGGTTTATAGTGTAAAATAATAATAATAATAATAATAATAATAATAATAATAAGCCTAGTAGGAATTGATGGGAACACAAATTAATAAATTAATATGAGGAAAGGGAGATGCCACCATATAACCTGTAGATATGGGAATTTGTTCCACAAACTGCAGTGTAAAAGTGCCTCAAACAACTTGGGCCAGGTAAACTTTGGACACCACGCATGCCGCTGTTTTCCTCTACTCTGATACTCTAGAGCTCTTGGGTCATGAATGGCAGTTCCATCCCATGGAAGCAACTCTCTCATCTTCTGGTTGGATGACTGAAGTGTATATACTCTCACTGGACCACAGACCCCTAGGATAGAGTTAAGGTCTATGAGGTCACATTCTTTCACATATATATCCTCCCAAATATACCTCTCTCTGTTTCTAGGTAGCTTCTTTAAGGGTCCAAACTAACACAAAACCATGGGAATAAACCTGAGTTATGATTCCAAAACTTCAATCAAAAGCTTTAAAGATAAATTCCTGTATTTTCTGCTTACTATGAAACAGAAATTTTCTCTACTTTGGATACAGGTCCATCCAAATAGCTGATAATTTGAGAAAACATTCCAGATACTAGAAAACTACAGGAATGACCAGAGATATCATAGTCCTTTAATATGTTCGGAGAAAGGGAAGCAAAGAATAAAGATGGATTTAAGAAATCCTGCATCAAGAACTGATAAAAAAAATTATGGGAAAAGGGAACCTAGCATGAAAGGTTCTAACTTCCCAGGGGATCTAAACTTAACACCAGATGATTCCTTCTTAGAAAGAAGATGTCTTTAAATGCTGCCATTTAAGAATACAGGGCAGTCGTTTTGCAAATACCCCTCTGTTTTTTGTCATATTATTTTCCCAAGAACAGATTCAAACACTGTGTTTGAGGCAACAATACCAAGAATGGGGCATGCACATTCTTCAGTGCCACGTTAACTAGAAGGCAGAATTGGGAATTTTGTGTCACACATCGTACTGTGTCTTGTGTCTTGAGGAGTATCTTTGAAAGTATGTAAAGTGCATGAATTTTGCTCACTGTAGTTAATCTATGGCTGATTCCTTATGGGATAAGTACTACAGTGATATGATATTTGATGCCGTGTTTCCATTTCTTATATGTATGCCTTCCCTCCGATGGCCAGGCTCTCTCTTCTCCCTTAGTCTTGGTAATTTAAGCACTATATACTCATGTATTCATTTCTTACTTGAAAGCCTGTGACTGTGGAGACAACTCCAAACGCTGCCATAAATTCCTCTTCTATCTGGAGCTTTTACAGCAAGGAAAATACAAGCAAATCTACTCCAGATCTCTTTCCAGGGGAGGTTTACAGCGCCAAATAGAGTGAAGAAACCACATGTAGCTGTGTAGATAAACATTAGCACAAGCCTCCTATCTTCTGTTTGTCTTCTTGAAATCCCAATTTTCCAAACAAGTTGGTTTTGTGTCTCCCAAGGGCCCTGTCTCCTCCTCATTTTCTGTTATTTTTTTAAAATTGCTTTTAAATATTTCAGTTTACATTATCTCAAATGCAACATTTGTGAAGGATAACATGATATTGATGTATTAATACATCTCAAATTACTGGACTGGAGAAATGGCTCAGCGGTTAAGAGAGCTTGTTGCTCTTCTAGAGATCTTGAATTCCATTTCCAGTGTCTTCAGGCAACTTCTTCCTAGCTGCGTGTACCTTATGTTCGGGGATCCACTGCCCTCACACGCATGCTGTGCTTAGCATTCTTGTAGGTGAAGTACTCATGTAAAGGAATCTTTTAACTTAAAAAAAAAATCTTAAATTCTAATGCCACCTGCCGCCATGGGGCAACAAGAATATGGGTATACAAATAAACTTTATTTTTCTGCTATCAATCTGCCTTTCTTTAGTCTTATTCACAAGCTCTAGGTGCTGAACCTAAAGGAGCAGAAGGTTCTCTTCTCTCTATCAACCTTTACTAACATCATTTACTTAGCTTGACTCTCAAATTGTCCCTTATTCTGCCAGCAGAAGCCATTACAACTTAACTGCTGATAGCAAAGATGTCTCCTGATGGATCTACAGGATTCTATATTTCTTGAATGTTGGAGGAAACACTTATTCAGGACCAACAGAACTGAAGGCACTGTATCAGATCTTCATCTCAGTCTTACTGATATGTAGAGACCTTTGTAAACATACACTGAGAGGAGACTGGTCCTAATTAGCACTCTTTCTCCGCATATGAAATGCTTATTTTCTTTCTAATGGCTTAATTCGTTTGAAATGGAACTCTGTGTGAAGGGTATTCAAGTGGAGCTTAATACTGTGAACAAACAGCAAGATCAGAGTTCCTCCAATACCCTGAGAAGGCAGGCATTGGTCCTGTTACCCTGGGTGTTTTATGTATAGCAGCAGTAGCAGCAGCAGCAGCAACAGCAGCAGGAGCTGGGGCTGGGTCTCACCTTCAAAAAGTAGAGTAGAAAAGTCTGGGTGTGCATGACAGTTACTCTGTAGAGGAAGCTTTACCGGCATAAACGTCTGTCAGTGTCACATGAAAAGATAATTGCACAGACTGTACAGCATCTCAGAATTGGAATTATGCAATGTGTCAATGGAAATTTTCTAGGTTTTCTGGGTTTGTGGGGTTTGGGGTATAATTGTATTTTATCTTCTATTTTATTCCGACTTAACTTGTATTTTCTATTTTTTTAACCATGAAAATGGAGTACTTTGTAAAAAGAACACATTTGTTATTTTAAAACACAAAAGGTTGATACCCAGGGGGCTAGAATATCAAAGTGTCTAGAGTTTTTCCTCGTCAGGGACTCTGTGTCAAGACCTGAGGAACAAGTAGCCTGAAAAGGGAGCACCCCTGAGACAGGGAGACACATGAACAGCAAGTGGAAGAGGTCAAGCAGGGGACTCCTGGGGACGGGAAAGGGGTGGTTAGAGCATCAGCTAGAAGATTGGAGTATCTGGGTATGGGAAAGGGGTGGTTAGAGCATCAGCAAAAGATCAGAGTATCTGGGTTTCTGAATCACCATGAATCCCTACCAGTCAAGGGATGAAGAGATGTTCAGTGCCAGGGATAATTCCATGGAGGCCATGATAGCTATCTTCTAGAGAGCATGGAGAGACTGCGGATGGGTACATGGCACGGTAGAAGGTGCTTGTTTGATTTTACAAAGTGTGAGCTTTATCCCCAGACTCAGATTCAAAACTTTAGTGTCATTTCCTGACTGTATATCTACTTGCCAAGTATCAGAAGCCTGTTTCATCATTTGTAAAGAAGGGATAATAGTTGTGTGACCATAGATGGCAGTTTCACAGGAAGCAGCCAGATGTGTTAACAACCTTCAGGGCAACCAGCCCTGTGCCCTTGTACATTGGTCATCCATTGTGGTTCATTGTGAACCATCAGGCAGAAAGGAAACCAAAGCAGGCAAAAGGAAGAGGAGCAGACCTGGACCTAGAAAGCAAAGTAATGAAAGCTTGCTGGCATGCCCTCCTCACCTCTAGTGAGTCCAGATGTTAATTTCTTATTTTCAGTAACTTAAACATGCACTTATTTACAAAGCTTACTTTCTAGTAATCAGACATGGGCAAATCACACTTGCTAGAAGACATCAGTACTAATTCTAGTAGTGTCCCAAGGGTTTTTACAATTTTGTCTTCAGAAGTTGATTTCCTCTAGCATCTACATAGTTTTGTAGATTAAACTGGTTCATAGAAACAGAGGCTGAGTCGAGATCTCTAGTTGAAGTAATCTGTAGACAAAGTTCTCAGATGAAACTGGCCAGGAAAGGGACAAGATGAAGCAGGAGAAAGAATTAAGGATGTGAGATCAAGATGGAATTTGCTCTGGTCTGTGACGTGTGTCATTGTGGAGGACGGATTGTATCAACAGAAGTTGTCTTACCAAGAGGCTGGGCTGTTACCTCCAGCATCAGACATTAGCTAGTTCCTGGTCAAAAAAGAAACATCCCAACCATCATCAACTGTCTTGGTGATGAGGAACTCATGTCAGACAAGGTGTGAGTCACTCTTCATCATCATCTTTATCAGGGAAGAAGGGCGTAATCAATCAGCTAGGGCACACCAACATGCAGTCTGTGAGACCATATCCTGAGACCTCTAGGTCATTAGAGGTCAAGATGGTTTAGTTCATTGGCAGATTTGAAATTTGAATAGATTACTGGGAGGTGATTGGAAGATGGTTACTGAGAGTGTGTCTCTGAATGCTCTATCTGGCCCCGACATCTTCCCATTTCTGAGTCTCTCTGATTCTATTTGCAGGGTGATAAAGATGGTCTTGTGCCACATGTTCCCCCATGATGGCAGTCTCACCCTTACAGTGAGCCCTGGATCATGGAGCCAAGGGAGACTTGTGATCTAGTACAAAAGAACAATACTCCAGAGAGGGAGGCAGCTTTGAGCCCCCCACTCTCATCAGCTGAGCCCAGGACAGGCTAGCTGACACAAGGGGAACCTGGAAGGATCCTAGCAACAGCCTCTACAAATGTGTACTTTGTGTTGAAAAGCTTTAGGGCAGAGGTCTATTAATTCTTTGAGGTCATTTTACAGATTGTGCTTTCTCTTTCAAATGAATTTGATTTTGCAAACTTGTCCTATTCACCACTGAGAATACAACGGAAGAATGAATGAGGACAGCAACGCAAACTCTTCTGGCCGCTACTTAGAAAAACGCAATTCAAAATCTCCATTGCTAGCTCTGTTTCCTCAAACTTTAGGATTATTAGACATTGGAAAGTAAAAACATCATAGACAGAAAGATGATTTCTTCCCCATGTTCTTGGATAAGATTACATCTACTAGGTACAAATGAATTGGCCCCAGCAAAGTCAGTTCAGCAACTTATATTAAATTTTCAATTTAAGAAATTCAATGTGGAACCACAAATGATGCCCAAGAGACCCACTAAACTCACATCTTGTATTGAAGGAGGGTGGTGAAAGAAGAGAGGAGGAGGAAGCTAAGATACCTCTGCACAGAGACACTAGTTTCAAGAAGCCAACTGGACTTTATTACCTTTTTTTAACCATATCCATGGACTATATGATTTTTGTGGCTTTCTGTTTGTTTAACTTATGGATCCTAGGGGAAATTTACAAATGAAGGTAAATGGGACATACGTGCAGATCAAAGAAGCTCAGGATAGCATCCTCAGATCCGTTGGTAGTAATTACTACATCTAGCTATGTCTGGGTAACAAGGAAGAACTAAATATTCTGTTTGCGTTCTGGAAGTCAGTGGAGATTTCTCTTATCCCAAGTAAACCATTACTGTGTGATGCCTGCGTATTTATTCAGGATTACTAATGCTGATATGTTTCCCTTTTGTCTTCATAGGTAAGACTTTGAAGAGGAACTGATACACAAATCTGATCCCCCTAGATTATAGTGATTTACCTGATGATTTGAAAAACTCCCCTGATTCTCTAAAACTGAGAGAGTATTATGGTCTTTTGTTCCTGAGGCTTCAGTATCAAGCTCCTGCCTAAGGATATGAAAAATACAACTTCCCTCATAGGAATTAATGAAATCAACATATAAAATAAAATGAGCAATATACAAAGTAGTCTGGATAAGTCGGAATGGATCCCTGGCCAAAGAAACACTACACAGCAAAAGAAAGAGTCAGCCAGAAGGGGGATTTATCAGCAACAGCACGTCACAGGAATGCATGTCATAGGTAGGGACCTCTTCCATGTACATCATCCTACACTTCTAAACCTTCTGTACGGTTGCAGGCTGGTAGTATTGTCATAATGTTGTGTCAGCCAGCAACGCTAACTCTGCACACCTTTAACTTTATTCATTCACTCAGCATGTGCTTATATAGCGCTGGTAATGGGATCCCCCAGCATTTTCCTTGCTCTTTACAAGGAGTAACTCATCCAGGTTGTACTTCCCAGGTTTCTGCATCATCTGCTTTCCAGATGGATTCAGAGAATGGAGATCCTGTGTGAGACAGAAGGTAGATGGAGGTGTGGAGAAGCGAGAATAATTCTCTCTCCCCTGTTGCCTTTAGTAGCATCCCAGGCAATAGCTGTGTCTATCTCTGTTCACACTGCTCAGCTTCTACCTAACAGTCCTGCCACATTTCCACCAGATGATCCATCCCCTGTGTTCCATTAGCACTACCTACTCTCCCTGTCCTAGCTCCTAGGGATAATACCAATGGCCTTTGTTCTTATAATAAACTTGATGATGGCAATCTCTTCCCTAGTGTCTTCTGCATAACCGCACATCCTTGGGCATACTCTCCTTTCAAAAGGACCCAGAGCTTGCCCTTTCCTTGATGGGATTCTTATTTACTAAGCATAAAACACTGGCGAGTCAAGAGGCAATGGACTGCAAAACCAGACTTGGCGACTACCCAATAATTGAAGATTATAATGCTTAAAATATTCTGCAATGTATTTCTATAAGGTTTAATATAGATGAAACATTTGATACAGTCAGTGTGGTAGCTTGAATAGATATGATCCCATAGACTCATGTGTTTATCTGGCCCATGAGGATGGCACTATTAGGAGGTATGGACTTGTTGGAGGAAGTGTTCCACCATGGGGTTGGGCTTTGAGGTCTCCTATGATCAACCTATGCCCAGTGTGGTACCCAGTCGCCGTCTGCTGCCTGCAGATAGAGATGTAGAACTCTTGGCTCCTCCAGCACTGTCTGCCTGCACATTAGCATGCTTCCTTCCATGATGGCATTAGACTAAGACTCTTAAAATGCAAGCCAGCCCCAATTAAATGTTTTTCTTTATAAGAGTTGAGGTGCTCATGCTACCTCTTCACAGCAAAAAAAAAAAAACAAAAAAAAAAACAAAAAAAAAACAAACTAAAGCACTAGGACAGAGCACAAACAACCATAAACAGTATACGATTTCTAGTCATAGCCCTCTGTAGTCTATCTTTAGTCATTACGGATGATACATGATACTCAAATTATATACAAATAAGATAGCTGTGAGCTCAGACATTTATTTATTGGAGCATCTTTTATAATCACTTGCCATGAAGTTAAGCACATACATTATTAAATTTTTTCATTACTATAATGAAATACTGGTGACAGGCTGACTTTATAAAGAAAAGAGTATTATTTGATTTATAGTTTTGCATGCTCAAAGTCTAAACAGAATGGTACAAGCTGGGTGAAGAACATTGTTGGCTCTCTTGCCTCATGGAAGATGCCAAAAGTAGAAGCATGTGGAAGTGGGGGTCGCATTGACAGGCAGAAATCCAGAGAGAAACTTGGTGAGACCAAGCTCGGTCTAGTATAATATTGTTCTCATGAGACCTAACTAGGGTATCTGTAGTGGCTGGTTTTGTGTGTCAACTTGACACAAGTTAGAGTCATCACAGAGAAAGGAGCCTCAGTTGAGGAAATACCTCCATGAGATCCAGCTGTAGGACATTTTCTGAATTAGTGAACATCCCATTAAGGGCAGTAGTCCTGGGTTCTATAAGGCAGGCTGAACAAGTCAGGGAAAGCAAGCCAGGAAGCAGCACCATCCATGGCCTCTGCATCAGTTCCTACCTCCAGGTCCAGCCCTGCTTGTATTCCTAACCTGACTTCCTCCGATGATGAACTAGGATCTGGAAGTGTAAGCTGAATAAACCCTTTCCTCCCCAACTTGCCTTCTTGTCATGATAATTTGTTACAGCAATAGAAACTCAAGGCAGCATCCATAAGAAACCTCTAATCCCCCTGCAAGAAGACCCCAAATGACTCTTCTAGGCTCCACTTCTATAGGCACCCATCCTGGAACATGTTCAGTTTAGTAGCCTGTAAAAACAAGCAGGATCTGTCAATCTACACACCTCTAGACAATTAGAAAAGCTAATGCTGGGGGAATTCCAGGATTTTTTCAGATTTAAATAGAACATTGTCAAATCCTAGGGTTTCAGACATGCTAGGAGCAAACCATAGGCTTCTCCAGTAGAGTTACGTGACTACCTCACACAACCTGTGAACTGACAGTATATAAGGCAAAAGTAGGGAATTTAGATAATGAAATGTCTTATGAGCTGAGTTCTGTAGGGTGAGGACTCAGCAAGGCCCTCCTAGAAGAGGAGAATTGGATAGAAGCAGTGATATCCTGCGGAGCATAGCCATTCCAGAAAGAGGAATAGTGGGAAATATAAGTAAAAACTACCAGGAAAGAGGCAAAGCCAGATTCTAGGAACCAGTTGGGGGAGTGACTCACTTCCACTTTATTGTGAGTCCTCCCTCGGCCTAGACTCTTCCTTGATGTTAGTAACCCCATGAATTTTTTCATACTTTGAAGTCTCATTCATAGGTCATCTCATAAAACCATCAGTAATCTCACTTCAATATGGAGTTTGTTAAAGCCAATGTTTCAAGGGGAAGATTGAGCGAGTCTGGATCCTTAACATCTCTGGGAATGGTGTCTCACACCTAGGCTCTGGTACAGTGCTCATACCACAGCTTCTGTATTCTCTCTGTTCTTCCTTCTATGTGAGCTCCAGTCTTAGTGACAAGGAAACAAAAATGACCGAGACTTCCCTTCCAGAATCCTGAACGAAAATGTCCTCACCCACAGTGAAAACAGCATTTTGGGACTCTAGACATCACTGTGGCGTGAGAATGCAGCAGTGTTGTTTGTTGGTCAGATGGATTTTGCAGTGTAACATCTGTCGGATATACTAGTTCTACTGCAATCACCAAGACTATTACCTCAAGAGGTATGCCCTTAAGAGGAAAAAAAAAGATGTATTTTAGCTCCCCAAAATAAAAGCCATGAATGTTGGAACATAAAAGGAACATTTACCTGCTACAAAACCTGGTAAGAGCATTGAGTACCATAATTTCTCAAGACCACCTCCCCAGTCTTTGTCTCTGCACATACTCGCTAGGCAACCTCCTTAGACCTCTGCTGGAATGACTTTACATCTTACTCAGGCTTGTGTCTTTAAATCTCAGTCCCATCAACATGACATTTGACAATTGTTAACATTTTAATTTTAGCATACAATTAATGGATTTCATTTTGACACTTTGTACCGTACTCATACTAACCACCCCACTGCCTTCCCCCATCTTTACCCTCCAATAGTCATGCTTCTGTTTTCATGAATAAGGTTTTGAATTTACAATGGCTTCAAACATCAACTCTCACTGTCCACTCACCGTGTGTCCTCCTGTCGAGTTACCCTTCACTATTTCCCGGTCCACCAACCATTCTAACATGAAACACAAGCTCCCAGTCATCTGCATGCTATTTCAAGTTCCTCAGTACTCATCTGCTGCAATTCACCTCTGTTAAATGGCTTAAATTTATTGTTTGAATTTGCTTCCCACTAACAGCATGGAGCCCTCACAATTTTCTCTCCATACCAAACTAATGAGGAATTTCCTTTACATTCTTTTCTTTCCTGTAGTCTATTCACTGCTTCCAAATGTTTCTGTTTCAATGAATTAGCATATATAAGTAAATACACACACACACACACACACACACACACACACACACACAAATTAATTGAAACGGAAAGAGTTGAGACTGCTGGCCCCCATGGCTGCTGCATTTATGAATCCTTGTATCTGGCAACAGACCTTGTTTTCTGTCAGACTCTGGGATTTTTTTTCTTGTCTGCTACATCACAATTTCAAGTCATCTTCAAAACAGTTTCACTACTAATTGGTACTGGGTGTCCCCTTACTCCAACTGATCTCATAGGTGAGTCTCAATTCCAGTCTTACATATGAGAAAAAGCATGACTATCCTGAATGCATGGAAAGATTACGAGCAAGAAAGGAAAGAGTCATCCTGATCGCCTTTGCAAAAGACTTTGCAGGCCATTTTTTGAAAGTGTGATGACAAAACTGGGAAAGGAAGGACAGTATGTTCCCACAGCACATGTCAGCCGATAAATGTGTCCTGCAGAGGTAAAATCCACTCCTAAATGTGCCACACGTCTTGTGATCAAACATGAGCACAGGCCTTGCCTCACATGTTGTTCTGTAGCCCAGAACCAAAGAATCACAATAATAAGAATTGGTTGGCAACACATTTTTTTCCAGAGTTCCATAAAGCTTGTGAACTTCCTTCACTAGAAATGAACAATTAGGAATACCACAAAATGGCAAGGGGTGATCATATTATTCAAGGTATTTTGTAACAAATTCCTGGCAAATGGAGATAAATACTGGAAGGGTTAAAAGAGGGAGGGAGGGAGGGAAAAGGTGAGGTAGGGAACATATTGATTGGTTCAGTTGGGTAATTGGGTTGGTGGTTTTCTGTTTCATCCTTCAACTTAAAAACATCATCTAGGTTGGACCAAAATGTACTTAAATCCTTTACACTTTATTCTAAAATCAATAGTTCAGAAATGCAATTCTTTTTTAGGCTTTTGGTCTAAAGAAAATTACTGGAACAGGGAGAGAGGAAAGGTTTCTTTATTCTAGTCCAAACACTGATTCTGGTACCTCCCTATTCAATCTCTTACCTCTGCCTTGGAGGAGTTGACTTTTTTAAAAGGAGAGAAATGGAAAAATAAAAATTTTGACATTTATATAGAATTTCACCTAAGGATAAAAGTAATTTGTTCACTCATTTGTGCCTTGCAATAAACTTTAAGAACTTACTATTCAGGTTCTAGTGTCTTGATCCAGTATCATGGTGGATCCTGCCTCCATAAGAAGAAAAAAGTAAATAACAGACTAGTTATTATAACTTGGGATGAATATGATGAGAGAAAAAAAAGCATCATGTGAGGTTTTAGGTCAAGGAAGACTTCCCTGAAGTCCACAATTAGAGAGAGAGAGAGAGAGAGAGAGAGAGAGAGAGAGAGAGAGAGAGAGAGAGAGAGAGTGGTAAAGGTAGACATGCTTGCAGAGGGAGGAAAAGGCATTTATAAATGAAGAGCAGACCCTTACAAAGCTCTGAGGTGGTGACATTTGGTGGAGAACAGGAGGAAGTCCAGGGAACTTAACACAAAGATTATGACAAGATAAGAGCAATGAGGATAAAGCTGATAAGACTTAGGTCTAACTGTGAGGGCCTTCCAGAGAAGAACACGATTTCCTTCTAAATTTGATGTAACAGCATAAAGAACTAAGGCCAGCGTTTACACATCAAAGCCACTTAATTAAAACATTTCTCTTTGACTTGAGGAAAAGGCTGAGTTGAAGAAAAGCAGCGAAGCTGCCTAGGAGGGCACTGTGTTCCCTGTAGAAAGTGATGTGACCTCTAAGATTAGCTGCTTGTATTTGCCAGTCTCCAAATTATCCCTAACATTCCTCTTCTAATTCTCACACTTTGGTGTAGCACCTTTTACCCATCCACTGATCAGGACTGATCTAGGCAGCCAGTAAGATGCGTCAAATATGGTGTTCCAAAGGTAATCCATAAACGATGATTGCAATGATTGTTTGATGGGGCCAACTGACCTGTTGTGAGAACACAGATGATTCTTTTTTGTAAGAATTGAGGCTTCACATGGCAGCCAGCGCAAACACTCGAGCTATGTACATGGACTACACTGGAAGAGCTAACCACTTGTTTGGCTTTCAGATGACAATAGCCTTCATAGCATCTTATGTACCAAGCCTGCTGGTGGGAAGTTAACAGTCCTCTGAGGAGGTAGTGAAGATGATTATAGGAAAAAAAAAAAAAAACAAAAAAGACTCAGAGACAGGTTAGAAATTGGGAGGACTTCAGGTCTATACCACACCAGCCCTGAATGTATTTCTCAGAGACTTTTTATACTTTATAGGATCCTGGGAAACAAAGTCACAAGTTAGCAAAGACAATGGCTGATGTACACAGGATATCTGTTCCCATCAACAGGCCTCTCAGTTCCTTCCACCAATATTAATAGAATGTACAGTGTGGCTTCTCTTATCAGTCCACGTGTCAGCAAGCCAGGCAATCTGCCAGCAGATCCTGGCCTGCCTTGACTCTGCCAGACAGGCAGGCTTTCACAGAAGCAGCCAAAAATGGCTCCTGACAATCTTGAGTGTGTTTTCATGAGCAATCTCTGGCCAGAATTACCCAGTTAAGCTGAACCCAAATTCCCAACCTATGGACACTATGAGCAATATACAAAACCCCCTGTTTATGTCACTAGGGTTTAGGGTTGTGTGATGCACCAAGACATGACTAATTTTATTGTGGAGGCTTAGAGAAGAGAATGAATCTGAAGAACAGCATAAAGGCCCACTACATAGGACCTTGTTAGAGACTTGTTTGTGGGTGTGATCAGGGAAACACTGAGGACACCTCTAGGTTTCTAGTTTATGTGGCTGTAGAGTCTGCATCATACAGTGAGTAGGATGAAGGCATGCCAAAGGAGTACACCAGAGAGACACCTATGCCATGTGTTCAGTTAAAGAACCAAAGATCCAAACATGTTCAAAAGGGGAAAAATGTAGTGACTAACATTTGAGAGCTTTTGGACTGCTGGTGATATTTCAGATCCTAGGAATACATTACAGCAATAAGACCAAGGTGATGATTCTGGCACATGAGCTGAAATCTGAAGTTTTCCTTCATGTATAAACCAAACAATATGTTGGTACGTGAAAGCAATGAGGAAAATGATTAGAGGAACTGGAAGAGAAGATGTGTTTAGTAATATGGCATCAAATGACCCTCAGCAGGAGGTCACTCTTCCTATCTGCTGCAGATGTATGCATGTTTCACTCAGATGAATTATAGATAAAGCTGTCATATTGTAAAATTCCAAGGGTTTGCTGTTTGGCGGGTGGTTTATATTAAGAGGGGGTTCTGGGTGTATATAATGCTTGGTCAAAGCCCAGCAAACTGGAAAGAATATAAGTGGAATGATTATATAATGAGGGAGACAGTGCTCTAACCAGACGTCTTATGCCAACAAGTAAAACCTCCAGCACCAGGTATAGCTTACATTTTGTTGAGACATTGACCACAGTGGTCCCATGGAATTCTCCAAACATTACAAGCTATTGGCAGGACTATTGGTTATTCTATACAACCTAATGGTAAGGCCCATTGCTAAAGTCAATTATTATGTCATCAAATACAGAGAAGTCAAGTGAGAAGCTTCACCCCTACGAATAGCATATATGGTTCTAGAAAGTTCTCTGTACACTACTGTGGAAGAAAATGATTATCAATACCACCACACAGCAATGACCTGCCTGCTAGATATACTGGTACAATAGTGGCACAAATGTTATGGGTGTAAACATAATGTTTTAATTGGATTTAAGGTACAAGGGGACAAGAAAAGTAATTGACCTATAGGAAAGCATAATTATTCTAAATGAATAAAGTAAGAAAATGGCTCCTAATGACATATTACTATTCCTGTAGATCAGTGCCATCATTTATTACCCATTACAGAAGCTTCTTGCAGTACATGGTAACAAACAGACTCACAACTGGACAATGTTGAGAGAGTGAGAGACTGGATCCCAGGACTACTTGGACAACACAACACAAAGTCAATGATATTTTAGTTTTGTTTGTGTGGGGGGATGGGGTGGGGTTGTTTTGGAAATTGTTGTCTTAGTCTTTGTGTTTGGGGATTTTTTTTGTTTGGGTTTTCCTGGTTTGGGAGTTTTTGAGAGAGAAAAAAACCCATAAAGTTGGGTAGGTAGGCATACAGAGAGGATTGGGAGGCATTAGGAGGCATTAGGAGTGGGGGAAAACATTATTAAAACATTATATAAATTTTTAATAAAAATAAAATTATAGTTAATAATAGGACAAATTTCATCAAGTTTTGGCCCCTCTCCTCAGAAAAAAAAAAACAAAAACAAACAAATAAAAAACCCAAATGGGACTATATTGCCTTAAGGAACCTGAATGTTCCATTAAAGTTTCAGCCAATACAAGTTCCTCTTTCAAGTTCCTTTTCAGCATTTCCCATGGGGATATTTTAGTACTTGCCTTTAGGTTTCAAAATCTCCACCTAGATATATCGGCACCAGGTAAGCCACAAATTGCCACCACATGTGCATTATGTAGAAAGTGTGTGTTAGACACCTTGGTGCTCACTTGTAACTGGGATTACGTTGTTAATATTCCTCTATGCTGTTCTGGTACCTGGGACCTGATTCAGTTGAGCTGGTGTAGAAGGGACAGGTCATGAACATTTTCACAAATTGCCCCACTTGTGTCTAATAGTGGCCTGGGCTGAGAGCTTTAGAACTTGATCAAGTGGAATATGTGGAGTGAGTGACAAGGTTATTAAGTGGTTCTGTTTAGTAAATATGGCATCTGGAAGGGCTTTTAATAGTGGCATGTCCCTTCTGCTTTTGAGTGGCAGACTAGCTCTAGTTGGTGAAGGAATCACTGGAAGTGATTCTTGCCTTTCCCAGGCTGAAGAGTTTTATTGCCATGGTGGTTAGAGTCTTATATCAGTGGTTCTCAAACTTCCCAATGCGGCAACCATTTTATACAGTTCTTCATACTATGGTAACCTATAACCATAAAATTATTTTTGTTGCTACTTCAGAGCTATAATTTTGCTACTGTTATGAATCATAATGGAAATATCTGATACGCGGAATATCTGATATGTGACCCCCTACGATAGAGTTATTGGACCGCTCAAAGCAGTTGGATCCATGAGTTGAGAAACACTATTCGAAGTTATCATCATCTCTGCTGCTAGCTACTTTTCTAGCCCAGGAAATCTAAAACAAGGTCCAGAGTTGGTAAATATGGGCATTGACTTGTTAGGTAATAAGCACACGAAAGTAAACATGGAATGGTTGTAGTACACCTTTTAATAACCTTTTCAATAAGTATATGCACATAACTAATTAGCTCATCTTTCACCAGTTACTGAAATCTTAACTATCAATAAATACTGAAGATGAACCCAAAACATTTGGATTTTCCAGAAGAAAATCAAAATAAATGATACTCAAAAAATAGTTTCTTCCTTTTTCTCAGTTTCTGTATCCTCACACATGGTACCTATAACTATAGACCTGTATAGATTATGTATAAATATATTGCTGCTTCACAAAAAATCTTTTGCTGAATATGTAGAATCTTCATGTCTGCTGCATTATGTACCAAAGGATAATATATTTGGCAGCAAAAATAGTTCTATTTCATTAAAAGCTGCCTTTAAGTTCTGCTCCAAGACCAACAGAACACTTAGCTTCCAAATGGTCTGAAATATGGTCTCCAATTTTGTAAATTTCCAGAGTCACATTTTATTCTCTTTCAGAGGCCAGGCATCAAAATGTATGTTATTTTTATATATTTTCCAAATAATAAAAAATGTATTGACAGTGAGATTTGATTGAATTAACTAATCTCTTGGTGAAATGGTTTGATCTTTTAATAAAAATGTGAATTATGTTATTTACTTTTTAGGGGTTATATAAAATTTGATTATAAATGAAACAGATTGTATAAGAGAAAAACCCTGCAATTCAGATGGAAAATGGAAAAAACATGCATAATTCCAACTCTAGAAAAAAAAATCAGCTACTTCAGTCTTTTTTTATTCCACAAATATTTGCCTAAAAGATCCACTGTAATAAATACAGCATAATCTTTAATGGTTCTAAACTTTGTTTCTAACTACAGATGCCACATACATGTGGGTCCTTACAGGAAAATGTAAAAATATGAACATTATTAATACAGAAATATATCCTGTTGAATAAATATCAGAAAGTCGCTATTTGTGTCTTAGTGCCTTCATCGTGTGAGTTCACCACAATGCATGATGTGTAGAACAACCCCGAGGAGCACAATTAACATTGTCCAGAGTGCCAGGGGCACAATTAACATTGTCCAGAGTGCCAGGAGCACAATTAACATCGTCCAGAGTGCCAAGTATTTAGTCACATCACAGAGTGGTTACATCATCACATGTTGGTAAAATGGAGCAACCTCCAGGTTCTATAAACGGAAAAGACAGCCTGTTCATTCCAAGAGCTCTAGGCATGCATGATACAGAGCAGAACCCATCTACAATACACAGTTGTAAACTCAGGCTTTGAGGTTAGCAGGGCATGCAATGCACCTGTGCAAGAAACCCAGCCTGGTCAGGGAGATGGACTGAGGGAAAGCTTGCTCTCAGGCTTGCTCTTAGGGGTGGGGACAGTCAAAACTGGAAGCGAGCATCCATCCAGAAAATAGTCCAGACTCAAGTGTTATTCTGCATGACAACAATATGAGGATGAACTATGAAACAGAGACATTGAAGCAGACTTTCATTACCTAGTAAGAAACCCTAGCAAGCAAGAAGAAGCAAGTGAGATCATTTAGTAGCAGTGACATAATCAGGTGTGTGCTTATGAAAGAGAGCTTGGGCTGGGTGTAGAGAGACACACCTGTAATCCCAGCACTTGGGAAGCTGAGGAAAGGGATCTTTAATCCAAGCCCATCTTCGGCTATATAATAAGACCATCCAAAGAAGGAAAGAGAAGAGAGGGGGGACTGGAGGGGAGGGGAGGGAAGGGGAGGGAGAGGAGGGGAGGGAAGGGAGGAGAGGTGAGGAGGGGAGGGGAGGGGAAGAAGAGAAGGAAAGGGAAGGGAAGGGAAGGGGGAAGGGAAGGGAAGGGAAGGGAAGGGAAGGGAAGGGAAGGGAAGGGAAGGGAAGGGAAGGGAAGGGAAGGGAAGGGAAGGGAAGGGAAGGGAAGGGAAGGGAAGGGAAAGGGAAAGGGAAAAGGAAAAGGAAACCAGCAGGACCAAAAGGAATAAGGGAAGAGTAGGGGAGTGAGTTCTCTCTGGCAGGAGGAAGGAATGAAAGGTGAGCATTTGACAAGGCTGATGCTAATGAGGAGAGCAAGCCAGCACACTCATCCAGTGAGGAGCAGAGAGGGGCCAAATGCGGCCAAAGCTGTGGCAGCCTCATCATATTAGGGATATCAAGGAGATGTAGAATATTCCTTATGTCCCACAAGCCACCTAAAGAATTATCTTAGATGATGGTCACATGTTGAGTTATGAGGAAGACAATATCTCAATATATCCCTCAATACCTCTTTAAGTCTTTCCATATGAGATTTTAAAAATACAAAATTATTTTTGGATTATCCTCCATAGGGACCACTGAAAAATCAGAGACACTGTATTTGTAGCCTGGAAACAAGGGTTCCTGCTACATCACAGTGCGAGCAGATGGCTCAGGGGCATCACTTGTAAGACCCTTATTGGCCAATTGTCTGGTGCCAAATCACCAGGTAATCATTATTCTGGACATGGCAGTTTCTCTGAGGTACAAACAGAAAAAAGAATGATCTATTCTAAGCAACACAATTTTGCATGCCCTAGACATTTGTAGACTATCACGGAGACGGTTAGCTAAACACACACTCACTTCTAGGTAAGAAGACGAGCTGGATTTTCTTTTTTATCCCTTCACAGATGCCAAGGAATGCTGGGGCTCAACCTGTGCTTTTCTTTTCCACTGGGTTCCTAACAGGTTTATCTGCATCGTCTCCTTTTATTGAGACGGACAACATGGAGGGCTATACAAGTATAGACAGCATTTATGACTGTCCACGGCCCGTCATTTATCTTCTGAATACCACCTGCTTAGTAAGTGGAACTTTCTCAAACTCTTTGGAATTCCCCTGTGAGTTTGCTGACACTGAACACACTCAACAAATAAGTATATGAAGACCATTACGTGAACAAGCTTAGGTAAGAATCATAGTAAGATGAAAATACTGATTTTAAAGCTCTCAAGTTTCCTTTAAATTTTTTCCTTCTTTCTGCTACAACTATGAATATACGCTTATGTGTAAAGAAATTCAACTAAGTAGATACAACTTTTCAAAAATAAGGTAAGAAATTCTAATTCTTACACTCTTTTAACACCCATTTTATGGGTGTTCTAGCTTTACTAAGTTCAATTAAATAATGATTTAAACACATTATTTAATTGACCTTTGTTGAGAGCCATATTTGGCTGGTTGATATACAAGAAATAAATCACTTGTAAGGGGTTATTGAAATGTAATATTGCAAACCAAGCACTGATGTCTATTCACATTGTATTAAAGGAAATAGCCTTTTATTTTATGTAAGAGGTTCCACCGAAGAAATAGAAATTGTGAAAATATCTGATCTGAGAGGTGCAAAGAAGATGGAAATAACAAAGCACCTGCAGGAGAAAATTACTCTTTCAAAAGTCAGATATAGAACCCTTGAGGAAAGCAGATGCCACTGTTGGAGTGTATGAACGAGGGAAACATCAAAAGGAGTTGCAAAGGGGAGATGATGTTTCCTTCTCTGTAAGATCAGGATTCTTTGACTTGAGCTGAGTTGGCTTCATAATCACCTAATGTTTTTAGTATTCTGTTTCTTGAAGTTGTTCAAGAGAATCGCTGCGTGCCTTCAATAATGTGGCAGAGATACTCATTCAGTAACAGGAAGTCTAAGATCCTCAGGAATCTCATGGAAAAATCTAGGTGCAGCAGCATCTACTGATAATCCCTGAGCTGGGGAAATGGAGGCAGAGGATCACTGGGACTCTCTCAGGTAGTCAGGATGAGTGACTGAGTCCAAGTTCAGTAAGAGATCTTGTCTTAAAAATAAGGTCCAGAGTGGTTGAGGAAGATATTTAATGTGCACCTCTGGCTTCCACATGTATGCATACACATGTACACAAATATCATAGACACTCATGCACACGTGAATATGTAGAACACACACAGATAAATGGATAGATAGATGATAGATATATAAATGGATACATGGATACATAAAGATACATAGATACATAGATGATATATACATAGATACATAGATGATACATACATACATACACAGATATGTAGATATATGGATGATAGATAGATGGATGGATAGATAGATAGATAGATAGATAGATAGATAGACAGACAGACAGACTGTGGAATAAAGAATTGAACAACTTGATGATGAGACTGGCTCCATAGGAAGGAAACCAAACCTGTGACTTAAGGCCTTTGTGTGAGATGCAGCAGGTCCAGCCTGCCCACCCTCTTTATGATGCTATGTAATTGGAGTAGATTATGACTTTGAGAGAGGATAAACTGGGTGGGTGGCCTTTGTAGCCAGAGGGACCTAAGTTCAGTCCCAGGAATCCAAAGTTTTCCCTTACCATCTATAGATGCAACTGAGGTTTCCTGGGTCACAACGGATATTTCCCATCTCAGAGCCTACATTTTCCATGTAACTTGGGGAGGAATTAGCAAGCCCTAGCATGGAAGATGGGAACTGTCCAGAAGCACAGCTGGCAATCCAACTGAGGAATGTAACTAATGGGTGGACACAAACTGACTGGACGAGAGAGGCATGAACAGTGTAATGCTACCGAATGAAAAATGCAGACTGCAGGAAGGGGCTAAGCAATTTTATTCTGAATGAGAATGTGATTGAGAATCAGTTCTCAAGCAATCCAAGATTTAAATCTTGTTTTAAACTCAGAATTTAAACAGGCAAAAAAACATGCAGCGGACTTGAAAACATCTGTCCCTTCATTTGTCCTGTGGCTGTCTTCTCCCCTTCATCTAGGTTTCGCATATTATGTAAGATTTTCTCCAACTACTTAGCAATCTCGACTAATGTTGAGCATTGAAATGCAACGCATGCATTTTAAAGTCAAGAGATTAGATGACTCTGGTTTCTGAATCCTGATCATGGAAATATGTGGCCATAGCAGATGCTGTAAGAGCATCCATATGTATGTTGGCCAATCCTGTTAACATTCTCTTCTGACTCTCTGCCTTTACACCCCACTAGAAATCCCCCAACAAAGCAGCCTGCAACTGACATCATATGGAAAATGTTGGCTTAGTGCCCCAGGTCTCCACTTCTTGATTGGGACAATCTTGAGGCATGAGAACATGCCAACCAACTGCAAAGTTCCCAAAACTCTGAGTCCTGGCTACCTACAGCAGTCATTCTATTCACTGGCATACCCGTGCCTCCTAAATCATCTCTTGATGAATATCTTGTAATTCTGTCTTTGTCTAGAGAATCCCAACACTCAGTAGCATTCTTTCATAGAGGAAAATTAAGCAAACATAACAGGATCTAAGTTAAGATGAGTCCAAGCTATGACAGATGGTGATAATGCAGCAAGAATAGCTGCAGTTAAAGGTCGTACACGGCAGGATTTGGTGTAGCTGTGGCACATTTATAAAAGCTGGATAATGTTTAGTGGAAGCTACCTTTCATCCAACTCCTGAACTTCTGCTCTTAGTAAATTCCAATGCTGTATATAGTATAGAATGTATATATACAAACTTTATAAACACCAAATTTTATTAGAAGTGAATTCATTATAGTATTTTACCAAGATGCATATTTTAAGTTTTATTATTTATTTATTTATTTATTTATTTATTTATTTAGTGTGTGTGTGTGTGTGTGTGTGTGTGTGTGTGTGTGTGTTTGCTTGTGTGTATTCAGGCTTAGTGGAAAACTCCTTCACCTTCTGAATCATTTTGTGGGTCTTCATTACATATTTTAAACTGAAATGATATTATATAGCATATCCTTTCCTCATATAAGAATATCTCTATAGAATATATACAATAAAAAAAAGAAAAAAAAAGAATATCTCAGTATTTTGACACTTGGGGCTTCAAGTCCCACAAGCCCTGTGGATGGTGAGCCACATTTTTTTTCTGAACTAAACAGACAGAGGTCCAGTGGCATTATGTAAAAACCAACTACCATAAGTAAATGCCACCTCTTTCTTGGCAGCATAACACTTGGATTTTAAACAGTGAGTTCTTAGGTCTTAAAAGAGCAAACACTCCTTTGGAGGGAAAAGAGAAACACAATAGTCTAACCAACCTTAGGTGTGATATTTACTTTCTCTTTCTAGCATCAAAGCTGCTGAGTCTAAACTGGGTTCCTGCCAGCTTCTTATTACATTCCTTTAATGGTGATTTTTTTTTCTCTTTAAACAGTAAGTTCTGTAAGACATGAGGAAACAGTTACAGGAGGGGACCAGCCATGCTTGTGTTATTGAATGTTGTGTCTTGTGGCAAAGGGGCACACAGATGTCATTGCATTTGTTGGTAGTCAATTTCCGTTGGGTGGTGCTCTACCCACAAGTCAATTTTCAAAATACCGTTGTTTGCAAGCTTGTCTCCCACAACTAGATGGTGAAGGAGTTCAGGAGGAGGTTCCTGCCTGACTTGCTTAGTTATTTCCAGTAAGACAGAATGAGCATGCCTAGTTCCCTTGCCAAGCTTAAGAAAGCAAACAGGAGCAGGACCCAACACAGCACCATGCCAGCCTCCATGGACACAGCTGGAACTCACCTGTGCCAGGCATCCTTTCCTCTCCAACCCCTCCATTTCTCACACTCCTTTACTGTCACACTGGTACCCTTCCTCAGTAACTGGATATGATTCTGATCATGGTGAATGCCCATGTTGAAATAAATGGATTAGCCATGTGAGCATGGAAACCAAGGAGCATACAATTAGCAACTATGTGTTGTCTTAGTGAAGGGTCCTTGAGTGGAAAGTTTACAGAAAATTAAACTGCCAGAAACATCCCCTGAGTAAGGAAATCTAAAGTCACACTTAGCTTACTCCGGCCATGTGATTTCTCTTCTTTGAGTTTCTCACTTGAACTAATCTTTCTTGCTGCAGTCCAGCATTATTATGCATTACTGTATGGTACAGTAATGTCTGCCCATGGCTCTGACTTACAAAGGAAAGAAACCCCTGTCCTGGTGTCACAGTAATGGAACTTATTCAACCTCTTAGTGTCCGAGGGCAATATGATAGAATGTAAAAATCTGAAGTCTGTGAGACTATTTGATGTCTGGTATTTGCCTTATCCCACTTATGTGCAACCAGGAAGAAGGAACACCTGCCAGGAGTAACCCAGTTCTTTTTATTTTTCTGAAAGGAATTATAGACTCCAGCCATTGACTTAAATCTCTAGGCAAATAGCAAGCCAAAACTTTCCATTTTGCCTTTAAGTGTTTCAATGTTAGTCCTGCCTCATCCTAACATGTGTGGATCCCCTACTCCACTTGAAAGTATTTCTGTCAACTCAATTTTCATGAGTATTATTGATGACTACCAACATGCTCCATCTTCTCCTTTCCTTCCTCAGTGTGGCTCTGACTCTGAAAATCTATATCCTTCCTTCACTTCCTACCTTCTACATGAAACCTTTCCCAACAAATCCAGACCTCCTGTAATTAATGTTTCATCATTCTATCCCATTCTATTTTGTCCCTTTGCCTACTGTTTCACGGTAAAGCAAGGGTCACTTTCCTAAGACTCCAAGGTCCCCAGAGTCAAGGAGAAGCAATGTCTTCAATTGCCACTGTTTCCCTGATAGTATGTGGCACAGTTCTGAGCATATGAGATGTGCCCATCTATCTAATGAACATCTCTTCTAAGAGCTTCCAAAAGAGCAACCATTGTTCTTAACCTCTGAGCCATCTCTCTAGCCCTGAAAGGTGATTTTTTTAAGCACTTCCTTAACAGAGAAATCTTGCAAGGAACCCAGCAGGATTTCTAAAGGATCTTCTAATGCCAGCTGATTTTCCAAAGTGAAACCAAGTGAAGACCCCTGAATTCTAGAGGGCATCTTTGAAGTCTACTCACCCAAGGATCTAGAAAGGCACATACTGGCAGCACAGCTACTGTCCAAGTGAGATGAACCACCTATTCCTGGGCAACCCAAAATCCACATGCCCAAGGATCTTGGAGTTCATTAATACAAAAAAGAATAGAAAATCACACACACACACACACACACACACACACACACACACAGAGAGAGAGAGAGAGAGAGAGAGAGAGAGAGAGACTGAGAGAGAGAGACTGACCACTAAAGATATTTTGCTAATTTAGATATGAACTTTGAAATTAGAGAAATCCCTCTCTTTTAAAAAAAAATAAGAACAAATTCTATCTGATAAAATACCTGTACAAGGATGAAGAAAACAAAAACCATCCAAATGCTAGGAGAGTGATGAGAAATAGCAGTCACCCTCTGGTAACTGGAAAGGCGGTTGCACATTTCTAGGTATTGGTTGCATAATTCCAGCTCTTGAACATTTAATACATCCCTCTGTTGGTCGTTAGAGTAACACAATTGCTCAACAACATGTAAAGAGATTGACAAGGACTATTTGCATGGTAGTGTGCCAAGTTCTTGCTTGAATTTGCTTGCTTAATTAAGTATCTACTTGTGGTCTCTTTGGGAGTTTCTGAATTCCATTACCTCTTTCTTTAAAGAAAATTTAATCTACTTGAGAAAGTAAGCTTATTAATCATAGGCCAATAAACACTAGTACTATCTGAATAAGTAGTTCTAAGACCCACTTTTCAGACAACTAACCAGGCTAACAGACACACCCCAGGGCAAGATATAAAATATCAGAACGGTGGTAACTTGTTGTAACCAAAGTGATTTGGTGAGTTGAGCAACAACAGAGCAAATGATGTTTGTCTCTTTTGACAGAAATCCAAAAGAAAGCTTTGTCCTAACTTACTCTGTGATCATCCTCATATTCTGATAAAAACCATCCACATGAACATAAATTTTTTACTGTCTTCAACTGGAAAAATGTATGGCTCAGATATTCACAGTCATTCCTTGGGGCTTTGAACTTGAATTGAAAACTTTTATCTTTTCAAATTAGGACAAGTTAAATGGAGAAGGAATTTGCAGGTTTTTTTTTTTTTAATTTGTAGACGTCCTCCTACTATAAATTCTTACGATCAGCAGAATCATGGCTTTGTCAATGTGTGGATCCTAACTCCAGGAACAAGGTGTGTGGTATCTTTCATTGTAAACGAGCTTCTGTAGATATGCTTCAATTAAGGCTCTTAAGATATGCAGGGCAGATCCATAAGTGGAAGAATATAAGTAACTTTAGAGATCTGGGGAAAAAAGACAAAAAACTAGATTTATTTTTAGGAGTCTTCAGAAAAAAACATTTGGCCTACTGACACCTTCAGTTTAGCCTAATTTAGACCCATTCCAGACTCCAATGTCAAGAGTTAGGAAATAAAAAGTAGCTTGCATAATTTGGGCTAAGGTTGCAGCAATTTGATTTAGTAACAATAGACAAATAATAGTTATAATAATCAAATACTTCCTGAAAGGAAATGTACTATGGAAAAAAAAAGTACTATAGCAAGGTTTATGGCGATGGTTTCTTTTTCCTTCTTTTCTGTCACCTAAAATTAGCAGCCACCAACGTTTTGCCTTATGATATTCTGTTCTGCTTTGGAAGGGAGTGCAATATTCACTTATTACATAGATATGAAGTCTAATCTGTAGCCCCTAAACCCTTTCATCATCCATAATTGTATTCCAGCATGGGTCCTTACAACTGATTTTAAAATACCATATGAAGATTAATAACTAATTTTTGCATGGCTGTGTGCGCACTTTCTACAATGTAATTTTAAGACATAGTGTCATAGGATAAAATGTATTTTATACACCCTAAAGAACAGGAAACACAAAGCCACCACCTGTGAAGATGCATGCTAAAAATGAGAGGCTGTAACTCTTGGCTTCTTCTGTCTCCCTGTTATTCCCTTTCACCTGATCTTACTTCTCCATAAAACAAGACAAAGGACTTGCAAGTGTGAGAAAGGCATGCTATAGATGAGCTGGTTTTCATGCAGCTGATTGCCGACAGGAGAAGTGAAGACCTCAGAGCTTCAGGCAAACGCCCGCTGTGTGTTTCTGAGAGTGTACTGTGGGGTTATGATTAAGTCCCTTTAAAAGCTTCAAATTTCCAACTTGCTGGGGTGATCAAATCTTCGTTTAGTAGTTGTTTCATTGTGTCAGAAGACCTTAAATGCCTTTAAAAAGTTCTGAAGGTCATTCTTAGCATGCGAAGAGGACCCGCTGGATTGGAGTGGCCAGGTAGCAGGTCATCTCAGGGTTCGGTGTGCAAGGGGACTTACAAGCTCATTTCTCCATGAACTGTAACTGGACTTTTAGGTCTCTAGACAAGTAAATCATGTAGTAAAGGGAAATATCAGCAGTGACTGTAGAAAACTATACTAAATGAAGCAAAAGAAAGTATTTACAAACTTTCCATGGTATTTTAATATAAATATCAGACACACAAGTATTTATTTTATTTTTTTGTTTTTTTAATTAGATATTTTCTTTATTTACATTTCAAATGATTTCCCCTTTCCCGGTTCCCCGGAAAATCCCATAAGCCATCTTCCCTCCCCCATTCCCTATTCAACCCCCTCCTGCTTCCCTGTCCTGGTATTCCCCTACACTGCTGCATCAAGTCTTTCCAGGACCAGGGGCTCCTCCTGTCTTTGATGTCCAACAAGGCCATCCTCTGCTGCCTATGCATCTAGAGACATGGGTAACGCCATGTGTACTATCTGGTTGATGTTTTTGTCCCTGGGAGCTCTGGGAGTACTGAGTGGTACATATCCTTGTTCCTTCTATAGTTCGGTAAACCCCTTCAGCTCCTTGGGTCCTTTCTCTAGCTCCCCCATTGGGGACCCTATGCTCATTTCAATGGCTGGCTGAGAGTGTACCGCTCTGTATTGTCATGCACTAGCAGAGCCTCCCATACAAGTATTTTAAAGGACAGAATCACAGTTACATGCAGGATAGAAAATTTTCTGGCACTTTATATTTGGCACCACAGAAAAGAACATTTTTGCATTTTTTTAAGAAACTCCTGTTTTGTTCCACATTTATTTCCTTTTATTAATTTTTTGAGAGTGTAATATAATTAGTTATATCATTCTTTCCCTACTTTTTCTCCCAATAAGACTTTCCATGTACCACCCTTTACTTCTTTTCCAAATTCATGGCCTCTTTTTTCCCTTTAATTTTTCTTACATGCATTATGTATTTGTATATATGTAGGTATTCCTAAATGCACGATGTTCAGTCTTAAAATTTTGTTTGTATGTATAATGTTGTTTTCAGGACTTAATATTTGGTATTGGATAACCAATTGGTGCACTCTTCCATGGGGAAGTCTATTTGTCTTGTTCTCAGTATTTTTAGTGGCCTGTGTTTTACAGGTAGGGTGAGGCTTTGTGGTCTTTTCCTTATCTATCTTGGTATCAGAAACCCATGTTTTGTACACTTAAGTTAGAAAGAAATAGGATAAGAGAACAAGCAAAATTAGTGCAGAAATATCAAATAATGACAAGAAATGTAATCAAAGCTCATAATTAGATTACTCTAGCTTGTTAAACAAAGAGAAGATTGCCATCACATTTCTTCAAAGTATTTGAAGAATGGAAGTTCAAAAACTCAAATCCAAAGACTGATATCATGAGCTGAAGCCTCTGGGTATAAAAAAATCATGAGTTATACAGAAACCCTAAGCTAATACTGTTCATTATGAATATCATGGAAGTCATGTTAAATAACCAAAAGGTAACAAATTAATTTTAATAATATAAATTGAGTATCTCACTCTGAAAATCTAATGCCAAAAGTACTCCAAAAATCTAAAGATACCTCTCTCTCTCTCTCTCTCTCTCTCTCTCTCTCTCTCTCTCTCTCTGTGTGTGTGTGTGTGTGTGTGTGTGTGTGTGTGTGTGTGTGTTAGAAAGAGGGGGAGGAAGGGATACAGAGAGAGTGGATATGTGTGGCACATAGTCATAGAGCATCTTCCTCTACCAATCTCCGTTGTATTTCATGTAGGCATGATCCCTCATTGAATGAGAAACTAAACATTTTGCCTAGGCTGCTTTCCAGATATTCTTGTCTTTGTTCCCCAATGCAGGCTTTCAGGGATACGTGGCCATGTCCAGCTTTTTACCTGGGTGCTGGGGACTCTAATTTGGGCCTCATGCTAACAGATCAAGTGATCTTACTACATACTAAAGTTGTTCTAAGCACATATATTTTAGAATCAAATTTCATCTCAGTACTTGAGAAGCTAAGTGGAATATTGAGAGTCTGAGGCCTCTCTTGGCTACACAGATAGAGAGATAGATTAGATAAATAGATAGATAGATAGATAGATAGATAGATAGATAGATAGATAGATAGATAGATAGACAGACAGACAGACAGATCCTCTCTCAAAACAAAAGCAGCAACCATAAATCATGATTCTCAGCAGGATCAAGGAGCTCAGTCAACACCCGACGTCTATGGCCACAGTACTGGAAAGCTCTCAGATCAGATCTACAATGATAAGAACATGTGAGACAGTTTCAACCATATATAGCTTTGTAATGACAGTCTTCTATATAATCAGTTTTTCCATCAGCAGAACTAGTTGGGAGCTTTTATATCTTTATCATTGTTGAGAGTACAAAGAAGTAAAATGGCTACAGAAAGAGAAAAGCTTTATTAGAGAAGGTACATGGGAATATCAGAGAAAGAATCAGCCCGGCTGCCCATGATTTCTTGAATAGAAAGAATGGAGGCCACTGGGCAGGAGCCATGACCTGTCCTTACAAAGCAGACTTCTTTTTTTTTTATAAATGGCAGAAGCTGGATTGGCTTTGATGATTTAAAATATATTTTATTATTATTTTTGTATATGTGTGTAGATGCCTCATATTCATGTGCCAATGAAACACAGAAAAGGACATTAGATTTCTGGAGCTGGAGTAAATGACAGTTGTGAGTCACCCAGTATTGGTGCTGGGAGCCAAACTCAGGTACTCTGTAAAAACAACACAGCATACTCTTATCTGCTGAGAAATCTCTTCAGCCTGTGTGTGTATGTGTGTGTGTGCATATGTGCATATGTGTATTTGTGCATATGTGTGTGCTAATCTCTTAGCACCAGTATCCCTTTTATTACTTTGAATCTAAGATTTTTCCCCAAAGCAAAAAGATGTCTACCAGCTGTTATTGCAGCCTTTTGCCCTGTTCTTTACATTGCTACCAGAAAGAATGTATTACATTCATAAAGGCTTCATAAACCCAAAATCCCAGGGTTATGCTGCTAGTTGGGCTATAGCTGAAACCTAATTCTTAGTGATAGGGTAGAATATGGAAAGTTAATTTGATTTTGGTGTTTAGAGGTAGGGTGTTTTGAGAGGCTATTAAATTTAAAGATAGCTATCACTAAATGTTAATGTCTTTATAGGAAGAAAATGACCACATTCAAAGGTGTGTTCTTTATATCTGGCACAGCGCATTTGGAAGAGCCTCCAGGCTCTATCAGCAAAAAGAGTATCACCAGATATGGTTCTTTGATCTTGACATGATCCAAAATAAACCACTCCTCAGCGGGTCACACTATAGTTCATTATGCAACTGATCCCTAGGCTTGACCCACTTGCCATTTTCAGAGATCCAGGCTTGGATTTTTCCATTCAGAGCATGTGTAGTTGGTGGAAGGGAGTCGTTCTAACAAAAAGAAAATCAGGTTTCCATTGCTAAGAGAAGAAAAAATGGATCCTGGGAAGGAGAAATTTTTCCTATGTCAATCAAGATTCGTGGCAATGTGTTGCTAGTTGGTTCCAGACATGAGTACTTAATTCAGAACATCTACTTACGAAGTGCCAAGAACCCCATCTCCTCCTCTCTCCATTGTTAGTCATGTGAGAATCCATGCCTTTTTAATACTACCTAGCCTATGGATCTGGGCTTCAAATTATATACCTGTAAAAAGTAGACCCTTCATCACCACAAAGGCTAAATTAATTTAAAATTGAGGACATGCTGGCAGTAGATTCTAGCAGATGACAATGTTAAAAATACTAAATAAATATGCAAAACATGATATTATATACTTTGCTCAGAGGATCAGGTGCTGTCGTTAATGATTTCAAATATATTTCTTCCTGTCAAGGTGGCTTCTAGAGAGCAGAGATACCACTGAAAGTTCTTATTGAATGAATAAATCTCGTTTTAAGGGTAAAAATGTATATACTCCCTGCCAAGAAACATGTCCCTAAATATGGCTTACCTGTATTGTAATTCCCCTCTGTGAGTATGCTGCAAAAATGTCGTTAAATAACACCAAGTGTCACCTGTGGAGGAAGCTCTGGCTAATGTGGTGATGAAGGAGCAGTCTGGGCATTATGGCCATCATACGGAATCACCTCTGTCTCCACCGCACTCTTGGCGTCACACATTCGACTTTATAACATTAGCTGGGATCATAATTATAGCCACCTGGGATCATAATTATAGCCTGTGGAGTTACTGAGGAAAGTCTCCTTAAAAACGGTGGTCACATTTCTGAATGCATCTGGTAGAAAAAGCAGAATTCAGTTCCTATTGGGGTTACAGAGACTCCCAGACACAGAGTGATATTGAGGACGGTAATTGCCTGCCTGCTCTAGAAAATATCACATTGATGTGCTCTGGGAGGCTGAGTCTTTTGATTCCCTTTGGTGTTGGATACATTCAGTCAAGATGAAACAACTTGCCCATAAAAGGTGACTTCAGGTACAACCATGCTTCACTTCCCCCAAAAAGAACTAGTCTAAAACTACAGCCATGTTGTTAAATAAGTTCTGCTTGGCTAGGTGCATTTACTACCTAAAGGTAAACACATTCCATCCCAGCCCTAACCCAGATTCACATGATCTATCTCCATCTCACCCAGCTAATCAAGGAATGATCCCATTTTCACCACTATGCTCAAACTACACTCTTCTGATAGGATTACTGTTTGCTTAAGTGGAAATCTTGCTTTGGTCCTCTACAGCTTGCTTTGGCCAATGGCGCATGGACAAAATTGCAATGTGCCAGCTCTACACATATAGGAAAAAGACTGATCTCCTGTATTTGTGCTTGCCTCTCCCGCATTTCTGCTACATTATTACTTTGTTCTGGAAGAATCTAAGTCCCCTCAAATATTAACTAGCCAAACAGCAAATGTGGGAGCACAAAAATAAAGCTTATTGCATGTCATTGAGATTTGGGTTGATTATGATTCAGCATCTTTGTGACAGTTGACTAATAACATGTCAGCCTGGAGGGAAAGTATGCTTAAGACTTGGCCACAGTTAACAAAATTTCTAATGAGGGAAGGCAACATTTGTGATGTAATGCAACTAGTTCTAAATTAGGGTATGTTTTTAATATTGACTAAGATCAGGTTGTGCCCTGTTCTAAATAATTCTGTATTATCTAAAATCGTGGTTTCTGTTTTCCTAGACATGGGAGCATTTGATTCTTTTTTAAATACAAATACATAAGAAGGTGACTCTGCATTTCATTGTGTCTGTGGACACCATGTTTCTTCCAGCTAAACCCACAGGAACAGCCTGATGAAAAACACCACCCTATAAATTTCCCAAAGTAGATAGGGACCATATGAAAACATGCATATACTAAAACCATATCAGACAAACCAGACTTGTATAAAGAGAATATCTTTTGCATTGTGTGAATGCATCACCTGGCAATTAAAAAAACCTATTGTCTTTAGGAAAGGGTGGACTAGAAGAGAAGGTAGGACATCAGGAAGGCAGAAAGAGTTCTAGGAAAGAGCCATGTGTGGGAGATTTATCAGGAAAAGATATGATAAGTTAGACTAATGGTACCTGAGCACAGGTAATCAGCTAAATGGCAGAACATATATTAAAATAGGTGGGATAATTTGTGATCTAATAAGAGAAAGGGCTAGGTATATGGCCAAGGTATTTGTAAATATATTTTGAGTCTGGTCTTATTTCTGGGAGCATGGGGTTGGGAGGAAGAATCAGACCTAACTTCTACAAACTTGAAATGTATTAAATACACCATAAAACCCTATAACTCCTTCACTTGTTCACCAGAAAGAAAAGGATACCAAATACTGCAATGGTTATGATCGTCTTGGTCATGCTGTCCCTTCATAGCAATGAACCCTCAACTCAGATACCCAGTAACGTGTCATTTGTCTATTTGGTGTGCATGGCAAGGCACCAAGAAGCAGAGAACCCACAACTGTTCCCGAGGCTTCAGCTCAGCTTCAAGTAAATGCTGACATAATCTAATCAAATTGCTGTGACTGCGTCCATTCACCCACCTGTCCGTTCATCCATTTCTTCTCTCTAGACATGGTGCTGCACCTCACCTCTGCAACTGGTGTCAACTGAGTCCTCATTCAAGCCTGAGTCCCTTCACCTCCCACAGCCTAGTTCTATCATTCCAGCAGCTTGCCAACAGGCTTCCTTAATATTTTATCCCTCCATTGCAGTAGCTGGCTGCATGAATAACAGCTCTCTGTATTTTCTACTAGTATGATCTCTTTAGCTCTTTGAAATCTCCTGCAGCCTCTCTACTTCTTATATAGCCATAATAGAGCTCATGCATAGGCAAATAAATAAAGATAATTACTGTGTGTACTCTGTAACGTGTTCTGTGACCTGAGAATTAATATTAGTAACAAAATTAGAATAGAAAGATCTGAGTTTGCCAATGGTAAGCTATCAAAACTACAGGACTACTTTGAAAATTGCAGCCAACAAAACCCATTGATTTGTTGTTTACTAAATGAATTCTGACATTGTAGAAAGCCGTAAACATATACAGCAATGTTTCTGCTATAGCAGATCCCTTCAGGAAAGACACTGACAAAGGAGAATATACCTTACCTCTGGTAGAATTGGCCATTGGCATCCAGGGAAAGACTTGTTTGAGAGCCCAGACTTACAGGAGGTGCCGCTGTCTGTGCAAGTGCGCTGGCTTTTGTTCCAAGCTCTGTATAAACTGAAATGCCGTGATTGTAGCAGTTGTAATCAAAGCTATGAGTAAGTAAAGCTTTCAATTTTATATATTCTATGTTATTTTTCATGGGAGTGACCAAACAACCAAGCCTAGACCTAGGGCTTCGTGGATGGAGACCCTGGCAGTGGGAGGAACTTTGTTGTAA
This sequence comes from Apodemus agrarius, assembly GCA_964023405.1. NCBI lineage: Eukaryota > Metazoa > Chordata > Mammalia > Rodentia > Muridae > Apodemus > Apodemus agrarius. Next base: position 43,975,174 of record OZ030008.1, on the reverse strand, counting down.
CCATTCTCTCCTCCTCCTTCCTTTCTTCCTTTAAATTCAGAATCTGAAAATCATCCTACTCAACATCCTTGACTGTTACTATGGTGAAGTGTGGTGAAGTGCCTCATGATTCAGTTCAAACCCATAACGCTTAAGTAAAGTTTTGTAAAAGACTATTTGGACAACTTTGTTGTCTTGATAAGAAAAAAGGGGACATCCGTTATGGCCCTTCTCCCATCTTTTATCTTCAAAAACAATCTTGACCTCAGTCTACTACAGCCATCCTGAACCCAGAAGGAAGGTGGCATGATATAGAGAAACCAAGAGTTTGTGAGTGTAGAGATTTAAAGGTCTGAGTCTTGTGATGTGATTACATAGAAAATCATCAGTGGTGACAATGCTTGCCTCTGATCTCTTATGCTTTCGATTCATCAATGCATATTTTCTCTTATTCTCATAATAAAGTGTTCTGGTATTGAAAAATAAAGGAATTTTTGTACATATGCTCATATGACAGTATGGGTTGGTCTAGGCCAGGCTGTTTGCATCAAATAAAGATAGTGCTTTTCTACTAGACACTGGAAAAACCCAAAGTAGATGGAAATTCAAAGGCATCTTACCCTGGGGGGGGGCATGGAAAGAAGTAGCAATATGATCTCAACAGCAAGTAAAAGTTTCTTAGGAATGAAGACTGGGGAAGCTCTCTTCTCCATGTTGACTTAATTGACATAATGACATCCACAAAGCATTTTTAGCCTCTTCCATCAAACTTTTTCAGACTTCACAAAAACAACAACAACAACAACAAAAAACTACTTTCTCTGAATCCTTTGTGTCAATTGCTTATTTTGGTCTATATTTTCCCCCTTAACTGACATGTAGCCCTGTTTACGTTCATGCCTACTGTGCTTGCCTTCTTATGAAGACAATGTCTTAACAGTCCCTGTAGAATCTCTATATTCACTCAGCTTGCATCACTCCTTTAGTAACTACAAAATGAATATGGGATTGCTTATTAACCTGCCCAGGATCACACCCTTGCCTACAGGGTATGTCTGGAATCCTAATTAAGGGCTGGTGACACAAATAGTTCTACTAGGGCTGCCTTGACTGCAAAGCAAAAGCCTGGAGAGAGAAATGACAGAGGACAGAGAGAACAACAACTCAAAGTCACCTCCAACATCACTAGAAACTATGTAATTCATTCCCTCTTGGGAGCATGCCTATCAGAAGTTCTGATTAAAAAGGAAAAAAGCAGCAGAGAATCTGTCATAGCTTTGCATTTTTACCCTGTTCTTCAAAATATGTTGCCTCCTAGACTTTTCACATTCTACATTAGACAAAACAAGAGAGAAGGGATTGTTTCAGTCAGAAAATGTTAGAACTCATACTTATCAAGGACAGGAAGAGGAGAAGGAGGCTGCTTAGATTGCTCCTCAGAAGGAGGAATTGAAGCAAGGATTAGAGACCAAATAGCTTTTCTTAGAGGCAATCTCAAGAAACAAGTAGGAGAGTATGGAAAAGGGAAGGAAAGAAAAGTTACAGCTACAATGAGCAAGCCAGGCACGGGGGGGTTACAGGAACTCAGTTGTGCGAGAAGCTCTATATAATATGCTCCCAAATTGTTCTTTTGGTGTGACTAGGAGCTGAAACATTTCCACTAACTCATTTATCATCAGCTGACACTTGCTCCTTGGACATCTACACACTGGCTCTCCCCGCCATCGCCACTCATGAGAGAACACCTTCTTACTGTCAGAGAAGGCTAGGTGCTTGAAGTTAAGAAGCCATTGACACACACAAGAATTATGAGCTCTGAAAGTCTATAGGCAGGATGTCAGTAGCGTCTGCTATACTCAGGGGGAAAAAAGAAAAGGAAAAAAAAGCAAAACTAGAAAAGAAAGAAACTGAGGGCTAAAGTGAGGGCGCAGCCATAGAGAGCTTCTTCTAAGCTAGAACTGATGCTTGGATAGGCCGAGTCAGTGATTAGAAGCAGGTATTCCATTAAAAACAGCGTTGGAACCCGGTAGTATACCTCATAATTATTGTCATTTTCTTTAGACTTTAGAGTGTCATCAAAAAATCAGTCTGGCGGTTCCTCAGAAAACTGGACATGATATTTCCGGAGGACCCAGCCATACCACTCCTGGGAATATACCCAGAAGATTTCCCAGCATGCAATAAGGATGCATGCTCCACTATGTTCATAGCAGCCTTATATATAATAGCCAGAAGCTGGAAAGAACCCAGATGTCCCTCAACGGAGGAATGGATACAAAAAATGTGGTATATATACACAATGGAATACTATTCAGCCATTAGAAACAATGAATTCATGAAATTCTTAGAGAAATGGATGGAGCTGGAGAAGATCATACTAAGTAAGGTAATCCAGTCTCAAAAGAATACCCATGGTATGCAGTCACTGATAAGCGGATATTAGCCTAGAATCTTGGGACACCAAAGACACAATCCACATACCAAATGATGTCTGACAAGAAGAAAGGAGTGGACACTGGTGCTGGAAAGGATCAAAGCATCAGTGTAGGGGAATACCAGAACAGGGAAGTGGGAAGGGGTGGATGAGGGAGCAGGGGGAAGAAAAAGGGCATATGGGACCTTTGGGGGTGGGGAACCAGAAAAAGGGAAATGAATTGTAAATGTAGAATATATGCAATAAAAAAATTAAAAGAAGAATGTCAAAAAATCAAGGGGATTAAAATTCATACCAACATTCATGATCTATACCAGGAGAAAATAAAATTCTAAATGTACAGGGGAATATTCTAAATGTATTTAAAATTATGATGAACATTTTAATTAAAAATAAGCAGTGTTTAGCATCCAAAGCTAAATGTTTTTATAAAAGGCAAGATCTGAACTTGACTATATAGCAGGGTTTCTACATGCATGCACTGGGCCAATATCAGAAGAAAAATAGATTAAAGCTCCTGAGAATTACATGTGTGCTTACTTTTCTCTGCTTTTTTTTTAATTTTTAAAACTTTATAGATCCTTCCCCATGGATGTAGATGGCTTATATAATTTGTTCATTATATCTTTGAGGATAAGGTTATTCCTTTCTAATAATGGCCTTAAAATAATTTGCTACTTTGGCCCAGGTGTGCCTCAGTTGTTAGATTCTGTCTGGGCTGTGATCACAAATGTCAACTTCCAGATTAATGCCTTTAACTCTTCTCTTCTCATTCCCCCAGACAACCCTGGTAACATCTAAGGTCAGCCAACCAATCAATCAAACATCATGTTGGTTGATTGGTTGGGTACTGAGGCCAACCAATAAATAAGCCAACAAATGGCTTATTTATTTACCCTATAAATAATAATTATATAATTATATAAAATATATGTATTTATGTAAAATAGAAATGATATTTATAGGGTTCCATTGTGAGTCAGGAACTGCCCCCAGGGTCTAGACAAGACCAAGAATAGTTCCAGTGTTCCTGGAGGGAACTTAGTAATAAAAGAAAACCAACAAAAATGCCATCTTTCAACAAGACTAAAGAACAGAGATGATTCTATCAGATTCATTAGCTGGAGATTTGGATACGAGGAAGTGGGCACCTTCAAAATGTGAACTTCAACCTAATATCCAAAAGATGCATAGGAGTTAACAAGAACATCTCATCACTCAGTTTAAGAAACCAGGGCTGCAGCTCTCTGCACAAAAGGATGTAGCCATCATTCTGTAATGCCTTAATCAAGTGTTCTAAAATAATAGTGTGTGGAGGTGACTGTACTGGATTAAGGCCTATAAGTAGACAAAGGAGTCCAAAGGTGGCCACCAGTAAGGGCTCCAGCAGTAAGCAAGGGGTCCTGACATGAACCTTGGGCTTAAATAAATGAAGAATTAAGCAGAGTGACCAGAATTATAAATAATTAAGCAGCCCTAATAAAGGTCTTATCTGGTTGTCCAGTATCTCAATTTAGGCTCTACAAGATTGTCTGAATTAAGTCTTTATTGTTTTAGAGGACAGATTGATTTTCAGATGAGAATTGCTCCTGCCTCTAGCATCATGGGTAATTGCTGTCATCTGGGGAGTGGTCTGTCCCATGAGGTTCTGCTTTTCCTAAAACCAAGGTGAATGCAGGTTTTAGACAATGACTGAAGACCCTTAGGAAATGTTTGGGAGTCTGGAACAGGATACTGTAAAAGGCTGGCATTAAGAGACTTTAGTTATTCTTTGTGCCTTTAGTCTAGAAAGGGAATGAGATAGGTTTGATATCACCAGTTTCTAGGTAAACATTCCTAGAGTGATTGATATGTACATGCTGGGACAGACAGGCAGGTGACCAAGAGTAAAGAAGAAAGATGCAAAATGAAGACAGGAACGTCAGGCTTCCTGTGGCTTTATGAAAACAAGTATGGAGTCCAGGCCATTGGCAATGGAATTTCTAAGTGCTTTTTTGTACATTTTCCTCTTAAGCTGGAATTTCTCATCAGCTATGCTTTCTTTATTATTTTGAATGAAGTCTTCATGTATATATTGTTATATTAGCATATTCCCCTCATGTACCTCTGCTTTCCCCTCTCTCTGATGAGTCCCTTTTGGTCCCGTAGATTTTCATGTACTCTCATGCTGTATACACATGCAAGTTGTATATTTGTTTAAAATGAGATACATGCACAGCATGTGGCTTCTTGAAACTGCCTTGATTTAATCCAGTTACATCCACTTTCCTCAGACAGCATGACTTCTAACTTCTTATGCAAACACAATATTCTCTGGGTTTTGTTTGCAGGGCAGCATGGAGAAATAAGGAGATGCTTAAGCCCATATCCCCCAAGCCTCAACCCTACCAATGTGCGCTACAACTAGGTTTCTATTCAGTTGGACTCTCACAATGGGCCCACATCCTTAACCTTAACTTTTGCGCCGATGATATAGGTCAGTGTATTGCCTGCAATATAGCCTACCACTGACTAAATTGATCAACTGATTTTCTAAGTCTGCTAACAGAGAGACTTTCTTTTTCTTGTGTGATGCTAAGAGCCCATTGCAAGTGGTTCCAGGAATGGAAGTCAGTCCCCCTAAACATCAGATTCAACCAAATAATTGAGCCTCCACACTGGGAGCAGATTTGCTGGAACAATGAGGCCCCCTAGTGGCTATCTTGGGCTCAATCCCTCTGGAACTCTAGTTCTTCCTAGCCTATTAAAATTTCAACCAGCTCTTGGATTTTAAAAGAAAAATAAACAAATCATTCTTTTGCTTCTCCCTAAATATAGAAAGCTAATTTAGTGGATTCTCACACCATGAAGTTTGCCTGGCCTTTTTGCTATCATCCAGTTGCTTTGTGTTTTAATGAGCTTGGAAGAGCTTGTCTTCTTGTGCCTTCAAGGTCTAAATGGCTTCTCATCACAGAAACGCACAAAGTCTCTAACTGGTTTGTGTCTGTAGATGAGGCAGGTATCCAGGCCTGGGGCCGTGATAGCTTTCCATTGACTCTGGTCTTTGGAGGCCAACGGGGGCAGTGGCAGGACCATGAGCTATTGCTGCATCTTGTGGCTTTGGTAAGTAGGCAAGCTCAGAGCACAGACTGAAACTGGTGCTGTCAGCCCTTTTGTGAATCGATTCACACAGCCCCAAGGGAAGCTTCCCTAATATAATTAGCCAGCATTGTGGTTGTATCACCTTCATCTGACCCCTGAGAGCTATAAAGAAGCCCTTCATACTCACCTGGCTTTCTTCCCACCCAGACAATTGGGCCATTGGCCAGGAGGAAGCAGCAGCAGAAGAAAAGCCTCCATTTCCATGTCTGATGGCATCTGCTATTCCCTGGGCTCAAAAGAAGAGACTTAGCAAAACGTTCCATACTAGGCATTAGTATCTCTTAGTTTAGAAGCATTGTCTTTTTCATTGCACAAATGAGGGGATTAACACATATTTATCAAGATCCCACAACAAAATAAACAAATAACTCTTCTTAAAACCCACGCATTTGTCAGATTGCATCTTATCCTACTTAGCTTTGGGTTTCAGGTCCCTGACTCACAGACTCATATGACCACGCCTCCTGGACAGTGGGTAGACTGTATGGTCTATCCACCAAGATAGAGAGATGGCTCAAGCCAGTCTAGCTTGAAATACTGTGTCCAAGAGTCTCTGCCTTGCCTGCAACCTGGAGCCTTCCCTACTCAAAGCACAATACTGGAATTTCCAGTGTCTGGAATCACTCCCATTTAGGCAGTCACAACTCCAAAGATGAAGCCCATCCCCAGGACATCTGTTGTGCACACAGACCACCTAAAGTTCTTAATGGAGGTTTTGGGCCAGGAGAACTGAAAAAAAGATGCTGAGTGTGGCTTCTTTAACTAGCTCCCAGGAATTGTCCATGATGTGACCCACATCCAATTCAAAGTTGCCTAAGCCGTATGTATGTCCATCAGAGACACTAGTGCTCAGTGGTGAGTTTAGGTCTGCTGTGCACCAAATAAGATGTAACAAGCACTGCCTGGCTGAGCCATGTGCTATAGAACTACCCTTTTGATGGAAGTCCCTTTGTAGCAATGGAGAGAGGTCTGAGTCTACATGTGGTGGGAAGAGTAAGGGGTCAGCCTATGGGATGCCAGCATGACAAGATGAGAGAGGAAGACAGAATTTCTGCAGAAATCCCCCAGGAAGGGCTCAAGGACCCCAGCCCTGGTAGTACCCAAAAAAGGATGCAGCTGGGATCTTAGTCCTGTCTACTGATTCAAAGTGTCTCTTTGCTTTGCTTCTATAGAAAGATGAGGCTGGCTAGCTTCCTCACTGGCAAATTATTTATAGTTGTTTTTTCCTTTATTTTTCTTGTTTCCTTCATTTCTGAGGAAAATTATCGAACACTAGAGCCACTTAGTTTACATAATAAATAAGGGTGTCATGTTTTTCAGAAAAGATTGATAGGACTTTAAATCATTAAGCCTGGACTCTAAATCTGTGCCAAATCTCCTTGAAACAGGGACTACAGGACCCCGCTTGAAGTTCACACATGGGGGTTTGAGTGGGGCTGGAACAGGTCTAGCAAGTTCCCCGGAGGTATGGTGCTGCAGATCTAGCTACAGCAAGGAGAATCACTGTTTTAATCTATCAGACATTTACTCTTGTTTTTTTGTTTTTGTTTTTGTTTTGTTTTGTTTTTTTCTAGAGCTCTTCATTTGTGTGAAGCTTTCTTTAATGAGAATTAAAGGAATATCAGAAACCCGAGAGATGGAAATACAGGCCAAGGATCTCTCCTGGGGCCATGGAATCAGCCGAGAAGCAAAGCCAGTACTGAGCATGCTGCCTCGCTCTAAACTGTGCTGTTTCCTCTGCATTCTGCTGACTTGAAAGCTCCACACATTCTCTAGCTGCAGTATCTGTAGTATTCTTGGTGAGCCCTCTATCTCAGTCCAGCTTTGTGTTAGAGTCCTTAACAGACACATACGTCACCAGGACAGCCTGTGAGAACGAACGTACAGGCCTCCTACCTAACAGCTCCGGGAAAACGGGGCTTTGGAAAAAACCAGCAGCTGTGCTGGTGGTCCCTGGAGGAGAAACAGCACAGTGGCCAGCCAGCAGCCTAGACAGATGATTCGGCCCAGCGGCCTTGAACACAGGAATAAACCAAGACACTGCCAGAGCTGGTTCCCTGGCTCTTCCGGCACCTCAGAGGAGATCATTGAACCTTTCTGTGCCTGAAAACGTTATTAAGCTCAGGGAAAACAATTACTCACATGGAAGAGAATAAACACGAAAGAACTATGGATTTAGGGTAGAGTTTTGTCAAATTCTACTGCATGCCAAATAACCCTGTGCTTTAAAAGACAATTATTTGTCACAAATCTTTGAGGAACGGGAGAAATCTGTGCAAGGTCTCTTCCTAGACTCAAATCTGCGTCATTAGCCAATGCAAACCCAAGTCAAGCCACCTCTGCTTGGGAGGACACACGATATGGATGCACGCAACTGGTGCTTTATGGTCATGTTTGCAGTTTGCCGGGAAACAGTTTGCATGGTTCAGGGGACTCTGAGATAAAAGGGTGAGAACACAGGATTTTGCCTATTTACTTGGGAAAAAAACAAATGAAAGAAAGACTGATAGGAGAGGAGAAACTGGGATGCAGAAAGAATGCAGTCGGAGGAGAGGACAGGCAAGTTGACTGTGTGTCTAAACAATTTGATGTCTCTGTCTGCAGGGAGCTTCCAAGAGCTGGTGTGGGACCCAGGCTTTACTACTAATATTACCCAATCCAGGGAGGGAGCTGCAGACACTGCTCCAGCAATTTACTTCTAGACAGTAGCTCAAGGCTGCTCTCTGGAGACACTAATGACCTACCATTTCAGGCTCACACTGTTCAAAGCTGCTTGAGTGATGGGAAGTAGCGTCTTGACAAGGAGCTGTTAGGACTGCCATCCAGGGTACTGTGCGCCAGCACGGTTCAGGAGAGGGGATGGAAGAGCAGAGACCTGAAAGCTGGGGCACACATAGGACCATGCACTGTGAAAGCGATGACAAGGAATTAATTTCAGGCTTCCAGTTAAACGACTCCAGCCAAACACATTTCTTTTAGTCGGCTTGCATTTTGGTTGATGCCTCTCTCTTCCTCTGCAAGCAAAGGCTGGGATGCTAAATGCCACCAAATTGAGCTGTTCTGCCTTGTGGTTCGAGAAACAAAATGCCAAGCTATGTTCTTGGTCGTCCTTGGAACTAACGATTACAATGTGAGTTGAAAGCGAGCAACTGTCCCCAGCACAGTGATGACGATGACTTCAGCCCTACCAAGGCCACTGGGCACTGAAGCTACCATGGCGGCAGCATCACATGCCATGGAAAGAAGAAGAGACAAAGCACAGAAGTGGGCAGGGGCGGCTGAGTTATCAGATGGCTGTGATGGTTTAATCATTACTGTCAGCTCCAGAAGAGGAACCAACTTAGTGCTATAGGGTGGAATTGAGAGGAAGATTGTGACTAAAATGCTGGTATCAGGAACACTGGCCATGAGAAACAAAAGAGCTTGCATCTCGGTATGAGTCAACTAAGCTGACCAGATGGGACACTGGATAGGGCTTGGAGCCATTGTCAGCTGTTTCAGGCGGGTTCCCATAAATTACTCCTTTCTGAGGAACATATACCAGGCACAGTTACCATTCCATATACTATTGGCTTCAATTCATGTAATTGCAAGGAAGGATGGCTTCTACAAAGCTTCTACCTGTTTCAGAAAAGAGACCACCACAGACTGCCCAGGAGACAGAGTTAAATATAAGGTAGCCAAGAATGGTTGATACATCTTGGTAGTTGTGACAAGAAAACCACAATATGATCATGCAAAACATAAAAAATAAAGAGACCATAGTCTAATGAGTAGCTAATATAGTCCCACAGAGGCCTAAAAGAGCAATGCCTTTAAGGTTGACCCAACTAGAAAGGCCAGCCTAGGCTGAGAGATAGTAGACAGTCAAGGTCAAAGCAAATGAAACAAAATAGAGATAAACAGAGAGCTTCGAAGCTTGACCACTACCCTTAACAAGAGAATTGCGCCTAAACAGGTCATCTCTTGGCTGGTCCAGGGTCATGCATAAAGCCTGCAGATATTCCATAGGCGCAACGTGGGAGACGAGTCCATCTCAATAGAAAGTCCTCCATTTTTTGAGCAGTGTCTGCCATGGTCCTATGAAAAGCGCGTAGATGAACAGCTTGAATGGTCTTCCCTGCTGCTCCCAGAGCGCTGCTTGTGTTATGGAGCTCTGCTTTCTGCAATAATCTTATTTTTAATCTTCTTTTCTATAATAAAAATTCCTTTTAAAACCCATGCTTCTGGGGCTGGAGAGACGGCTCAGAGGTTAAGAGCACTGACTGCTCTTCCAGACATCCTGAGTTCAATTCCCAGCAACCACATGGTGGCTCACAACTATTCCGATGCCCTCTTCTGGTGTGTTCTGAAAACAGTGACAGTGTTACTCATGTGCATTAATTGAATAAATATGTTCAAAACAAAACAAAACCCCTCATGCTTCTGGTTTCCCGTGAATTTTTCTTTTCTAGTTCTCAAGATAAAGATTCAGAACAGAGCCAATCTTCCGATTCAAGGAAGATCCCCGTCTTCATTTCACTAGGTTACAAGCCAATGGAAGTCACAAGTCAGGTGAAAGTGTTTCAAAAGGAGATCAACTGGGGATGGGAAATTCACCCTGGCTTGGCTCCCAACTTAAATTAAAAGGTGCTGAGCACAGTGCCAGCATTTATCTCTGCTTAGAAGTGTGACCTGCTGCCTCCTGCTCCCTGCTATAGTGTGAACCATCAGATGGTGAGCCAACTCCCCGTTTGCTTTTGTTGGGCGTTTTGTCACGTTGGTGAGAAAAGTAACTAATGTCACCACAAAACTCCTCAGAAGACAGAGCAGGAAGGAGAACAAAGTCTTCTAGACACACACACACACACACACACACACACACACACTCATAACACGCACACATATACACACGAAAAATTGAAATGTGTGGAGTGGAGTAGGTGAAAAAATAATAAAGCTGTAGGAGATGTTTTAGGTGTGTGTGGGAATAAAGATGGGATGGATAAGGTTAAAAAACAGGTGTCCCTGCCATTTAACCTTTCACCAAAAGTAAACAAAGGAGACAATGCCAACAAGGGTCACGTCTTCACGGCAGTTGTCATGATGCCACCTCTATTATGAATTTTCACAAAAGAAATTCAGAAATTATGGTTTCCAGGGCAGGGAGTTTGAGGTGTTTGAGATATTCTTACTGGAAAAAAAGAAAACAAAAAACAAAAAAGCAACAACAACAAAACAATGCCTGTTGCTAGATCCACTCAAAGGCCTGCACTATGGCGCAAGGTTTTGCAGAAAGGAAAGTTGATCTCTGCAGCCTGATGTCCATAAGTTCTAATTTGCCTCCTAGGTCAGTTGACAGTGGTAAACTTTATGAGAAATAATAAGAAAAAGGCTCTATGTTTTCTGAATGAAAAAAAGGACACAAGTTTGTGTGGCCAGGGTTTGTGCTGAGGGAGGACTTAGGCTTCTGACCTCGTCCACCAGATGTGGCAGGTTCGGCTTGTGTCCATTTGTGGGAATCCAGTTCCAGATGGTAAAAGTCATTAATGAAGGGCCCTGTATCAGCTGCTTTTCTCTTGCTCTAATGAAATAGCATTGTACAAGTAATTTAAGGAAGAAAGGCTTTGTTTTAGCTTACAGTTCCCTGGAGATGGAGTCCTCATGGAAGGGAACAGATGAGGCATGAAGCCAGCACCAAGAAACTGATCACACTGAATCTAAACACAGAAAAGACAGAGAGCACCGAAAATGGGCATGATGACGAACACATGAAGCTCACCCTGGTGATGTACATAAATGATCCATAACATTCCCCAACAGTACCACCAACCGGGGACCAAGTGTCCAAATACATGAGCCAATACAAGACATTTGTCAGGCAAAGTACCACAGACTTAGAGGCTTTCCTAGGAAGACAACATGAGTTCAAGAATTAATGTCCTATGGTTCTAGGCCTTGTCTTGTTTTGACATTGCTAGAGATTATGCATGAGCTTTGAAATACTTCCTCATCTTGCTGATGAGATGTCAGGAAATTATCCTCTGGACTCTACCTCCCCAATGCTGAAATTAAAGCATCTCTACTATACCCAGCTTCTGTACTAGATGCTGTGGATAAACACAGGTACTCATACTTTTACAGCACGTACTCTGTGCTGTAAAAACACAGGGATCCTTTCTGAACCCCTCAAATATTCACGGATGATTTGTATCGTTTCTTTTGTAAACTGTGTTCAGGTCCTTAATCCATTTGTTGATTAGATGATTGGCGTTGGTGTCTATTTTTGTAATTCTTTATATATTTTTAATATCCTGCCTGATGAGTAGTTGGCAAGGGTTTCCTTTTTCTGTTCTGTATACTGCCTTCACTTTGATGACTGTGTGGAGATTTGTATCTCATGTAATCCCAGTTGTCAATTCTTGGGATTATTTCCTGTGCTATTTGAGACATTTTTAGAAAGTTCCCATCTATGTTTAAACCTTGAAATGTTTAACCTATGTTTCTGTCTTGTAGTTTCAAAGGTCTTTGTTTCATTTTGAACTGTTTTCTGTGCAAAATGAGAGATATTGACCTAGTTTCATTCTTCTATATGTAGAAATCTAGTTTTCTCAGCACCAAAAGTTAAAGAGATGCCTCTTCTCCAGAGTGTTTGGCATCATGGTCAAAATTTCAGTGATTGTAGCTATGCATTTATCTCTGGGCTCTGTGTTCTAGTCTATTAGCCTACACATGTTTTCAGGCCAGTATTATGCTGTATTACAATACAGTTTGAGGTCAGATACTGTGGTACCTCCAGCTGTGTTTTCTGCTTACAACTTCTTCTGCTTAGGACTCTTGCTAAGATTTCAAGCACTATATTGAGTGCGAGTGGAAAGAGTAGAGAATATATTTGCCTCATTTCAGATTTTAAAAGACATGCTCAGATTTTCCCATTTAGTGTGGTGCTCTTAACACATAATTCACCCCACAGCCTTTATTCTGCTATGATATGTTCCCTATTTCTAGCTTCTTTAAGGATGTCCTGAATATTCATCATACTTTTGCGTTCTGAGTATTTTGCTTAGATTTACATATGTGTACTACTGGTATAGCTGGTTCCCACAGAAGTTGGGAGATGGCATCAGATTCCCTGGAATAATGTTATGGCTGCTTGTGAACCACCATGACATGGATTCTGGGCAACAAACCCAGGTTTTCTGCAAGACCAACAAGTACTCTCTAACTGGAAGCTATCCCTCCAGCCACTTTTCAGGGATTTTATTACAAAGTGAAAGTTTAACTTTGTCAAAAGCCTTTTCTGCATCAACTGAAATCCATCGTGTGATTTCTATCTTTAACACTATTCAAGTTCTGTATTGCACTTACTGATCCACATGTGTTGAATCAAATTTGTGTCCCTGGAATACAATCTACTTGATTTCAGCATAATGTGCTCCTCCTCCTCTTCTTCCTTTTTCTCCTCCTTCTCCTCCCCCTCCTCTCCTTCTTTGTTGTCTTCTTTTCCAATGTGTTCTTAGTTAAGTTTGCCAAAATTTCATTGAGAATTTTTCTATGTTCTTCAAGGAAATTGGTCTCTTATATTACCACCAACCATAGCAGCACCATTATTATTTATTATTATTATTATTGTTATTGTTAATATTGTTATTGCTATTATTATTATTATTATTATTATTATCATGTGTGTGTATGTATGTTCTTATCTGGTTTCAGTATCAGAATAATGCTGGGTTTGTAGGATCAATTTGGTACTTCCTTTCCTGACCATTCTATGGAACAGTTTGAGAGGCTGAGGCATTTGCTGTTTAAGGTTTGATGAGTTTCTGTAGGAAGTCTGCCCACTCCTGGGCTTCTCTTATTGGAAGACTTCATATTATTGCTTCATTCTAATTCATTGTTATGGATCTCCTTAAGTTTTCATATCCTATTGATTTTATGTTGTCAAGTCACATGTATTTGTTTATGAATGTATCCTTTTTTCTTTTTGCCTAGGTTTTTCCAGTTCTTTGGGATATATGTTTTCAAAGTATATAAGGGTTCTTTGTGTTTCATTGGTATCTGCAATAGTTTCACATTCTTCATCTATAATTTTTATTAATTTTGGTCATCTCTTTCTTTTGGATAGTTTTGGATGTTTTATCATATTACTTTTTAAGAACTCATACTTTGCTACTGTGGTTACTTGTTTTTAGTGTCTATGGCATTTCTTTCTGTGTTAATTTTTATTATTTCTTTTTTTTTAATTTTTATTTTCTATATTCTATGTTTACATTCCAAAGGCTTTCCCCTTTCCCAGTTCCCACCCACCATAGTTCCCATAGTTCCTCTCGCCCCCCCAACTATTCCCCAATCATTCCCCCTCCCCCCTTGGTTTCTTTACTAAACTGGATGCAATCTTTACAGGCCCAGGGTCCTCTCCTTTCTTCTTCTTGGGAATCATTTGACTTGCTATTTGTGTCTTGAGTATTTAGGGCTTCTGGGCTCATTAATATCCACTTATCAGTGATTGCATTTCATGTGCATTCTTTTGTGATTGGGTGAATTCACTCAGGATGATATTTTCCAGGTCTAACCATTTACCTACAAATTGCATGAATTCATTATTTTTAATTGCTGAGTAGTATTCCATTGTATAAATATACCACATTTTCTGTATCCATTCCTCCTTTGAGGGATATTTGGGCTCCTTCCAATTTCTGGCTATTATAAACAAGGCTGCTATAAACATAGTGGAGCATGTGTCCTTATTGCATGCAGGGGAATCCTCTGGGTATATGCCCAGGAGTGGTATGCCAGGGTCCTCTGGAAGTGACATGCCCAATTTTCTGAGGAACTGCCAAACTGATTTCCAGAGCGGTTTTACCATTTTGCAATCCCACTAACAGTGGAGGAGTGTTCCTCTTTCTCCACATCCTCGCCAGCACTTGTTGTCTCTTGAGTTTTTAATCTTAGCCATTCTGACTGGTGTGAGGTGGAATCTCAGGGTTGTTTTGATTTGCATTTCCCTGATGACTAATGATGTTGAACATCTTTTAAGGTGTTTCTCGGCCATCCGAATTTCTTCTGGTGAAAATTCTTTGTTTAGCTCTGTGCCCCATTTTTTGATAGGGTTATTTGTTTCTTTGCGGTCTAACTTCTTGAGTTCTTTGTATATATTGCATATTAGCCCTCTGTCGGATGTGGAGTTGGTGAAGATCTTTTCCCACTTTGTTGGTTGCCGTTTTGTCCTTCTGACAGTGTCCTTTGCTTTGCAGAAACTTTGTAATTTTATGAGGTCCCATTTGTCGATTCTTGATCTTAGTGCGTAAGCTATTGGTGTTCTGTTCAGGAACTTTTCCCCTGTGCCCAAGTCCTCCAGGGTCTTCCCATGTTTCTTTTCTAATAGTTTCAGTGTGTCTGGTTTTATGTGGAGGTCCTTGATCCACTTGGAGTTGATCTTAGTGCAAAGAGATAAGAGTGGGTCAATTCGCATTCTTCTGCATGTTGACCTCCAGTTGAACCAGCACCATTTGTTGAAAAGGCTATCTTTATTCCACTGGATGGTTGTGGCTCCTTTATCAAAGATCAAGTGACCATAAGTCTGTGGGTTAATTTCTGGGTCTTCAATCCTGTTCCATTGATCTGCTTGCCTGTTGCTATACCAATACCATGCAGTTTTTAACACAATTGCTCTGTAGTACTGCTTGAGGTCAGGGATATTGATTCCCCCAGAAGTCCTTTTATTGTTGAGAATAGTTTTAGCTATCCTGGGTTTTTTGTTGCTCCAGATGAATTTGACAATTGCTCTTTCTAGATCTATAAAGAATTGAGTTGGGATTTTGATGGGGATCGCATTGAATCTGTATATTGCTTTTGGCAAGATGGCCATTTTTACTATATTGATCCTGCCAATCCAGGAGCAAGAAATATTTTTCCATCTTCTGAGGTCTTCTTCGATTTCTTTCTTCAAGGACTTGAAGTTCCTGTTGTACAGATCTTTCGCTTGTTTGGTTAGAGTTATGCCAAGATACTTTATGTTGTTTGTGGCTATTGTGAAGGGTGTTATTTCCCTAATTTCTTTCTCAGCCTGCTTGTCCTTTCAGTACAAGAAGGCCACTGACTTGCTTGAGTTAATTTTATAACCTGCCACTTTGCTGAAGTTGTTTATAAGCTGTAGAAGTTCTCTGGTGGAGTTTTTTGGGTCGCTTAGGTAAACTATCATTATTGTTTTTGCATTTGGATTATTCTTTTTTTTCTGGGATTTTCAGGTGCATTATTAGATATTTGAGATATTTCTTCTTACATGTGCTTTAGCAAGCTTTTGAAATGGAGATGGATCAGTAGTTAGGGACAGTTGCTGCCAAGCCCAATGACAGTTTCATTCACACAACCCATGGGGTAGAATGAACTGACTCCTGCAAATTATCTTCTGACCTCCACAATGTAGCATCATGTAACATGATCATAAACATACACACATTAATTAATTAATTAATGAACTAATTAATTAATTAATATGTATATATGGCATTTTTATCACTTCTGATTGATCTTTTTTTAAAATATACTCTATCAAATGTCATAATATACCACTTTGGTTTGGGCTTCTATTTACTTGATTCTTTTCTCTCCTTCAGCTCTCCATCTGTGGTACATTATTTCTCAGAAATAAAGAAGAGTTTAGTCTAACTTTATACTCCAGTCAGCCAGTCTGCCTGTATTTATTGGTGAGTTTACATTTATGGTTATTATTGATAAATATTTACTAATTCTTGCAATTTTTGACTAATTTCTCTGGTTGGATTATTATTTGATTGTTGCCCCTTCTGTCACCCTACTAAACTAGTCTACTGTGCTAGGTAGGTTTAATTCCTAACACTCCTGTTCATTAATCCCTTTCACAAAGTGTTTTTCTATACTTGCATGATTAAGGCTTTCTTTTAATCTTTGTTCCTTTTACTTTAGATATTACAATTACACCATTCTGCCTTCCCTTTCCTCCCTACAAACCCCATTTTCCTTTATTTCAAACCCATAACCTCTTTTTTCATTAAATGTTGTTTATACATGTATCTATATGTGTGTGCATATATGTGTATATATATATTTGTGTATATATATGTGTGTGTGTGTGTGTGTGTGTGTGTGTGTATGTGTGTGTATGTGTGTGTGTGTGTGTGTGTGTGTGTGTATGATGGATATGTGTATGTGTAATGTATATATTTACATTCCCTAACACTATGCTCAGTCTATATAATGTATATTTTCAGGGCTGACCATTTGGTATAAAGACTAACAGATAGGTGTGGTCTTCCCTGAGAAAGACTGTGTCTCCCATGTCTTCCATTCTTGGCATCAGTCAGTTGTCTATAGTTCATTACATAGAGTTGAGACTTCTTTAAGCCTGTCCATGTTGCTCTGTCTATTGCTGCCCTTGCTCAACTTATGTAGGCAATCATGCTGATCAAATTTTATGGGTGCAGCTTCAGATCTTACTAGGAGACACAAACTCATAGAAAACTCCTGACCCTCTGGCTCGACTGTCTTTCTTCTGATTAGTCAAGTCTATGAAGATACTTTCTTCACACTGTGGTTTTTACCTTTGACTCACGGATATTTTTATTTTCAACATTACTATTCTATTAACCTAATTTTTCTTCTGAGTTTCATTTTCATGTTGTTGACTTTCTCTTCCATTTGGATGCATTTTTCCTCAATATCTGTGTGAGGAGGGGATGGGAAGTCAAACTTTGTGAAGAAAAAAGTGGGAGAGAGAGTGAGTTACTAAGGCTTCTGCAACACCTTACAGGACATTAAAACTAACATGGTGCCATAACACATCATGGTCGTCTTAACAGGTGATAATCCTCCATCCCCTGACCCCCACCTCCACCCTGCTCCTTTTGAGTTACCTTATCAATCAGGGCTTTCATTGGAGGATAGTAATGGTGTGGTGAGGTTCATGGTTTAGCAGCTTGGGATTAGCTCAAGCACTGTATATAAGCTTATGTGCTGGGCAACAAACTCAGATCTGCATCCTGACACTGGTCTCTGGAGTTGGATTTCCTGGGATTCATCACATGATTCCATTGCTTCTCACCTGCCAATTCTTGGTCTTGTTCTTGCAAATAACCATATTCTATATTCAATCCATCTGTATGATCTTTCGGTTCATACAGAAGGGAAAAAACTAATGTAAGAGAAGTAAAGAAACAGTTTAGTTTTTCTATATTATGTTGCCTATAGGTTGTCTGTAGGGCATTTTCTTTATTAATGATCGATGTGGGAGGAGCCCAGCTCACGGTGTTCCTGGATATCTCTGGACAGGTTGTACTGGGTTGTTTAAGAAAGCTGAGCAAGCAAGCCATGTGGGAGCCAACCAGTAAAAACATCCCCCTGTGGCCTCTCTTAAGCTTCTGCTTCCTCGTTCCTGCTTTGAGTTCATGTCTTGGCGCCCACAGATTACTGACTGTAATGACTATAATTACTATGTTTGTGTAAGCCACATAAACCCTATCCTTCCCAACTTGCTTTGGTCATAAAGTTCTATTGTAACAATAGAAACCCTAAGAAACATTGTAATGATTTATAATCACATTGTTTACTTGACTATTATTATCTACTCATACCACTAAATAATTATATTCATAGAGATAAGAAATATGTTTTTCTTGCTTTCTGTCATATCACTAATACATAGTACACATACGATGATTTCTTCTATTAAAAGAATAATATCCATGTCAAAGTTCTTGAACTGATTCACTCTAACCTTTTACCTTACTCTTGACATATTCTTCACTCTATTGAGGTATATAATCTTTAGGATATTTTTTATGGGTTAGATGTGGTCTGCTCTTCAAAACTGTTCTTGTATTCAAGGGCTGCTTTCCCAATGGGGGTGTTGTTCAGGGGAGACTCTAGAAAGCTTAGGAGGTGGTGCTTAAACAGTGTGACCTAGGGAAAATTCTTGAGGACTAGATCTTTTTCAGGGACACTTCTGTTTTGCCTGTTTCCTATCCACCATGAGAGGAACACCCTTCTCCTCCTAGTTGCTGCTGTAGCCATTATACTCTTCTGATGCACTGCAGAGACTTTATGGAACCAGCCATGATGGAATGAGACTTATTAAATTGTGAGCTTACCGTAAATTCTTCTCACCTTAAGTTTTTTATCAGGTATTTGGTTATAAGAAAACAAATCTAACACAGATATCAAATAAGAAGAAGCTTAGGGACCAAATTTAAACCAAGTGTATAGTTAAGCACCATTTATTTAACATTATGTGTTATAATTCTAAGTTCTTGGATTTACTTTTTAGATCTCACAGCATGCCTAGGAGATTGACAGTGTCTCTGTTCTCATTTTGTAGGTTAGACAGCAAAACATTAGAGAGGTTAAGCAGTTTCTTAACAGACTACTGGTATTAATAATAGTTATCAGCTAGCATTACTAGCTAATAGGATACACTTAGTGATCACTTAATGATCCAGTTGAAAATATCACCAGTTGCCCCTACTATTTGTTGTCAATTGGCTCGATTTGTCATTGTTCAATGGATTATGGGTGGTTTAGCATGGGTATCCATCATGGCCCCAAGCTGAAGAGAAAGAAATGACTCAGGAAGTGCACTTTTCATAAGAAATCATTGAAATTGATTTCTCCAGCTTCTGGCTATTATAAATAAGGCTGCTATGAACATAGTGGAGCATGTGTTCTTGTTATATGTTGGAGCATATTTTTGGTATATGCCCAGGAATGGTATGGCTGGGTCCTCAGGTAATACTATGTCCAATTTTCTGAGGAACCACCAGACTGATTTCCAGATTGGTTGTACAAGTTTGCAATCTCACCAACAGTGGAGAAGTGTTCCTCTTTCTCCACATCCTTGCCAGCATCTGCTGTCATCTGAATTTTTGATCTTAGCCATTCTGACTGGTGTGAGGTAGAATCTCAGGGTTATTTTGATTTGCATTTCCCTGAACCCAGATGTCTTTCAACAGAGGAATGGATATGGAAAATATGGTACAATTACACAATAGAGTACTACTCAGCTATTAAAAACAATGAATTCATGAAAATCTCAGGCAAATAAATGGAACTAGAAAATATTATTCTGAGTAAGGTAACCTAACCACAAAAGAACACACATAGTATGTACTCACTAATAAGTGGATATTAGTCCCAAAGCTCGGAATACCCAAGATACAATTCACAAACCACATGAAGCTCAAAAATAGGAAGACTAAAGTGTGGGTGCTTTGGTCCTTCTTAGAAGGGAGAACAAAATACTCACGGGAGCAAATAGGAAGTCAAAGTGTGGATCAGAGACTGAAGGAAAGGCCATCCAGAGACTGCTCCACCTGGGGATCCATCCCAGATACAGTCACCAAACCCAGACACTATTGTGCATGCCAAGAAGTGTATGCTGACAGGAGCCTGATATTGCTGTCTCCTCAGAGGCTCTGCCAGAGCCTGACATATACAGAGGGAGATGCTTGTAGACAACCACTGAACTGATCATGGGGCCCCAATGGAGGAGTAAGAGAAAGAACTGAAGGAGCTGAAGGGATTCGCAACCCCATAGAAAAAGCAATAATATCAACCAACCAGAGCGCCCAGGGTCTAAACCACCAACCAATTAATACGCATGGAGGGGCCCATGGCTTCAGCCATATATGTAGCAGAGGATGGCCTTGTCAGGCATCAATGGGAGAGGAGGCTCTTGGTCCCATGAAAAAGATGCCCCAGTGTAGGGGTATGCAAGGGTGGGGAGGTGGAAATGGGTAGGTAGGTGGGGTGCACCCTCATAGAAGCAACAGGAGGGGGATGGAATAGAGGCTTTCCGGGGGGGTGAAATCGGGAAGGGGGCAACATTTGAAATGTAAATAAATAAAATATCCAATAAAAATAAATTAAATTAAATTTTAAAAAGGAGGGATAACAAAAGGAAAAAAAATTGAGACAAAATATGGCCTCTATGTGGGCTTCAGTTCATATATTGTCCTAGTCTCATCTACTCAATTTTCATTTTTTCTGTAGAAATTCTTCTTTTACACTTTGTACATAGTCTATATTATACAAGAGAACTACATTATAGAATAATAAGAATTTATAAATCTGCCACCCAAAATTTTATTAAATAAGCTAAATCTATGCATGGTTTACCTTGGACTATCTGTTTACGTCTGGATTAAACATTTGTACTAATCGATGATATAGAGAGATAAGGTTACTTTGTATCCTTGGACTGATTTTATGAATGTAGCCAGTTCTCTAAGTTAGACTGTAGAAATAGAGCAGGCATAAAACCTATCTATTCAGTTCTTGTTGAAGTGCAGCGTACTTACTGAACTGCTCACAAATCATAAATTGTCAGTCAACTTTGTCATTGATATGAGCAGAGCCTAACTTTTAGAAAGACTAAAACACCTTAGATTGTGTTACAAAAGAGAAGGAGCTAAAGGAAACACATAGAAGCCAATGTGGAAATTTTTCTGAAATGAAGCAATAAAATCCTGAGAAAGAAAGTCTTAACTACAGAAATGAAACAGTACACTGGATAAAGTGTGTCCGGAGAGAGGTCTCAAGGAGAGCAAGCACTGCAGAGAGAAATAAAAAATATGGCCCAGAAATCAAAGGTGACATTGGGAGGTACTCATGAGAGGTGGCAGTATTTCCCTGTCATTACCTGAGGGAGTTTCAAAGCACTTCAAGAAATATGATGCGGAACTTGTATAGAATCCTGATGCAAACAAAGGTGAACTTAAGCAGGCAGGCCTTGCATGCCCACTCATAACCAGGCACAGAAAGCCATATCCATCTCCAAATCATCTCACAAAAAATATACAGGGGCCTCTGACAAGAGCGTAATCGCAGATAGTCGTTATAGTAAGACAGTTCTCATGTGGCAGGATAGAGTGCCTAAATTTGTTTGAATTATGGAGATTTTAGGTAAACAAAACAAAACAAAAGATAACTCTATTTAAAGGGAGAAAAAATACCATTCCAAGGAAGAATTACTGTCTCAATGCAAAGTAACTTGCAGTTCATGTCCGGACTTTTATTTTTATTATTATTCACATTTTTAAGTTATTATTTGCAATTTTCTTAGACTAGTTTCTGGTTAGGTACTTCATTTGTTACTTCTCTATTACTAGGACAGAACGCAATGACCAGGAACAATATAAAGAAGGAAGGTTTTATTTTGGCTCATGATTCCATAGGGAAAGATTCCATCACTCTAGGGGAAGCATGGCATGACATGGGAAGCTAGATGGGGAAGCAGGAGTAGGAAGCTGAATGATCATACCTTTATCTGCGCGAGCCAGTCTCCCAAGGAAATACATTGCTGTTAGATGTTTACACAATAAAGTCACAAATGTAACACAGGTGAACTGGGCCAGAAACACTACAGGTTCATGACATATTTGCATTTGAGCAAGTGTCTGATCATTACAGGTCACATTTGTGACCTCCCCTAACAATTGTTTTCACAATCCCACAGGATCCATAATTAAAGAAACTGGCATTAAACCAAAAACCTTATTTCCTTCATGAAGCTTCAGTTTTAACAGAGTTCAACAGGGATAGCTTACTCAAGCTTTCTTGTCAATGGGATAATTTAAAGTCCTGTTCATATATGGAAGTCACCTATCAGCTAGAATGTCGGTTGAGCACTTGTGCTATCTGTACATGACTGTGACTTCTCCTGGCATGATAGCCGGGCTGTAAGGTGAACATTCTGAAAGAAAAGGCAGACACTTTGTACCTTGTATGAACTAGCCTATAAGGCACACAAGATCACTGCTCACACACACTACCAATGGAGACCTGCCTGAGGGAGACATACATGGAGATTATCTAAGTTCAAGAGAAGAGAAACAGCCTTGCACATTGGGTGAAGAATGACAAAATCTGTGAGTATATATTGGAGTAGAAATGCTTATATGATTTTTTTAAATCTCCATTCATTCTTCCATTTCCCCATGGAGACCTTTCTGGAACTTGTTTTTTCCAATTAGTGTTGGGGGTCATGATTTTTGTTGTTATTGTTGTTGTTTAAATAGAATTGGAGCCCAATTCCCAAATCCCATGATTTGAAAATTAAATTGCACATTTGGTACAACGTGTTTCAAAAACATCTCATAAAAGAGAATTTCTAAATAAAGATAAATGGCCATTATGGTCTCTTCCAAACAGGCATTCACAGAAAAGTGGTGTTTTCCCAGATAATTTACAATCATGTGTTGACCCTGAACAGGGAACTCAGATCTCCCTCTATAAAACAAGGCTAAATATTAAGGGGAGGCATAGTGTCCTTATCAGTTCTAGTGCTTTTCAAAAACAAAATGAAAGGAAAAATAGTGTAAAAGCATGGGTGCATCAAGGGAGAAGCCAAGTTGTTGCTTGTGTAATATTTGAATGCTGTGCACAGTTTTCTTAATGGCAAAAATAATTTACTGATGAAACGCTTTTATTGGATTGCCTTCACTGAAGAGGCCCTGCATGTTTTTTTTCACCAGCCTGCTATAATTAAAAGCACCAATAAACAGAGCCTTTCTATTTAGACTGAAAAGCAACAATTAAGCATGTCTGTCTATAAATAGGAGATAGCTTCACATCTATGGCTCAAGGGAACAGATTAAAAATCTTAGGTCCAGTGCCCTCAATTTATTCTACAGGACAAACCAATAAATTGTCAAACTACAATCTTAAAAATGACATTTTCATACAAGATGTAAGTAGGAAAATTATGTGTCATTCTAGATAAAGACTGAGATAGCTGAAGCCAAGAATTGGCATATACCCTGGAAATCTAAGTATATTGCTTCTCTATCTTTTAAAAAATTATTTTTCATTATCAAGTTATGGTTTGCCTTGGCCAACTATCAAAGCTAGTTCTCTTTTGCTTGAAAGGTATGGAAAATGATGGATTTAAGAAAGTGAGTAGAGAAATAGAAAATATAAAATTCTTTCTCAAGATTTCTTTTAATAAAAATATGTAAAGAATTCAACAAACCAAATAACCTATTTCAAAAATGGGTACAGAGCTAAACGGAGAATTAGCAACAGAGAAATCTCTAATGCCCAAGAGGCAATTAACAAAATGTTCAATGTCCTTAGTCATCAGGGAAATACAAATCAAAATGACTCTGAGATTCCATCTGATACTTGTCAGAATGGGCAAGATCAAAAACTCCAGTAACAGTACATTCTGGTGAGGCGGTGGAGCAAGCAGAGCACTCCTCCACTCCTGGTGGGAGTACAAACTTATACAACTACTTTGGAAATCAATTTGGTAGATTCTCAGAAAATTTGGTCAAATAGTTCCACCTCAAGACTTAGATATACCATTTATGAGAATATACCCAAAAGACACTCCAATATACCACAAGTACACTTGCTCAACTATGTTCACAGTAGCTTTATTCATAATAGAAACTGGAAACAACCTAGATGCCCATCAACTGAAGAATGGATAAAGAAAATGTGGCACATCTACACAATGGAATACTAATCAGCTATTAAAAATGAAGACATGAAATTTGCAGGCAAATGAATGGAATAAGAAAATATCATCCTGGGTTAAGCAACCCAGAAATACATGTATGGTTTGTACTCATAATTGGAGATTAGCCATGAAGTGCAGGAAAACCATGCTACCATCCACAGACCCAAAGAAACTTTGTAATAAGGAAGAGAGGATGTGTGATTCTCACTGAGAAGGGGAAAAAATATTCATTGGAGGTGGATAAAGAGAGAGAACTGAGTGGGAGAGTGGGAGGATCCAGAAAGGTCAAGAACACCACAGAAAGCCTTACAGGTCAACTACTAACCTGGGCCCACAGGGGCTCACAGAGACTAAAGCACCAAGCAAAGAGCATGCAGGAGTTGGACCCAGGACCTCCACACATTTTGTAGTAGATGTGCACCTTGATCTTCATGTAGGTCCCCTAACAATAGCAGCAGGGGCTGTCTCTGACTATGCTGCCTGCCATTGGATCTCCTTTCCCTACCTGAACTGCCTAGTTGGACTCAGTAGGAGAGGAGGTACTTAGTCCTGCTGGGACTGGGTGTCTCAGGGTGGGGTGGAAGCCAAGGGGAAGGGATAATAGGTGGGTAGGATTTGTAAGGGTGGGACTGGAAAGAAAGTAGAGAAAGGGCTATAATTGGGAGGTAATATGAACAAAAAAAATAAAAATAGGAAAATAAAAGATTTCTCTTAGTACAAGTAAAGAAACCAAGATACAGGCACAAGATATGGGCATTCAGTGTTGAATATGTTTGAGTTAGCAAGTCTTTTATTTCATCTATAGCCAGATATCGAGTTTTCAGTGTTCATTAAACAACTTCCTCTTCTGCAAGCAAAACTACTCAAAGGCCAGGATGTCTATCTAGCCAAAGAACTTGGCCATGGCAGAGTAGAATTCTGCAGTCTTTATGACTGTTAATGTAGGAATTATTGAATGAAAATATTTGACCATTTTTTCACTTTTTGTTATTTTCAATATAGAAAACAACTGAGATCAATGAGCTCTAAATAATGATGATGATGATGATGATGATGATGATATAAAATTCATAGGGTTCAATATTTCAAGTAAAGGATAGATTTCCCAAAGAGGTGAGCTTTTACTCCTCTGGAAATGTGCATCTCTTTTGTTCCAGGCAATTCTGAACAGTTTTTGTAGTTTCCAACAGAGTGGGTATCTAAAACTGCCTTGGACCATTGCATCTTTGAGAATACGTATATCCTTCTGGTATTGTACCTCCCCGTGTCTCCTATTGACTTAATAACTTCTTGTGACATCCTTTCGGTGATGTGCTGGATATTTTCTGTCACACCCTTTCAACCTTCTCCTCTCAACTCTGTGTCCAGGAGGCCGAGTTCTGTGTGTTCATTAATGATACCTAAAACTTCAATTTGAGATTGACTCTTGGATACACAAATAAAGACTGTACAGAAGAAGAATAATGAACATAAGTTTCATTCTCCCTTCTTTATTTCCTGAAGACTGAAGGATAATTCTAAACTGTGGAAAATCCAGATTAGCTAAGCCCCAGAGATATGAGTGGAAATCCTGACTATTGGGTTAAACCCACCAGCTTTCAGGAGTGATTTCTATAATACACCCATAGCTATCTAAGATAGAATGTGATGCCTAAAGGTAAGGAGTTAAAAGAGCATTTCACCCAAAAAATAGAAATTAAAAGTTTCTTAAGGAAGTACATGGATGTGATACCAAACATCAACTGGGACTTAGTGGGTGGAGTCAGTTCCAGATACAGAAACAAATGCAAATGGTCAGGTTTCTGTAGGGTGGGAAAACTACGTGCATGCATTGTAAGTAAGAGACTCACTCATTGTGGGCAGCAAAGCACCATTGAAGTTCTCTTATCCATAGAGGGTGCTCAAATAAATTCCCATGACTAAAGGATTAACGTATTTATCAGATAGCAGGGGACATGAACAAAGAAATAAATCTTTCACCCTGGACTGAGTCTTGATTGCTGGTAGATGAACATGTGGAACTCCGGCATCAATAAAGATTGGGAATATTGAGATACCCAGGTAAAACCTGTTTTTTGTACTAATGTGCTTCCAAAGGAGTGGAAGAATAAGTTAAATATAAATTTGTAAGACACTGAGACAAAGAGGTAGATAATAAGATCCATTAACACAGCTAGCCAGATGCACTATTCAGGAACAAATACCAAAACAGACAGAAATAATGCTGGGGACAGTGACAGAATGAATATAAGAAAGCAACAAAATAGTAATCCTGATAGAACTTCACTAAATCAAAAGAAAGACAAAAATGTCCTAAGAGCAATGGTTAAATAGAAAGAAGAGACTAAAATTGTTCATTTAGAATTGAGATCTATGCGTGGATAAACTTGATTTATTTTTGGCTATTAATTTGCTGTTGACTTGATATATGTGATTTATGGCTAGCTATTCTATCTTCTTCCGTAAGAAAATAGAATCCGACGCCAGACAGATCTAAGAGACTGTGCCAGGTACACAGACATAGCTTTAGTCTAACTTCCCTTGGGTCTCAGCCTGTCAGGCTTTTGCCTGCACCCAGGGCCTGGGCAGCTCTGCGAGCTATCTGTGTGCCAATCCTGTCAGGGATCCTTTGCCCTGCAGACTGACTGGCACTTGGAGGGGCTATCTGCCATCTTGGCTCTCAAACACTGGATAGATCTGAGAGGCAGCAACAGAAGATGAAATTAAGAAAGAAATCAAAGACTTTATATAATTTAATGAAAATGAAGGCACAGCATACACAAATCTATGGGACACAATGATAGCAGTGCTAAGAGGAAAACTCATAGCCCTGAGTGCCTCCAAAAAGAAACTGGAGAAAGCATATACTAGCAGCTTAACAGCACACCTGAAAGCTCTGGAACAAAAAGAAGCTAATTCACCAAGGAGGAGTAGAAGACAGGAAAACATCAAACTCAGGGATAAGATCAATCAAGTGGAAACAAAGAGAACCATACAAAGAATCAACAAAACCAGGAGCTGGTTCTTTGAGAAAATCAACAAGATAGATAAACCCTTAGCCAGACTAACCAAAGGGCACAGAGACAGTATCCAAATTAACAAAATTAGAAATGAAAAGGGAGATATAACAACAGAAACTGAGGAAATTCAAAAAATCATCAGATCCTACTACAAAAGCCTATACTCAACACAACTGGAGAATATGGAGGAAATGGACAATTTCCTAGACAGATACCAAATACCAAAATTAAATCAGGATCAAATAGATCATCTAAACAGGTCCCATAACCCCTAAAGAAATAGAAGGGTCATAGAAAGTCTTCCAACCAAAAAAAGCACAGGACCAGATGGTTTTAGTGCAGAGTTCTATCAGACCTTCAAAGAAGACCTAACACCAATACTCTTCAAACTATTCCACAAAATAGAAACAGAAACAACACCACCCAACTCATTCTACAAAGCCACAATTATGCTGATACTAAAACCACACAAAGATCCAACAAAGAAAGAGAACTACAGGCCAATTTCCCTTATGAATATCGATGCAAAAATACTAAATAAAATTCTTGCCTGAATCCAAAAGCACATCAAAATGATCATTCACCATGATCAAGTAGGCTTCATCCCAGGGATGCAGGGATGGTACAATATACGGAAAGCCATCAATGCAATCCACTATATAAATAAACTCAAAAGAATAAAATGACATGGTTCAATAGATGCTGGAAAAGCATTTAAAAAAATTCAGCATCCTTTCATGCTAAAAGTCTTGGCAAGAACAGGATTTCAAGGCCTATACCTAACCATAGTAAAAGCAATATACAGCAAACTGATAGTCAACATCAAACTAAATGGAGAGAAACTTGAGGCAATCCCACTAAAATCAGGGACTAGACAAGGCTGCTGCATCTCTCCATATCTTTTCAATATAGTACTTGCGGTACTAACTAGAGCAATTAGACAACATAAGGAGGTCAAAGGGATACCAATTGGTAAGGAAGAAGTCAAACTATCAGTGTTTGTAGATGATATGATAGCATACTTAAGTGGGCCAAAAAATTCCACCAGAGAACTCCTATAGCTGATAAACAACTTCAGCAAAGTGGCTGGTTATAAAATCAACTCAAGCAAATCAATAGCCTTCCTATACTCAAAGGATAAGCAGGCTGAGAAAGAAATTAGGGAAATGACACCCTTCACAATAGCCACAAACAATATAAAGTATCTTGGTGTGACTCTAACCAAACAAGTGAAAGATCTGTATGAAAAGAACTTCAGGTCTCTGAAGAAGGAAATTGAAGAAGACCTCAGAAAATGGAAAAATCTTCCATGCTCGTGAATTAGCAGGATTAATATAGTTAAAATGGCCATCTTGCTAAAAGCAATATACAGATTCAATGCAATCCCCATCAAACTCCCAACTCAGTTCTTCATAGAGTTAGAAAGAGCAATTCTCAAATTCATCTGGAATAACAACAACAACAAAAAATAGCTAAAACTATTCTAAACAGTAAAGGAACTTCTGGGGGAATCAGTATCCCTGACCTCAAGCAATACTACAGAGCAATAATGCTAAAAAAAACTGCATGGTATTGGTACAGTGACAGGCAGGTGGATCAATGGAATAGGATTGAAGACCCAGAAATGAACCCACATACCTATGGTCACTTGATCTTCGACAAATGAGCTGAAGACATCCAGTTAAAACAGGATAGCCTTTTCAACAAATGGTGCTGGATCAATTGGAGGTCAGCATGCAGAAGAATGCAAATCCATTCTTATCTCCTCATACTAAGCTCAACTCCAAATGGATCAAGGACCTCCACATAAAACCAGACACACTGAAACTAATAGAAAAGAAACTGAGGAAGATCCTTGAGGACATGGGCACAGGGGAAAAGTTCCTGAACAGTACACCAATAGCTTATGCTCTAAGATCAAGAATTGACAAATGGGACCTCATAAAATTTACAAAGTTTCTGTAAAGCAAAGGACACTGTCAAAAGGTTAAAACAGCAACCAACAATTTGGGAAAAGATCTTCATCAACCCTACATCTGACAGAGGGCTAATATCCAATATATACAAAGAACTCGAGAAGTTAGACTCCAGAAAACCAAATAACCCTATTAAATAATGGGGTACAGAGCTAAACAAAGAATTTTCACCTGAAGAACTTTGGATGGCTCAGAAGCACCTTAAGAAATATTCTACATCATTAGTCATTAGGGAAATGCAAATCAAAACAACTCTGAGATTCCTCCTCATACCAGTCAGAATGGCTAAGATTAAAAACTCAGGAGACAGCAGATCTTGGCGAGAATGTGGAGAAAGAGGAACACTCCTCCACTGCTTGTGGGATTGCAAGTTGGTACAACCACTCTGGAAATCAGGCTGGCAGTTCCTCAGAAAACTGGGCATGACACTTCCAGAGGATCCTGCTATACACTCCTGGGCATATACCCAGAGGATTCCCCGGCATGCAATAAGGACACATGCTCCACTATGTTCATAGCAGCCTTATTTATAATAGCCAGAAGCTAGAAATAACCTAGATGTCCCTCAATGGAGGAATGGATACAGAAAATGTGGTATATTTACACAATGGAATACTACTCAAAAATTAAAAACAATGAATCTATGAAATTTTAGGCAAATGTTTGGAACTGGAAAATATCATACTAAGTGAGGTAACTCATTCAGAAAAGAACACACATGGAATGCAGTCACTGATAAGTGGATATTAGCCCAGAAGCTCAGAATACCCAAAACACAATCCACATATTAAATCATTCCCAAGAAGAAGGAAGGAGAGAGCCCAGGTCCTGGAAAGGCTTGATGCAGCATTGTAGGGGATTGCCAGGACAGAAGCATGGAAGGGGGTGGATTAGGGAACTGGCAGAGGGAAGAGGACTTATGGGACTTAGGGGAAGGGGGGAACCAGGAAAGGGAAAATCATTTGGAATGTAAACAAAGAATACAGAAAATGAAAAGAAAAGAAGATAGAATCTAAATATGTAGGTATCAAATTAAGGGTGCAGGTGGGGGATGTGTCCCATGACTAATATAGGGTAGTGTGGTTTTGAGTTACTTGGAAGGAAGCCAAATATATTGGAATTTTTATGCTTAGGTAAACATTAAAATTTAAAATTTCCAGTCATGAAGACAAAAGGAAGAGGAGGAAGAGGAAAGAGAAAAGGAGGAGGAGGGGCAGGAGGAAAGAAAGGAAGGGGAGGGGAGGGGAAGAAAAAGCTAAATAAAGAACATGAACACATGTAACATAAAATAAGCCCAAATAAAACAGTAATCGAAATAAATATAAAAGTTTTGACCATTACTGTGGGAAGATTACCAGCCTAGATTTTTCAACATACTAACATGGTTTTCAATAGCTGTACCTAAAACATGACTCAAAAAGGTTGAAAGCAAGGAAATGGAAAATGAATAGTAATCTAATCTTATTAACATGGTAATTTAAACATCCAATGACATTGAATTTAGGCCAAACAAAGTAAAAGAGTCATTATGTAGTAATGAAAAGAAGAGCCCTGTATTTGAATGACTAACACTCTGGCTTGAAATGTAAAGAAAAAACTTACAAGATTATGAGATAAAATTGAAAATTCTATCATTCCATTCAAGGATTGAAAATACCTACATGTAAAGTCAGTGTGGTTAGAAGAAAACATCCATTTCTATTCTAAAAGCATACAGACATTAAAGTTATTTTATAGCTAAAAACAGGCTGCAAAAATGTATACTGATCTTACTCAGAATCACAAAGTTTGTCTGAGTGAGATGCAGGATGGAAACTCCCAGCTCCTGTGGCTAATCCCATGCCTGTACTACCTTACAATAACCTAGAAATGAGAGTTTGTAGACATGGCCAAGCATATTTAGGTTCATGGGATAATCCCAATGAGACAACATGTCTGTCACCATCATGTTCACACTTTCTGGGTTCCAGTTGCCTTTTCAATAAGCTTTTCCATGTCTTTGTGTATCTTGTTGCTTTGATTCTATTTGAAGAAGCACTCTTGGTCCCTGAGATAGCTGTTCAAAGTTCTTACCCTTTATATCTTTATTGTAATTTGGAACTGTTCTTCAAACTCCATATCTTAAGGGCATGGTCATGAGCCTATTACACTACTGAGAGATGGTGTTACATCTTTAGTATATAGTGCCTATTAACAGGAAGTGAGGTTACAGGGGTATGACTTAAAGACACAAGAACCCTACCCCCTCTTTCATCTTACTTAGGAAATCATTATACTACATTCTTTCACCATTGTGCTCAGTCTTGCCACAAGCCACAAGTAACAGGACAAACTGGAAGTGTATTAAAAATCTGTTTCAGGCATCCATGTAGTCTGAAAGAGTGCTCAAGGGGTCTTTATTTGTGGACTGGTGGTGTGGGAAAAAAATGAAAGCTCAGATTCATCACCTTAGAGTTGGTGCAAAGCCTACACTGTAATCTTTGCTTCCAAGTTTGCCTGGGGACATGGCTGAGGCTGAAATTCTGCTGGGGATTTTTTTTCTGTGTTCTATGCCTAGTATCTCCCAAGAATATATTCTCAATAGCTTCAGCTATACCTGAGCTCTTAACTTGGGAGATTTGCATCTGTAATGTAAATTTCCCGTGAGACAGAAACATTCCATCCTTCAGGATGCTCCTCCAACAAGACGAGCTCCTTCCTCCATCAGCTCAAAATGACTTCGGGAAGTTCCTGATACTGACCAGACTCACTAGTTGCCCCTCCCTGCCAGAGTAAGCTATAAAAGCAGCGAGTTCTCAAAAGAGCAAAGCTGAGTTACAAAGAAGACTCAGACCAGACCAGCTGCCAGGTAGAGAAGCAGAAATCAGCTGTACTGCCTGGAGGAATTTTAGGTCAGAGTCACTTGAAAAGGACATTCTACAACCTATTGAGCTGCCTATAGGTGGTGCAATATGTTCCCGGTTTCCAAGCATTTATTTGCTATTACCCATGCTAGGGTGAGCTTTGGTTATGTAACTGTCCTTGAGCCTTCTGATTCTGTAATTAACCCCTTAACCATACTCCTATAAATAACCCCAATAAAAGTCATCATTAATCAAGATGAACTTTGATGGTATACAGACTTTGGTCTGCAGAGAGTATATGTGCAGAATCTCCCTAGGAAAACCTTTTGTCACACAAGAGCATCTGGACCACACTAATATGAATTAAAAAGAATAAAGAAAGTAGGACATGGAACTAGGGAAAGCATATTTCGGTGGCTGCATTTTTTTCTAGTCTATCTTTGGAGACTTCCAATTTTACTGGGCACTGGCAATTGTATGTATGGAATGTGTGCAAGCAAGGTAGAAATACAAAAGTAGATTTGTAGAATTTTAACTGAACAGCTTTCTGTCCTCAACAGAACCCCCCTCCCCCATATAATTCTAGATCAACATTCGGCAACTTCAGAAAATTCTTAGTTTACAGTTCTTTAGTGTACTATTTCTCTCTCATTTGTCTTCCATCTTCTCCTCCTCTTCCTCTTCTGTCTGGTCCTCTTCTTTTCCTCCTTCTCCTCCTCTTCTTGTCCCTCCTCCACTTTTATCCATTTTCACTCTCTGTCAAGATAGTCTTCCATCCTATGTGCCTTTGGCACTATACATACAAAGAAAACTTTCTCTGGACCACAGGTCATCATGCAAGCAACTGCTCAGATTTTCCAATTGCTTTTGGGCATTTTTCTTATTAACTTTCTGCTTGTTATTCTGTTGTGGGATTTAATTCTGTAAATATTATATAGTTGAGCTACTTCAAATGTATGGGCTGGCACCACCACACTCTAATAATTTAGCATATACATATGTGTGTGATAGTACACGCATGCACATACAAACATACATATACATACATATATATGTATATATACACACATACATAAATAATATTATATGTTATATGATATATGTATGTGTGTATATATATATATATATACATATATATATATATCATCATCATTCCCTTTGCCTGAGAGCTTACTACTCAACCCAGTTATCCCTCTTCCCCACAGTTTATCCATTTTTTTAGCCTTTAGCTTATATCCTTTGTTGGGTCTTACATAGAAATAAAGACCAACCTTAATAAGGGAAAAAATTCTACTGCCTGCTATGACTTATAAGGGTAACCATATAGTAAAATACTTGCTATTTCTTTAGTGCATGCTGCATGCGATTTTGCAGATAGAAAAGAACAAGGTTGTACTCTGAAGATTAACGTTCTTAGACTCTCATGACTAATAACTGCGTAAGCCTCACCACCAACAGATGAAAGATCAAGTGAGTCAGACATGAGCTCAGACCTCCTAGGTAGCAAAAAAAAAAAATCACAATCCTTCCTACACTAGGTTTGCTGACCCTGGTTCTAGCACTGGAGAACCTGATTAGACGAGAGCTTAAGGCATTAATGCCCATCCTTAGCCTGCCTATTTCCCCTGCAGATGATACTCAACATATTCTCAGCTTCCCATCCTGCCAGTTTCTCCAAAGACAGATGAGGATTCCTCCCTGAACACAGATTTCTTGGGCTTCAAAGTCATGCCATCCCTTCGTCAACTGAAACATATTCCCCAGAATTAGAGCCCAAGAAAGGGAAAATCTGAAACACATGATTTATTGAGAAAGGGCACTTAATAGCACACCTAATAGAGGAGGGAGGGGGAAAAACAGGAGGTGTAGGGCAAGAGTCATGTAACTATGTGTGCCCAGGTAAAATCTAAACTTGTTCTCATCCAGAAGACACTATAGCATAAATCATAAATCACAGTGTCACTCCTGTGGTGCACGTGTTAAGGCAAAGGAGGTGACATTTTGTCTTTCCCTATCAGTTAATCATTGCTATAGGTCTGGATGGGGAAGTGTAGGTATTGTGATCTGCTAGGCATCAACAACTTACATCCCTTTGAGGTTCTCCATCAGCTTGTAGAAATCAACACTCACTCAAATATCTATTACCATCAAAACTCTGGGTTCTAAACACAGAGTATGAGGTGGGAGAGAAAAATCAACATTCAGCTTCCCTTCCTACTAACCCTACTCCCCGATTCTGACCTCTGGCTGCTCCCCGCCCTCATTTATGGCTGGCGTCCCTCAGACAAGCTATCCAACCTCAGATACTTTATATTTTCATACAGGCAGGATCAAGCACAAGGGCGCCTAACCCTTTATTAGTCTTCTAAATCTTTGTTGACAGTTACCAAGACTCCCCAGGTGCAGTGCAAAAGTCAACAAGGAAATAAAACAGCAGCTGGTTTATTCCATGGGGATAAAACTCCCTGCTTGAGTAGCAGCTGGGTATGTGCCCACAAACCTCAGGGCTCAGCTAGTCCCAAGGGCTCAATGAAGCTTCCATTTTAATCTCTTTCCCCAGCCTGCCTGTGTACACAACACTTCCCCACATCTTTCAGCTCCTTTGTACCACTATGCCTTAGGGAGCTATGGCAAAAGTGAGCGATGAAGCCGCTCCACCAACTTTGACAGCCTGGGCATTTGATCCAACTGCTTGCTGCTAACTCCAACGATCTCTTGGCAGAATCTCTACCATCTCTTTCTGTTGTTTCCTTATTCTAAGCCTCCCATCATCTGATGCTAAATCCAAAATTATTTCCACTGTATTGTAGTAACCCCAATAAAAACACTCTACTCTACCTTATCATAAACTCAAATGTATTCAAAGGAAGCCATGCAGAGGGCCTGAGGCAAGTCCGTTCCCCATTGTCGCTTGCTCATTTCATGTGTGATGTCTCAAACCACATCAAATGTCAGCTAGCCTATGAGGGTGACAGTCAGCTTTGGGTCCTATTTGTGAAATCTGGTTCTAAGAAGTCGTTGCTGGGTGATCCAAAGAAGCAAGAAACTTAAGATCTCTTGCATCAAATTTCTCCTCTCAAAGAATGGTACCTAATACATAATTATTGTGAGGATGACAACGAGCAATCTCTGCATTGTGACATTGTAAATCATTAGTTCCAATTCACATTCCAGCCAACGAAAACTCTTTTGGATTGTAAGATGTAGGTGTCTTTATCTCTGACATCCCATCCTAGTTCACTTAAAATCCTATCCATTAAGCAGATACACAGTGAAAGAAGAAAACAGAAGAAAGCTCATGAGAAATTCTATACGGCATATTCTACTGAGTAGTCACAGAGCCACAACTGGGTAGAGGGGAGTCTTGAAAAATGTAGCCTAGTTGTGTACCTAGAAAAATAAGGAGAAGTGGACTGGGAGCCAAACAGAGAGGATGAAGAATACCAGAGCCCCAAAATGGGCTGAACATTGTCTCCAGACTGAAAAACAGAAAAGATTTAGAGTAACCACAGGGGGTAGTGGAAACCAAGAAAAAGCAGGTCTGCTTCCCTGGTTCCTAGGTGATATCTAGAAAACCTCTCTGTTCTATTTCTGGTATGTCCGAGAAATACACCTGTCTGATGACTACCCTAGAGGAGACAATGAAGACTGAATTCAGACAGAAATAAAAGGAGCAGAGAATTGTTAACCCCTGAGAAGGAGACATTGCACCCAAAGAAAAGTCAGAGAGTCAGATTGGGAAGGTAGACAGGATATTGCATAGAAATGAGTAGAACTCACAAAGAAAACAAAACAAAGCTAAGCAAAACTAAACTAAAAACAAGTGTTCAATCTGACCTTTAACCATGAAAACAACCTGGAAGCTCATAGCATAACCCTGGGCTAAAATTGAATCATAGAATCACCAAACCCTGAAACAACTCCAGCTGTCAAAGAGAACTTGGCATTAGATTAGAGTTAGGCATGTGAAATAAATGATGTTGAAGCATCCGTTTATTAGGGGGCCAAGATAGCATGATATACTTGGAGAACTGGTTATTTGCACATGTCTGCTCTAGAACAGAACAGGGTGGACTGTGTTGAATCATTTTCAATGCCTCCCTACACCATCCCCGCCTCTCTCTCTCTCCCTTCCCCTCCCCCTTCCCCAGCCCCTGCCCCTCCCTCTCTCCCTCCCTTCCTCCTCTCTCTTTCTCCCTCTCCCCCTCCCCCTCTCTTCCTCCTCCTCCCCTCCCTCTCTTCTGTGTGTGTATGTGTGTATATCTGTCTGTCTGTCTCTCTCTGTGTGTGCACACACATATATGCGTATGTGCCTTTAATTCTATCTGCAAGCACTATGTGGTTAAAGCTTACATTAATGTGCTGATGACATTAGACTGTTGTATGTAGCTTATCTAAAGCACTCAGTAGTTCTGTTGCTGGCACATTAATCCAATCCTGCAGCATATTATCACAACAGCAAGCAACCTAAGCCAAGAAAACATCCCTCTCCATCTTCTTCTCATAGAAATAAGCAACCTGACCCCTACCTCTAACAACACATGCTCCCCCAGCCCAAAGATGGCAGACTTCTCTGCTTCTGGGCCTCCCTCCGTGTCTCGTATAGAATTTGACAGGGCTTTCTCAGCTCGGTTTTAACTGCGGTCAAGGGTATGTACCTATATCTTCCATGTTTGATCAGTGTGCCTGTTCTGATGTATACATAATTCTGTTTAAGTAACTGAGTCATTTCCTTCTAGTCAGAGCTCACAATAGATGGCTCAACATGGAGTGGGTGTGTGCTATTGCAGGTCATTCTGTCCTTTGTGACTTGGTGTGCCCTTCTGGGTCTCAGGCCCCACTCGTGCTGTTCCCTCCGTCTTATACCTTGCTCCTATAGATTTCTGTGGCTCATTCTGGCGCAGTAGATAGGACCTAAATCCCAGTGCTCTCGAAAGTTCCATTTCAAATAGCTTTATCTAATATACTGGGTACCTCTGTCACCTCCTCCACCTTCCTCTGCTTTCTTTATGGTCTCAGCATGTATCACTCTGCTATTGTAGAACGTATTTGTTGGCATTCATTATCTCCCCATGCCCTGTGTGGACAAACTTAATAAGGGAGTCGTTTCGTGTTATTCACTGTGATGTGGCTGGGATCATTGGGAACTTAATATTTGTTTGAATTGGCACTGTGTGCTATCGGTTCTGCTGCTATCTGTCCCTTAGGAATGATGAATAAAGAGTCGACAGACACACACACAAAACAAAAGGCTGGCATCAGGCAGGCTGTGCTCCCTGTAATGGAGTTGCAGAAAACGAAACAACAGCCAGTAAACTCAGCTTGCTTTTGTTATGGACTGCACAGGAGAGGGAAGCTGGCGAGTCCTGGTGAGAGGTGTGTTTGGGGCGCATTCTGTGGTCATCCACAGGAGGAAGCTGGAGTTGCTCACTGTTGCACAGGTTATGATCATTCCCCCACACACCAAAGGAACACTGCCAATTCTGAGCATGATCCCTAAGGAAAGGCTTTTCCATTCCCATAGGTTTAAGACATTGGTGTCTATAACATAGCCACGCCCATGCCTACAATTCATATTCATCCAGGACTCCTGCTCTTTACATATTCACAAAGGGCTTTCTGAAACTGCCCACTGTGGATCTTTTGCTTGAGTATTAATCCCAGGTGATCAAGTTCAGCCCCAGTCACTCCCAAAACTAAAATCATGCACTGATAGAGAACTACATATTGCCTGTCTGCTTTGGAACAATATTTGTGGTTTTCTAAATTAGAATTTATGTAATTTTAGCCTTTCAGAAACATTTGTGGTAGGTAGCAACCCTTGGGATTCTCTACTTTTCCTACAAAGCATATAAAGGTTCCTGGGGGAGGTCAAACAGCTTTTAATTAAACTTTAATTTACTTCACTAAGAACCAAAAATGTCACAAAGTTTCCTCTCAGTCTTCCCCAGCTTTGTAATAAAAATGGACAGAATAGATTTCCACTTTGCTATTGTACCTATTCCAGAAGGAAAAGATACGCATTATATTCCAAACATAAAAGCTATATCTGACTTGTTTGTTTTATGTAAGCAAAACAAAAAATCACTGGATTTTTCTAAAAAGCAATAGGCTCAGACGAAAAGATTGCTTTGCTGATCTTACAATTTTCCTTAGTATTTTTTTAACTCACTAAAACCCACCATCTAATAACAAGTCAATTTGATAACAGGCAGCCTCGCTGTTCTGTTATGTTAAAGGTGAAGGCGTTTAAGATTCAATAAAAGGTGTTATGCCTTTCTCCCTCTCCCTCAGACAACCTCCTTTTTCCAACACCTTCACAGGCTTCCCTGAGAAGCAGGCTTTTAAATTCCACTTCAGTGTATGGGTGCATTGCATTGTGCTTTCTCCCTGTGTACTGATTAAATAATGTGCTTAGTAATTGCCACAGGGACTGAGTGGTCCCCAAGAGTAGAGTGCTGGGGTCTGTGTAGAAGATGCATGTGTATTCTCCCTTTACCTGGCACAGGAGCCTTCTCAGAGTTTACAGTTAACACTGGAGCTTACCTAGAAGACAAACTGCAGGGGTAAGAATATTAGATTGTTTCATAGATCCTTTAGAGTGCCTCTTGGTTCATTTCTAAATTCATAGTAAAGCTAATGTCTTTCACAGCTCTGACTGTTTCCATAGTGTAAGCATAAGCTGCCTCGCACTCTGAAGTATTGTAATATCCCCAGTGTTAAAGGGGATCACAGCTATTCAAAATAGGTCAGCCTGACCAGATGGAGGCCATTGCATTTGCATGTGCTATCTAAGCCTCTTTTCCAGCACATGATCCTCCAAGAAGCCAGTTTTCTCGCTATACCATGATAATCTCACCTCCTGAACACTTATTTCCATTAAGAGCAGGTCAGAATCAGAACAGTATGACCAAGATAAGCTCAAAAGTGTGATTTCACACGGAGATGAGGGACAGGGTATGTAATACTATTGAAAAGCAAATAATGTTTGCAATCTTCAGGATAGTTTTAAGAGGACAAACACATGAGTTTATCCTCCTCTTGAACATCAACTTTGTGTTTCCATCTTTTGAACCAATAAGGGGCTTAGTTATTGCCTGGATTAATCTATAAACCTTGGCAGCAAAACTGGTTGTGTTGTTTAATCCAGTGAAACATCCTGAGACTGGTGTGTGTGTGTGTGTACGTGTGTGTGTGTGTGTGTGTGTATGTGCGCGCGCGCGCGCACACACACACACACACACACACACATGTAAGGGGAAAGCATTCCAGAGGGAGTTGGGGAGACTAGCTATTTTTGTCCTAGCTAAAATCTTCCCAGTCCAGGCACCATATACATGAGTGATAATGCCTTCCAAACAAAACTGCCCTACTGTAAACAGAGGCAGCCCCACCCAAGGTATCTAGATGAGCCCAAATGACATTAACCTTAGAACTAAGCCACTGTTTTTTGAGGATATTGATTCTATCAATAACCAAACACAACAGGAGGTATATTACACATAGTATAATACAGAAGTTGACTTGAATGATTTTCCTGTCTGCTATGGATATGATTCTTGATGGGAAGTAGTGTCCCAAATGCACAGAGAAAAGTCAGTGTTTCACAAGACTAGTTATTGAATGGCCGTGAGCAATGATTTGAGGATAGTGAATACAGCCTCAACAAGAGACTTCTCCACTGTTAGTTTCTACCATAGTCATCATTCTGATAAGATATGCAACCTAAGAAATTTTCAGAACTTTAGAAATCTCCAATTCTGGGTTTCTAATAGTTAAGATTTTGAGAAGAGACTTCCAAGGAAATGGAAGCATCACTGGTCTTATTTAGGGTTGCATTTGCTATAATAAAAATCAATGACCAAGCCGGGTGGTGGTGGCGCATGCCTTTAATCCCAGCACTTGGGAGGCAGAGGCAGGCAGATTTCTGAGTTTGAGGCCAGCCTGGTCTACAGAGTGAGTTCCAGGACAGCCAGGACTACACAGAGAAACCCTGTCTCAAAAAACCAAAAAAAAAAAAAAATCGATGATCAAAAACAACTTGGAGAGAAAGAATTTATTTCAGCTCACAGCTTTCAGGTCACACTCTGACTAAGGGAAGTCAGGGAAGGAATTCCAAAGTCGGGGCAGGAAATGAAGCAGAGTCCATGGAGAAAATATGATCCTCGTGGAATGCTCAGCTTGATTTCTTATATAACCTGAACAGAGGTGGTACCACTTTTCCTAGGCTGGGTCTAGGAAACATGAGTCATTATTTTAAAAATGCACTACAGACTTGCTTGGAGGCAAGCTGAGGGAGGTATTTTCTCAATTTCGGTTCCTCTTCCAGATAACTCTAGCTTGTGTCCAGTTGACAGAAACATTGCCAGGACGTCCTTTGACTCTGTTCTCAAGGGTCGAGATTCTTCCCATCCTCAGAAGTAAAATATGTGGCCTACTATGCTAATCAGCGTAACGAGTTTCCTCGGCACAACACAATTTAATTGGTATATGCCTGAGCATGTAATCGATGTTACACTAATCAGTGTAAATACTGAGATATCCACAGGGAATGCTAGAGTGTAGGTGGAGTCTTCTTCAGTAGATGAGAACTGAGAAGGACGTTGTTCTTGAAGCCAATGGAGCCACTCCATGATGAAGATAAAAAAATGATCTGTGGATCCTGGAAACAAGTAGACCAAGGAGTGGTACAACTGAGAGGGAGAGGGGAATGATTACCCCAACGATTTTGAACCCTGAAGCCAACTACCTATTCTTGAAGTTGGATATTTCCTAGACTATTTTGTAAAATTAAACTCATTCTTTTTTGTTTAAGCACTTAGTTTTGTTTTGTTTGTTTGCTTGTTTTAATTAGTAAGTGCCTTATTTTAGGCATCTCTTGAACTTTTTATTTGAAAGAAAAAAGATTTCTGATGTTACAATTATGTTTGGGATAGGCTGATATGAGTCCTGTTTGTCTACTGCTTTGCTCATGTAACAAAGTAAATGATGTGGTGGGGGTAGTGATGATGTTGATGATGACAATCACGGTGATGTTGTTTAAT
Source organism: Apodemus agrarius (assembly GCA_964023405.1). Lineage (NCBI taxonomy): Eukaryota > Metazoa > Chordata > Mammalia > Rodentia > Muridae > Apodemus > Apodemus agrarius. The sequence continues at coordinate 43,934,262 of OZ030008.1, read as the reverse complement.
AAGTACTGATCAGGTGCTGAAAAGGTTTTAAAGGCAGGATGTCTGTATCCAAGAATGACAAGAGGGTTTATTCTGACAATTTTCCTTCAGGGACTACACAAATCTTTTCTACAAGCTCTGAATATAAAAGCTCATTTACTCATTTCCATGTTGGTTTAGGGTGGGTCATTATTATCCCCATTCACAATTACAAAATGGTAATAGAGAGAGAATAAATAACATTCTTCAGGTTATTCAACATAGAACCTTGCAGTGTCTTCACCTGTTCCCTATACCACCGTAGAACACCTTTCCATTAGCTCCTGTGTTCTGGGATCTGTCTTGCTACAGTGCTTCTGCTCTTACAGTCTGCAACCAAGAGGGTTCCTGATCGATGTAAAGAAGAAAATTTTGTCCGCTGGAGACTTAGCCCGACCAGCAGCTCTAGCACTCCAAGGTACTCAGCTGAATCATGCCTGGCTGATCCTTCCTGAGAATATAGAGATCAAAGGGAAGAAGGATTTTTAACTAAAGTTGTCAGCCTGGTTCTGCTTCCAAAAATTCTCCTGATTATAAATATGACATCCTGCTTTAATCTTCAAAAGAAAAAAAAATAAACTGTAGCTGACTTTAATTCCTTGTCTAATGTGGATAAAAGAAATAAACTTTCTCAGTAAATGTGAGTTCTTGTGTACTCCTAACCTCTCCAGATAGCTCTGGCTGGAATGTACAGCATAGATGTGGGGGTGGGTCCTCCTATTGTTTCATCACCCCGTAAGGTCATCATTCAGATGGTCTACGCACTACTGTCAATCTCAAGTACAGAGCCTTGCCTTTGACATTTTCTCAGAGCCTAGTATTCGTTTTCCCTCAAAGGCCTTCTTCTACTCCATTCTATGGAAATGCCACGGTGCGGGCCCACAGACTGCCATGATGACTTTCTAGCTGCTGTGACAAAATACCTGATGGCAGCAACTTACGGGAGGAAAACTTGAATTTGGCTCACTCTTTGAAAGGACAGTACAGGCCACTGTGGAGTTCATGAGAGCAGAGTCTTCAATTGGGAATCCTTCGGAAATCCACATACCTGTGTGGGGAAATAGAGCTCAGGCTAGAAGTTAGACAGATTTAGACGCTCAAAGCCCACTCCTATAGCAACCTGCTACCTCCCAAGCCTCTCCAAACCACTAGGCATAGTATTCAAACCCTTGAGCCTCTGCAGGAAATGTTACATTTAAACACATTCTTCCCATTGTCTCCATTACTCTCCACCTTTCTTCCTTTGCTATGCTCTTCCTTTGGGTGAAGAACACAACACCAGGAATCTTAGGTCTCTTGATTAACCTAACCTTACCAAAAAGCCAGTAGCCAGAAATTGGTAAAAGGAAATGACGTTGTTGATAGTATGGGCCAGAACTGAGATGAGAAACATGGCTTAGTTCCTCTGCCTTGCCTGTGGTGGCTATTATAATTTATAGAAAAGATGAAACAAAAGTTAACTCTGTGTATTTAGCAATGAGATAAATGTCTAGAAGTATGAGGCATTCTGCTCTTGGGGACTTGTTCTCAGGCATCATAGTCCCAGGTTGGTCTTAATCTTAGCATGTTGCTTTTTAGGGCCCATCCCTTTTCTATTAATTAATTAATTAATTAATTAATTAACTTTACACCCTGATTGCAAGGGCTGCAATTGTACTGTTATACAAATATCCTACTGCTGCTCATACCATTCTTTGTAGCATTTTCCATCTCTGCCTCAACAAAGGTCCAGTAAAAAGAACCTCGGAGGTTTGGGACATCCAAACATCATTTATTTTAATATCTCTTTAAATACCTTTTGAATAATATCTTCAATGTCCTGTCAATTTAGGAAAAAGTTAGTGAGTAATTTAATTGACCATTCAATTTCAAATAAGCACAAAGAAAATTATAAGCCCCTTGCACAGCTCCATAACAATTTAAGGAGAATGAGGTCCTTGAGGGAAGCCATTAGGAACTTAGGAACAGGAGAAGCATGACTCTGATGTGGTCAAGGAAAACAGCTCAGGAATTTGTAAATCTTCTCTTATTTTGCTTTTAAGAAAAACTTTTGAACACAAACCCAAAGGAGATGTTAACAAAAACTTGAAACCCACTTACTAAGTGGAGGAATGTTATTGTTTTAATATGTACTGAGGAGCATTGATAATCAGTTCTCTCATTTTTAAAATGATTCTTATCTAGCCTGAAGGCTTGATGTTTAGAAAGAAAGCATTTCAGTATTCTGTCATCTATAAACATCTGTTGCTCAGCCTACACAGTCAAATTCCTAATCAGATGGGCCATCTGTAGACTTCCAACATAACCTTTCCTATCTATCTCTCTTTGAATCTATAGATGCTGCAGTAACGTCGCTGAGAGACAGAAAATGGGCCAAGATTTTTAAGGCTACCCTTCAAGGAAGTAGTGAAATTACAGTAAGAATGAATGAAAAGGAAAGTAAAGGCCTTAAATATGTTTTACAAGGGCTATCTGACAAACCACACACTGTCTCTGCCTGACTCCATGAAAGGGCTGAGACTTGCCGCGCATGAGAAGTGAAGTGACTGGAGCCGATAACAGAGCAGTACAGCTTGCCCTTCTGTCAGCATTTAGGTACCCCAAAGGCTTATCGGCAGGTTTTGTGAGTCTCTCCTCAATAATCTGGTTCAGTAATTCTGAAAACTGAGGTCCGAGAGTTTGTATTTCGGACAAACTCGCAATTGATGTTGGTGTCTCAAAGAGTCTACTTTTGAATGCTCTAGCCATTTACACAGTGAATGACAGCTATCATCCCCACATGCCTCTGTAGGATACACAGTCCCTCAAGGGCAGCAGCCCAGCTTGTACCACATGGAGGGATGGAGCCACGATAAATAAGGGATCTGTGGTACATGTGGAAGGGCTCCTAACTGCAAGCTTGGAAATCAGGTTGGAGTTCAGGGTAAGCTGAGAACATGAGATTGAGGAGAAAGTCTTGCCCTGTCAGAACATCTAGGATGTGGGATGAGGGAAAGAGAGAGGGCTCCAAGCATGGGGAACATTTCCAGAAGTCCGATGGTGAAGATGATGAAAAGGACTATTCAGGAAGCATTAAGCCTTTGACTGTGGAAAGAGTACCAAGAGGAAAAACCAGACCAAAACACATCACAAGCTATTCTCAGGATTCAGCACTTGACATGGCAATTGTTACCAAGATCCCACCCTGACTCCCCTTGGCTTCATGCCCTTTCAATCTCCGTTGACAACAGTAGAGTGGTAGAGTTTATTATTGAGTAAAACAGGGCACACTCTCAAGGGTGGAGAGTGGACCGTGACCAAAGGGACAGTGTGATGATCTACATCAAAGCAAACTTCACCTAAATTCTCTGAAAGAGGCAGCTTCTCCAGAGCATTGGACTGTCTCTGTCTGGTTTGAGTCTTAAAGGAGGAGCCGTGACACATCCTTACATTTTTGTTCAGAAGTTTCCTGACATATTGTACCATTAAGACTCCAGGTTTAAATAATTATCAAGTAATGACCTTTCAGGATATTTGGGATTTCGGGTCTTTACCCTTTGCCAGAAGAAAGACTCAAGTCCCATTCCAGTGACTAGTGATTGGAGTCCTAAAATTTCAGGTCTCAGATTTATACTGATTTTAAGAGAAAAATCTAGCTCAAATGTTCTCCATCCATACCAATTACTACTCAGTATTTTGGGGCTGCTATCCTTGCTTCTGCTAACATATACCCTCCCCAAGCCCCGAGTTTCATGTGCAGTCTTTGATATGGCAGCATCTACAAACTTCTGTCTTTTCTACCTGAACAGAACACTTCCTTCTCACTCTCTGGAGCATCAGCTATCCATCCTCCAAGGTGCTGATGTTACTGGACACTTGCAAAAATTTGTACTCTCTGCAATAAAAATGCTCAATGACTTATGAGGTAGCTGATCAAATCACTTAGCTCAAAGCCAGGCATGTTGTCACACAATTAATCCATCACTCAGAAGGCTGCAATGAGAGGATTGAGAGTTTCAGGACAACCTGGACAATATAGTGAAACTCTAAACACAAACAAAACATTACTTGGTTAAAAGTAATGTGTTTACAGGTATTCAAGGTGAAGTCAGTTTTAATTGAGTGAGAAGACAACAGCATTAATGATGGCCAATTGGTTGCTATGGCAATAGTCATGATAGTTTAGTAAAATAATTATCATAATGACTTTTTGATCAAGTGTCACTGGATATCATCAGTTATATACACCAAAATGATAGTGTGATAATTTTTATACCACTTAGATGTCTAAACAAATGTTGGTAAAGGGAATGATTTGGGACCCTGTTGTACTGCTAAGATTATAAACTGATACAAATATTTTTGAAAGCTGGGCTAACAATTTTTTAAAAGTCAAACTCAAGAAGTTAGACCCCAAAGAACCAAATAACCCTATCAAAAAATGGGGTACAGAACTAAACAAAGAATTTTCACCAGAAGAAATCTGGATGACTGAGAAACACCTTAAGAGATGTTCAACATCATTAGTCATCAGAGAAATGCAAATCAAAACAACCCTGAGATTCCACCTCACACCAGTCAGAATGGCTACGATTAAAAACTCAAGAGACAACAAATGCTGGCGAGGATGTGGAGAAAGAGGAACACTCCTCCACTGTTGGTGGGATTGCAAAATGGTAAAACCGCTCTGGAAATCAGTGTGGCGGTTCCTCAGAAAACTGGGCATGACACTTCCAGAGGACCCTGGCATACCACTCCTGGGCATATACCCAGAGGATTCCCCTGCATACAATAAAGACACATGCTCCACTATGTTTATAGCAGCCTTGTTTATAATAGCTAGAAATTGGAAGGAGCCCAAATATCCCTCAAAGGAGGAATGGATACAGAAAATGTGGTATATTTATACAATGGAATACTACTCAGCAATTAAAAATAATGAATTCATGCAATTTGTAGGTAAATGGTTAGACCTGGAAAATATCATCCTGAGTGAGCTAACCCAATCACAAAAGAATACACATGAAATGCAATCACTGATAAGTGGATATTAATGAGCCCAGAAGCCCTAAATACTCAAGGCACAATTAGCAAGTCAAATGATTCCCAAGAAGAAAGGAGAGGACCCTGGGCCTGGAAAGCTTGGATCCAGATTTGTAGAGAAACCGTGGGGGGGGAGGGGGAATGATTGGGGAATAGTTGGGGGGAGAGGAACTATGGGACATAGGGGGGAACTGGGAAAGGGGAAAGCCTTTGGAATGTAAACATAGAATATAGAAAATAAAAATTTAAAAAAAAGTCAAGTATTCTACCTCCATTCCATGTCTTCATAGACAAACAAGAAAAGTGAAAACATGTACACAGAGAAACTTGAATATGAATGCTAATAGATCATTTAATTAATATTATCACAAAGTAAAAGCAAACCATATGCCCATAAATTGATTGATAATAGAATGTCATATATTCCATATAAAATTCACCCATAAAATGGAATTCTCTACTATTACATTTGGGGAAAAAAAGATTAAGTTTAAAAGCACTTTGAAATCTAAAGGACCATCACAAGAGACAAAATATTGTATGGTTTTACTTAAATGCAGTATGCAGAATAGGCAGCTCCATAGAAACAGAAGGTAAACTAGTGATTGCCAAGTGTGACAATTAATCTTCATTGTCAAATTGTCTAGGTTTAGAGTTATCTAAGATGCATATCTTTGTGTGTATCCTTAAGATCGTCTTTATAGAAGTTTAATTATGGGGGGAAGACCCACACTGAATCCCATAGGCAGGGCTTCAGGATTAGCATAAAGCAGAAAAGTGATTCAAGCATCAGAATTCATCTCTTTCTACTTCCTGACTGTGGATTAAAGTGACCAGCTACCAATGGCTTTGTTGTTATCCTTTCCCTGCTATGATGGGCTGTGTTTCCTAAAGTGATAAACCAAAGCAAACCTTTCTTAAGTTGCTTTGTATTGGATATTTGATCATAGTCATGAGATAATTCACATTGGGTAATGAGATGAAAAGGGAAGGTAGGGGCTGAGGAATGACTGTCATAGGTGTAATGGTTTATTGAAGGTAATGAAATGCTTAGGGATTAGACACTAGGGATGATTACACATGCTGTTACTATACTAATCTCTATTGAATTATGTTCTTTACCACATTTTATGGTATATGAATTATTTTAGTAAATAATTTTCAAAATCTATTTGTATTAAATTATAAGCATAGCATGTTTTGATCACAATAGGATATTTATTTGTCCCATTACTATTATAAAACATCTGAGACACTAGATGATGTGATGGTTTAATTTATCAGAATACTTGTGAAAGTAGAAGTGGGGGTTTAAATAAGAATGGCCCACATATGTTCATATATTTAAATGCTTAGGAAATAGCACTATTTGAAAGGATTAAGAGGTATGGCCTTGTTAAAGGAAGTGTATCAATGGGAGTGGGCTTTGATGTTTCAGAAGCCCACAATAGGCCCAGTGGGTCTTCTCTTCCTGATGTCTGTAAATATAGATGTAGAACTCTCAGCTATTTCTCCAGTATCTGTCTGCCTGTGTACGGCCATGCTACCCATCGTGAAAATACTCAAATAATCGCAAAAATACTCAATAAAATTCTTGCTAACCAAATCCAAGAACACATCAAAATGATCATTCACCATAATCAAGTTTTCTTCATCCTAGGGATGCTGGGATGAACTTATATACGGAAATCCATCAACGTAATCCACTACATAAACAAATTCGATGAAAAAATCATGTGGTCATCTCATTGGATGCTGAAAAAGCATTTGACAAAATTCAGCATCCTTTCATGCTAGAAGTCTTGGAAAGAACAGGAATTCAAGGCTCATACCTAAACATAGTAAAAGCAATTTACAGCAAACCAGTAGCCAACATCAAAGTAAAGAGTGAAAATTGAAGCAATCCCACTAAAATCAGGGACTAGACAAGGCTACCCCCTCTCACCATATCTTTTCAATGTAGTACTTGAGGTACTAGCTAGAGGAATTCAAAAACATAAGGCAGTCAAAGGGATACAAATTGGAAAAGAAGAAGTCAAACTATCACTATTCACAGATGATATGAAAGTATACTAAAGTGACCCAAAAAACTCCACCAGAGAACTCCTACAGCTGATAAACAACTTCAGCAAAGTGGCTGTATAAAATCAAATCAAGCAAATCAGTTCCCTTCCAATACTCAAAGGATAAGCAGGCTGAGAAAGAAATTTGGGAAATTGCACCCTTCACAATAGCCATAAACAACATAAAGTATCTTGGTGTGACTCTAACCAAAAAAGTGAAATATTTATATGACAAAAACTTCAGGTTTCTGAAGAAGGAAATGGAAGAAGAACCCAGAAAGTAGAAAAATCTTCTAAGCTCATGGGTTGGCAGGATTAATGTATTTAAAATGGCAATCTTGCCAAAAGCAATATAGAGATTCAAAGCAATCTGCAACAAATCCCAAATCAGTTATTCATAGAGTTAGAAAGATAAATTCTAAATTCCTCTGGAATAACAAAAAACACAGAAGAGCTAAAACTATCATTAACAGTAACAGAACTTCTGGGGGAAGCAGTATCCTGGACCTCAAGCAATACTACAGAGCAGAAGTGTTAAAAAAAAACTCCATGTTATTGGTACAGTGACAGGGACATGGATCAATGGAATAGGATTGAAGACCCAGAATTGAACCATACATCTATGGCCAATTGATCTTCAACAAAGGAGCTGAAAACATCCAGTGGAAAAAAGATAGCCTTTTCAACAGATGGTGCTGGCTCACCTGCAGGTCAACATGCAGAAGAATGAGAATTGATCCACTCTTATTTCCTTGTACTAAGCTCAACTCCAAGTGGATCAAGGACCTCCACATAAAACCAGACACACTAAAACTAATAGAAAAGAAACTGGGGAAGACCCTTGAGGACATTGGCTCAGGGGAAAAATTCAAAAACAGAACACCAATATCTTATGCTCTAAGATCAAGAATAGACAAATGGGACCTAATAAAATTACAAAGTTTCTGTAAGGCAAAAGACACTGTCAAATGGACTAATCGGCAATCAACAAATTGATAAAAGATCTTCACCAACCCTACATCAGACAGAAGGCTAATATCCAATGTATACAAAGAACTCAAGAAGTTACACCATAGAAAACCAATTAACCCTATCAAAAATGGGGTACAGAGCGAAACAAAGACTTTTCACCAGAAGAAATTCGGGTGGCTGAGAAACACCTTAAAACATGTTCAACATCATTAGTCATTAGAGAAACGCAATTCAAAACAACCCTGAGATTTCACCTCACAACAGTCAGAATGGCTAAAACCCAGGAAACACCAGGTGTTGGCGAGGATGTTGAGAAAGAGGAACACTCCTCCACTACTGCTGGGATTGCAAGCTGGTACAACCTATCTGGTAATCTGTCTGGCAGTTCCCCAGCCAGAAGCTGAAAAGAATCCAGATGTCCCTCAATGGAGGAATGGATACAAATAAATGTGGTATATATACACAATGTAGTACTATTCAGCCATTAGAAACAATGAATTCATGAAATTCTTAGAGAAATGGATGGAGCTGGAAAACATCATACTAAGTGAGGTAACCAAGTCTCAAAAGGATACCCATGGTATGCACTCACTGATAAGTGGATCTTAGCCTAGAATCTTGGGACACCAAAGACACAATCCACATACCAAATGATGTACAACATGAAGGAAGGAGTGGACCCTAATGCTGTAAAACTCAAAGGATCAGTGTAGGGGAATACCAGAAGAGAGAAGTGGGAAGGGATGGATGGGGGAACTGGAGGAGGGAAAAGGGCATGTGGGACCTTTGGGGGGGCAGGCAACCAAGAAGTGGGAAATGAAATGTAAATATAGAATATATCTAATAAAAAATTTTAAATGTAAAAAAGGAAAAGAAAAAGGAAGAGGATACATTTTTGTAGAGAACTGAAGATTTTCAAATAACATGTATGATAAAATTGAGGATTACATAAGATAATTGATAAAATTGAAGATATATTTGGCTTTGATGTTTCAGAAGCCCACAATAGGCCCAGTGGGTCTTCTCTTCCTGATGTCTGTAAATATAGATGTAGAACTCTCAGCTATTTCTCCAGTATCTGTCTGCCTGTGTACGGCCATGCTACCCATCGTGATGGAATGAACAAAGCTTCTGAAACTGTAAGCAAGCCCCAATTAAATGTTTTCTTTTATAAGGGTTTTCATGGGCTTGGTGACTCCTCACAGCAGGAGAACAAGGACTAACATACAGTTGGTACCAGGGACATGGTATATTCTGTGACTGGCCTGATCATGTAGCTTTTGCTGGAATATGGACTTTGAACTTTGAATTAGGAAAGCAGTTGAATACATGAAGCAGGGTTTAATGTGCCATCCTAGTAGGAGAATGAAAGACAGTAGCAATGGCAATTTAAATAAGTGGCCTGGGGACCACTCTTGTGATACTTTGGCTGCTTTCTGCCCTTGTCCAAAATATCTGCCTGAGGGTAAATTGAAGAGTTTTGAATTAGCAGCATTGGCAGAGGAAATTTCAAGACAACCTACCATTGACTCTGTGTTGTGGTTATAAATGATCATCTTTATGCAAATCTATGAAGCAAGATGGGTAAAGAAAAATACAAAATGTTTAGTATGGGGAGAAAGGGGGCAGCAGAAAGTGTAATGGGTCTAAGTCCTGTGCTCAAGGAAATAAAAACATTAAAGAAAACCCTGAAGCATAATAGAATAAAGGGATGGTGACCTCATGGCAAGATTCTACCCAGCTAAGCTTACAGCTTGTGAAAAGGAATTAAAGAAAAGCTTATGCTCTGAAGGAAAACATGAAGAACAGAATGTTGATGCAGATGTAATTGAACCAGGGGAGCATGTTCCAGCCCTAGAAAGCAGAAGAACTTGACAACCATAGCCATGTGCTTCTGGCTTTAGAGTTAAGGATACAAGAAAGGGGTTATGGAATCCTAGACCCACCATGACTAAGAAAAGCAACTGAGGCAGGATGTGTCAGGGGTATCCTTACATGGAGCTTCAGAGAGGTCATTGTGGGAAGCTGTGAAAGTGATGCTGAATTTCACTGAAGAGCCCTAATGTGGAGATGCCAGAGTCATGGGGTGCCTCCTAAGAAGAACTTCTAGCAGGGAATGGAAACAGACAAAAAGAAAGAGGCATGTTGCAGTCAACAAAGCTGAAAGGAGATAGAGATCTGAGGAGCATTTTGACACCAGACATAGAGATGCAAAGTTTGGAGTTTGCCAAGTTGTTTTTTGTTCTTGATTTGGTCCCCTATTTCCTCACTGTGCTCCTTTTCCTTCCTTTTGGAATGGTAATGTATATCCTATGACCTCATATGTTGGAAGTATGTGATCTGCCTTTTCATTTTGATTTTATTCTTAAGAGATTGACATGAGTCTTAGAAGAGAGAATTTGGGGCTTTTAAACAGTATTGAGACTGTTAATGAATATGGGGATTTTTCAAGTTGGAATGGACATAATTTTACACTGTTATGGTTACAAGCCTATAAGGGCCAGTGAATGGAATATGGTAGTCAGAATAGAAATGGTCCTTAAAAGATTCATATATTTGAATGCTTAGGGAGTGGCACTATTTGGAAGGATTGGGAAGTGTGGCTCTGTTGGATGAACTATGCCTTGGGGTGGGCTCTGAGGTCAGAAACCCATACAAACCCAGTATCTCTCTTCCTGTTGCCTGCAGATATAGATGTACAACTCTTAGCTACTTCTCTAGCACCATGTCTGCTCATAGGCCACCATGTTGCCCACCATTATGAACATGGCCTAAACCTCTAAAACTGTAAGCCAACTACAATTAAATGCTTTCTTTTATAAGCATTGCCATTTTCATAGTGTCTCTTCACAGCAATAAAACACTAAGACAGAGATTATAAAGAGAAAAGGATTGTCTTGTCTTCTGAATATGGAGGTTCCAGTACATGTTCATTGGGTTGGATTATCTGTATTGAAACAGCAAATCACCATAGGACTACATAGCAGAGGAAACACTACCTATATCACAAGCCAGAGAACAGTAAGTAAAACAGCAAAAGAGAGCACAGCCTTTGTGACCTAAGGCAGTATCACCAAAGCTTCACATCCTAAAGGTCCCAACATCTCCTGTTGCACCACCATAGCAACCAGTCCTTAAACACCTGGTGCTTTAGGGAAGTTACTCAAATCACAACATAAGTCATATATACAGATAATAATATATTATGTGCTGATTATATATTGTGCAATATACAAGTGTATATTATTATAGAATACATTAATAGAAAAGCTCTGGATATGGTACAATTACTAGTGAGTCTTACACCACTCTTGGTCCAATTTAAGAACTTAAAGAAACTTGAATTTGTTTGACATCCATTGGACTTCCTCCTCTAACATGTTGCTGTGGCTTCTTTTAGGAATCGAAGTTTTAAGACAAAGTTACATAAAACAAAAGCATCTGTGAATCTGATGCACCAATTGTCAGGCCATTTTCTATTTGTTGGGTTTTTTGTTTGACTTGGTTTGGTTTTATTTGGTTAATGCATCTCAAACTTAAGAAACCCTAGTGGGATTCTAACTCTAGCTTTACTCCCAGTAGCTATAATGCAGATAAATTAGCACTTTCTCTCTGGCTGGATTGTCTAACTGTAAAATGGGAGAAATACTTAAGTCTCACTACAAAAGTTCATTATATGGGCTAATGACCTCCTAAAACATCAATATCCTGCCATTAAAATAAGGGCATATTCTCTGAACTCATTATCATCATCATCATTAACACCCTACTTGGGTCTAAAATATCTTGGATTTTAAGTTTCCTAAGATCTATAATTAAGGAGCCTTATCTCTAATTGGATGAACTAAGGGAATATGAAAGGCAAAGTGTCAACAGAGCCAAACTTAAGGTATCCCAGAAACTGGAACTTGATCTGATATTTACTGCTCTATAAAGAGTCTATATTTGCTTTTTTCTCCCTGGCTGCAAGATTAATTGCTAAATCTGAGAAGAAAATCTTGGAGTTTCTCCATAAGGCTTTGTATTTGAAGGGAAGATTTTATTATTGAATATTCCAGAGTGAGCATGAGTCAGAGAGTGAGTCAGGAAGGTCATCTCATTGGAGATGGCTGATCATAAATTAGCTTTTGCAGAATATTAATCTCCTCCAGCTCCTTTGGGAAGCAAACAATGATTAGTAAAAAGTTGTGAGTCTTCAAAAAAAATGAAGAAGACAATGTCACCTTGAGTTTTTTCTAAAGTCATGGGTCTTGGAGGAGAGAAAAGCCATGCTTTCAAACAAACTTCAGATGTAAATGATTCTGAAAGGCAGATGCTGCCAAAAGAAATTATTGTTGCTAGAAACTGATGAGATACATGAACTAGAGCCCAATAAATTTCTTGGTACCTACTTTCCCACTAGATTACTTCTACCTACTGCTGAAAAACCAGAATGCCTTAAAAGTAGCTTTGTAATCATTTGGAGTTTAAGTATTTGGAAATCAACAGATGAATATCAATGCTATCCACATCTTTGAGCTGAGATAAACAGAATCCCAGTACTAGATGGTTTAAAAAGTGCATATCGGTGTGTCATTGACTTGAGCCCTCGCTGAAAACCATCACAGCATCGCAGATATTTTTTTCTCTTTCTTTTAGACTTCCAAATCAGTGATCACTTAGTGTACTGTTCCAAAGGCCAACATCACTTGGAACCTGGCAACAAGGGCAATTTATTTGGCCTTATCCCAGATTAATCAAATCAGAACTTCAGGTGCTGAGACTAAAGAGTTGAGTTTTAAGATGCACTTCAAGATGATGATTCCAATGCTGGCCGAAGTCTGAGAATTTCTATAACAGGACCACTTCTAAAATGTAACCAGATAGATTTGGGGGTTGGAGTGGAGGGCCGTGGAGGTAGCTCAAAGTCCAAGCTTTCTAAATAGTTTGATCTACAAGAAACGGAAACTGAACCACAGTGTTATAAGTTAGGAATTCGTTGAGGTCACAAGAATCCTGGCACTCATACCCCTAGACAGATGCTACAAAATTTGATGTCATCATCACTCCAAGTCCCTCTTACCTTTTTACCAAGCCAACAGTGGCTGGTGAATCTCCCTCAGTTTCAATACTTTAAGGCCCCAGGTCAGTGTATTCATCTCTTTCTCTCACACCCATGAAACACAATGAAGAACAAGAGGTAAGTCAACTATGCAAGCTGGTCTCTTCTCAAATGGTTATGAAAGCTTCAGCTAGCAAGCATCATTCACATTGCACTGATAATGTCAGGCAAGAAGCTTAGAGTGCTTGTATTTTAATGGAGGCTCTGTTATGCCAAAAAACACCTCACTGTTCAATTAATAAACTAAGAAGATGGCATATACGTAGCTAATTAGCAAAGGTGCCAAGTGGATTTGAAAGAATATTTTAGTTCAATATTAATATTAATTTATAATGCTTATATAAATTACAATAATACATTATATTTTAAATTAGATATGCTGATAGTGTTGATATAAAACATTCTATTTTAAAAGAATGTTAAAGTCCAGTCTGATAAAATTTTTGTTAAATGTTTGGTTTTATTTTGAACGTTCTTCATCTTTATATTGAAAAATAGATTTACAATTGTTTTTAAGACTTCTTTAATTGTTTCTTTACCACTAAGTGATTTTCTTTTTTGTTGCAAGAAGAGGCTAAATAGCTAAAACCATTGGCCTGTGGCAGGAACCACTATAGCTGACAAATGCTGTGATTTGAACCAATTACCTCTAAAGGTCTATGTGTTAAGGGCTTGGTACTCAGCTTGGTACTGTTAGAAAGTGATTTGGTTAGAAGTGATTTGGAATCTTTGGGGGCGGCTCTGTGAGAAAGAGCGTTGTTGGCCTTAGAGGAAGATGGTGGGACAGAAGCTCTTCCTCCCTATTTTGTGCTTGTCATCAGGCCAGGCTTCTCCCCAGCTTCATCCACCATGCCCTCCTACTGCAATCTACTGAGTACTGTGACACCACAGGCCCCCGAAGTGCTGCCAATTGGTCATGGATAGAAATCTCAAAACCTGTAGCCTCAAATAAAATAAATCCTCCTTTTTTACCTCAAGAGTTGGTTACCTATCTAGAATCCCAAATAAGAAGGTTCATATTTCTTGTTTTTCTGCCTTACATTTCACTTCAAATGTGGAATTTTTTTTTTATAAAATGTTACTTTCAGATCTGAAGTTTTTAGTTTACAGACAAGCTGTATGTCGAAATTTTCTTATAGAGACATACTCTCAAATCCACTTACTTTGCAATGCATCATTTATGTCTATTGCTTTTCTCCTATTAGCAGGAGAGGTTTCAATTTAATTGAGAAAACATCTCACTTATGCTGACTATAGACATTCTTCTAGCTAGCTCTTCTAGTACCAGACAAAGCTATACAAGACTCTCTGTTATCTAGTAAGCATCTGTTGAATTACACCAGCTCCCAAACATGGGTCTAACTAGTTGAATGCTAATAGACCAAATTAGTATAGGTAGGATGGGTTGGTTGTAGGAGGAACTAAATCTAGACACTTATTTCTGAGATTATGGTCTTTCTACCACCACCACCACCAGCAGCAGCAAACCAAGTGCTGTGAGAAATGCAGATCTGCAGGTGTTCATTCTAAACCAATGAAACTGGGAATCAGGATTCATTTTACAAAGATCTCCAGTGATTGGTACCTATTACTCTGAATAGCAACAGAAATGTTTTAAGTGTCACTCTAGGCCTGCTACATAAACATCTTCTGAGAGAGAGATGTAAATGTAAAATTCTGGCCCACATCTGACCTGTGGAACTTGATACTCTGGTGGTAGTGCTCAGCAATCTGTAGCTCAACAAATGTACTAGGTGAGGTAAGCTAATATTTGTGAACTGCTTCCCTGAGATGATAATATTCCACCTTAGAATAAATTTACCCAAGATGTTTAAAGATGAGAGCTCTCTGCACCTGGCCCTAGACATTTCAAGATGAGATATGGTAATTTTTTTAAACTTTCCAAGTGATTTTTATTGAATAATTAGAATAAAGAGAAAATCTGAGTTTCCTGTACAAATTTGAAAAACTAGACCAAGAAATTTCTACAACTGATGAACATTCTCAGTACAGTAGCAGGATACAAAATTAATACATGAAATTCAGTAGCCTTCCTATATACAAATGGCAAACGGATTGAGGAAAAAGTCAAGGAAGCAATACTTCTCACAAGAGCTTCAAAAAATAAATTGGGTGGGGGTTCTCTAATAAAATAAAAGGTTTGTGTGATAAAAACTTTAAAATACTGAAGAAAGAAATTAAAGATATAAGATGAAAAGTTCTCTCATGCTCATGGATTAGTAAAACTAGCACAGTCAAATTGGTTATGCCACCAAATGCTATCTACAGATTCAATGTGATCTACATTAAAATTTGAACAAACTTTTTCACAGACCTGCAAAGAGCAATTATCAGCTTCATATGGAAAACAAACAAACAAACAAACAAAGAGCTAAGAATAGCTAAAATAATCTCAAACAATGAAAAGACTGCTGAAGATCTCACTATTCCCAATTTCTTGTTGAATTACAAAACTATAGCAATAAAAACAATATGGTACTGCCATCAGAACACACATGTTGATCAATGAATTCTAATTGAATTCCCAGACCCAGAAGTTGAAGACCTAGATATAATTTTACACACTATGGACAAGTAATTTTTGATAAAGATAGCAGAAATACACACTGGTTTACAAAAAAAGCATCTCCAACAAATGGTGCTGGTCAAACTGAATGGCTGTACGTAGAAGAATGCAAGTAGATCCATGCTTCTCACCCTGCACAAAACTCAAGTCCAAATGCATCGAGTATTACTCATGCCCAACATAAAATCAGATACACTAAACCTGATGAAAGAACAAGTGGGGAATAGCCCTGAACTCATTTGCACAGTAGAAGACTTCCTGAATAGAACACCATTAACATAGGCACAATGATAAACAATTAATAAATGGGATATCATGAAACTGAAAAGCTTCTGAAAGGCAAAAAAAAAAAAAAAAAAAAAAAAAAAACACTTTCATTCAGACAAAGTAGCAACCTATAGAATAGAAAAGATTTTTTACCTAATCTATATCAATACAGGACTAATATCCAAAATATATAAAGAATCCAAAAAAACTAAATGTAAAAAACGAATATAATCAAAATAGGGTGCAGAAATAAACCGAGAATACTCAACATAGGAAGCTCAAATGGTTGAGAAACGTTTAAAGAAATGTTCAACATCTTTAGCCATCAGGGAAATGTAGGTCTAAATAACTTTGAGATCCCATCTTATACCTGTCAGAATGGCTAAGATTGGTAACGCAAGGGATTGCTCATTCTATCAAGAATGTGGAATAAGGGTACACTCATTTATTGCTTGGTGGGAGTAAAAACTTGTACAGCCATTGTGCAAATCAGTATGGATGCTCCTCATAAACATCTATCTCAATCACAATCTATCTATCTATCAATCTATCTCAAGACACATCCTACTGTGAGGACACTTGCTCAACCATGTTCTTTGCTGCTCCGTTCATAATAGCCAGAAATTGAAAACAAACTAGATGTTCCCAACAGAAAAATGGATATAGAAAATGTGGTACATTTACACAATGGAATATTACTCAGCCTTCAAAACGAAGCAGAAACATGGTATTATAAAATTTAAAAGCAAATGGAAAGAAACTAGAAAAAAAATCACCCTGAGTGGGATAACCTAGACCCAGTAAGATTAGTATGGTATGTATTCACTTATATGTGGATATTAGTCATTAAATAAATGATAAATAAGCTACAATAAATAGACCCAGAGAATTTAGGTATAAAGTAAGGCACTCAGGGTGACAGACATGGATCTCCTTGAGAGGGGAAAATAGAATAGATTTTTATAGGTGGACTGAGGGTGGGGAGTGGGAGAAGATGAGGTTGAGGGACAGAATGTGGGGCGAAACAGCTAGAATTAAGGGGCATTTGAGGGGTGACATGGAAACCAAGTGTAGCTGAAACATCCTAAAATAAATTAAGGAGATCCCAATGATGTCTCCAAATCATGATGGAGATGGAGAACCAACTGTCCCATCTCTTGTCACCAAATGAAGCTTCGAACACTATGACTGAGTTATATCCAATTGAGTTGTTAGCCAAAAGGGTCCCATGTAAATCCCCAAACAATCAGCCTGTTGCCAAGACAATAGTTTTCTCTCCACAACCTACACCAAGGCCCCACCTTGCCAAAGACATCATCCACACTATTCATTGGACATGGAGACTGTCACCCCAATGTTCTAGTGTCTTTCGTATAAAAAGGTATTCTGCTGGGTGCCAAACGAGAAATGTAAACTCCAACCCCACCATGATACTGCAATCTACAATCTGCAAAATATGCTGGGGCAATAGAGGCACAAAACTTGTCGGACTAACCAATCAATGTCTGATATGAATTAAAGTCAGCTCCAGGAGAAGAAACCCATGCCCAACACTGCTTTGCTTACCAAGAACAAGAAACTACATAGCTCAGTGGCCTAGAGAAAAACCTAATACTACGATTTTTTAAAGGAACAATACAATGACTCCTAATGACAGTCTACTATATTCACAAATCTTAGTTATATTCAGTGCCTTATTAAACAATCATCAGAAAACTTTCCTCCTGCAGAAGATGGGAACAAATATAGAGACCCACAAGCAGATATTATGCAGAAAATGAAAGATCCTGATACACCAGCTCTAAATAGGATACCATTAAATACATTCCCTCAAAGTCCAGGGAACCCCATAAAAAAGGAAGCAGAAAGATTGCAAAAGCCAAAGGGAAAATAGGGGACACCAGGAGAATAAGGCCCTCTAAATAAATTGAGTGTCTTAGGGAGGGTTACTATTACTTTAATGAAACCCATGACCAAAAAGTAAGCTGAGAGGAAGGGGTTTATTCTGCTTACACTTCTACAATGTTGCTCATCACCAACGGAAGTCAGGCAGGCACTCAAGCAGGGCAGTGTTAGGGACTGGCTCTAATGCTGTCTCAATTCAATTCGGTTCTCAAAGGGCACTGAGGGTCTCTCTGCCCCTCAGCTGGATTTGATTGGTAATAAAGAATGGCATGTGGCCAATGGCTGGGCAGGTAGACTGAGGCAGGACCTGGGGATTTGCACAAGCTAGGATAGGGGAAAGAACAAGAGGAAAAGATAGCTATGATGGGAGAAAAAGAAAGAACAGACCTAAAGGCCTGCCAACATGTGAGAATCAGGGAAAGCAGCCATGTGGGCCACTTCCCCAATTGGGTTTGGGGTATCAGGGATGAAATATAGATTTTTTTAATTAGATATTTTTTATTTACATTCCAAATGTTATCCTCTTTTCTGGTTCCCCCCCCCCGAAAACCCCCTATCACATACCCCCTCCATCTGCTTCAATGAAGGTGTTCCCACACCCAACCACCCACTCATGCTTCCCTACCCTGGCATTCTCCTACACTGGTGCATCCAGCCTTCACAGGACCAAGGGTCTCTCCTCCAATTGATGTCCAACAAGGCCATCTAGTGCTACATATGCAACTGGAACCATGGTTCCCTCCATGTGGAGTCTTTGGTTGGTGGTTTAGCCCCTGGGAGCTCTGGGAGGTCTGGTTGGTTGTTATTGCTGTTCCTTCTATGGGGCTGCAAACTGCCTCAGCTCCTTCAGTCCTTTCTCTAACTCCTCCATTGGGGACCCTGTGCTCAGTCCAATGGTTGGATGTGAGCTTCTACCTCTGTATTTGCTAGACTCTGGCAGAGCCTCTCAGAATACAGCTCTATCAGGCTTCTGTCAGCAAGCACTTGTTGGCATACTCAGTAAAGCCTGGGATTGGTAACTGTATATGGGATGGATCCCCAAGTAGGGCAGTCCCTGGATGGCCTTTCCTTCAGTCTCTGCTCCACACTTTGCCTCTGTATATCCTCCTGTGGGTATTTTGTTACCCCTTCTAAGAAGGACCTAAGCATCTACTCTTTGATCTTCCTTCTTGAGTTTCATGTGGTCTGTGAATTGCATCTGAGATATTCCAAGCTTCTGGGCCAATATTCACTTATCAGTGAGAACATATCATGTGTGTTCTTTTGTGACTGAGTTACCTCACTCAGGATGACATTGTCTAATTCCATCCACTTGCCTAAAAATTCCATGAATTCATTGTTTTTAATAGCTGAGTAGTACTCCATTGTGAAAATGTGGTACATTTTCTGTATCCAGTCCTCTGTTGAAGGACATCTGGGTTCTTTCCAGGTTCTGGCTATTAAAAATAAGGCTGCTACAAACATAGTAGAACATGTGTCCTTGTTACATGTTGGAGCATCTTTTGGGTATATGCCCAGGAGTGGTATAACTGGGTCCTCAGGCAATACTATGTCCAGTTTTCTGACAAACTGCCAGACTGATTTCCAGAGTGCTTGTACCAGCTTGCAATCCCACCAACAATGAAGGAGTGTTCCTCTTTCTCCATATCCTAGCCAGCATCTGCTGTCACCTGAGTTTTTGATCTTATCCATTCTTACTGGTGTCAGGTGAAATCTCAGGGTTGTTTTGATTTGCATTTCCCTGATGACTAATGTTGTTGAACTTTTCTTTAGGTGCTTCTCAGCCATTCGATATTCCTCAGTTGAAAACTCTTTGTTTAGTTTTGTACCCCATTTTTAATAGGGTTATTTGCTTCTCTGGAGTCTAACTTCTTGAGTTCTTTGTATATACTGGATATTAGTCCTCTGTCAGATGTAGGGTTGATAAAGAGCTTTTCCTAATCTGTTGGTTGCCGCTTTGTCCTATTGGCAGTGTCCTTTGCTTTACAGAAGCTTTGCAATTTTATGATTGCCATTGTTGATTCATGATCTTAGAGCATAAGCTATTGGTGTTCTTTTCAGGAAGTTTTCCCCTGTGCCCATGTATTTGAGACTTTTCCCACTTTCTCTTCTATTAGATTCAGTGTATCTGCTTTTATGTGGTCCTTGATCCACTTGGACTTGAGCTTTGTACAAGGAGATAAGAATGAATCGATTTGCATTCTTCTACATGCTGACCTCCAGTTGAACCAGCACCATTTGTTGAAAATGTTCTCTTTTTCCACTGGATGGTTTTAGCTCCTTTGTCAAAGATCAAGTGACCATAGATGTGTGGGTTCATTTCTGGGTCTTCAATTCTGTTCCACTGATCTACCTGCCTGTCTCTAAGGATATTAACTTTGGGATACTAAAGGGGAATGTTTCCTAGCAGTGGGAAGGATCAAAAGTGTCCAGCCTTTGAGTTAGCTGAGGCATATTATAATTAACTGGTGTGTGTGTGTGTGTGTGTGTGTGTGTGTGTGTGTATGTTTCATTCGTGAATGCAGAGGGCTCTTGCAGGTAGCTGGGAGCTGGACCCCCTGAAGTACAAAGTGGTTACTCAAACTACTGCTACAGGGCAGCAACCTAGAGGCGGGAGCTGATGCAGAGGCCATGGGGAGTGTGGATTATTGCATTGGCGTGCTTTGTTATAGAACCCAGCACTCGCAGCTCAGGGATGACACCACGCACCATAGGCTGGGATTTCCTCACTGATCATTAATTGAAAAAATGCCTTATGGCTGAATCTCATGGAGGTATTTCCTCAGCTGAGGCACCTTTCTCTCTGGTGACTCTAGCTTGTGTCAACTTAACCCACAAAACCAGATAGTGTACCAAGGAAAGCTCCTATGAATTCACAGAGACTGAAGATGCGAGCATGGGCCTCCAAGGGTCTGCACTAGGTCCTCTACATTTATATTAGATGTTTCAATTTTTATGGGACACCTGAGTGTGTGAACAAGTGGGTCTCTGATTCTTGCGCTATTTCCTGGGGTTTTTTACTACTGTTGGTTTACCTTATTTAACTTTGATGCTTTATTTTATTATATTTTTGTTATGGTTTATTGTTCCCTCTCTAGTCTGTTCTGTTCTAATGAGAGACAGAAAAGGAATGGATCTGAATGGGAGGGGTGATGGTGAGAGACTAGGAAGAGTAAAGGGAAGGGAAACCATAACTCGGATATATTATATGGGTGGCTTGAATAGGTACAGACTTATAGACTCACGTGTTTGAATGCTTGACTCATAGGAAGTGGCACTAGTAAGAGGTATGGCCTTGTTGGAGGAAGTGTGTCACTGTGGAGGCTGGCTTTGAGGTCTCACACATGCTCAGGTCATGTCCAGTGACACAGTTTCCTTGCTGCCTTTAGATCAAGATGTAGAACACTTGAGCTTCTTCTCCAGCACCATGTTAGCCTGGATGGTGCTATGCTTCTCCATGATGATAATGGACTAAATTTCTAAAACTGTAATCTAACTCCAATTAAATGTCTTTTTGTAAAGTTGCCATGACCATGATGTCCCTTCACAACAATAAAATCCAAACTAAGACAATGTATAAGAAAAGAATCTATTTTTTAATAAAGGGTGAAATCTTTATGTATTTGATAGTACATATTTTAATGCTTCAAAGGCAATATACTGAGTAATGGAGTTTGGGGAGGTTAGAGAGGAAGTATACATAGTGACACTTCTTCTTTATGGTCTACATCTCTGTTAGTTCCTAGATAGCCAGAGCAGGTTACAAAGAATAAATTGGAGCTAAAGCCTTATGGTGAGAGGAATGTGTTTGCCCTATCCCCTTTGCAGGACTTTTTTCTGATCTCTAGTAAGAATATAATGTATTCATGGGTGTGGGATCCCCATCACTTCTCCCTCTTCTGTGAGGAACGTAAGCACTGTCTTATGTTATCTGCCCAGAAACGCCCAATCTCTTTTTCCTTGTACAGTAAAGACTTCATATCCAAAGATCAAGCTTCTTATTTGTGTAATGTTCCAACTGTCCAATATGCTCCCCTCATATAAAATCCAAATCTGCCTTTATTGAGAGTCCAATTATAGGTCTAAGATCTGCCTACAGAAGGATTCTTTACCTGACACTACTCATCAAACATGTAGAGATCATTGTAAGGCATCTTGTATACTTTATCTAATTCTTTGAAGTTCAGAAATTGGCTTCTAGGCGTTTCCTCTTTGTAATAGCTACAGTTTGGGTCAAGCCAAGACCCCTATGCTGAACCATATTCCCATTCTTTGGATGCTCTGAGTACTGGCTGGTAAAAGCTCAAGCTAAATCCTCCCATCAAACATTGGCCTATGTTGATGAGAGTCACAACAATGGACACCCTATGCCAGGACCCCAAAGCCACAGCCAAAGATAGTCTGTCACATAAGCACAGTAGTGCTCTTATCTCAAGATAGGACTGATACAACCATACCAGCCCCTCAACTGCTTCTGAGAAGCATCTATCTACCAATCATTCGCCATGAATCCATACTTTAGGCTATTCTAGAAAATTTGATCTAAAATACTTGTCTTGTGAGCCTGTCTGCGACAGCTCCTGTGATTTGTCCACCCACACTGACACATATTTGTTTGATCCGTGAAGATTGACATAGCTCACTAACCCCCAGAGGAGTAATCCACAAAAGATGACTGAAGAACAAATTTGACTAGTTTGTAGGGTCCTCGTCACAACGATAGTCCAGGAGGACCAGATAGAGCCATCACTTTACATAGATATCCTATAGAGAGAAGAGACCCTAGGTCCTAGTCTTTGTAATTTACACCAAAATGGATATGTATAGATGGCAAGAAAATAGAAGTAAAACTCTCTAAGAGGAATAAAAGACTAAGGGAAGGAAGGGATTGGAGGGAAGATAGGAGATTCTGAGGTTATGCCCAAAGGGCATTGTGTGCCTGCATGAAAATGACCTTATATAACAATAAATGAATATTTTTTAAGAGAAAGAGGACCCAATTTTTAATGCTACAATCTTTATACCTTAGTCAAAATGAAAACTTATTGTCGAAAAGGCTTTCATTTTGTCTAACTCACTATAGGAACATTCATTGCAAGGTGATTTTGCAGCATTTCTAGTCCTGAAATGAGGCATTTTCCTCCCCTTTGAATCAAATCTATGACTTGTTATTACCAAGAGAATGTGCTAGAAAAGAAACTTTGCCAATTCCAAGCCTGGCCTCTACTGACCTTGAATACTCTTCCTGTTTCTCTTCAACCCTTGGCAACTGCATGTGACGATGCCCAGACAAATTTGCTACAGAATAACAGACACATGGTCTAGTCACACTGGAATAAAAATAGCCTCTTAGGAATGAGAGATGTTAAATTCTTGTGGATGTGATGCAGAGAAGGATGAACCAACAGTATGAGGGGAGGAGAGATAGGAAAGTATTTACCGGGAGGATGACAAGAGCCTGATGATAAGGAAAGACTTCGCTGTGTGGTCTACCAAAACGTCATGCAAGGAACTGAGTCAGCGGTAAAAGGAGTAAATGCTTTTTAACAGATGAGAATTGATATTAAAAGATCAGTAAAGTATATAACCAGTTGTACACAAAACCAGAATTGCCAGCTTTCAGAGAGAATTGCTCCCATAAACAGGAGTTGGAGTTCTTTTACAACAGTTAGTGGGGGTCACTTTCCCCAAAATTTGTGCCCCTATGAGGTTCCTATATCTGGATCTTGTTAACTTGTAAAGTTGACAGGGCCAATTCTTGAGACTGGCCATTTAGAGCACTGTGCCACAGGTCACAAGAAGTTTGGCTTTGAATGTTTGTATAAAATATCACAAGTCAGTGGGTCAGGCTCAAAGTTGTCAAGAAATACATTTTTATAGCGTGAGGATTTTTGCTTTTTTTTTTTTTTTTGAGTTTTGTCTCCATAATGCCCTCACTCTGTAAAAACTGCTGGCTGCTAAGTTTCCCTTCCCCCTGTCAAAAATCAATGAAATGTCATGTGTATTTGTGACATACAGCACTGTCCTCATGAGATCAGCTCTCCCACTGTAGAACAGCAGCACTGCTGGGTTTCTGTGAATCAGAGGAGGAAGAGGCTTGCAGCATCATGGGACGTTCACCTGAGTAGCCAACACTCCTTCCAGACTATTATATGTAATTCTGACCCAACTGGGTGTGGCTCTGGGTCTTAGCAAGGGGCCAGAGTATATAGGACAGGAAGGACAAGGTGGAGGGGATTCTATTTGTGTGGCCACTGAGAAGTCATCATCCAGGCTGACTGATGACATTCCAGAGAGGCTGGTTTGGTGTCATTCATGTTCTGATCAGTAACCCCTCATCAGGTTTTGTCATCAGGACTTAGAAAGGGTATTTAGACATTGTCTAGTATCCTCCCTTCCTGGGGAGAAAATTCTGCTAATAATTTACTGTGAACTTAAGAGAGAAGAATCGAGGACCAAGGAGACAAAAGAGGTTTTTGGTGGCCAGAGGACACAGCACTTGGGCAGGAAAGGCTCAGAGCCCAGAGGGCAGCCCTGGGAGCTACAAACAACTCAGCTTGAGGCTGCTGTGAAGTCACAGGGGGAGGATGTGATGAGAAAGCAACTTCTATTTTTGATATGTGGTCTAGAAAAAGTACCTGGGAAGCCAGCAAGAAGCAAACCAGAGAGGGTGACTGACAGAGCCAGCACAGATTTTCACTTTATGAGAGATGTGGGGGAAAGGGGTAGAAGGGCCCAGAAATGTGAAGTGGGAAGACAGTGGAAGATAAAATTAGAAGTAAACCCTCTTGGATTTTTAAGCTTTAAGTATTTTTCTTTATTTAAATCTAACATACATAGCAAATTATGCAAATCTTAAATACCCAGCTGAGTAAACTGGAGAGTAAGCCCAGACCCACATGAAGGAGCTGCTTGGAACCCACAGATATCCCCCCAACACATTTCCTCCTCAGCAGAGGTTAGCTTCTCAGGCTACCCATCTTTTGACTTCTAGTTAGTTTTACTCCAGTTAATTCTGACTCTGGTTAATTTACAAATACTCGAACAGTAAATATTCCTGTATTTAGCTCTTTCTCTTTGTCATTTTGTCTATAAGACTCATACAGAGGGGTTGCATGTTACAATAATCTGTACCGTTATATGAATCAAACACAATTTAGTCTCTTCTGCTGCTGCTATTAGGGCTATGAGATGATTCCAGATTTAGCTTTAGGGAGAGCACTCCTACAAACATTCTCCTTGTATTTTTGTCATACATTATCTTTCTCTGTGACATTTAACCAACTCTCTTCTCTGTGTCATTTGGCCTAGGAAGTAACCAAATGCAGTTACTGTTCATCATGGCTGGGGGCAGAAACTGTCTCTGAATCCAGGGCCCACTACAACAGGAAGAGAACAAAGGTCAAAGGAAGGAAGGGATGGGCAGCTGCACGCGTCTCTCCTAACTTTACCTCTTACCAAGAGCAGCAGCAATGACCTGCTTTTGAATTATGGATATGGGTACCTCCTCCTTATATGTAAATTGCTTTTCTTTCAAAGACAAATTGATAAAAGAACTGAAATGCTACACTTGCCTGGTACTTCATAGGGTCCAGTTGTTCTGTTCTATATTAGCCTTCTCTCTAGTTATCCTTTAACCTGGGAGTTTGTTAGATGTGCAGAATGCTAGGCCTCACCTCACCACCTGCCTTTTAAATAAGAATCCCCCTCCCCAGGTAATTGCTGGATACATCAGAGCTGATAAGCTGCCACATTCCCCCACTTGCCACTTACCAAACTCTCCAAAACAGAAAGGGGAAGAAAAGTCATCGTGTCACAGAAGGGTTGGACTAGATGGAGGAGGAAGGTGACCTTGACATGCCAAGGGCGTCTTGCTGACTCTGTCCCAGGGGAGTCCTCTCTAGAAGGAAGTTCAGGTGTATTTTCACAGACAGACAGTTCCCTTAATTCTCACTGGTAACTACTCGAGTGCCTATGCTTCAGCAGGGCCTCCATCCTGCTCTTCCTACTGTGCAGTATCCTAAGAGATGTACGGATGACACACGCAGCCACCGGGAAGGACATAAATACTTCAGAGAGGTAAATACTGTGAGGGGATCGGGGATCAACACAAATGGAATCCAGAGCCCTACATCATGTGAAAGATCAGAGGAGGCATGGAAAGAGGCAAATTAAAAGCAAAGAGACATTGCCCATCACAGCAATCGCGGCTTTGCTCTCTGTTCCTTCCTTGACTGCAGCTGAGAGGTCTGTGCTGTGACTCAGTCTGCAAGCAGCTGTTGGCAGCCAGCCCAGAGCTGGCCCAGGTCCTCACTGCAGAGAAAAGGCGGCTTCCTGGCACACCTTTACTGGGGCCTGTGGGGCATCAGTGACCACCTGCACCTGGAGGGCACAGGCTCTGCAGTAAAAGCAGTCAGGCTGCAGAGCTGGCTGGAAAGCCAGTGCAGTAACTGATTTTGTGCCTGCATGATGTGAGGACACCATAGCTTCCTTGTTGCTCTCTGCTCCTTCCAGCAGCAGCTCCAGGTTTCAGACTATCCTACTTGTTCTGGAGATCCAAATGTTTCCCCTTGATTTTGAGCCCACTTGCAGTCCCCTAGCTGGGATGACTACAGATTAGTGGGACTCAGGTGTCAGGTTAGTAAAACCTACCTTCTGTACAGCTTCCCTTCAAAGTCTGGCTGAATGGGGTTAGAAATAACACCTGAAGGCGGAGCAGCCTGCCAACATAGCATCATAGGACGTTGCTAAGAATGTATTCAGCAATATACCTCACCCACCCCAGGATCAGACATCAAAGGGACAGCTAGCTGGGGCCTTCCAGAGCCAATTTCTGGCTGATTTCTAATTCAGAAGGATGGTTCTGGTGGTACAAAGGGAGCAATATCAAGGCCAGTGAGAGAGCTTATGAAAGGTTCATGAAGTTGCAGAGGATGTGCCATGAGTTGTCCCAGCTGAATGTGAGTCACCAACTCTTCAAGTCAAAAACAAGGACTAAAGTTGTGGGCCAACCCTGAGCCTCCCGGTTCCTCCCAGATGTTCAGTCTGCTTCCATATACTCCACCCTACACCATCAGTGTCTTCTCCTTCTTTCATGTTGGGCAATGGTCTGTGTCTATGAACGTGTCTGTGTCTGTGTCCTGTGTATTCATTTGGGACCAAGTTATGCGGTAAGAGCACTGAGTCCAGCCTCCAAAGAGATGGATCTGTACAGGAAGGAGCATCACATTTCCAAACCATGGTCAGAAAGTTGTTCTGTGTGTGTGCATGTGTATCTGTAGTTGTTCAGGCATGGAGAGAGAAAATGGAGGCCACTGGAAAGCATGTCAAAGCCACCAGAATGTCCTTCCCACTTAGCTTTGCAGGAGGGAATACTGACTGGCCTTTCCTATCCCTTTTAAACAAGACCCCAAGTAGTGCTCATGAAGAGTTTCATCTGAAGGCCTATTTTAACAATAGGGGGAAAAAACTTCATACAGAAAATCTCCCATCTCCAAAGAGTTAGACAAAACAAAACAAAAATCGTATGTTGGATGCTTTGTGGTAAGAGTATCAAAGTTCTGATTTTGTATACCATTTTCCCCTGGATTCACTTCTGTGCATTTTCCATCTGTATCACTGAATCAGAGCCTAGATTGGTTTTTTTTTTTTAGTCTTCTCTCACTAGCCACCTACACCCAGGCAGGCCTTTCCTCCATTTAGTTGAATAACAATTATTGAGCATATAAATTGAGCTGGAGAGGAATCAGCACTCTTTCTACATATAGAAGGTGACTTATCCCACAAATATCTGTTGAGCAGTTCTGATTGGCACAGCACTATTGAGGGTGCTATCGAGTATACAAAGGAAGGGAGCATTCAAAGCCCTTGGAAAGCTGAAAAGTCACTGGGGGAAATATCAAGGTCACAATGCAGCCCTTTTCTACTATCAAAGAGTACACCCTCCCAGCCAGCCTGTTAGAAACCCAGACATACAGCATGTTAAGGAGATCCCCCATGATATTCTATGTGCATTGAAGTTTGAGAGTCACTGATCTAGACAAAGGAAATTCTATGAGTTCAGAAAGAGAGATTATCATGCACTTTGATTATCATTAAAAATTATGCAAGAATCTGCCTTTGAAGAATGTCTGGGCTTTAGCTGGGCATAGAAAGCTCGAGGAATAGTAATCTCCCACCTCCATTGAGTTAAAAAAAAAACATTATCTCTGCAAACTGCACAAGGCAGTGAAATTTTGCAAACACATTTTTCCACAACAGCAAAAGAAGCTTTGAGTCATGCAGATGAGTCTGCAAGTTCTTGTGGCTGAGAGCATCAGGATCCCCAGATGGCAGACTGCCTAGTTTGGACAGCTTCAAGGTCAGTTACTTAGGTGTCCTGGATTGGACCAGGCCACGGAAGATTCCTGGACTTGTCTAGCTTACCTTTCAGTTAAGTAGATCAACCAATGAGAAGCTAGCTTACTACTTTGCTGCAATTGTACAGCCAATTGGCAGGTCCTAGGAACCTGAGTCTTGGAGTGGCATCACAGGAAAGTTGATGAGGTAGCTACTTCCTCACAGCACAGGCTAGCAGATAAATCACTGTGAATTGACATTGGAGGCTATTGTTCATGGGAATCACTCTGAGTGGGCATCTCAATTATTCTTTCACCAAGCAATAATATAATCAGTTTAATTATTAAGATTTTGTTTACAATCTGAATACTGAAAGAAATGAATAAGCAGCTCAAATCACAGACTCTGCTGTTACCTTCTAAGTTTACCTATGATCAACAACAATATCTGTGCTTTCATAATAAATGAGTCAGAGGAAATGGCTCTATATGATCATTTGACTCATCCACATGGGCATGTGTTCTACAATGAAGAGCCTGCCTGTTACTTCAGAATGCTAACCAAAATTCTAGGGCCAAGCTTTCTACCATCAGTTTTGCTTGGCATCATTTTCTAGCAGCAACGGTGGTTCTGTACTGGCCTATCTGTGTTCTGTGAGCTTTGTGGCTGTGGATTATGCTTATAAGGTGACGATATATTCTCAGTAGGGGTGGGATGCAACTGAGTGCCAAAGCCTGGCTGGCTGCCTCATATAAACTGGAATGTAGAACTTTTGATCATCGGCTGATCCAGTTGGTCTCATGTTCTCTTAGCATCCATGCACCTATCAAAGCTCTCCACCATTATAACAACTTTTCTTAGCTGTTCCTTTCTTTTCTCTGTTCCAGTCTCAAAGGTATCCCACATTTTAAACTGGTGTGAAGCTGTGATTGTATGTGAAAGGCAGGTAAGATAGGTACCCACCAAGAAGAGTAGACATTCAGCCCTTTACATAAGGATTCTGTGTTTTATCTGAAAGCTTTTGAGGTTTTTTTTGGGGGGGGAGCTTAAACTTCAAAGGATCAGCTCACCATTCTTCCTCTGTCTTTTAAAGAACGAGCAAATCCTCTGTCTTTTAAATGGTCAAGATAAAATCGAGAAGTCTGGATGTCACACAAATGAGGACAGCCTGGAGGACTTATGGAGCAGAGATGACACAGTATTTCACATGTTAGAGGTGCGGTTGTGCAAAAGGTAGCAGGTGTCTCCTGAACAGTCTACCCGGGTGGGACCCAAGGATGAAAGAAGCATCCCGTCACTAAGAAAACTCATCCAACAAAAGCACGAGGTGCTGCTTCCAGTCATACAGGTTCTTAAGCTTAGATCCTGTGACCGTTTTAGGAGACATCTATATTACATGGGAAAGGGTAGAACAGAATTTGTCATTCCACTACTGGTCTCCTTCCATGTATATTCTTTTCCTTTCCTTAGCAGTCCAGGACAGTAGGTATAGCTGTGATGTTTCATTTTGCTTTGAATCTCTTTTTGATTGACAAGTTCTTGCCTCAGGCACAGGAGGGTCTCTCTCCCATCACACTACTCTGATGTTCTCAGTATGCTCTCTTCAAAAGACCTTCCCCCAATTGCATGTTGAAATTCAGTTATCCCTTACCCCAGCTTTCCAACCCTCATTCACCTTTAATGAATGTGGGCATTGAGAGAGCTTTCATGCTACCTAAAATTAAGTTAGAATTATATCTGCTTATAATCTGCTTCTATTATTCTTCCGCACTTAAATGTTCTCCAAAGACATTGTGTTGAAGTTCCCTAGTCTGTGGTGAGATCAAGAAGCGATGTAATCCTCAGGAGGTGGGGCCAAGTGGAAGGAACTTAGGTCCTTGTTGCTGTGTCTTTAAAGGGGAAGAAACCTCTTCTTTCTCTGCCTCCTGTGAGATGTGTCCTCCCTGCTCTCATATTTTGCTTCACTGCAGATCTCCAGACAGTAAAGTCTGACTACCATGGGCTGCGAGCTCTTCAAACTGTGAGCCAAACTAAATTTTCCCCCTTTAAATTTGATTATCTCTGTTTGTTTGTTTTTTTTTTTTCAGAGCAAAGGAAAGCTAACACATTCATATCAAGGAGTACAGAAAAACTTTCCTGGTTTTCTTTATGCCTCTAGTTCTTCTTTATAGAATTGGAAACTGGCATACAGTAGTTGCTCAGAACACAAACAGCGGACTTAAATGCTGAATCCATTGTAGAGATGAGGAAACAGAGGCCTTTGGATGCAAAGAAACATCTAAAGACTATCCAATGAATGCATGAAAAAGAACACACTTGGAATGCAGTAACTGATGAGTGGATATTAGCCCAGAAGCTCTGAATACCCAAGACACAATTAACCTATCAAATGATTCCCAAGAAGAAGGAAGGAGAGGGCCCTGGTCCTGGAAAGGCTTGATGCAGCAATGTAGGGGAGTACCGAGACAGAGAAGTGGGAGGGGGTGATTGGGGAATGGGCAGAGGGAAGAGGGCTTATGGGACTTATGGAGAGGAGGAAACTGGGAAAGGAAAAATCATTTGAAATGTAAACAAAGACTGTAGAAAATAAATAAATAAATAAATATTAAAAAATAAATAAAACTCACAGAACTTGTAAACTGTAAAAGAACACACTTCTGGTTATTAACACAGAAAGGAACATAAAAAAATAAAATTAAAAAAAAGAAAGCGTGACGAGCACCTTGAATCTGTGGGTGTTACTACAATGCCCATTTGACCCTCTTAAGGAGCAGTATTTTCTCTAAGAAAAACTGAGGGGCTCTTAGAAACTCAACAGGAAGCAATCAGCCCTTGTTTTACTATTTCAAATGACATGTGCCTGTTAGCTGGTGGCCCCTGGATGTCACCAATATTTTTTTTTAAAGGTCAGAGATAAGTAGAAAGCAGAGAGCTGAGGGCACGAAGCAGCTTTTTCTTTGCAGGACTTCTTGTTATACAGTGATGGTTTGGTTAAGTGGAGCAGGTGGGTCAGAGAGAGGCAGAAAACAGCTTGACAATCACCTGGTCCTCATTTGTCCCTTGGCAGACAGACAGACTGATATAACCCCCGTGCCTAAAATTAAATTTGCAAACTCAGAGCAGATTTCTTGCTCTTCCAGGTGAGGAATCCACATGCAATGCTGTGACATCGAAGGGGAAGTATCCACATGCCTGCATCCCTTCTGAGTAGAACTGGGATTTTTCCATGGCAAAAGTCACTCATTTGAATATTCATCAGTCAATAGAGGAAGCACATGGACTTCTGCAGGTCATGAGAAAGAATATGGGCTTGAAAAATCAGACTAATCTCAGAATTCCGGTTGCCTCTCCTTCCTTAAGTTTTCTTATCTGAAAAATAGGAACTTAGCCTTTCAAAGGGTTTTTTGCAAAGTTTAGATGAAAGCATATTAAAGAGGACTCCACTGCTGATTCTCTCTTTAGTTCTCAATCAGCTGTTTACCCACTAACCACCTTCTAATCTCTCCATAACTGAGTACAGAGGAAAAATGCATTATATGAAAGAGACATTAGTCTGTAATCCAAAGTAGCCAAATGGAATAAGCAAAAGGGTACAGGCATTCCAGTTTCTATGGGCACAGAATTGTCTGTACTCCTAAGATATTCAGAGCAGATCAAACCTTAATCCTGCTTCCCACACCCTGGCCCAGTGCGCAGGGCTCATCTGGCTGCAGTGGAGAAGAATAGAGAGTATCAAGACAAGTACTTCCATGACCAGAGCCTATCCTGTTGAGCCAGCCTCTTCTGGAGCTTATTATGAAAGGGGGTGGTGATTTTAATTGGTTTGATGTTTTGGGGGAATCTTTGTAGCTCTGCAGAAAATTCTTTGTATTTCAAGGAACAGAGAGTCATTGCTGAGTAGTTTCTAATTCAACCAAATGAGTTCTATCTCGGAATAACCATGGTTTTAAACTTAATATCATCACCATGAACTTAGCAGCATCAAATTCATTTGGCTTACCTCTTCCTCACAAAATCTGCCCACAAAACTTGGTGCATGGACTGGAAATGTCCTTGATAGAATGTCTGCCTACTGTGCTCAAGCCTTGATTTTTGATCTTGATCACTACTAAAGCAAAAACAAAGGATATGTTCTACTAAGCTTATGTAATACATTACTATTTCATGAAAGGGCATCAGGATGCCCGTGGCCATCACTAGAAATGGTCCAATTAACTTCTAATGCAAAACCATACACAGTTATATATGCCTGACCCTGAAAGAAAGTAAGAAGCTACATCTCTGATGTCTCTGCTGTGGACAGGTTCTATTTCCTTTGAAGACTCATAACACAGAGAAGGATATTCAAAGGTACATAGTGCATGGCGAACAGACTGTTCACTGTCTGGTACTTCAAAAGCAATATGAAATTTCTGCACTCTTATCTGCTTGCTTTGAAACAAAACACAGTATTAAACCTGATATCTTGGGAATGAGAAATCCTAATGGTGCCAGACACATGATCAGGGCCCCATAAATAATCTGAGTAGACAGAGAAGCACAATAATGTAAATGAACGCCTAAATCACGTGGCCTCTCTTAGCTGAGTGATAGATAATTTTACTAAAATGCTGCTGAGAAAAAAAGAAATATTTCAAGAAACTGTCTCAGTGAAGCATTTACATCCTATGAAAGATTTTAAATCTCAGAAAGGGAGGAGGTAATTGCTTTCACTTTCAGTTTTTTTTTCTTTTGATGGGTTTATAAATAATGGAGGGATTCTGGTCTCTGGTCTGAAGGATTCGCTTGTCCAGGTCTTCATGTTTGTTCCTAACAAATGATATGAGCTTTAGCGCTGTGCTTGTCAAAAATCATATTTTACATGACATCCGAGTCTCCCTCCCTCCCTCCCTCCCTCCCTCCCTCTCTCTCTCTCTCTCTCTCTCTCTCTCTCTCTCTCTCTCTCTCTCTCTCACACACACACACACACACACACACACACACACAGAGAGAGAGAGAGAGAGAGAGAGAGAGAGAGAGAGAGAGAGAGAGAGACGGGTGGGGTGGGGGGAGTTTTACAGCTCTGAAGCTATACACATTTGGAAATTTGTAATTTCTTGATGTGAGCAGGTGGGTTGCCTAGCAAGCATCCCCGGCCTTTGCACACTACTAACCTCAAAAAAGTGCTCTTCTAAACGTCCTTATCCTCCCCTCTTTATCTCTTATGCATCTATGGGGCCAAGGTTATGCCTTTCAGGTTTTTAACTCCAGCATTCACACGTTAATAGCACCCCTTTCCTGGACTATAATAATCCAAAGTGTCTCCAGACCCTGGCAAATAGCACCAGGATGCAAAATTAGTATCAGTGAGTTAGGTTGAGACAACCTTCACCTGCTAGATAAATCTGATTTATAAGACTTTAAAAATTATAAACTAATTTTTCTCTAAGGAAACTTCTGCCATGATGTCTGCCTTATAGTTCGTGAGGTTCAAGGCAAAACCGTTGCAGAAAATAGAAGTCCCAAAGGCCCCTGAGTGCATAGGAAAAGTTATTATGCAAGATTATATTGTCTCAGTTAACTACTGACATGTTCTCATGTTGCAAAACAAACGAATTTGGAATCCAGAAGCTTAATCATTTATGTACTACTTCTGAGTCCATTGGTTGGCTAGGGCTATGCAGGGTCCATAAATAGACTAGAGTATATGTCATCACTTTTTGATTATTAGGCTATAGTGGTGGTGCTGCTACCTAGTGCTTGTGATGTAGGGCAAAGCTCCTTAGATCTCCTCTGGAACCATGCACTGTCTTCTTAGGTTGAACTAGGACCTGAGCCTCTACTACTCTAATACCTCCATCCATGTGCTAACTGACCAACTGAAGACCCATAATCGAAATAGCTCACCAACAGCTGGGCAGGAAACACCATACCTTCCTTGCATATGTACTTCAAAGACCGCATTTCAGAACTAACACTGGCCAGAAGCGATAGGTCTACAGCTCTCACCTACTCTGCTTATTGACATAGTTGGTTTGTCATACTGGGGACTGAACCAGGGTCTTATACATGCTGTCCAAGCACCCCACCACTCGGTTGTATTCCTGGCCTTCCGTTCCATTATAGAGTTGATGCTGGCATTGAGTTCATGTTTGCCAAGCTAATTATGTCTTAGTGAGAAAATACACATCATAAGTTCTTTTATAAAAGATTAACTATGTTCAACAAATCTTATTGAATCAGTCATCTGGTGGAACATATTTTGTTTCCAGGACCTTTAGTATATATGGTCTTGGCTTAGATCAGATTTTTAAAAAGAGAACCTTAAGTATCCATGCAAATGATTTGATCTATATTTAGAAGTCTGCTTCTTTGCAGCAGAAATACTAAAGAAATCCCTAGTATCTTGACAACAGCCAGCAGCTTACAACAGATGCATATTCTGTTTTGTTCCGCCTTTCATATGTACTCTGCATTAGTCACAGTCCTATTAAAGTGCTTGTGCCCTGTTTAGGTTTCTGTGCTTTCTAAAAAATAATATAGAAAAATGGAGTGCGCCCAAAAGAAAAATGATTATTTAATAGAACAGACATTGCCTAATTAATGAAATAATTCTAGCATTATTTCATTAATTAAAATGTGCTATAGCTAAAATCAAGCACTGTCCATATATTCTTCCAGGGACCTCCTGAGATTAGCCTGTGATTTTACAAAGAAGGAAAATTAAAGTCAAAGAATATTCTCCATATTGTTCAAGGTTGGCTTTCAGCAACAACTGGTTCTATGCTAGACCAGATTTCCCAGACTCCAGTATCAGAATATTCCAGAAAACCAAATTTGTTTTATGAGATAAAGGAATTGTATGTATTTAGCCTTAAGACAGTAGTAATTTTGGATTTTGACTCTTGAGACTATTTTCCATTATCAATGTTACACAACTGAAGTCTCAAAAGGAAGAGACAAAATGCTTATTTTGACACTGTGGGATGTTGTCTATAGGCTCCGTCTTCAGAGAATACTAGGAGGAGAAAGCACTGAAGATCTTCCTGTTGCAGTGCACACTCTATATCCTGGACGCCATTTGGCAAAGCCAGTGTCAGCCTCTTATTCCGCACCTGCTTACCATATTCCTCTCTTCTTACTTGCCCTCCAGCCTTCTCTTCTGCAGTATCTCAAACTAAGCAGTAAGTAGTTCTACCTACACGGCTACCCAAGGCAGAGAAGCTAAAAGTTACTCTTCTATCACACCTCATATGTAAGCAGTCACAGGCCTGGCCATTCCATATTTCCAAGTATCTGCTCTGTCTTGAATGCCGACCTCAGTTGATTTTTTTAATTACTCATTGGTCTCCTAACTCTCCTGAGCCATGCTCCAGCATACATTAGAACCTCCATCCCTAAACCCTTCTCCATATAACTACATGCCATCTGCCAAGAGAGGAAATTTTCTAGACAGTTCTTACAAATTAAGTATCAATTTGAGTTATATGTGGTTGTCCACTTCCTATCAGCCCTTATATTCTAACTATGGGGCACTGCTTATTCATTAGGCATTATTGATGAAGTATGCTTTGTGGGTCTCACCTTGCTGAGTCAATAGTAAACATTTCAGTTGTTCTTTTTAAAACCTAGTAAGGGAAGATACATAATACAAGACTAAATAGATACCGCTAACAAATGATATGAATTATATATTAAGTTGAAGTGAAAAATTGCTTTTAAGAAAAATAGAATAGGGGAGGTCAAGGGGAGATATAGGAGAAAGTGCTTTTGTGGTTGTCATGGAAACACTACCCTAAGAAGATAACATTAAGAGAATGGAAGTTTTGAATGAGTGAGCTATGTGAATAATGCAGACATATGGTATTCAGGGCTGCGGTAAGAACAGATGCAAAGGCCCTGAGACAGGGGTCTTCCTATAATGAGAAAAGACCTGAAGAGGAGACCTTTGTGGCTGGAAAGTAAGGAAACTAATGGCCATCAGTTTGTTTAGTTTTTGGGTACCAATAGTTGAAACACTACTTAGAAGTCAACTGTTTTTTCAAAAGACAGAAAGTCAAGAGGACCTAAAGGGTACTAGCACAATCCTTGTCAGAATATACTTAAATACCATGTGTCTAAGTCAGGTATGGGCGTGCGTTGAACCACCTAAGTCTTACGGTAGCTGACAACTCCAATCACTTTGTTTCTTCTGGTGTGCTTCTGTGGGTCAGTTGACAGTGGCTGGGATTAGAGTCCAAGCAAGTCAGATACCAAATTCTGCGTGCAAGGTTTGAAGAACTGTACTCCTCCCACCATGGTAGGACGTATTCTAAGGTCCAAAGCAAGCTATGTTCATGAGTATTCCTACTAAAGGACAAGAGGGGAGAATCGAGAGGAGACGTTCAATCTGTGCACACTGTGTAGTTCTGTGCTTGGATGCCTTGGTGCTTTGGAGGGTTTCAGTGAGGTGGGAAGACCCACCTGACTGTGGATGGAACTATTCTATGGGGCGAAGTCCCATGCTGACTAAAAAGGTAAACTGAGTAGCAGCCATCATCCCTTCTTCCCGACTACACATGCAATGTGGCCACCTGCCTCCAGCACCTGCCTCCTCCACTTGCCATCCTACCTTCCCATCATGACAAACTGAACCTTCAAACTCTGAACCCAAATGAATTCCTCCTTACCTTGCTTTTTTGTCAGATACTTTGTTAGGGCAACAAGAACACATGGGCCTTCTCCTAATTACAAAGCATCCCAGATTCTCAAGTACAGCATCCACATAAGGCTCCTTTCAAGTACTTTAGACACACTCAACAAGAAGGAAATCATGTCTGGTACTGAATCTAGCAAACACCCAGGGTAAGGAAAGTCATGGATCTTGAAGGAGAAATTGCAACACCATTTCACTAAGCCAGCATAACCCCGTCTATATTCTAAATAGTTGTCCTTATACCCATGGTAAGTGTAGTCTTCATCCCATAAAATGGAGCTTTACAGAGAAGTATAATCCTCAACCTTCAATGAAGTTTCTCTTTGCAAAAGATGGCAACCATTACAGAAAACTACATCCAATTAAAATGCATAGTTGTCCAGGATTTTCTTTTTCAGAGTAGGAAAGAGATTAAGAGCAGGTTGATTGTTTAGCTTTTTCTTCTTTTCACTTGGGAAACCATCTTTCCTGTCTTTTCTGACCATTCCTACTCTGCCAACTTATACTAATCATCTCTGCCTCTTTGTAATGGTGTGAAAAATGCTTGGCCCAGGAAGAGATACTATTAGGAGGTGTGGCCTTGTTGGGGTGGGTGTGGCCTTGTTGGAGGAAGTTTGTTACTGTAGGGGTGGGCTTTGAGACCTTCCTACTAGCTTCTTGGAAGTCGGTCTTATCCTGAGTGCCCCCCCCCAGATCAAGATGGAGAACTCTTAGCTATTCCTGCACTATGCCTGCCTGGACACTGCCAGACTCCTGCCTTGTTGATATTGAACCTCTGAACCTATAAGCCAGCCCCAATTAAATGTTGTCCTTATAAAAGGTGCCTTGGTTATGGTGTCTGTTCACAGTGGTAAAAACCTAGCTAAGACAATCTTGCTATGGAATCGCCCCTCTCTGAGTCTCCGTTCTTCTTTACATAAGCTGACTATCTTACAGGGGCTGAGCACCTGACCCAGGCATACGGACCTAGATCATGTCATCATATAACCCACTTGATTGGATCAGACACGGTTACATGATGCTACCCTTCAGAAACACAGGCAGTAGCTATGAGTCTGGGAGCTTTACACAGGACCATTTAGGAAGGAAAACACTCTATATTGGTGTTAACAAAGTGGATGGTATAAAAGTCTAGCGGTAGAGGGACATGTGGTAAAATCTTGATAAAAATGAAGCCAACACGAAGAAAGGACAGCAGAAAGTAAAAGATAGTAACAGCAAACATAGGACCCTTTGATGTCCCATTGGTCCTAGATGTAGCAAGCTGGAGCTACACCTTAGATGTGGTCCTTTCAGCTCCTGGATGTTATTTAGTGTTAATAAGTTTGATCTGGGTTTCTCTTAGTCATCATTTTAGACAACCTGACAAATGCCTCAGGTGCTCTTTCTCCATTTAGCCTGACACTAAGCAGAGTTGGTACATCTAAATCCCCTTTACAACCTGGAAAAAACTGACAACTCCCAGACACCATATATTATTCAGAAAACGTTTGTAAAGAAGTCACCAAATGCCAGGGGAATCCTTACAACAATTTTGGAGAAGTTCATAAGATACTAACGTCATCAGATCAATGATTTTAAAAAAAATGTGTCATAGGTACAAAATGGAATACTACTCAACTACACAAAGAACTAACTCATTTTTGACAACAGGATGAACCTGAAAGACATATGAATGAGATAAGTCAGGCACAGAGAGACACATGGAGTCACTAATATGTAGTAAATGGTGCCATACAAATCAGTGGGAGAATGGTGATTGGCAAAGGCTTGGGAGGGAGGAACTGGAGGACAATAGGGAAAGGCTGTTTAATTGGTCTAATGTTATATTTCTGTGTTCTACAGCAGAGCACAATGACTACAGTTCATGAGGCATTTTATTGTTCAAAATACCTAGAAGTAGAAGTTTTGAATAGTCTCACTACAAAGGCATGAGATATGCCTACATGAATCAAATCATCACCTTGTGACTCATAAATATGTAAATTTTGATAAACTGTGATAATCCAAAAAATACTAGTAAGAAAGTATAGACTTTGTGATTTAAAACTTCAGTGTGTGTGTGTGTGTGTGTGTGTGTGTGTATATACACATATACATATACATATACATATATACATATATTGGATGCAATACATGAAGATTATTTCAACCATTTTTTTCTCCATTTCAGTTAAAAAGAAACATGTTGATAGGTTACCTTAGTGTCAGAAATTAGCTTCTAAATTTCTTTGTGCTTTTAATGTAGTTCTCATTTCTTCACCTTATGAAAACTGCTTCAGATCTCTGAGTCTTTTTTTTTTTCTTTCCTGTAAAATAAGGGCAAGATTATGGCTTAGCACTGCCTCAACTAAAAGTTTTACAAATATACATCCATGGTAACCTCCTATGTTCTTTGTAAACAATTTCTGATTCT
The DNA here is from genome assembly GCA_964023405.1 of Apodemus agrarius. Classification (NCBI taxonomy): domain Eukaryota; kingdom Metazoa; phylum Chordata; class Mammalia; order Rodentia; family Muridae; genus Apodemus; species Apodemus agrarius. Next base: position 43,894,899 of record OZ030008.1, on the reverse strand, counting down.
GCTCATAGCACACATCTTCAATCTCTTTTCCCAGAGAATCAAATGTGCTTCTCAGAGTTCAAGGAAAGCATAATTTTGCCTACCTTTAATTCTAGCACTTGGGATGAAGAAGCAACAGATCTCTTTGACTTCAAGACTAGCAAATGTAGTGAATTACAGATCAGCAAGAGCTACCTAGTAAGGTCATGTCTTACAAAAGAGAGAGAGAAAGAAGGAAAGAAAGAAAGAAAGAAAGAAAGAAAGAAAGAAAGAAAGAAAGAGAGAGAGAGAGAGAGAGAAGGGAAGGAGGGAGGGAGGGAGGAAAGAAGGATAGAAAGAAAGAAATAGGAAGGGGGAGAGGGAAAGAGAGAGATAACAGGGGGAGAGAGGGAGAAAGAACAGAGGGAGGGAAAGAGAGGGAGGGAAGAGGGAGGAATGGAGGGAGGACAGTGTTGTGATCCCATTTCTAATACCTATAATCCACTATATACACCCAAATGGATCTTTCCAAACTATATACATCTACCAAATCAGATAGAACAAGTCCTAATAGTATCCCATCAGCTTTAGAGTAAAATCTACCACTGACATAACACTATCTTTTCTCCTTCCCCTGACTCTAGCCACACTGTCCTATTACTCCTCCTGAACCCATCAATCTTATTTTCACAGAGATTTGGTCTGGCAACATCCTCTTCCAGAACACTTTCCCTGAGATCTTGGCACAATTTCCTCCCTTATTTACCAATGTCCTCCATTCAAAGAAATTTCTTGACGCAAAGCTTCCAAACTGAAATTACATCTGGCTCTTCCTCTTAACCTTGACTTGATTTATTTTCTCCCTAGCTCTTATCATTCATTGAAATTATAGTATATCGTGCTATGACGATATTGTTATATAATTAACATTTAATTTAATATAACTTAATGTAAATTACATTAGCATAGAGAGTAACAAATAGCTAAGGCTCAGTTGGCTCTGTGAAATGAATGAGTAATTCTATTTCCCATAAGCCATCTGCTTGGCTTTGAGGTCTGTATGATGATACTCAGATTGGTTATAATATTTCGTTTTAAGCATAGTTGGCTCTAATGTATGGGCAGTTGTTTTATACAATTATAAGCAAGTTTAGGTTCTGACGGAAAGATATCACTCCAGTGAATTCTCACAAACTAATTCTACCTAGAATTATAGTAACTTTCAGAAGGAATTGATTTCACTTCAGCTACATGGAAGCTTTACCTGTGTTCCTAAAAAGGTCAAAAAAGACACAGAAAACAAATTTGGAAGACAATCTGTTGTGGGTAACATGGCAAACAGAATTCAGATATGACACAAGCCCAGATTTTAAGCCCAAATTAAGTGCTTTATTGATTTTTCTGTCAAACTTAATTGGCTATTAGATTCTTGAGATATGGCTCAGATGAAAGACCGTCTATAGGCAAAGCTCATTCAGCAAACAACCCATGGCAACCATCTCAAAGCCAATATCTGTTATTGCCCAAATTAAAACCTCAAGGACAAAGGTCTTGGTCAGTGTCCTGGTGAACAACATAAATTAGGAGGCAAAAGGATTAGAATCCACCTACCTTGGTTTATTAAAAGATAACAAGAAAGTATAATAATACTCATAACAGTACCATTTTATAACAAAAACTATAGATCCCTATATAGTGTGAGTGCACTCCATACATTCATTTATGAAGACCTTAACTCCTCAGTGTATTCATATGGGAACATGGGGTCTAGTGGAGGGCAATTAGGTTGTAGAGCAGAACCTTCCTGGCAAGATTAAAGCCTTTTTCCAAGGAATAAAATATGTGGCCTACTTCCTCACTTGTAGCCTCTCTTTTGCTAAGTTATGTCATGACATGAAGCAACACAAAAACATCGCTATGTTGGCCAACTGATCTTGTACTTTGCAGCATACAGAACCTTGTACAAAATAATTAACTCAACCCAAGTAGCTCCAAGAAACAAACTGAAATAACTTGCACATCTATCAAAAGTACAATGTACAACAGTACGAAGGATATATTGCAATTTATGTGATAGGTTTTTTTTAAAAAATGAGAATATGTGATATATAAATGCCAGCTAACACTGACACACCAAAACACTATTGAGGAAACAAGTTGGGTAACAAAATGTAGAATAACTACTAAGTCATTCTCTAGGTAAAATTTAACAACAAACAAATTCCATAGTGTGAGGATTCTGTACAATACTTATTCTTGACGGGCTGGAAGGAGATACAAATCTGGCCTCTGGGGAAGTGAAGATGAGCTATTTCTGCATTTAGGTCCCAGGAACGTAGTTATGTTACCTTAATCAAAATTAATTCAATTGCTATCTATGACATATCCATATTCTTATATATGCTTTATATCTCAAAAAGAAGTTTATGAAAAAAAAAAGAATTCTTCTTATGTTTAAGGAATTTTAAGCCAAGAAAATTAAGAAAACCCTTTTATAACTCATAGGTTTATCTGCCAACTTTCAAACCCATCAGAAGCATGTGTTGAAAAGAAGTTTATTTTTTAGTTGAACTTCATAAAATAACCTCATTTGATTCTGAAGATCATCACAAATGCATCAAGAAAAAAAATGACTTGTTTCTCAAAATCTTATGTTATATTCTAAAATCTAAAATCTTCAATTTCTGGTCATTGACCAAAATCTGTATCTGTATCTATATATTTCCTTATGTACCCCTATGAATATATGCATGCATATATGTGTATATGTGTGTATATATATGTACATATAAATATATTTGCATGTGTGTGTACAAATATATATTTATGAGGTGACGAAACCTCAAGATGAATAGACATCTTTTATCTCTTGCAGCTCAATTGATACAGATAGGAAAACTGTATCTTTTCAGTAGTCTGAAAGCATAAATAGAGGCAAGTTGCTGAATAATTATCAGGCCAATATCCAAAGAAAGAGGGAAAAGTAGAGCTTCATCGCTGCTGGGTGCCTCTCAGTCTGTGTAGAGGGTATGTCAGAGAGGCTGAAGGGGAGCCCAGAGGACAGAGGTTGGAATCAGAGGCCCAGCTTTAATACACAGCCTTGATTTTAACTGCCTAAGTTTATAGACGTGTACATCTATAAATTGGATTAAAGTGACTACAAATGGCAAGTATCTGAAATACATGACAGAATAAAATTAATTATTTCTCTGAATTTTGCCTATTAGGCTAAAATCATTTTCACAAATGTTTTGAAACACAATACCTTTTATGAGAGGAAATCAGTTCGAAATGGTATAATGTAAAATGCTATTAAAATCATTATGAATACCTTACATTAAAAAAAAAACAGAATCACTGGTTCTCTTTATACATACATCTAAAACACAGGCTTTTAGATACTTTTCTATAAGAAAGTAGGAAGAAATTAATACTAAAAAGTCAAAGCATTATAAAAATACTTTAACGAATAAAATGAGAATTATAACTGAGATATATATTGTCAAAAACTAAGATACCCTGGTAATTATAGAATAGACACAGTTAAAGAGAAAATTTGTGAACTGAAAGTCATGTTAGAGAGGAAAAACACATGAAACAAGTATGAGGGGATAAAATGGTAAGTAATGCTAGTTTCCCCAAGAGACAGCACACTTTGTCAAAACCTCCTCTTCATGCACCATTTTCATTCTCCCCCTATAACTTGGCAATCTATTCATTCCAATCTCAGATACATATTAGCAATTTTCATTTGATTTGAAAAAACTGAAAAGCTTTAGAAATAACAAATTTGAAAGCAGGTAACTACAGGCTTCTTTCCAACTACAGAATGATTTTTTTTTTGGTTGTTCCATCCTTTTTTTTTTTTAATTTGCAAATACAACCATCTATAGCCTGGGCAAATAGTCTCTACTTAATCATTGTCTGCAACTACTCTTTGATATCTAATTCACAACTCATTATGCCTTTATTTATATTTACTTTTTGCTGGAAATAGAAATACACTCTACTTTTTACTTTTGAATGAATTCTTAGGAATCAAAAGAAAAAGCTACCTTTTCCCATTTCCCTACAAAAAGTAAAGAAAGTATAAGCAGAAAGCAACATTTTTTATATTTTATTTTCTATATTCTTTGTTTACATTCTAAAAGCTTTCCCCTTTCCCAGTTCCCCCCTCACCATATGTTCCATAAGTCCTCTTACCTCCGCCCATTCCCCAATCACTCTCCCCCACTATTTCTCTGTTCTGTTACTCCCCGACAATACTGGATCAAGTCTTTTTAGGACCAGGGCCCTCTCCTTCCTTCTTCTTGGGAATCTTTTGATTTGCTAATTGTGCCTTGAGTATTCAGAGCTTCTGGGTTAATTAATTTCCACTTATCAATGATTGCATTTCATGTGTATTCTTTTGTGATTGGGTTAGCTCACTTAGGATGATATTTTCCAGTTCCAACCATTTGCCTACAAATTTCATGAATTCATTGTTTTTAATTGCTGAGTAGTATTCCATTGTATAAAGATACCACATTTTCTGTATCCATTCCTCCATTGAGGGACATTGGGGTCTTTCCAGCTTCTGGCTATTATAAATAAGGCTGCTATGAACATAGTGGAGCATGTGTCTTTGTTGCATGCAGGGGAATCCTCTGGGTGTATGCCCAGGAGTGGTATGACAGGGTCCTCTGGAAGTGCCATGCCCAATTTTCTGAGGAACCACCAGACTGATTTCCAGAGTGGTTGTACTATCTAAGAAGCAACATTTATATGGAAGGACAGAGGTATTTGCCATGTCCCCATCCTTTGGAGTTTCCAAAGTGTGAGAGTAGATTCATCTGAGTTTGTTTGTATGTGTGTCTCAGAGAATGACAGAGAGTAAGAAGAAAGAGGGGGAATAATGACACAATTATTCATATATAGATCTCAACAGTACTAGGAAAGGATCCAGTGTTTGTACAACGCTCCAATCCTCCAATAATTAGAAACTATTGGGTTGTCCTCCTCTACTCACAGATTTGCTTCCCCAAATAGTGTATTTAGAAAATACTACCTCTAAATATGAGCCAAATTGGTAATTTTATAAATGGCACTGTATGTTAAAATACCAGCAATATAAGAGATTAGCACACATCTTCAGAGTAGACTACCAGTGTTGCATGGGAGTCAAACAATACTCTCCAGGACAATTTACCTCCTAAAAGCATTCAACTGAATCCCAGACCACATGTCCTGAGAAAGTAAGGCCCTGGTCCCTGAAGGGTCTGCTACTTTGGAGTCAATAATTCCCTGATAAAGGGCTGGAGAGATGGCTCAGTGGTTAAGTGCACTGGTTGCTCTTTCAGAGGTCCTGAGTTCAATTCCCAGCAACCACATGGTGGCTCACAACCATCTACAATGGGGTCTGATGCCCTCTTCTATCTAAAAACAGCAATGGTAAATATATATTTAAAAAATAATAATTCCCTGATAACTCACTTGGTAACCATCACATGGCCTCTATAAACCATTTGTTAATTTTGAGCCTTGATGATTTGACCTATGAAGGGGCCACACATAGCTATTCTGTTTCCAAAGATGATTTTGTTATAAAATGCCACCTCCTACCTGCAGCTTTCTGTTTTCTTAACTTATGTAGTAGCAATGCATGTATTTGAAGTATTTTCTCTATAATTACTTTTAAAGTTGAACATAGATGCTTTATACAACCTTCTAAATGTAAGGCTTGACAGTAAATTGGAAGAAAAAAGCTTATCAAAGGAAGCCAGTCTAGTACCATTCTTGAATTCATAAAAGTGGGTGTGAAAATTGAATGTCAGAGGCAAAAAGCCAAGAGCAGATTGAAGCTTGTAAAACTCCAAAAGCTATCAACCATTTCAGTGATAAGATAGAATCGAAGACTATAGAGTGAATGGGAACTTGCAGAGTAAATAGAACCTATAAAAATCCCCACGATGGTCCTTAGAGGAAATTGAAATCCAAGGGTTGTCATTTAATCGCTAAATTACCCCCTTAGCCAAATGTGTCCACTGACGTGCATTATGTAACGTAGGAAGTACATTTTTTGGTTTACAATTTGGAGCAACTTAACATTCTCCAAATACCTTGATTGTCTTTGCAATGTTTATTTCTTTTGCTAGGCATTACCTTAGCCCACATTAATAGAAATATGACTCTGGTATGTCTGCTTTCAAGGAGTTTGCAAACATCTCTCTGTCATTTAGATTCAGTCCAGGTCCTTCCTTCTACTGAAAGCTCTGACTTCTTTAAGAATTCTCTCTCCTTATTAACCCTCTAATAGTCTCAGAAAGCTCCCATCTCATGGTCTTTGCATCTGCCAACCAGTCCATACTCAGCTGACCATCTCTTTCATATGACTCGGGTCTGAATTCAAACATCAAAAATGCTTTTCTTAAAATAAAATTCTACAGTTTTTAGACAAAAGCTAACACATTTTTTCAAGAGTATTTCCTACTTATCCAAATACCTTAATTTTGAAAGCATCTCTCAGCTTCTATTTGCTTTTAGTCTTCTTTCCCCCAATATGAAAAAAGCGTCATGAGAGGAGAGGCTCTAGTGAATCATGTGCACTCACAGTGCCCAAATCAGTGTCTGGCACACAGCAAGCAGGTCACCCAGTATATTTAAATTGTGTCATTATTTATAAATGAATAACATGACTCATACTAAAAACACTTCAAAATAATTACTAAGGTTTTGTTTATATGCTCTCAAGTATTAGCAAAGACCTAAAATATGGGGCGGGGGGGGGGGGACTTGGAAAGTAAAGAAAGAATCCATGAGTCCTGATTGTATATGTCTCTTATATGCCACTTAAATCAGAGGAGATTGATACAGATATTTTTATTAGTGAGAGTGAGAAAGATGCACAGGATTCCTCAAGGTAGGTAATCAGAGAAGGCATTCCCAAACTGTCTAGTAAACAGTGTGAGGAAATGCACAAAGAGATAAGGTGCATAAAACGTTACTAGAATGTTGATGAATGGGAAAATAATAAACTGTGCTGTGACCAGGGCAGGGGTTGAGGAGAACAGAGCTTATCCTGGAGGAGGCAGTAGTTAGAAAATAAAATGGCTAAGGCCATTTTATAGAACAGCCAATCTGATCACAGTGTAAGGAATATGGACCATTGTGGGTGAGGGGCAATGAACAGGTGGAAATTGCAGCAGAAATTGACATGTGTGTAATAACTGATCATTGTACTGTAAAGAGGAGAATTAATATCTTTTAGTAAGGCTCTACATAAAGGGATTTAAAATTAAAATATAAACATTAGAGCATTGACACCGAAGAATTGCTGCAATCTGAGGCAAGCTTAACCCAGAAAAAAATATATATATATATATATATTGGTTTTCTAGTGATGTCTTAACAATTCATAATCATTTGCCTTGGAGAAAATTTTTTAGAGACAGGAAAGGTACAATATTTTATTTATAATATAGGAAATGTTTGGATGACACCATACAAAATAATAAGATAAAGATAGAAAATATAAAAAATACTAATATAAAATAAAGACATTATGGAGAAAATATGTATGTTTGTGAGCTAACATAAGGAAGAGGAAGAAAATTAGGAAAATGTTCTCCATCCTTAGATGTGTCATGTATGTTTCATGCCCCTGCTTCAAGAACTGCCCTTCTGTTGGATGTTCTAAGCTGAGCAGTTCCTCCCATACCCCTATGGACAAACAGGCAATTCTTTGGCCATCTTTGATATCTTGATGATATTAAAACAACTTGAAATTTAAAATATCAGAGTCAATCCGTCTGCCTTAAGTTATAGTAGTAATGCTATTATAGTAAGGGTAGAAACAGCTCCAAATTAAGGGAGAATAAATTTTAGTTGTGAAACTGAAGAAGAATTAAGATGAGACACTAAGTAACAAGAAAACCAGATGCAAACAAGGCCAATATGGTCATCTTCCATCAAGCTCAATTGGGGGAAGCCTAGGTCAAGCAAGGACATTGGCGAGAGAAGACAGCAGGTGATGGCGTCAGATGGCCTGGTCCTTCTAGAAGCTATGCACATCCATTTGAGGAGGAAGTTGAGTTGCAAGAATTGGCTTCCATTCAGCAGAAAGAAGTTGTAGGAGCCAGGAGGCAGAAAGATGTCTACCATCTGGAGAAATTACAGGAAGGAGAATTGGAAGTCATACAGATCAGGGGTGGGAAATGAGGGAAAAAAAGAGAGGCTATCTGGCAAGGAGTCTTTGGGTGGGGTTAGATCCCCCCTGTTAATGCTATCATACAACATGCACAGTCTCCACAGCAAGGTATTTCAGGAAGGGAGAGAAAGTCACTTCAATTCCAAGTCTTAGGAAAGCTATGGTTTTCAAATGACATTTAGGAGAGCTGTCCTTTCATATGTAAACAGGCCTCATGTTTTAAAATTCTAAAGTCTTTAATATTCATTCTACAAAGTATAAGGGACATTTAATATTCTTTGGAAAAGAAAGTTATGGTTGATTTCTCAAGATTCAGAATTTTGTACTGGAAAAATAAAAATGTGTAGGAGGTCCCCGAAGCACCGGCTGAGCCAGGGAGGACAGCCAAGTGAGGCAGGGATTTGGGATAAGATCAGTGAAATCAGATCCTCCTTCGATCATGTAATAAGTTTGTGATTTGTGTGAAAGTCCATCTACTCTGCAAACATCAACTTCCTGTCATATTCACTGGGAATTGTACCCATGTGAAAGCTATTATGATGACTGAAATTTAAAATAATTATGTTTACAAATGGTCTAACTCATGTTTTTGGTGTAATTTTGAAAACTGAGTAATTATTATGTACTTTTTGTATTACCAACGTCTATGTTCTTAGTTGAGAAGAATTCCAGAATTAGTTGTTGACAGAGTTGTTTAGGATTGGCTTTTCTCTTACCATCTCGTAGAGATACCATTTAAAGATTCATCTGCAAAAGAGGGACAAAGTCTATGTCCATCTGGGATTTTGAGACTTTGGATAAAAGCTGTTGTAGACACTGATTTGGCAGATTGGAGTACGGGGTTCTTCTGTCAGGTTTATAATAAATTTATTGGGTAGCTGTATCTACCACATGCCTTTTCTTAATCCCTCTTTCTTCATCAGTAAAGATGGAGGAACTACATACTCTGTGGTTCAGATGAATTTTATCATACCCTCACTCTGCACCTACTGTTTCAAATGTGGCACCTGTGAGCTGGAAACGACGTAATCCCCTTTGCCTGTATTAGAATTCACTGTGAATGCCGAATGTGCAAAGTGTGTGTGAGGATATGATCCCCCACGAGCAGGCGCCGGGTTGCCCTCCTCAGGCTGCTTGCACAGAACAGCCATTTTGCTCTTCCTTTGGCTGGCTGCCTCTCCTGGTAATTTTCTGCTGCAGCTCTCTCTTTACCCCAGCCAGCAAGAGGAAAATGAATTCACCCAGCAGTCCCAGTCATCCCTTCAGATATTTCAGGGAGAGAGCACGCCAGGCATTTCGCTGTTAATTATCAGCAGCCTGGCTGCTGTGGCCCCCTGCTGTGCCAGTTTGAGAGATGAAACTCTTTACACTGCTTATTGGGCTCAGCTAAATAAATATTACCCAGCATTAGTGTTGTCAAAGATAACGGTCTGAATTCCATTCCCTGGAGGGGCTGTGTGTAGCTGAGTTTTCCATTATCGGTTTTCTTCCCTGTTCCCACCCCACACCTTCTTTTAACACACTACAACTAAATTCTTTCTCTGCCCCCTGAACATTCAGTTGACATCAGAGTGCTGAAGCCATAGTATAGTGCTTAAGGTTGGTAACATCAGTGCTACTCTATTTAAGGGTTCCAGAATCACTCACTTCCTATACCTGTGCTATCTCTTCTTTTAAGATAGGGCTACGCCTATGGTTGTTTGTTTGTTTGTTTGTTTGTTTGTTTGTTTGTTTTGGGCTGGGGCTTTGGCTCAGTAGGATTGAGCCAAAGCAGTTTGATCCTGATGGTCTGCTTTCCTTTCTGTCTCAATTATCCATATATATATATATATATATATATATATATATATATATAGAGAGAGAGAGAGAGAGAGAGAGAGAGAGAGAGAGAGAGAGATTTGTTGGCATCATATTGTAACTGCGTTACTGCTACAAATGTTCCTTGACTTTTATTATGGGTTAAATCTTCATAAAAGCATCATCAGTAGTGAAAGCTAATGGAAGTCAAAGTTACCAAATTCCTAGCTCAGCCACATAACACTCTATAGACCACTAGTTGTTCCATTCATAATCTGATGGTCAACAGGGAGATGGAGCATATTGGCCAGAATTACAAAATAGTAGCAAACTACTTGCCATTAAGCTGTAGGTGGAATTACAGCACGGTAATCTAGAGAATATTTTATTTGGGTCTATAAGGACTTTATAACAATATGTAGATGTGTTGTAAAAACAAAAAACAAAAAACAAAAAACAATACCCTGGAAATGTAAACATTTCCATCCTGGCAGAAGATTCCATAGAATTCAAGAAATAACAACTAAAAACATTCCATCCTACAGGGAGACTCACTAAGACATGCAAGTATACAACTCACAAGTTTTAGAAAGTCCCTGAAAACTACAAGATTCACAAAGTCCTTCATTCCCAAGATTATTAAAGTATAAACTGTTCTGGAGAGGAGACTCTCCAACCTGTTGAGCTACCTGCAAGTTATGCAAAAAGCTCCAAGGTTACGTTTCATCATCTAAACTGAGGTACAGGTTTCTATAATGCAGTTGCCTTTGAGTCATCTGTGTTTCTCTAGGTTACACCTCATCTATACTCCTGTAAGTAATCAAATAAACCAAATGACTTGTCAAGATAAACTTCAGTAGAATTGTTTCTTTAATTTGCCATCCATGAGTTATCTGGGAGGAGCAGATGGTTTTTCATTTTTTCCCCAGGAAAGTCACACAACAAGAGAAAAAGCTACAGATTGAAATCCCACTAAAACAGTCTCTTCTTTTGGTGCTAAGAGTTCATGGGTAGGAAGATTTTATAAGAGAGAAGTAAAAGCATGAGCAAGCCAATGTGTGAAGGATGCTCATTAGTCAATCCTCAGGCTTCCTTGGAGGAAATTAGCTGTCCGGATCCACTAAAGGAATTTCACTGAAACCAAGATTATTAATTTGGTGGTCCTGAGTGGTTAACAACATAGACAGGTTTAATCTCTTGGTTTGTTTTTATCCATGTAATGATTCCCTTCTAATCTCCCTGCCCCCACCACACCTCCACGTGTGTGGATGTGTGTGTGTACTGGTGGAGGGTCTATGTGTGTGTGAGTGCACACATGCAGAGGCCAGAGATGAATTATATCATTCCCAAGTTTATTCCCTTGAGACAAAATCTATCCCTGAAACTCTGGTTAAGCTCATGGCCAGCAAACAATCGATTGCCCTGTCTCTGTCTCCCATAGTGCTGAAGATACAGGCACAGGCAGCAATAGCCAACCTCAGGATCCTGTGGACTCAAACTCAGGTCTTCGTGCTTGCCCAGAAGTGCTCTTGACCACTAACCCCTCTCCCCAGTTCATACTTGGACATTTTAAGTGAACTATTCACTTAAATATCATCAGTAAAAGGTCCAAGTCTTACTGCATTCCTTTCTGTTTTACAGCCCCTAAGTTCTTTTCCCAGAGCAGTCATGGCCAACAGGGCAATTCCATTGTATTAGTGTTAGATAGCATAATTGTAGAAAAGCATCTAGAAATAATGGCTCTACCGCCTCATCTTAGTAATGTCAGTAGAGAAGGCACAAAAGCCTTAAATGGTGAAATCGGACAGAATTTCAATAATGTCTGATACAGTTCATTCTATCACAGAAGAGGAAATCAGCAAAGATCACTGAAGGTTTTCCTTAAGAATTCATACCTAATTCTGGACAAAGTCGGAGCCTAGCATCCACATTCCCCATTCTATAGCCACTTCATACAACTCTCACTAATACTGGTTTAATTTTTCATGCATTTTATTTTAAGCATACTTTTCATCCATACATAGTGGATATAGATGGGGGTTTTTGTTTGTTTGTTTGTTTTTTAGAACCCCTTAGGCCAGTGGTATACCACTGGCCTTGCCTGGATAGTTGAACTAGAAAAAACATCCTTCCATATAATGAATTTCATCACTTGCACATTGCAAAAATATCCACACTGTCTCATTCCTTCTTCAAATTATGTACTACAGTCCATTTGGCTTGGTGATTATCCTGGGTCACTTCTGGGCCTTAGCCTGGGTTCTGGTGTAGCCAGGAAATTGCCAAAAGCCATATGGACTCCCCGGGCTACCTCCTGAATGAGATTGGATGGTACACACTTAGAAATTGACTCTCTCCAAGAGATGGAACAGATGGCACTTCAGATATGAATATGCATGATGTAGCTCCTAAGGTTGTTAAATAAGTATGTATTTTAGGTGGATTCATGAAAATCAAGATTTTCATAAGTGAAATGAAAACTAAGCCAAGGAAAACACAAGGCTCTTCTGGAAGCTGTACATTATTCTTTGTTTGTTGACACTGGCCTCTGTGGCATGCTCCAACCTCCAGAGAAACCAGAGAAAAGTAACAGGAAGACAGAAGTGAAATCTGCAGCAAAAGATAAGCTGTGAGATCCTGGACAAACCATGAAGCAAAATTAACATGCAAAAGACCAAGAAGGGGAATGGGATTGCTTGAATTTGCCCTCTGTATACCCAATACTTGGTGGTCCTAGTGAATAATTCTTTGGCTTTTTCAGCTCTTTTCTGGCCCCTTACAAATAATTCCACCCTGATAATCCCACCACCAACTCTAAATACTTCACATTTCATTCAGCCCTGGCTATCCCCAAAACAAGGCTGACAAGTCATAAATGTAATGCAAGTCCTTCCACCAGGAGAGTTAATTAAGCAGATGGAATCGATAAATCCCCAATATAGACAGGACCTATCACAGGCCCCAAACTCTCTACTCAGTAATTCCATCTTACATGTTCAGTGACACAGTTTAAAAGAACTTTCATGCTCAAAATATTTGATTTGAATTTTATTGCAAATATTTGATTGTGAATTTTTAAACTCATCTATGGGTGAAAAAAAAAGCTTCAAAGGTTAAATGACCACTCATGGACACACAAGTCAGGTGACTTTAATTCTAGTTCTTTTGATTCCAACCTGTAATGAGTCTGACCTGGCTTTCAGCAGTGAACCACCAGCCAAATAGATCTTCATTGGGGGAAATTTTTCAGCTTGTTCTACAGCAGCCTAACCCACACATGGTGTGATTTCAGGAAGTTACTGCACCAGCTTATAGAACAAGGTAATAGCCCTCATATCCTGGAAACATTCAAAAGAAGGCAGTGGAGTCTTGTTTATTTCTCATTTGTGCCAGCTCTCAATCTCTTGCTATTATGATTTTCCGTGGTTCTTATTTGAGCAAGAATATATTACCTTTCCATTCAGACCCTTTTGGTGTTATAAGGTGTTACTTTGGGGTGATTTTGTTAAACAGCAATAGCTTACTGATACTGTCACTAATCTTCTTTCATCTTCTTGACTATAATTCAATTGCAATTAAAGTCTGCCCTTTGTTGTGACTGCAGTATTTTCATAGGCCCTGAAATGCTCTCTATGTTACAGCTCATTGAGGTGTTCAGTGTCAGAATCAGTCCCCACCACAGAACTATGAACGCCTATTATTAGGATGGCAGGGAAAACTTGGGGGGAAAGAAGTGACAACCAGGAAAGCATAACAGTGTAAGATACAGAAACAACGCTAAAGGTGTGATTAAAAATATTGAATATTCAACAAATACTTTATATGTTATTCGAATAGAGAAAACACACTGTTACTAGACATTTCTCACATAGTGGCCTGAAGCTGGATATGCTACAAATGACAAGATGCTCATCCCCTGGAGGACTGTTAATGAAGACAGACAATGCAGCCATCAGGTAGAAAACACTGAGTGGGTACAAGATATACTGATGATAAAGGGTTTAGATTCAGTACAGGGCAAGACTGTACCATATGGCTGGACCATAATTTCCAAAGCCAAAGAAAACCCAGTTCTTTTCCCTGCCAAGAAATGCGCAACAAACTTATCCAAGTAAGAACTGTGTGAGTTTCTGGGTGTTCCAGTGGTTCAAATCCCTTCATTCTTGAAGCAACAACAAAGCTGGGAGAGGAGAAGAATGCCCAGATACTACCCTCCTATATAAAGGGGTTGTTCTCTGGAAGCCTTCCTGGAGGACATGGAGAACTATCATGCCTGACCAGCACTGAGCGAAGAAACAAGACGGCGAGTGAGCAACCAGCTCCTGCTCTGCCCACCCTTCCAGCCTTTCTACTCTATTTTATCTCAGTTGGATCAAAGCCTTCTGTCCGCCTCCTCCAACCTGCCCTTGCTCCAGACCTATGGTTCAAACATCACAATGCCCCCCCCCCCCCCGTGTGGTCTCTGATCTCATTTCCTCTTTAATCTCTGGCACAGCTCATTTCCGACCTAACTCTTGTTGCCTATAGATTTTCCATTTGGTTCTGAGTTCCTTACTTAACAACCCTCGGGAGACCGTGTTTATACACAGCGCCCAGCCCACGCGCACAGCCCCAGAAAGGTGGGCTTTAGTTCTCAGTGTTTTACACACAATTCTCATTCTCATATTCTCTCTCTCTCTCTCTCTCTCTCTCTCTCTCTCTCTCTCTCTCTCTCAACATCATGCCGGTTGCTGGAGTACCCACCCAGTGCTACACTTACAAAGCACTTTATCCTGCACTAATTCATCTGACCCTCACAGTGGTGGCCTCGGGAGGCAGAAGGGGAACAGGACTCTAACTGCTCAAATGAGGGAGGGCTCAGAATAAAAAGAAGTGACCCCTGCTGGTGGATAAAGCAGCCAAGACTTAAATCCAATTTTGCTGTTTTTTTTTTTTTTCACATAGTGCTATTTTGAAAAGCAGTGGTGTTGCTGAGATTCTTTATACGGCTCTTTATAAGATTCAAGCGCAGAAAAGAAAATTGCTGGGAAAAGGAACAAGTTGGTATGGCGACAACCTGGCAGGGAGAGACATGACTGCCCGTACGGCTCTTGCTCTGATGAGTGGCACTCACACTGCCGCATGCCAGTGCAGACCTCAGGATTCTGTCGTCAGCTGGCAGCTGACCAGTTGACTACAATAACTTAGTGGGCTGAATGAGCCGCAGTAAGAAGTCCATACGCCTTATAAATGTTGGCATCCCTCCAAGCCTTGAGAAGTGGAGAAATACAAAACTATAGAGATAACACTGGCTATATTGTGAGCATACTGACATCTATTTGAACTAACAGTTTAAAAATATTTACATTCCAAAGGAGTGGGGTATTGGAGCTTACGGAGAGATCAGGGAATACTAAAATCTACATCGTATTTAGATGTCCAGCTTATTCACTGGCCATGGTCTAATCCAACTTCATTTCAAGATCCTTTCTTAGCCAACCAGTTTGAGTGTGAGGCAACAGCTATTCTGGGGAAAGGTCATTAACTTGGGAAGCTGAGTGAGCTCATGGCCTAGCCTTGAGCCTTTCTTTGCAAATGCATCAAACTCTTTCAATGTCCGAGCCATGGGCACTAGAACAATTCACAAGATAAAGCCCTAGATTCCCAAGGAACTCATTCTCTAGGAGAAATGTATTGTTTACACAACAATAATGCATAATAGAGTAAATGCAAAAAGAGGGACCTTCAACGCAGCTGTCAAGGGCAGGGTCTATTTTAGATAGGATGCCTTCTGAGGCATCTGGGGGCTCACTTTACCTGTGGAGGGGCCATCCAGCCTGCGAAGACCCAGAGGCATATACAGAGATACTCAGCGGTGAGCTTAAGAAACGGAAAGACCAGCATGACTAGACGGGAGGGAGGGCACACAGAAACCAGAGGAGGAGACATGGCAGGTGAGATCATGGAGGGTCTTCTCAGCTTAGCAACGACTTCGGCCAGCAAGAGAATGCTGCAACAATGGTCTTTCTTTGCTTCCAGCAGAATCTTGACTGGTTTATGGAGGAAAGACAGCTCTCCTTTTGGGAATCCCTGGAGCTTCTTCAATCCCCTGCCATAGTGACTCAGGAGGGGCAAGGGTCCCTCTAGCTCAGCCTTAGCAGCAGAGTCTATGGTTCCTGGAGGTAGGAGATACCCTTGCTGGGATGTGCTTTGTGGTTGCTTAGGACTGACAGGACCCTAGCTGCGGTTATCTTCCCAAAGATGGACTAGTAACAAAGCAGAATGCTTATTTTGAGGGATACTCAAGGCCTCTAGACCCTATTTCCTTTCGCTGAGTAACACAGCTATTTTTAGAGCTATAAATTAAGAGTGCATTTCTATGCTCCTGCAGAATTCAAGCTGGGAGTCTGGACAGGAACCTGTTTTTAAAGCCCGAAACTCCTAAGGAATCTTGCTTGCTTTCCCCATCCCCGGAATGAGGCCTCTGTTATGGCTTAGCTGCTTCAAAAACCCTGAGTCATTCCAATGGTCCTGTCTCTCCTTTTCCCTCCCGCAGCTCTCCCAGTGTAGAACAATCTTGGAGCAACAACCTCATCCCCCCCCCTCGCACCACCACCACCCCCCCCCCCGTAGCCGCCTCTGCGAACACAAAGTGGGGGTGGCACAGCCTGGGCAAGCCGGCGGGGAGGGCGCCTGGGACGCTGCGCAGGCTGTGGGCGGAGGAACTGTGTCCCTGGTGCCGCAGTGAGCGAGCGGGTGGCGGAGGAACGCGGGCGGGCGGCCTCCTGAGTCATTGCGGCTGCGGGGCGCTGGAGCCTAGACTCCCGCCCCCTGCAAGAAGCTGCGGGGGAGGCGAGGTGCGGCATCCCCAGGGTCAGGGGTCCCCCCCCACCCCGCCCCGGCTTTCGAAACAGCCTGTGCGCATTTCCGCAGGGGCCCTCGGGGCGCTGCACTTGCACTGCCTTGTCACTATTTATTTCTACACCCGCCCCGCGGAGATTCCCCTTAGACCAGAGACTTCTAAGCCACCCCCGGATGGATTCGGGGGCCCTCGCATTTGGCGAGGTGCCCAGAGCGTCATCAGGACTTGGGAGATCAGTAAACAACACTAAGAGGAAGGAGTGGGGAGAAGAGGGAGGAAAGGGGAGAGCAGAGGGCTGGAGAAGATCAAAAAGACAAAACCCAGCAAAACAAAACAAGCAGAAGGGAGCTCAGGGCGCTCCTAATTTGCAGTGCGGAAGCCCACCCTTCGGTTGTATAGAAACTAAAGCCCTCTGTAGCAGTGGGGGTCCTCCCAAGCCTTCTGTTACTGAAACCGGAGCTAAGGGTCTCAGAATTGGGGGCAGGGGGGCGGGACCAGATGAAAGTCTTCTGCTTATAAAATATGAGAAGGCTCAAAATGCTGACCCCCAAATACCACTTGATTGTTAAGGAAAACAGACTAGTGGCCCTTGCCGGCTTATCCACCATAACCTCCAAATTGAGAGCCAGTAAGAGTCTCAGAAGGCATTTACGTGCCCATTTTACAGGTTAGGAAACAGATTCAGGGAGGAATGCCGACAAGAATAATAGGGATGGGGTTCTCCTTTGCCTTTCCTTAGCCCTTCACTTCATTTCTCCCACATTAAAATTTTCCTAGAACCCCCCGGCCCCACTCCAGGCCCAGAGTTCAACTTGAGTCGGGAAAACAGAATTCTGAGTGCCAAGCCCCAGGCAGCCGCAGCTAAACAACCTCCCTCCCCACACACCCCGGGACTGTCACAGCTGCCTGCGCCAGCTTGACAAGTTTCTGGGGCATCTCCGCGCACCGAGAGAGGTGTGTCTCCTGCGGCAGCAGAACAGATTTTTTGCCATCTCATCCTCACTTTCGCAGTCTCCAGTTGGCTTCTTGTGATTGGCCAGAACTTTCCCTCTTAGAAATGAGGAGAATCCAATCCTCCAACCAGCTGAGAGAAAACAACACTCCACCACCTCGCCGCAGCAGACCCGGGACGCTCCACCCCCCTCCAGTGGCCAGGCTGGAGCCCCAGAAGCAGAATGATCCTCCCTTCCGGAAACTCTGACCATTTAAAGTGGGCGCGGAGGGGAGGGGGTGGAGGGGACGAGGGGGCGGGAGGTGCAGCCTCTG
The DNA here is from genome assembly GCA_964023405.1 of Apodemus agrarius. NCBI lineage: Eukaryota > Metazoa > Chordata > Mammalia > Rodentia > Muridae > Apodemus > Apodemus agrarius. The sequence goes on along the minus strand of OZ030008.1, from coordinate 43,876,852 downwards.
ACCACCGAAGCTAATCTGCTCCATTTAGTCTGTAATTGAGGGTGTCATTGTGTGTCCTTCAGCCTTCAGGAACAAAAGTTCTTCAAAATCGAACTTGAAAATTTGCCATTGGAGGCTGACAGTTTGTGCTCACCGAAGGTGGTTGCGAATACACGTTAGATTAGGGACAATTAACCATGCTGTCTTCCTACCTGAGTCCACATTCCTACAACGTCTGAACCACGCACCTGTGGCTTCCGTCAGAATGGAAACTATTCTTTCAGAGTAACCTATAATATTACCAGGGCTAAGGTAAAATTAGTTATCAATAGCTCCAATTTACAAGTAAGTCTGCTTTGGCTGTGTGTTAGAACTCCTTGGGTTAGAATAACACTGATGCACAGGTTGCCTCTGAAACTAGGAAAAATCACTGTTGTGCAAGTGTTTCCTATTAGTTCCTCCAGGAGACTGTAACACACAGTAAGTCTGAAAGCATCATCCCCGGTGGTGGGGGCCCTTGCCTGTCTCCCAGCTGCCTTCTAGTGACTAGTATATTCCTCTGGAAACTCTACTCAGCAGAGCACCCTAGAGACTGGCTCTTAATGCCTATCTTGCTAACCCCTGGAGAAAGTCCCTATATAAGTCAAGGCAATGCAAAAGAGATCACCAGTCTAGTGAATTATAGCCACGCTCAGCAGAAACAAATGACTTCCCTTTCACAGAAGCCATGGGAGCCTCTGTAGTGCAAGACATCCTATCAGCGCTAATTTGTTACTTGACTGCATGCTACCTTGTTTTACCTTGAAAAACAAGTTCTGACATAACAGAACACCAAATCCGTGGTGGTTTGGAGTTCATGGTCAAAAACGGAGAAACAAATGGTGCTTTTCTACTTCCAGTTAATGGCTGTTGAGAAGAGGGGTGAGGGAGCTGAAGCAGGTGAGTCCTGAGTTCTTTCTTGAATGAGCATCAAGAGGCATGATAGGAGGGAACTGAAGAGATGGGTGGCTCAGCAGTTAAGAGCAGGGACTGCTTCTTCCCGAGGACCCAGGTTCAATTCCCAGCACCGGTACGGCAGATCACTGTCTGTGAATACAAGTTCTGACAGTCTCATATAGACATGCATGCAGGCAAACACCAATGTATATAAAATAGGAAGGAAGGAAGGAAGGAAGGAAGGAAGGAAGGAAGGAAGAAAAAAAGAAAAGAAAACTTTAAAAAACAGCCATAATAGGTTAGTAATTAGTTAATATGGAAAATATTAACATTAAATTACATGTTAATAATAACTCAAGACAAAGACAAACAGGCTCCTGGACTGAATCCTAAAGGCTTTCTTACCAACTAACATAACAGTGGCATAGGAAGTTGGTATTGGGTGGTATGCAGAGACACTCAACCGACCGTTAAGATGATACGCTAGATGCTTTGCGCCCCCTTTCTTGATCAGAAGCAGACTTGAAAAATGTGTCCTTTGCTCAGAGTATGAGTGCTGTGAATCTTTGGCTTACTAAGTTTTAGACTGGGAAGTTGTGCCGCTGAGCAATTGCTGTTAGAACAAATCTCCCCTAAACTCTGTTGTTAGAAAGTGGTTTGTTTGGTTCCTCACTGCATAGAGCAGCAGTGTAGGTGAGTTGTTTGGTTCTTCTGATCTCTTCTGGCTAGCTTTATCAGAGATCAATCATGTCAGTAAAATATGCTAAAAAGTCATTTTGCTTCTTGGTCTTTACCCCATAAAGTCATGACCCAGTTTAATTTTGAAAAGAAAAAAAAATCAGGATAATCTAACTCAACCCTAAGACATTATCCAAAATAACTGCTCAACTTTCCTCAAAATTGTTGAGTTTACCTCCATTTCCCCAAAGAAGAGAATGTGAAAGCTGTCACAACCAGAGGAGCCTAGGCAGATATCAACCAAATGAGATAGCCTGCCCCGTTTCTGGACTTGGTGACTAATGTCTTGCCTAGGCAGACAGGGGTGACGAGGCCAAGTGTCCCTTTGCCTTTAGCAGCCTATCCTGAGCTTGTTCTCATGGAACAGTCAAAGTTCAAAGAATGAAAACAGAATTGCATGAAATTTCTTGAGGTCTAGAGTCAGAACATTCTCAGTGTCATTGCACCACATTCTGTTTGTCAAAACAAGTCACAACTCCACTTCTTGAGGGACAGCATTGCCAAGTCCCATGGCAGAGAGCCAACAAAATTCACAGATGAATTAAATCTCCCTCCCTGACTAAAAGAAAAGGAGCTTACCCATCCTCCTGTGATTATGCAGGGCTATTCTGACCAAACTGGTACTCTGTCCACACTGATATCCTGCCCTCATCCTCTCTCCTTTCAAGAGTTATTTCCTATAAGACACAAAGCATAGTGATTCTCATATCACTGTGCCATGGCTAAGCAGGACACTGTCTAAACTTAGTACTATAAAGATCAGACAGTCTTATTCTCAGTTACTCACCAAATACAGAAAACGGGACAGGTGTGGGTTCTGTCTAGAGCAAGGGGTTTAGCATTTTCATGGTGTGGACTGGACTTGAACCAATCAGAACCATTTTATTCCTCCTCTGGATTCAGTTTCCATCTCCATGTGCTATGGCACAGAAATGCTGGTTTGTATATAGAGACAGTTGTCTATATGTGCAAAGTGTGACCTTAGCTTTTGATGGGGCTCTCTGCCTTCCCTAATCCCACTCTCCTCTCCCTGCTTCTGACCAGGATCTCTTTGATTATTCAGCATGATGTCCTTTTCCTGTCTTTGTTTCATGAGGAATTATGGAATTGTCTTGGTCAAATCTAAATAACAGGTGGAGAAAATGTAAAATCAGGAGAAAAGAAGTGAGAGAAAGATAAGACAAAGACAGGAAATACTTGTATGTACAACATTTACAGGAAGAGCTGGTACACAGAAAGACTGAGCTTCAGAGCATGAGAAAACCTACATGTTATGAAGACTGGGAAAGGAAATGTTTTTCATAAAGATGATGTTGCGTTATTAGACTAATTCTTATTTTTCTTCCAGATACCCAGGTGAAATACTTATCATTTTATTGCTTTTCATTGCTTACGTTGCTAGGGTCTTTTGAGGTAACATTTTAGCAAGCCAACACCACGTGCGAACTGAGAATTTATCTGGGGCAAGTTTAGTTAAGTATCATCACGTTCCCTGAGAGGACCACCAAAATTTACGTGTCTTTCAAGATGCTTGGACTTGTAATTCTCTTATGTAGAGAAGAGGGAGGGGGAGAGGAGGGGAGTGGAGAGGAAGAGAAGGGGGCGGGGGAGAGGGAACAACAAAACCATCCTAAACCTCAACCCTAACCTCCATACTTTATATAGATATCATTAACCTTTTTTTCACTAATAACTTTTTCATGTTCTAAGTATCATTTGGGGTACTGTATTACATTTGATTGGTATGTCTTTGTAGGCACCTCGGGGATGTGACAGTTTTTCTCACTGTCCTTTTTGGGACCTCCACAATTTTGAGGAGAGCTGGTCATGTGTCATGGATAGTGTTTTAAAATTGATTTTGGTGTTTTCTGATTTTTTTTCAAATTTGGGCTAGGTTATAATTTCATAGAGAAGTACTTTCTCAACCTTCTTAACACTGCAAACTTTTAATACAGTTCCTGATGTTGTGTGAGCCCCAACCATGAAATTATTTTCATTTCTAGTTCATAACTGTAATTTTCATACTGTTTTGAATTGTAATGTAAATATCTGTATTTTCTGGTAGTCTTAGGAGATCCCTGTGAAAGGATCATTCAACCCCAAATGATCGAGACCCACACGGGTTGAGAACTGCTATTAAGAAGACTCCAAGGGGAAAAGTGACATTTTAGTTCACCCTTTCAAGGGTACTTACAAACAAGCTGACATTCCTATGATGCTAAATTAACCAGCTCATTTGCTGGGTTTCTCCAATATAAAGTTAATATTTTCTCCCTTCTCATACAATGTTCTCTGGAATGCAGTTGATTACCACAGCCCGTACTCAAAGGGAGAAGAATTTCTGTCCTTTGCACAAGAAGTAATTACGTTTACTGGAATGCTTTTGAAGAGTGAAAGTGAAAATAGTTCTTCAAAAGACTACCAAGATGAATGGCCTAAGGGGGATAGGGACATTTCATGTCCTAAACCTGGGAAATAGACATTTTGAAGGGTTGAAATGAAAATGTGGGAGGCTGGTGATGGTAAAAGTACTGAGTGAACCTTTGTTTTTAGACATGAGTCTCTGTTCTTAGTAATAAACACCAGACAGAGATGCCCACTGAGAACGCTGCAGATGTTTTCTGGACCACACACTGAGAAACGCTTGTACTGTATCTTTGAAGGACATTGCAGTCCAGATGTGCATCTGCCTTCATATCATCCAAAGTTGCACGCCTAGCTCTCCTAACCAAGTGCTGGCCCACAGAAGGACCCCAATATATTTGAGATGCATGAGTGAACCCTATTATTTCTTTGAACATTCAAAGAATAATCGGGTTAATGGTGACATCCTTGCATCCTTTGACAGACTGGACCCTTGTAAATTTTTTATTGCGTGATTGTCGCTTTATATTTGTACCGGATCCCCTTGTGAGTCTCATTCAACTTTATTGGTTTTCTTTTTACTTATGTATAAGCCCTAATTATTCTTATGAATGTTTCCATCAAAGAAAAAAGGATCATTCTCCACTCAGTGCCCGTTAGCTGATTGACAATTTTGTAGTTGCTATTTTTAGCAGGTACACTTGTGTCAATGGCAAAATGTCACTCACTACGCTCGGCAGTTTAGCCTACCGGGCGAGAGTAAAAATGGGGTCTGTTTGTCGTAAAAGAAATAAATGCTTCCACCAAAGAGATTATCTCAATATTTATGGAAGGCATAAGCATTTTCTGAAAAGAGAAACGTAGCAAACAAAGCAAGGCACACAGTGACTAAGTCCTCTTTTGGGAATTGCCAGGGTCCAGGGCATGCTCTGCTGCTCTATCCGAGGAGGGCATTTAAATTAACAGTCTGGCATGCTTCCATGGCGATTCTTGGCTGGGAGACAGACTCTGGACACAAAACAGGTGTCCATTTCCACTATTCCTGGGCACAAAATCTAATTTCTAGCACAAGCTGTGACAGGAAGAGATGCTGAAAATGAACGGAACCTCATCTTGTTCAAGAGGTTCTCTGTGTTCTGATAAGACAGGGGGGAAAATATATATATATATTAAGAAGACTTGATGATAAACTTGAGACATGCAAATATTCTCCAGGATTCAGATGTTAATATTAAATCATTTCCAAGTGACATTGGAGTGATAAACACAGCCCCACCCCTTTCTTCTGACTTATTAAAACAATATTATTTTCTGATATTTTTTAATCTGCATATGTCATTATTAGTGGAGGCAAAATCAAAACTACTCGGCATCTGCCGTCTTCTTGAGCAGAATGATTCCTCCTCTCTGCTTTCTTCTAACTAGCTTCGGGGCCTGTTTCTTCTTTGAAAAGGAGGTTTGTCCAGATTAACCCTCATTTGAAACCTTGCCTAAAAGCTGTTGGTAATCTAGGTCCATGCCTCAAAGAAGCTCCAAATGACTAATTCCTGGGCCCTGAGCTGTGTAGGGTTTGCTTTGAAGGAAGGCTGGGTGGTTGAAGAGGTGGTTAAGAGGTTAAGAACACATACTCCTTATGTAGAGGACTTGAATTCTGTTCCCATTACCCTTATCAGGTGTCCCATAGGTGCCTATAACTCTAGGTTCAGAGTTTCTGATGCCTCTGACCTCCAAGAGCACTGGACTCATATGCTCAGATACACACACACACACACACACACACACACACACTATTTTAAAAAATAAAATAAATATTTTAAAAGACTTTGGGCAAATGGTAAGCTTCGGTTTCAAACTGTTCCCCTAGCATTAGGAAAATGAGAGTTGTCCACTGAGAATTAAAAAATTCTTCATTTCAATGTCAAAAGTGTTGCATGGAGTTGGGTGTGAGCCATGGGATGAAACCCTCCTTAGGGAGGACATGAAAGCCTATGGCAAAGCCAGAAGCAATAAGATTCTCAGTGAGCCAAACGCAGCACTGTCCCATGTGGTATGAATGGCAATGCTTAGCGGAAACCAGTGACCCCCATCCTGAAAAGAACAGATTGCCACCAAAATAAAACTGCCTTGGTCCGTATCCAGGGTGGAGCTCTGGTTCAGTGTGGACGGTACATGGCACATTTGTTTTAGTCAGACTCCCTAACCTATTTATGTGTCTCCACTTGGTATTTATAGCTACTGTGCCCTTCAGTGAAAAGAACAAGCAGACGATAACTAAATAAAATTATAATCTTGGAGCTGGAAAAACGGCTCAGCTGTTAAGAGCACATGCTGCCCCTGTAAAAGGCCAGAGATAGTTCCCAGCACCATGTCAGATGGCTCACAACACAACTACAGTAGTTCCAACTCCAGGGAATTCAATGTCCTCCTCTGGCCTGCAAATCTATATAGATATGTGTGTATACAGATATGCACACACACATGCACACATACATACAAATGGGGAAAAGTACCTTATAAAAATAAGATTATAATGTGGCTAATGGTCTGTCAAATTACAACTTCCCACTTTGCTTCACAAAACGCCAGTGGCATTTTAAACTCACTTCTTTTCTATTTGTTTAAATAAAACAGCCTCCTTTGTTTTAAAAAAATGTAACATTAAAGTAATAAATACATGTTGTATAAAAAAAATCATGTTACTTGTAATAAAAGCAGCCATAAAGCAGATCAGTTTTACATATGCATATATAAAATATGTGTGTATATATAGTATCTGCAAATTATATGTGTAATATATAAGGTGTGTATGTGATTTTGTAAATCTGCTTTATTCTTTCAACAAGTTATGATTAATATTTTTCCATGGCATGACATATTAAGAATGTGAATTTAACTGCTATGTAACGTTTACCTTCAAAGGTATCTATCAACATTATTGTTTTCATGCATTTAGAGATATCCCATTTTTTATAGTAATTAAAGGTCTAATGTTCAACTATAGGATTCAAAGCACTATGAATTTTTCTTCTTGTTTATACATTAGATATGAACATATAACTGAAATTTTATTACCAAAACAGACAATAGCTCCTCTTGATGTTAAGGGAATATATTTTGAAATTTCAATCAAAATACAGAGAATGATACAATGATAAGGCTAACATCTAGTAATTGTACTTCATTTGAAAGTTTAATTAAACCAACTATTATAGAACATGTCAGAATTTCTAGTCTGTCTTTTTCTCAGACAAACATAACAGCCCAGATGTTTATATTCTCCCCACCTACATAGGAAGTATACAGAGTTGTTTCCTTATGTAACTGAATATTGTCAGACTGAATGTAATATTTTGTCATTTCCTTTTTCACTCACCACTTCTTTGTATGTTTTGATTTGTGTAGTTCTACCCATTCACACAGCATTCCATCATGTAAGTCTATTTTTCTTTCCACTTTTTTAAAATAGATATTTAGGTGATTTGCAGATTTGCTGAAGCATAATCAGCACTGCAGCTTGTGTGTGTCTTCATTTGTACTTTCTATAACCATGACAAAAGCCTGCCTCCTTTGCTTAACGTTTGTTTTACATAATGAATGCAATGCTTTTCTTATAGTTTCCCTTTGTTTTGTTTTCTGAGATAAGATTTCTATACAACAAAGAGTCCCCCAAACTCATATAAAATGTCTTAGTTTTCATGATGCATATATAGTAACTAAAGGTAACTAAAGGTAACATATATATATATATATATATATATATATATATATACACATACATACATATAAAGGTGTATATATATATTTGGGTATGGATAGTCCATACATTGATAAGCAAAGACAGAAAAATAGTTCCAAAGATATCCTTCCTTGTCTTACTCCCTGGAGTCTGTGCACACATTCCCTTGCATGGTGAACTTTTCAAGTGTGATACATCTAAGGATCTCTCAAGATGAGGATAATCTTTGATTATTAAGGTTGGCATCTTAAAAAGCATTGTCGAAAGACTATATGGGACATAAAGAGGTTATGATGCTGATTTTAAAGATAGGAAAGAAGAATCCTAGAACTAAATAATGCAATGGGGCTTCTAAAAGCTGGAAACAATAAGGAAACAGATTCTTCTATATAGCTTGCAGAAGAAAGGTAACTCTTCAGAGTCATTTTAGACTTGTGATCGCTATATCTTCCTTAGTCAGGGTTTCCATTGCTGTTAAGTGACATTATGAATATGGCAATTTTTAATTTGTGGTGACATGGTGGCAGGCATGGTGCTAGAGGAGCCAGGAGTTCTACATCTTAGTTCAAAGGCAGCAGGAGACTGTGTGCTACACTGAACTTAGCTTGAGTATAGGAGAATCACAAAACTGCCCCCACAGTGGCACACTTTTCCAACAAGACCACACCTACTCCAATAAGGCCATACCTCCTAATACTGTAACTTCCCTAGACAAAGCATTCAAGCACATGAGTCTGTGAGGACTACTCCTATTCAAACCACCGCAACATCTATAAATAACAATTCTGTGTTAAGCTGCTAAAATGTTAACAATATGCTGCAGACAGAATAGAAATTCAATACACCAGAGATGAGTTACTGTCAACTGATCTACAGTTATCTAGTGGGAATGAATGTGGTGATTCAGCTCTCTGCTTTTAAGCTTAGGCATGTTCTTTAAAAAAAAAAAAAAAGATTTATTTATTTATTTCATGTATATGAGTACACCATTGCTGTCTTCAGACACACCAGAAGAGGGCATTGGATCCCATTACAGATGGTTGTGAGCCACCATGTGGTTGATGGGAATTGAACTCAGGGCCTCTGAAAGAGCAGTTGGTGTTCTTAACTGCTGAGCCATCTCTCCAGCCCCAAGCGATTTATTTACTTTATGTATATGAGTACACTGTCACTCTCATCAGACACAGCAGAAGAGGGTATCAGATCCCGTTACAGATGGTTGTGAGCCATCATGTGGTTGCTGGGAATTGAACTCAGGATCTCGGGAAGAGTAGTCAATGGTCTTAACCACCATCTCTCCAGGCCCTGGGCATGTTCTTGTTTTGATGGTTCACATAGAAGTGAAAGCCAATGAAATCACAAGGCTTCGAGAGACCTGCACTTAGCCACCCCGCGCCCCTTTCAGCTTTGTAGCATTCACTGAAGCAAATCATGTGGCCAACTCCAGATCCAAGAAGTACACAAGTAGATTCTGGCCTTGATTTTACCTCATCAGAAAAGAAACTGTAATGTCTTCTGAAAATGGGCACAGATACAGGGATGGGCAAAAATGTCAGCATAAAGGACGCACTCTACTGTGACCCCTGTACTCAATTTTTCATTAATTAACTAGGTCTCATTTTGGTGAATGATAAATTGCTTCTGTTTCAGATGTTTAAAGATTATAGCTCTTGTCCCTCAATGGCTCTCACACATGATCTTCCCTTCCAATGTGGGAAAGGAGCACAGAGACCAGTTTGCATTCTTCCCCATGTAAATTTTGGTCCAATAACTTTAAGGTCAGATACTCCTCTCAACATCTGATAACATTCTAATCTTACTATATCTACTATTAAATATCTTATGCAATACACGGTCTGCCCTTGAAGAATTGATTGTCCTGTCTGGATCTTAGTGGTGAAATTTCTCCTTTGGAACATGGAAATGAGTCCCGTTCAACTTCAGCCTGAATACTTCTTTACAGCCCTCAAGCACTAAATCACTACCGACTTCAAACTGAGGGGTCCCTTGATGGAGTCGCAAATCAGCTTTCTTATATACCATCTCATCAGGAGATCCAGAATCCTCTATAAAGCATACATATGAATAGAACAGATTAGGATTTCTCTCTGCTATGTGTCCATATACCGTCTGTTGGAGTGTCTTTTTCTTGGCATTGGATTTTTCTTATCTTACCATTCTAGTAGGAATGATAATGTTGTAAAGAGAGATTCAGATGTTTTCCCCCTTTGGCTACCAGACATTTAAAACAATGGACCCCAAAACATTGAAGTTTCTCTTGGAATCTCATGCTGGAAGAAGGAAAGAGTTGAAACTTGATGCAGTCAGAGAAAGAACTTGTCTCCTAGAAGAGGTTTCACAAAGTTCTGACAGTTTGTTAGATCATCTTTCAGGAGAGACTGGATCCTAGATAAAGATGGAGAGATGGCAGCAGGATCACATCTTGGCCTTGGTTTTCCTCTTTTTAACCTAAACCTTGGAATCCTGAAGATAAACTTGGGGCTCACTGCATCTCTATTTATTCTTCTAACCAATATAGCAATATTGAATAAATGTTCTTTCTCTGCTTTTTATTATATCTTATCTCTTTCATTGGTATACTAAGAACAAATGGCTGAGCCTCACTTGTTAGAGAAACTAGAGCCCAAATTTGACCCTAAACCCTCTGACAACACTAATAGCATTGACATTTTTCTAGTATTTCTTGGTAAGAGTTAGGAAGTTTATTTCATCATTCCTCCAAAAGTAGATAACTTGCTTCTCTATTATATTATCTTGCTTCCTTTGGGCTGTAAGAGCATAAACCCTGGCTTACATGGACTAAGAAAGAACGAGCAATATTAAATCACAAAATACAGAGTCTGGAATTGTGCCTGGTTGATTCAAGGGCTTGGCAATGTCAAGTAGAGTGATGATGCCTTTCTGTTGTTTCACTCAGAAAACCAGACTGCTGGCTTCATTCCAGAGCTGGTCTCCCTCATGGCTCGAGGTAGGATGTAAATAACAGGGGAAGCTGCTTCCTCTGTCACAAGAGAGCAGATAAAACTCTGCCCATGACCTTGAATTCAAAGGCTTGCCCTTGTCTCACTTGAGTCAACTGAGAACAAATGCGAGCAAACAGAGGAATCATATATGTTGATTGCTACCAGTTGCCACATAGAAGGTCAGAATCATCTCACCAGCTTAAAATAAGGCTCTCTCTGTAACTAAAAGTTCAATTTCTCAGTTTCATGGACTATGTAGATAAGAAGAATGCCTGGGAGATACTCATTCTACCAATTAAGAGGGAGACAACTAAGGAAGCTTGTTCAGTAATGTTCCCTAAGCCATGTATTCCAAGGTTTGTTCTGTTCTCCAGAGAGAACCATATCTGACCCATTTACCTTCAGTGTCTCCTCCTCCTCTCTGGTATGGAACTCGCTGCTCCTTTGGCTCTTCAAATTTTACCATAAACAGATGTTAAATTATTTCTGCTCCGGTTTGTGAAACCCTAGATTCAGAATGTATACATCGCTCTTAATATATAAAGGAAAACCTTAAGTGTTTAAAGTCTCGTTTTCTTCATCAATAAAAACTAGCCTTCTAAACGTTTTGCTTACATTGACTTAACTTTTCTTTTAATTCATCAACACACAGTGTTTGTAAAGGGATTCCCCAGCATGCTTGCAAAGGCATGCATACTGGAATCCAAGTGAGTAGAGCTGCGACACAGTAAGATAAACAGGAGTACCAGGAAGTCAGAGTGCTCTGCAAAGTATAGCAAAAACAATAAAATAAAATGCTCCCTGCTAGGCTTTCCCTCCAGGTGTGAGGAATTAGGATCAAGCTTTGATAACAACAACTCTACCCATAGGGCCAATCTTGATGTCTCCCCTACTTATTCTCCAGCTCACATTATGTTGGCTTCCTCCTTAGCAATTATGATGAATTAGAGCTATGGATTTATAAGTACGTGCATTTATTTGTTTGCTACTTTCTTGACTATTTCCTGTACTATAAAATAAAATCTGCAAAATATATTATTCATTGTTTAAGCCTAACCTCTGTACAAAGAATTTGGCACAAATAGGCCTTAAATAGTTAGAGTTGGATGGATGAATAAATGAATGAATTTTCTCTTTTGAAACCCTTACATAGGTAAATGAGTTCAGATCCATTCTACTAGATGATTCTCAGAACTTGCTACTTACTCTACGAGATGATGATGATGGTAATATTCCATTACAGCCATGAGAAGCAACTTGCAGGAGGACACACAGTAAGTGTTAAATATGCATTTTTTGAATTCAGGTCAGCTGTCTCAAGCTGTCTGCTCTTGTGTTTTAACCAGTGCTTTGAAATTCTCAAAGTTATGATCCACTTCAATGAGTAGAGATTTGATAAAGCCCTCTCTAGCAAAAGAAAAGAGCGATCAACGTTAGGGTGTGAGAAGCAACAGGGAGCATGTGGGAACAATCCAGTGCTATATTCTGGAAGCACGTTCAGATATCTAACCTTCCAAACTACTTAGAGATGTGAGACTTCCCATAGTGCCAGACTTCCTTGGTCTTTGTCAGGATGCAGAAAACACCACTATTGCCTCTAGCAATGCCCAGATATTCTCCCGCATAAGAGAGTCTGACTGGAGGACACAGTACTGGAATCACAAGGTAAGAGCAAGTGTATTTAGCCTCTGCATTCCTGGAATGTTTCCAGGGCCTGAGTTATGTGGGAGCAAGGCCAGAACAGAGCTTGGCGCATCTCCTGCAGTAAAAGGAAAAATCCCAGGCCCTGTAGGACTGCTCTGCTCTGAGCCCAGGCATTGGCAGGCAGGTGCAGGAGCCTGGGTATCTGACCAGAAGCTGAGGAGGCTGACAGGAAGGCAAGCGATGCTGGCATTTTCTTCCCTTTTACAATCCAAGCCCCCTAATGCCAGAGGCCCAAGGCAGCTGTAAGTTCCCAGAGCTCCATGGTCCATCCCTGCTTGAAAACATCTCCCCAAGATGAGCAGGGGTCAATGTGATCTCAAAACAACCATTTTGAGTCTTTGTTCTCACTCATTCCTAACTAAACTTAACAGGACCAGCTGGGCCCTGCCTTTGTTTCCTAGGGCTTCAGGAGCAAGGCACTACAAACTAGGTGACTTTAAGCTATGCAAATCTATTGTTTCAGTTCTTGGGGGTAGAAACTTGAGATGAAGAGATCAGAAGAAGTCCTTCTGTCTCTGTATAGTATGTTTTCCTTGTCAGTAACTAGCTCCTAGTGGAGGCTGTTGATCCTTTGCATTCATGGGACTATGCCTACTTCATACTAAGCTCTGCCTCAATCACCACGAAACCTCTTCCTCTTGGCCAATATTAGCATAAGGGATTTTCTGTTTTTATACATACCATGACAGATTAGGTCTGAATACTAATGACTTCATCTTGACTTGACTATATTGCAAGAACACTATTTCCAAAGGAAGACCTAAGTACCAGATGTTAAAGCTTCCACGCATCTTTGGGGGAGCATAATTCAACACATAACAAGACACTATTCATATATCTGTTGTTTGAAGGAAGAGTGTAAAGCTCACAGAAGCCGAAGGGGTCCTGAAACACCTGTATTTTGGAATGGTTGCCATGTTGGCTCCTATTACTCAGTGACTACCCATTTAGACGTGCCTTCCACTTCCTTCCAATCTTTTCTCTGCATGTGTGTGCTTCATGTGTGCCCATTGCACATCATGAACCAGAACTTGGATAATGATATCAACAGTCTTAGCTATCGTTTGTTGACAGTTCAGAAGGCCAGCTTTGTAATCTTGCTCAGCCCTGTGCCATTCTTCCTTAACCAGAAGAATATCCCACTGCTAATGAGCTCCATCTGCTTCTGTTTTGGAAAGATAAAATTGGAAAGTCTAATGGGGAAATGCTGAAGAAAAAAGACAGGCAAGATTAAAACAAGAAGAACTAAAAAATCAAGAAGCACCAGTGGTCAGGGAGTCAATAGATGGAAAAAGAATTGGGATTTGTTGTAAAGACCATCTGGTCTAATGCATAATCCAAGAACATAATGGAAGTATTTTACATCCTGTATCTGGGTGATGAGCCTAGACACTAGATTCATTTAGATAAATTATGATTCTCTTTTATCCTATAAAATATTTAGTGAAATAGAGCAATTCTAAAATTAACTTCTTTCTTTTAACTTTTGATACTAGGACACACAGATTTAAAATAGATAAATAACTTGCATTACATTTCTGTTGAACATTATCAAAGGACAGCAAAAAATCCATTCAATTGAGTTTTCTCCTCAGACTGACTGATTATTTTGGCCTTTTACAGACATTTCATTAACTAATGGCATATTCTAAGCTTGAGATAAGAGAGAAGTTGAATCAAAGACGAGCACATGAGCAATAGTGTAAAAGAGGCAGAAGAACTACAAATAGTTCTTCTGATAAAAAGAATGCAGTAATAAATAACAGAATAATTGTCCAGGGACAAGGTTGGCTTCCTCAGGCAGGAAGGCAGGCAGAGAAACCTCTAAGATAATGAAACACTGAAGTTAAAAGACTATGAGGGTAAAGGTGAACTATATTGCAAATGTATAGATGAGAGGAAGATTGTTAAATTAAATTGCTATAGTTAAAGACACATGTCTAAGTGCTGAGTCATGCTAGGATTATGATGTGTCTGTCCCCAGAGCCTTTGCTCCTGACCTTTTGTAAAGAGATGCTCCTTTTTCTTCATATATTGTTGTCACTTGCTACCTTCCTTCTGATTGATATAAGGATGCATCGCCATGCATTTCTGATGAGGCATTTTCTAGTTATATTGTTAAGGGCAAAGAGTCCAGGAAAAATAGCCACAGATGTCACATGTGGCATGTTGGGCAGTGGGTGGGAAGCATCCTTTTCCAGTCTTCTTACCATCTTGACTGCCTATAACAACAACAATCACAACAACATCAACATCAACAACAAAATTATGGCAGCTACAGAGATGGCTCAATAGAGACCTCACTGCTCTTGAAGAAGACCCCAGTTTATTTCCCCAAATCACTGTTGGATGGCTCCCAACTGCTTGTAACTCCAGCTCCAGAAAGATCTGACAGCTCCTGCTACTGTGGGCATCTGCACTCATATGCACATATTCACACAGAGACACATAATTAAAAATAAAACTTATTCAAAATAAAAAAGAACCAATTGGAAAAGATTATAGAGAAGTATCAGTGTAATAAAAACAAACAAACAAACAAACAACAAAGCAGTGGGAATACTTCCTAAGAAAAGAGTTTGGTGAATACCTCTATCTACAATGACGATTTAGTGGGGGCAGGTTAGCAAATGTGAGGTACAGCAATAGCCTCATTGCAAAAGAATGATAATTGTGAGAGAGAAAGAGTGAAAGACTTGGGGCAAGCACCATAGTCCCTTGGAGGGTTATTAGAAGGAGGGTGGGGTTGGGTATCCTTGGATATCTATAGCCTGAAAAGGAGTTGAGATATAGATTTGGAGAAAATGCAACATAGCATTCTCAATCATTTATACTTTTCAAAACTCAAGTTTTTGTTTGATAAGAAACAAAACAAAGATGGAAGTGTGTAGTTTCAACTTGTTCGAATTTAGGCTGGTAGAACCATTTGTCCACCTGACAGCCAACCCTAATAGAAATCAGCTTATCTTATGGTCACCCTAAACAGCAAAACAAAACAAACCACGGTCGTAGGGGGAAATTGTAGTACCTAACTACTAAAGCCCCATACATTTGCCCATACATTTGGTCTTTAAATATAATTACCTTAGTAATGTGGTCAGTCTCTTTGCCTCTCTTCATCTTTAACTCACTCACCAAGCCCAAGCTGCTATCATATTGTACTAGTGGGTTCTGGCTTCTGTGTTTGGCCCCTTTGTCGGAAGGCCTTTCTTAGACATCAGTTCCAAATACCCTAGATTCCCAGGAAGGACGTGAATTCCCACACAGTCTGTAGGAATGGAGTAATGGAGTGTCCGTGCATTGACAGCCATTTTCTTTATCCTGCCACAAACCTACATGAGTTACTCTTGCCCATTGTAAATCTCTTCCTTCAGATTCCCATTGCTTCTCAGCACTAGTCTTGACCAATATGAAAACATAACTCTAACTCAACTTTCTCCTCCACAGAATCAATGTTTACATGTGGTCATTAGTCGGACTAGGTCCCGTCTTTGGATTTACAGTTCAGTTCTAGTTCTCTCCCACTCTCAACTGCTTTTTAGGCAAGTGCCCTTCAGCAAGTTTTCTCTGGGACTCAGTTTCATCAATCAAATTATACACACACACACACACACACACACACACACACACGTATGTATGTATGTATATGAATATATAAAATCATCACCAAGTACCTTATAATCCAGCTTCTCTTTTAAAAATCAGCCACTGAGCATGTGCACAGAAGACAAATATACAATCAATAAGTGATCATTTTAATTGCATTGGTTATTTGGGAGCTGCTTCCATCTCAGCCTTTTATAGCACATAGCCCAGGTCTCCTAAGGATTTGAGATATCTTGTCATCCTTCCTCCCAAACCGCCCTATGTTAGACCAACCGACTTTAGGTGCTGGGATTATTTCAGAGCCATTTCTTTCCTGCTTTTCTTTCTTTTTTTGACCCAGCCAATTTGTCCTCATTCCAGTTTTCTCAACAAGCCTGGGTGAGATCTGGCCCTTCTTTTATTTCTGCAAGGTCTTCTTTTCTTTCTAATGGTTCCAATTCGTTTCTTTAGTTGTCCTATTCCAAAGAGGACGCTATAATTTTTATTAGCGTAAACGTCTGACCAAAAGCAGTTTGTCATATTTGACTTTTCTTCCCTTTGCGTTGAAATTACAATTCATGCTGTGGTAGAAAATAACATCCATTTTGCACGTTGATAATTGATTTAAGTTGGAGCAGAGGACAAAGGTGATGCATTCTTCAGAACCATTCAGAGCTTTCAATATTCCTCATAATTAATTTAGGTTAGAAAGGAGAAATTCATTTCATTTATTCCCAATTTTCTTTTTCTAAATTTCGAACATATATATGAACATATCATAATATGTAGATGAATATAATAAAATTAACACTGAAAGTCATAGTATTATTATTATTTTTTTTTTTTGTTTTTTTCCGAGACAGGTTTCTCTGTGTAGTTCTGGCTGTCCTGGAACTCACTCTGTAGACCAGGCTGGCTTCTAACTCAGAAATCCGCCTGCCTCTGCCTCCCAAGTGCTGGGATTACAGGCGTGCGCCACTACCGCCCAGCTCATAGTATTATTTTTAATAATATCAGTTATCAGTAGCCTAACGAATTAAAATATGTTTTCCTTATTTTTATTTCAACAAAGCAGATACACTGGAAAGCCAAAAGATAATATGATTTGGTAAATTTCCACAAACTATAACTGTCCGTGTGACTAACTAAAGGGTTGATATGTTTCTTCTTTAAGATTAATTTTTGTGATTTTTAATATGTACATGCATGTATCTATGTGTATTGCACCGTGTCTGGGTGCAAACAGAGATAAGGAAAGGGTGTCATATTTCCTGGAGTGGAGTTGTAGGCAATTGCAAACCACCTTGGTGCTGAGACCCAAGCTCCAGTCATATGGAAGAGCACAAAGTGCTCTTAACCACTGTCCCATCTCTCCAGCCCCTGAGATTTTGTCTTATTGTTGTCTTCAAAACAGACTCTGGAGAAATACCTGCGTATATTTATTTGTTGTTATTAACTTTATGTAAGCATGAGATTCTCTGCAACTAAATTACATATTCTATACGGTCTGACCATAGAAGGCTAATTAACATATTTTCCCACTACAGTCCTAAGTATTCTGAATTATATTCAAGTTGAATTGATTCAATATTAATGTACCCCAATCTTTGCTCTATATGCTTTAAAATAAGCTTTTGACATCACTTGCTTTTCCCTCTAAGTGTTCTTACTGGTATCATTAGCAAATGTTCATCTCTCAAAGCTCTTTTCTTTTATTTATTTATTTTATTTTTTTATTTTTTTGGTTTTTCAAGACAGGGTTTCTCTGTGTAGCTCTGGCTGTCCGGGAACTCACTCTGTAGACCAGGCTGGCCTTGAACTCAAAAATCTGCTTGCCTCTGCCTCCCAAGTGCTGGATTAAAGGCGTGTGCCACCACCGCCGGGCGCTCTTTTCTTCTTAATCTACTCCCCCACCCAGTTATTCCAATGGCTTTAAACAACACCTGCAAACTAAAGACTTGTTCGTCCGGACCTCTGTCCTCTTTCTGTCTAGTTTGTACAATCACTGAGCTGAGCCCTCACAGCACCAAGATAAGATGAGCAAGTCAGGAACTTCCAGGCAACAGTTGTGCTAGACTCAGAAAGATAAAAAGAACCCACATTGCTTCTTACATACAGAATCTAGATTAAAGGGGAACAGATGGATTATTTGGGGAAAGAGAGGGAGCAGTGGAAGAAGGATTACAGCAAGAAATGAGTGACTGTGACAAATTACCTTATATACAGGTATGAAAATGTCATCATTCTACACAACCAACATACACTGATTTTAAAAAATCAAGGAAATGGAATGAGGGCTGACTGACTAGAGTACATTCGATGTGGACCACCTACTCACTCACTGGGTGACAAGAAAAGAAAGAGGCATCTAGCCACAGCTCTGGAATTTGTTGCTAACTTTCTGAGTTATGTAATAACATTGTATCATTTGATTACAAAGACAGACAGCCTCCTCGGAGGAAGGTGAACTGGCTGGGTTCCTCACAGTCCTCGTATTGCCCTTAGGACTAGGAAAGGCAAAACTATCTGGCCTAAGTGATGTCACCTCGACCCAGTTTTTAGAATCTCTGTCTCTGT
Organism: Apodemus agrarius; assembly: GCA_964023405.1. Classification (NCBI taxonomy): domain Eukaryota; kingdom Metazoa; phylum Chordata; class Mammalia; order Rodentia; family Muridae; genus Apodemus; species Apodemus agrarius. The sequence goes on along the minus strand of OZ030008.1, from coordinate 43,858,249 downwards.
CTCTGTCTCTCTCTGTCTCCCTCCCTCACCCCCTCTCTGCCCCCTCTCTCTCCCCCTTCTCCCTTTCTCTCTCTCTCTCTCTCTCTCTCTCTCTCTCTCTCTCTCTCTCTCTCTGTAAATTCCTCTGGCTCTCTTCCAAGAATATTGGAGGGCTTTGTTTCCTGGCCTCCTAAAGCAAGAGGCCACGCTGATAATTCACATCACAATAGGAACTTTTTTTTTCTTTACCTCTTTCCCAACACTGGCAATCATGGAATCCCAAATTAGACTCTCCTAAAGCTTAAGTCACTAAAGAGTTTGCTGAAGAAAGGCTCTATTGATCTACATTTGGTACAAAGAAGGATAAACTGTCCTTATGTTAAGGTATCATGAACTTGAATGTGAGGAGTTGAGGCCGCCCTGAGTAGATGTGTGAGAAATGGATGAAGTCCTGAGTGGGTGTATCTTGTTGACATGCATATGGCCATGTCAAAGACAACAGTGCCTCAGGCCCATGGGAACTGGCAATGCCTTCTTCCAGGTGCTGCTCAGGGGCGGTGGTAAATTATTCCTCTAGTCCGAGTGTTTCCTAATGATCAAACAGTGTGTGCAACTGTGGCTTCCTTCTCCAGGATGACTTCAGCTTGAGACAACTCCCCTACAGAAACCTCTTACTGAGACTAGCTAACTCCTCCTGCTGTACAAAACAAATACTGAGTTTCCCAATTGTGGCATAGTAGATGCTGCTTCAGTAGAGTGAGCACAGCCCACCCCATCCCTAGCTGTTTTGTATGTGTGTCTGTGTATCTGTTCTCCCTTCATTCCCTTTTTACCCCAGTTAGATGTCTAGGACAACACCATGCCAGATGTGGTACATGAAGAACTTTGTTAGTATCGTCTAACCTAGTCATTTCTAATGCATCTAATCAATGCACCATCCAAATCCAGGTCATCTGACACCAGGTTGAAACAATGGACTCTACAACTGTCACATATATATATATATATATATATATATATATATATGACAGTCATATATAATATGCCTGTGCCTGTGTGCTCAGGTCAAGCACCACAAGTCGGCAATCAGGCTCAATGAAGGAAACCCTAAGCAAGACTTCCTACAGATAAAACAAAACAAAACCCCAGAAAACTGTGACTCACATTCTAGCACAAACAGCATGAAGACCATATCTAGAACCTGCCTTAAGCTTTAGGCATTCTCCACCTTCACTGAACAATAGATAAATAAATACATGCATATATACATATATAAAATTCTAGTCTATACCTAAGATGTCCTTTCTACAAGAATGTTAACATTATTGTCCCTCTTTCTAGACATACTACTAAAAGAATTTTTTTCAAAAATAAATAAACTTCTGAGATTAACCTCAGGTGGCTGGGTCACTGGTGCTTCACTGAATTCTAACCACAGGGATCTCAAGGCAGCCTTTGCTGAGGAGAGACAGAAAAAGGAAAGAAAGAAACCAAACAGTGCGGGAGGGAGGAAAGTGAGAGAGAAGAGGAAAGATACACAGCACAGAGGCAGAGATGTGAAGATGGACTGGTTCTAGAAAGAAAAGAAACCCACAAGTTTAAGTCAAAAAGGATAATCAAAAATCTATTGAAAAGTTGAGCTGCTTCCAGAGAAAGGAGGGGGACATCAGTCCACGCACAAAACCTTCAATCCAAAACTGGTCTTGCCTACAAGATTACAAGATGTGCAGGGACAACGACTGAGTAGAGACTGAGAGAATAGCCAACCAATGGGTGCCCCAAACCAACACTTGTATGTGAGACAGCTAACTCATGATGATCCTCTGCTATTACAGACAGGATCATAGTGTGATTATCTCCTGAGAGATTCCATTCAACATCAGATGAAGACAGATGCAGAGACCCACAGCCAAACATCAGGCAGAGCTCAGGGAATCTAGTGGAAGAGTGGGGGATAGGATTGAGCAAGCTAGAGGTGTCAAGAACACCACAAGAAGACACACAGAGTCAACTAACCTGCACCCACTGGAACTCTCAGAGACCGAATCACCAACCACGGAGCCTGCTGGAGCTTGACCTAGGCTCTCTACACATTTGTAGCAAATGTGCAGCCTTGGTCTTCATGTGAGACCCCTAACAAGTAGAGCAGGGACTGTCTCCATCTCTGTTCGCTGCCATTGGATCCCCTTCCCCCTACCTGGACCGCATGGTTGGGCCTCAGTGGGAAATATGTGCCTAATCCTGCTGGGACTAGTTGTCCTACCTCTTTTCTAAGAAGAAAGGGAGCAGGCAATGGGGGGAGAAATTTGTGAGAGTGGGACTAGGAGGAGAGCGATGGCTATGATGGGGATGTAAAGTGAATAAGTTATTGGGAAAAAAGAAAGTTGGATGGAAATACTTGTTTATCTGTACTGAAAAATTTTAAACAAAATGCTTTTTACAAAGTTGTAATGTGATTACATTTAACTTGGTGGTTACTAATGGGAAGAGTGAGGAAATTAGAAAGACATATATTTGTGCCTTTATGATATTTTTTAACCTTAGTTTTAGATGATTTGACAAAGCCACTTCCTTTGTCTGAGTCATAATTTCCTCATCTGTAATGAGAGAATGGTAGAGCTGACTGGATAAACTGATAGAGGAAATAGGATAGCAAGAATGCTAGAAGACAAGAAAAGCACCTAGGAAAGGGCTTGTCATAAGCAGAAAACCCTAAATGTTTCCTCTCTACTCCATGATACCCATGTTTCTCTCCCTAAGGCATCTTAAGATGAGTTGTATGCTGGCAAGCCTGAACTCTAATTCTGCCAGGTCTTGAGGCTCTGAGCCAAGCTCTCCCCTCCCCTATCTTAGTTAACATCCATAGAACCTCCCTGTGACTATGCAAGGGGAACTGAGGCTTAAAATGGTTTTTAACTCATCCCCCACCCCTCCCAAAATCTTCTACTTCTATACTACCTTGATAATGCAAGGCTGTCGATCAACTTGGAATTCAATGGATTACAGTCTTCACTTGTTCTGACTCAGCAACTTATGTGTGGGACAAGTGGATTGTTCATCTGAAGTGACTTGGCTTCAGCAGAGCCCACTCAAGCAACCAGAGTAAGCCATGCTCTGACAAAGCTGTTTTATCTATGACCAAAGAGCAATGAGTGAACAGCAGGAAGTGGAGTCATCTCTGCCTGCTTTATTAAATAGAATGCTGTTTGTGAGCCAGATATCTGACCTTCCAGATCCTGATGCCAGGAAATTTCTTCAGTCCAATGCCTTAAACGCCTGCAGTCCTAAAGCAGAAAGATGATTTTAGTAGAGATAATGCTTCCTACTGCCATACTACCAGGGAAAGATGACTGATAGCCAGCCAGCCAGGGCCTATCAAAGACATAGAGATGCTTCTAACCCTGTGCTAGTTAAAAGAAAAGGCAATGAAGATGCAGAATTCATCAGCGCAGAGGACAATTTCACTGGATACTTCAGCCCAGCCCCAAATGTGGGGGAACATGGCCGTTGGCAGCAGCAACAGCATCACCTGGAGATCATTTTGAGTTGTGAACTCTTGGATTCTACCCCAAATCCTACAATTCAGAATTTGCAAGGCATTCCTTCAGCAGAAATTGCAAGCAAGCTAGACCGCTGGGAAAGCATCTTTAGCCAGATTTACTACACTGAATGAGTCAACATGACAAGAGATAGTTTATCTAAGGGAGGTAATCCAGACTTTCTAATTATATACATTGATGTCTCCGTATTATTCCTAAGATATTACGCTCTTAATTTCTACAACTTCCTAGCAAAATAGCCCCTGTCCCCACAGCATGTTAGAAGCTTGCTAGCATCACATAGTCCTTGACTCAGCTGCCAGCCCCTCTTCTCCTCATTGTCACCTAAGATACGGTCATTCTCCAACTTCTAAATTATCATTATACTTACCGGCATGGTCACAAATCATATAGCCACAAAATCCAGGAGATAATACCTTTTGAGCCACTGTCCAGGGGTTGGGACAAACATAACCTGTTATTTATATACTGTGGATCTAGACTGCTGGGTTCTATCTAGAAGCTTGCTGTTCAGTTTGGGTCTAACTATGAGCTTATCCCAAATCCATGATCTCCTGCCCCACTATACACAGCCCTGATGATAACTCATCCACGCACATTTGAAATGACTCTAAAATATGTACTATGTGCAGGAAACGCTGTTGCCCAGAGTTACATGGCTAAGCAGCAGGCTTGCTTTGGTTCCCTTGCTAGCACAATGAGCAAACTAGACTATTCCAGCGTTACGTTGTTGTTTTGTGTATGTATATGTGGTTTTATTTGTTTGTTTGTTTGGTTGGTTGGTTTGCTTTGGTTTGGTTTTGAAGCAAGGCTTTCTAGGACAACCATATTTTCAGGTCCCTGGCTCAAACAGACTGTGACCCAAGCATGTGGAGATTAAGAGGAGAAAATAAAAAGGTGATTTTTATCAGAAATACATTGGTTGGACCCTGTGGATGGGAAGGAAGATAGTCTAACTTAAGACAGTGCTTTGTCTCACAAATAAAAATAAGGGCCTAGGTGTCTGTAGCAAAGAGCTGGACTGCAGAGACAGGCAGTTAGCTCTGGGTAGACAGAGAAACTGTGTTGGAAATGTATGGTAGAAAAGTGACTGAGAAGGACACGCAGCATCGATCTCCAGCCTTTGCAAGTCTGAGAAATGTCCCCTCTCTTATCATGTAAGGACTTAGCAAGTGAGAAATCAACTTATTCCATTGTTTTACAGTACTCTGACAACACAGCAAGAAGTCACTAGATCTTGAAAATAACTGATTTTCTATTTTTAGTTAAAACAAAAACAACAAAAAAATAGGAGGCTAGATCATCAGAGCTGTAGAGGGAAACAAGGGTTGTGTGGATGGAAAATCCCAGAAGGAAGGACGAGAGGTGTTTCTCATCCATTTATTTATTTGCAGTTTACAAAGCATATCAAAATCTTAGATATACCTGGGAATGAGGTTTTAATAATCATCATTCAAGGTCCACAATAAAATTGTGATTTCTAAAAATAGTCCACAAACCACAATGCACTATTAAATTGTGGCAAAGTAGTTTCTAATGCCTAGTGTACAAGTCAGTGGCACTAAATCCATCCACATTCTCATGTGCCAATCAGCAGTGTTCCTCTCCAGAAACACTGTCCTCTTACAGAGCAAACATCCCATGCCCATGAAAACATAACTCCCTGATTCCCCTTCTCTGTCCAGACACCATTCCATGTTCTGTCCTCTGGATTTTGTGAGTAGGTGGGTCACACAGTATTTGTTCTCTTGTCACTGCCTTGATGCACCTAGCCATAGGTCCTCAAGTTTTCTCCTTGTTGTCCACATAACATTCTTCTTTTTAGGACTGAAAAAACACACATTGTATTTATAGACTACATTTGTCTATCAATGGAGACTGGGTTGCTACTGTCTACTGTGAATGCTACTATGTAGACAGACACACAATAATTTCTTTATGAGTTCAAATTTGGTATATATACATATATGTATATATATACATATACATATATGTATATATATATACACTCAAAAATGGAATTGCGTGGCCTGATTTTTAATTTTTTAATCCCTTTTTAGAAATCACTGTTGTTTCTGTGTGACTATACCATTTTCTACTTTCTCTGTCAGCATAGGGCTCTAGAACCAGCCAATCCCTGCCAGCATGTGTTATTTTCTCTTTTGCTGTGTTTTGTTTCCATTATCCATTCAAATGGAATTCAGTTGTTAACCCACAGTTTAGTATGAAGTACTCTTAATCCCTAGTGCCTAATAAGAAGCTAGAAAAGGGGGACGGGGGGAAGAGGACATATGGGACATATGGTGAGGGGGGAACTGGGAAAGGGGAAAGCCTTCGGAATGTAAACAAAGAATATAGAAAATTAAAAAAAAGAAGCTAGAAAAATGACTCTGGAACTCATCAGGGTAAATGTGTCTGAGAATATTAAATAAATGTGTATATATAAAATGATGGTTAAACTCAAGGGCATGAGTTAGACTTTTGAAAACATCTTTCAATAAGAAAATGGGATACTGGGTTTCTTAACGTACCATGATCAGTCCAGAACTTTGGAAGGGTCATCAATATTCTGTATTATTGGATATAAAATGTATAATAGGAAGCCTTCTGTACTCATTCCTGCTCTACTGCTAACCAGCTGTGTCAATAGGACAAAACAGCAACCAACAGATTGGGAGAAGATCTTTACCAATCCTACATCTGATAGAGGACTAATATCCAATATATACAAAGAACTCAAGAAGTTAGACTCCAACGACCCAAATAACCCTATTAAAAATGGGGTACAGAGCTAAACAAATAATTCTCAATTGAGGAATACCAAATGGCTGAAAAGCACCTAAAGAAATGTTCAACATCCTTAGTCATCAGGGAAGTGCAAATCAAAACAACCCTGAGATTCCACCTCACACTAGTCAGAATGGTTAAGATCAGAAAGCAGATGCTGGTAAGGATGTGGAGAAAGAGGAATACTCTTTCATTGCTGGTGGGATTGTAGGTTAGTAAAACCATTCTGGAAATTGGTTTGGTGGTACATCAGAAAATTGGACTTAGTATACCACTCTTGGGCATATACCCAGAAGATGCTCCAACATGTAATAAGAATACATGCTTCACTAGGTTCATAGCAGCCTTATTTATAATAGCCAGAAGCTGGAAAGAACCCAGATGTCCTTCAACAGAGGAATGGATACAGAAAATGTGGTACATTTACACAATGGAATACTACACAGCTATTAAAAACAATGAATTCATGAAATTCTTAGGCAAATGGATGGAACTAGAAAATATCATCCTGCGTGAGGTAACCCAATCACAAAAGAATGCACATGGTCTGCACTCACTGATAAGTGGATATTAGCCCAGAAGCTCAGAATATCCAAGATATAATTCGCAGACCAAAGGAAACTCAAGAAAAAATAAGACCGAAGTATGGATACTTTAGTCCTTCTTAGAAGGGGGAACAAAATTTCCATGGGAGGTGATACAGAGACAAAGTGTGGAGTAGAGACTGAAGGAAAGACCATCCAGAGACTGCCCCATCTGGGGTTCCATCCCACATACAGTCACCCAGACACTATTATGGATGCCAACAAGTGCTTGCTAACAGGAGCCTGATATAGCTGTCTCCTGAGAGTCTCTGCCAGTACCTGACAGAGGTGGGTGCTCCCAATGGAGGAGCTAGAGAAAGGACCCAAGGAACTGAAGGAGTTTGCAGCCCCATAGGAGGAACAACAATATGAACCAACCAGTACCCATAGAGTTTCCAGGGACTAAACTACCAACCAAAGAGTACATATGGAGGGACCCATGACTCCAGCTGAATATGTAACAGAGGATGGCCTTATTGGACACCAAAGGTAGGAGAGGCCCTTGATCCTGAGAAGGCTTGATGCCCCAGTATAGGGGAATACCAGGACAGAGAAGTGGGAATGGGTGGGTTGGTAAGCAAGGGGGGGGAATAGGATAGGGTATTTTCAGAGGGAAAACCAGGAAAGGGGATAACATTTGAAATGTAAATAAATAAAATATCCAATAAAAAAGATCTCTATGTAGTAAAGTACTTATTACTAGTATATCTGCCTCAAGGAATTTTTATCAGAATAAAATGAAGACTATGTCAAGGAATGCTTTGCAGCTTGGACTGAACTGTACAAATGAAAGCTTTCAAGGTTTGTGGTTTTTTGTTTGGTTTGGTTTCATTTCGTTTGGTGTGCTTTGGGGGTGGGGGTTTGCTTATTTATGTACTTTACTCTGTGGCTGTCTACAAAGCTTCTGTGGGGGAAACTTAAAATGGTTTCCATGGGCATATGGCGCTCCCAGGGGCTCGTGTGGGACTCAGGGAAGTGTCCAGATTAGACTGCAGGGGACCACTATTTTGCCATTTCAATCCATCTGCTATGGAAGTGGAGAGGCCAACAAAGAAGAACAAAAAGAGAGGCACCCAATAAAGAGACCTCTGAGAACTGCTGGGAGAAGGGCAGGGTTAGAAAGCCAGTAAGGCAGAAAATATACTGGAAATGGACAAGAGGTTGTTGATGCAAGCTACTGTAAGGGAGAGTGAGGATTGCTTAGCTAGAACCTGTTGTAACACAAATCTTAGCTACAGTATCAGTGGAATGAATGGTACCACAAAAGCTGATTCCCTTCCCAGATACCACTTGAATCATTCACTTCATCCTGTACCAATCTGATCTCGACCCTGACTCCTAGCACTCAACATCGGCATTGATTTAAAAATTAATTGGTCCCTTTCAAAACCACTGGTTCCTATTGTTCTGCTGTGGCTTCTAGGTGAGCTTATTAAGTATACTTTGAGTATTGTTTCATTCTTGTTCAGATAATTTACAGGGAATCAGTCTTGGAATCACCTCCTTGGTTATACTTTATGTCAGTAGTCGCAGGGATGAAGGCACGGCTCCTCTTGTTGCAATCAGCATCTGTGGACTTTCCTTTAGTCTTTCAGAGACCACTACTCAGGTATACCAAGATCCTTGGCTTCCACACAGAGAACTTCAGGATTAACCAGTATGGAACAGAGTTGGGCTTTATTAAAATAGGAAAATGCCCAGGAAAAGAACAAAAGAGCAGAAAACATGGGTTTGAGGCTTTCAAAGAAGAGTCATAATTAACTAACAGGCTACATATTAAATGTTGACTTTATTCCATCTGTGCCTGGAGCTGACCCTGTGCCACAGCTCCCCATACCCAAATCTCACAGGAAGAGAGCCACTTCTGTTCAAATACCTAGTGCAAGAAGGACCCACCTTGAGCCCTCAGGACACAGGAACTAAGGAGCATCCTAGGACAGGATCCTCCCAGTTTCCATCTGTACCCTGGAGCTGACCCTGTGCCACAGCTCTCCATACACAAATTTCTCCCAGAGAGAACTGGTCTTCAAGGTCAAGAGAACTGTGCTGACACACAGGCTTATAGGAGAGACAAGCCACAGTCAGAGACAACAAGACCAGCTAATACCAGAGATAACCAGATGGCAAAAGGCAAGGGCAAGAACATAAGCAACAGAAACTAAGGCTACGTGGCATCATTAGAACCCAGTTCTCCCACCACAGCAAGCCCTGGATACCCCCAGTACACCAGAAAAGCAAGATTCAGACTTAAAATCACATCTCATGATGCTAATAGAGGACTTTAAGAAAGATGTAAATAACTCCCCTAAAAAATACAGGAGAATACAGCTAAACAGGTAGAATCTCTTAAAGAGCAAACACAAAAATCTGTTAAAGAATTACAGGAAAATACAACCAAGCAGGAGAAGAAACTGAACAAAGCCATCCAGGATCTAAAAATGGAAATAGAAACAAGAAAGCAATCACAAAGGGAGACAACCTTGGAGATAGAAAATCTGGGAAAGAGATGAGGAGTAATAGATGCAAGCATCACCAACAGAATAAAAGAGATAGAAGGGAGAGTCTCAGGTGCAGAATATACCATAGAAAACACTGACACAACAGTCAAAGACAAGGCAAAATACAAAAAGCTCCTAACCCAAAACATCCAGGAAATCCAGGACACGATGAGAAGACCAAACCTAAGGATAATAGGTATAAAGGAGAGTGAAGATTCACAATTTAAAGGGTCAGTAAAACTCTTCAACAAAATTATAGAAGAAAACTCCCCTAACCTAAAGAAAAAGATGCCCATAAACATACAAGAAACCTACAGAACTCCAGATAGGACCAGAAAAGAAATTCCTCCTGTTACATAATAGTCAAAACACTGAATGCACAAAACAAAGTAACAATACTAAAAGCAGTAAGGGCAAAAGGTCAAGTAACTTATAAAAGCAGACATATCAGAATTACACCAGACTTCTCAACAGAGACTATGAAAGCTAGAAGATCTTGGGCAGATGTCATACAGATCCTAAAAGAATACAAATGCCAGCCCAGACAACTATACTCAGCAAAACTCTCAATTACTATAGATGGAGAAACCAAGATATTCCATGATAAAACCAAATTTACACAATATCTTTCCACAAATCCAGCCATATGAAGGATAATAGATGGAAAACCCTAACACTAGGAGGGAAACTATACCCTAGAAAAAGCAAGAAAGTAATCTTCTTTCAACAAACCCAAAAGAAGATAGCCACATAAACATAATTCCATCTTTAACAACAAAAATAACAGGAAGCAACAAACACTATTCCTTAATATCTCTTAGCATCAATGAGCTCAATTCCCCAATAAAAAGCCATAGACTACCAGACCAGAAATATAAACAGGACCCAGCATTCTGCTGCATACAGTGACAGTAACTCAGAGTAAAAGGCTGGGAAACAATTTTCCAAGCAAGCAAGCAAATGGTCCCAAGAAACAATCTGGAGTAGCCATTCTAATATCAAATGAAATCGACTTTTAACCAAACATTATCAAAAAAGATAAGAAAGGACACTTCATTCTCATCAAAGAAAAATTCTACCAAGATGAACTCTCAATTCTGAGTATCTATGCTCCAAATGGAAGGGCACCCACATTCATAAAAGAAACTTTACTAAAGCACACATTGCACCTTACACAATAATAGTGAGAGACTTCAACACCCCACTCTCGTCAATGGACAGATCATGGAATAGAAACTAAACAGAGACACAGTGAAACTAAATTTGCAGGCAAATGGATGGATCTAGAAAATATCCGTAGCATGGTAACGCAGTCACAAAACAACACACATGGTATGTACTCGCTGATAAGTGGACATTAGGCAAACAGCATGGAATACCTACGGTAAAACTCACAGACCACTTGAAGCTCAAGAGGAAGGAAGACCAAAGAGTGGATGCTTCAGTCAAGGGAAGTAGAGGGTAGGAGGGACTTGGGAAGATGAGAAGAGGGGGAGGGGAAAAGAGGAAATGGATCAGGTATGGGAGGAGATGGAGGAGATGTACAGAGGGTCAGGAAATTGAACAGGGGTGTGCAGCAATGGGGAATGGGGAAATGGGGGTAGCAACCAGAAAAGTCACAGATGCCAGAAAAGCAAGAGCCTTCCAGAACCCCATGGGGATAACATCAGCTGAAATTCCCCACAAAGGGGAGGAGAACCTGTCAAGACCATATCCACAGGTTAGGCATAGCCCCCAGTTGAGGGCCACCCATCTCCAAAATTTTAACACAGATTTGCTTCTGTCTAAAGGGACAAAGAGTGGAGCAGAAACCGAAGAAAAGGCCATCCAGAGATTGTCCTGTCTTGGGATCCATCCCATATGCAGACACCAAACCTAGACTATTGTGGATGCCAAGAAGTGCTTGCTGACAGGAGCCTGATATAGCTGTCTCCTGAGAGGCTCTGCCAGATCCTGACCAATACAGATGCAGATGCTTGCAGCTAACTGAGCACAATGACCCCATGGAGGACTTAGGGGAAGGATTGAAGGAGCTAAAGGGGCTTTATCTAGCATCAGTGGAAGGGGAAGCCCTTGGTCTTGTGAAGGCTTGATGCCCCAGTGTAGAGGAATGCAAGGGAAGTGAGGCAGGAGTGGGTGGGTGGGGGAGCACCCTCATAAAAGCATGGTGAGAGGGGATGGGTTAAGGGTCTGCAGAGGGGAAACTTGGAAAGAGGATAATATTTGAAATGTAAATATAATATCCAATTAAAAAGAAGAAAACAATGTAGACCATAGGAGAAAGAGAGGCTTTTAGGGAAAGAATAATACATGCAAAGGTTTAAGTGAGGTTTCTCAGGGGAGATTTGAAATTGTCTTAGCATGAGATATATACCACTTTGGTGGCCCTCAAGTTATAACTCAAATGGTGGCTAAGAAATATTTCTGTTCCCTTTATCTCTCTTTTTAATGAGTGGGATTATATAATATCTCTAGCGGTGCCTTTGATAAAATGATAATCTAGTAAAATAAAACCAAAGCCACTAGGATTATACAAAAGTTTTAGGACATGTCTTTTATTATACATTGGGCTTTTGGCAAGATTCCTAGAAAACTGTAGGTCTAGGAAAGGAGACTGCCTTAAGCAAATAACTTGTTAATTGTGTTGAGGTTCTTGATTCTGGACTGAAAAAGGTTTCCAGCAGACTCTGAGAGAAGGGCTTCTTTCTGATACTCCCATAATTTTGTCTTTTCTATCCTACCTCATTCTGGACTCTTCTCCTCTGAACATGTTTCTTCTATTTACTTGACATAAACAGTACTTCCTTTGAAAGTACCCCATCTGACCTTGTTCCAACCAAACCAAAGGTTCATAGACTCATGTCCTCTGATGCTACTAATGAGAAAAGTTATACACAAATATATTGATATGGATAGTGCTCAGCTGCTAGGAGAGGAAATAAGTTTAATGGAACTGGAAGAGTATGGACCAATACACAATGATTATGAACTCAAATCCTTGAATTCAAATTCCAGCTGTGTACTTTTAGCCATGTTCTTGCTCTCAACTGTGTCCTTTATTTTAACCCAGCCTCAAAGCATTACAATACCAAGCACAATGCCAAGTATTAGGTTTTGACTTGTTGAATAGAATAATACAGATGAATAAGCTTAGGCCTAGAGCAAATACATATCTAGCTGTTATCTAATGAAGAGTCGACCTCTATGTTATGGCAGTTTCATGTCATTGCTTAGAGGCATGATGTCCTTTCACAATGATGGATTTCTATATTTAACCAGCAATTCACAAAACCAGACATAATTCTAATATCATTCCCTTGAGACTAGAGCACACAAGATAACTGAAGGGCAGAGAAGGTGCAGATATATAATATGATTCTTGAAAGACTTCATGAAGGATAACTATGAGGTTTGCAATTGGTCCATTCAACTGAGCTACCATTTTTCCTCCCTTCCATCCTGCATTGCTACAAAGCTCTTCTTCTCTACCTAGCCATGAGCATGTTCATCAATGGAGATGCTTTAGAATACATTCATGTAGAAAAAGAGCCTAGCCTGCAACTTATGGGAAGACTAATACTACATGTTTTTCTCATTTATGGAACCTTAGTTTAAAAGTGTGTGTGTGTGATGCATAGAGAGAAGGAAGAGGAATCTAGAAAGGGAATCATGAGAGGAGAGGATGAAATCTTAAGGCATATGGGGCAGGTAACAGAGAAAGAAATGGAGCACATTTAATAGGAAAACAGAAAGTGAAATTAGCTAGAGGAAGAAAACTAAGCAGGTAGAGTGTCAAGGGAAGATCATGGGGGGGGGCATAACAAAGAGAGGGAATGGTTGAAAATAAAGTATAATTACACATGTAGATGAATGTGACATGGTGAAACCCATACTTTGTATACTAACTAGGAAAAATTAAGGCTATGATTTTGATGGATTCAAGAAGGGGCGTGAGGAAACACACACGCCCCAGTTGTGGGCAATCATCTTCCATTACACAACAATTGGTAAAGAACGAAGTATTACTGAAAATTATAGGTGGACAATCTTATTTCTTTCTTGACATAGTAAATCAGAAACCACTAACGTTCCTGGAACTCTCACAAGATATGTGCCTGTTTCCTAGGCTTTGTGGAACAATGGCAGCTTTGGAATTTAGGCCTAGAGCATTTCATCTTTCCAAGAGCAAGTGTGTGTGGGGGAACTGGTTAGGGTTTGGGGGACAGCGGCAAGGACATGCAAAGAGAACAGGGTAAACAAGTCAGGTGTAAGGCAAGCCAAGGATGCAAATGGATCATCTATTAAATAGGTGCTCTTTGCCCAAGCCTGTGTCCTTTGACGATTTTGATGAATTGTTAGAGGGTGCTGGGTATATCCCAAAGGAGAAGGGTGACAAGGGCATTGTCAAGCTGGGCGCTTCTAAACTACTTCACTAGTTTGCAAAACTGATACAGTAAAAAGATAACTTCTAAATGTGTTAAGACAAACATCAATGGCATCCTTGTTTAGCAAAGCCCCTCCTTTTAGTAAACGACAGGGAATACAGAAACTCATTACTGCTACAGAAACAAATGGCAGTTGAGTGTTCAGCCCTAAACAACACACTTTTACCACCCCTCTAAGGCTCAGAGAACACTGGGGAAGTGAGAATGGAAGGACTAGAAAAGCCAGAGAAATGAAAGATTGTAAACTAGCATCTACAAGGCAAGAAAGCTACCAGAATCATCAGCTCTCAATACCTATTGACAAACGAACTATGTCTGCAAAAGAAATGAGCCTGTGAACTGCCAGGTATGGATGGAGGAGGGACTCTGGAGCCCTGTCACTCACTTCTGAACTGTGTGCTACCCTCATCTTGAGCGAATGGAGAGATCATCCATTGCCTTCAGTTGTGTGCTCACCGATGACCTCATCAAGGCTCCATTGAACACTTCCAATTCAATGGTTACACAGACAGCCCCCAGGGAAACTAAATGGGCCCCAAACAAAATCCATAGATGTGAACCAAGAAAGAGAGTGGTAGGGATATGGAAGAAGAAGGAATTATAAAGAAGATTAGAATATGGAAGACAGAATAATCAGGATACAATACATGAATGCATGAAACTGTCAAACAAAAAATACAATTCATTAAAACATTTTTTATGAAATTGTTATTGTCAAGCCAACTAATGATCTTTGAAGGTTTTGTTTTTACTAGTTTTCTGTATTTTTATTTATTCATGTATTTGTTAATTTACATTTTTCAGTTTTGGAGCAAGGTCTTACTATAAAGCTCAGGTTAGCTTCAAACTTACTATATAGCCTAGGCTGTCCTTGAACTCACAGTAACCCAGCTCTAGCCTCCCACTTGGCTATGAATCTTGAATATGAATCTTAGTATTCCAAGAGTAACCATTGCAAATTAGAATGCTTAGGGGTATGGTATACCAGAGAGCTTTCAGAGATGACATTAGCATAGCATACATATCCATCAGTCAGACCAGGGAGTTCCTTGACATCAGGAACTATACATATTGGTTCTTTGTAGAGGGGACTCAGAAACAAGCTAAATCATTTCGGAGGAAATCGTCTTCGCCTTGCTTCTCTGTATGGGCCAGATCTTTGTAAACTCATAGTGACATAAATCTGATGGCCTGGGACTGTCAAACAATCCGTTTGTTTTGTTGTGCTTTATTTTAATGAAACAATAGAAACACCCTGGGAGGAAATCTCATTATGATATTCAAAGAACATTAAGGACTATCTTGTTATATACAAAGAGCTTTTACTTTTCCAGGGTCTCTCAGATTAGATTTTAGTGCTTCCCAAGCATGAAAAAGCTCTCATACAGCACCATCATTTTCTGGAGGAGCAAACAGATATGAGCAGTGCTGCCACCGCTCTCTGACAGGCTGCTGGTATTGTCTGTGGCACCATGAGTCAGTATGACTCTGTCTTCCTCTCTGTAATTTTTGAAGTTGTCAGTGTGAGGAATCTTCAGCTGAAAATTCAGAACAGCAAGCACTTCTCTCCGCAACACCACTTTTGCCTGCAGAATGAGGCTCCATCAATGACGTATTAAAAAAAAAAAAAAAAAAAAAAAAAGGAAAATCCCCCGCCCCCATTCTTTCACAAACTTTCTGCCTGAATGATTTCTAGTTGGAGGGCCCTATACATATTTTCTTTCTCCTTATTGTAGGGTAGTTAGTTTGTCTCTGCCAACCCTGCATGCTGCCTTTTTTCAAGTCATATCGTAACTGAAAAAGATTACATCCTCAAGCCTGGTCCTGCTTGAACGGAAGCTGAGTGAGGACCAAAGATATTTTTTTCTGTCGTATAGAAATTTAAATGTTGAATGAATATTTAAGTAAGCGAATTTCAGCAGCAATATTTCAGGAATCTAGTTTTAATAAAAATCCAAACGCCATCATCATGGCAAACATTAAGATTTCAAAATATCCTTTGGAGCTGGGTATCTTTAAGAAAAAGCGAATTCTGCTGCTCTAGTCCGTCCACGCAATTCTTTACAAGTCTTCCCCCTTCTCTCTCAGCTCTCTGTCTTCGCCTACAATTAAAAGCTTTATTACCTAAGCTTGCCTTTAAAGCTCACAAGCTTGTGTGTGTGTGTGTGTGTGTGTGTGTGTGTGTGTGTGTGATATCGAGACCGGGGCGGGGGTGTTTATGCGTTGCTTTTCAGATCCAATTTTAAGTGTGTGTGTGTGTGTGTGTGTGTGTGTGTGTGTGTTTCTAAGAGAAAAGGATTTTCCATCGCCCAAGAGGCCATCAAGTTTTAAGATTGCGAGGCCCGACTTCTAATCGCATCCTCCGCGGAAAAGTACAAACAGTTCCTGAGACGAGGTCCCCCCACCTCCCACGCGCTCCCCAGCTCTCCCTCCCTGCCTAGAACCCGGACAGCCTCCCCAACACCTGTGAATCATCCAGAGGCTGCACCACCGATCTATTTGCATATCGCCGCCCGCCCGCCCTCCCCAGCTCCTGACGGCTCCTGACGCACGACAAGCGAAGACAGGATTGATTCTGTCGTGTGGTTATTACTTCTAATCTTTCATCTGTACCAGTAGAAGTACACCTTCTTGCTCATCCCAGGCCCCGAGCTTCAGAGGGTCGGCCTCTGCAAGTGCCAGGGGCTTGTGTAACGAGTGAGCCTCCATATTTTCTTGTCCGGTCCTTGCCACCTTCCCTCCCGCTGTCTGGACACGTATGCACCGTCCTCTGGACACGTTCTAAGAAACCCGAACACCACTTTAGGCCCAGACTGCAAATTCAACCGGAATTCAATAGCGTCATCTATTAGCCCTGGGTAAACAAGTCGCAACTCAAAGCCCAGAGCCCTGCAAACCCAAGCTAATAGCTTCCCTCTCCCTTTTCCCAGCCCAAGCGTTATCTCGGTGATAACTGCTCTGACGTACTTGAAAAGAAACTGGGAGCCTTTCCCCCCACGATTAAATGAGAACTCTAAACCTGCAGTGCTGCTTTAACCCAATAATTACTCATAAAAATAGCAACCTGAGTAACCTGGTCAGGAAAGGAGCTGGTGGGAGCGAAGGGGAGTGCCTCTTTGGACCCTCTTCTCTGGAGAAAAGAAATCACAACAGAAATCTATTCCAGTTCCGCACACCGTCACCATTCTATTCCTTTACCTTCCTCTGGTGTCTGTGACTCAGCCAAAGACAAATCAGCAGGGGAACGCTTTACATATAAATATGTCTACATTTACATAACTATAATTGTATATACATTCCAAACACACGTATATTCACATATGCATGTACACATAAGCAAACGCATAGGCCATCCGGAAAACAGTCTCAAGAAATCTGTTTCCCAAGACGATGCTAAAATGGAGTCAAAAGAATCGCTCCATTTGGGTGTTTATAAAAGATCGAAATAAAAAAGGGTTGCTGCAAAGCGCTCGGGGAGCTGAGTCAAGCGCTCCGCACCTCCCGGCTCCTCCCCTACCGCCCCCAGCCACCTTCCTCCCTCCGCCCTCCCCCATCACACTTCCTCCCCGCCCCTCGAGGAGCCGGCTATTAAAAGCTGCTGACGTCAAAGGAACGGCCATCTTTGATGAGGGCAGAGCTCACGTTGCATTGAAGACGAAACCTCGGGGAGGTCTGGAGCTGTCTTTCCTTCACTCCCTACCCGGCGACTCCTCCACTCTTGCTACCTGCAGGGATCAGCGGACAGCATCCACTGGAGAAGACAAGGTAAAGAGCCCCCTCCCCCGATCCAGGTCCTGGCCATGTATGGCTGCATACACAGAAGGGACTGCAGCTGGCAGCCCAAGTGAGCCTGGGTAAATACAAGTATTGGTGCACTTAGGGTGCGGTATTCCCTGTGTGCACGGCTGCCTAGACTCTCGCCTGGGGCTACATAAAAGTATTTTCGAGGTGAGTTGTTTGGAGAAGGAGTGACTGGGGACACTGCAGATGGAGTGGTGGGGAGAAATAGCGAGGATGTGTACAGAATAATAACTTACTCTTTTGAAGCAGCCGTGGGACCCTCTTCCATCTTGCGATGCAGTTTTGAGATATGTTTAGGTTATTAGGGTTGAGGGTTATTTTTTTCTCTTCCTGTACACTAAAATTTAAAAGCAAAACACGATCTTGTTCTTTTCAGCCCTATGATTATGACTGTAATGTTTAGGGCACCGCTACCCAAGGGAGATGAGAAGGCAGGGTGTGGACGCTGGGGAGGCGAAAGGAGAAGGGGGGGAGTTCCCGCCCTGGGCAGGCTGAGCTGCGGCAGCAGCAGCAGCAGCAGCCGCCTCCATGCCCCACAGACTTGATGTATGTCGCCTGCCCCAAGTCAGCTACAGGCGAGCAGGTGCTGCAGAGTGAGAAAGCTCGAGAGAGCTGGCGCGGTGGGCTAGGCTAGGGGGGTGGGGGGCGCGATGGCGGGAGCTCAGCACCCTGGACAGGAGTGCTAGGCGCCCGCGTCGGCACCCTGACCTTTCAGCACCGCGGACAGCGATCCGACTGCAGCGCCGCATTACCTGCTGCAGAGGAGAAGCCTGGCTAGGGCTGGAGGCCAAATTTTCTCTCTCAGATCCAGGTCTTAGAGAAAGTCTTAATAGAGCTGGCATAGTAGATTAAAAGAAAGAAATCCCTGTCAACAGGGATTTATTTACAGACAATTGCCTGCTCTCCTCTTCATCTCCCACGTAGCTTCATGAAATAACAGACTACTTGTATTTCTCCCTGTGCCTTGATTTAGACAAAAACAAAACAAAACAAAACCCATACTTTTAAAAAAACGGTCACTTATCCTCCATTACGACAAGAATACTGTAATTTTTTTTGCTTTTAACACCAAGTATATATGTCTGTTTATATTAGGTGGGCTCCAGTGGGCTTATATGATAATGCTAGTATTATCTATTAAATAGGACAGTTACCTCACTGTGTTTTTTTTATTAAAAATATGGGTTATCTGAACTAAGTACAACTAGTTTTAGGAATAAACCCCAACACAGCCAGAAAAGAAATGTCAATCTCTTTGGCCATGGTTTTAGAGTGAGTGCATTTTATATTAAGAGTGGATATGGCAGATTGATTGCTGTAGATTTTGACATTAAGAATGGTCATCCTTGGGAGAAGATAAACATGTCCTTCAGGGCTGTGCATAGGCTGAGGCAGGAATCTGACTCCAGGACTCACCGCAGCTTCTGTTATGGCTTTGCGGGATTTTGCTGAGGTCAAGATAACTATTTTCTTCTCTGAGGCTTGGAGACTCTGCAGGAGCAAAAATTGTCATGACAATAAATATGTTTGATTTTGAGTCTCACAATTGTCATGAATGTATCAAGACTAAAATAATATGCTTTCCGCAGTTGTTAAATGAGAATAACAGCTTCATATATAAGGATGTATATAACACTTTGAAGACATGCTAGCACAAGCGCTTTTAAAGACATTCCTCCCAAAGGTCTTGAATTGTGCTTATTTAATTATAACTCGAATCATCTGTCTTCCAAAGGTACCAAAATTCTCTGTCAATTAAAAAGAGTTATTTTATCCCCAGCTATTTACTTGTGGGTTCTTTTCCCTCTCTATAAAAATCATGTTTCCGTGTATGTATATGCTGGTATATTATTACGTGTAGATGTAAATTGCTTTCAGTGGAAATTTATTCCAGATTATATAGCTGCATGGGAGCTTATAACTCTGAATTCTTCAGATATAATAAACAACTATGTTGCATTGAGGGAGGTGGGGGAGAAGTAAGGGGAGGAGTCTATTTCATTGCTTTGCCGTTATAGTGCATATCCAGACAGTTCTGCGCAGTTGCGGCAAATGCAAAGCCTAATGCTGCCTGAATTCTGTGCTCGAACGTTAGTAATTACTGCTAGGTTTACTGGATAGTGGATGGGGAAGGAAAGGGGTACAGCACTGCAGTAAAGCTCGCCAGAGGGTGCAGAGGTGGGAGAAAGAGGCAATACGAATAATTAAGCTGAATATAGGACAGTTAGCTGAGAAGATAAAAAGAGATGTACCCGGGACACAGAATGAACATTTATGTCACGGAAAATCTTCAGCAGGAAAAAAATAATAAGATTTTTTTTCTTCATTTTAAGTTTGGATTTTGAAAATCCAGGACAATGTGGTGACGGAGGTGGAAGCAGAGAGGCATATGGAGGATCCAGGAAACATTCCTGCAGATGCTGGGGTGGGACCTGCTTGTATGGTTATTGCTGTTTTCCACATTTAGCATTCCCAGCACAAAATAATTTACAATTTCTACAATCTCGTCATGTTACAACCTCCCAGGAATTGATACTTTAACTTTTACTTTATAAAACATTCACGGCTCCAAGGCAAGCTGCCCCTTCATTTGTTAGATGATATTCCGAAACTCTGAAGTTAACCCCGTGGTAAAGGTTATCAGCTCAACAATTGATTTCTCCTCCAATGACACCTAGCAACGGCATAGCAGCTGGTCTTCGGGAGAACGGTTGGCTTTGACCACTGTAGAAATAAATGTAATCCAGAGATTGAAAGAGGAAACAACAACAAAAAAAATCCTGATTTTTTAAATGATACACTATCAATAAACAATGCGTCTTGCAGTATGAGATTGCTTTACAGTGCTAGAAAAGCAGGAAAAAATAAGGGTTTGGCCTCAGCGCTGGATACATTCTGCAATGTCATCCCTTGCCAGCAGGCACCAACCTAATAGGAAGATATTGATCAGTCAGAAAGCACCAGATACATAAATCCACCCCACAGGGGATATATAATTTCATGGTGATATGGTTTTTGACCTCAGTAATTTTAGCATCTAGTAATCTTAATAGAAATAGTAAGCGCTAAAACTTGTCACATAAATCCAAAATGAAAGAGCAGTGAAACAACAGGAAAAATTACTAGAGTGTAAGCAACTCATTTGCAAGTGAGTGTGAGTGGGGGTAAGGGTCGGGCTGCAGACAGGGCCAAAGGAGAGCAGACACAGGGCTGGAGCTGGCTTGGAAAGGTTGAAAAGAAATTAGAATGGGCCTGCTGAGTAAACAACTTCAAGTTATGTAAGCTAAGCTATCTTTCCTCGGTGAATCCTGCAAAGGTCTAGTCATTTGGAGATAGTCGAAAGCTTGCTTAGAGTTTTCTAAAATAGAATTAGAGCCCCCTATGGAAGGCTTTGAATGTCAATCTTAGAATTAGATATTCTACTCTAAAGTTGATTTCTGAGCAGAAACTAATATAACTAACAAAGCAATGGCTAACACCCAGAAATTAGCAGAGTCCTTTAATCCCCATTATTAGAGGGAAATACAACACTATCATCAAGGGTGATTCATTTAAAAAAAAAAAAAAGTCCTGCATTTAAACATCACTTACCATCGCTGTCCAGGATGCGCATACCTACAGGGACATATAGTCTCTCCCCATAAGTGAATTGTAGTTTCAATGTTCCATGTTTAACTAGAACAAAGTATTTGAGATGAGTACATGCTAGGGAAATTAAAAAGCAGGGCAGGAACCAGATGATCAGAGATCCTAGGATGTACATCTGAATAAAAAACATAGTGGAGAGATGTCTCTCCCTCCCTCTGAATATTCCACATTGACAAGTGCACTGAATCAGGGCAGGAAGGGGTCAATTTTTCACAAAACTGCATGACAAATTGAACCAATGCCTAAAAATGGGGGAGGGGGAACATTTTGCGAAGCTGTGGTGAGCAGAGGTGGAGAAAAGGATACATTTCTTTTCCACTAATTGGGCTGATTCTTCCTGGTTTCCTATCCCAGAGCTGGGTTGAAGTCTTAAGCGACACACATTTCCTTTTTTTTTTTTTTTTTTTAAACCTTGTAGTTCCCACTCCCATAATAGAATGCCAAAATTCCAAATACTGACAGAAACACTAAACCAAAACAGCCAACAGCATTATCACGGCAGAGGAAGGAATTGCAGTTACAAGCAAAGATTTTGTTACTTCCCTTTGGATGGAAGCATAAATTTCCCCCTTTTGCTCTTTACCAAAACACTGGCAGGAGAACCGTGACGTGGTAATGTGTTGGCCTCCCAGCTACCTGCTCATGGGAAATTGGGGGCAGGGGGTATCATTGAAACTTTTGGAGGAGGTTGTCAAGCTGGGTCCAGAGGACCTTTCTCAGGTAAGAGAAAAGGAAGAAATGAATCACAGTGTCAAGGAAGCAAGACACGGTGAGTGGAGAAACTGTTTCAAAGAAATTAGCCCTATAAAAGGAGAGAGACTTCAGAATTACTATTATTGCTTTAACAATATCTGTGGTTTTTTTTACATTATTATCTTCACCAAGAAGATAATGTAAATTAAATGAACTATGTGAACTACAGTTATGTATCTGATACAATACAATAGCATTTAGTAAGCCATGACTTCGATTTTAAAGGACAGAGATGCCTTAGGCAAAGACTAATCCGAAGCACTTTTGGGTGTGTGGGGGGGGGGAATAGGGTGGCCTGAGCCATCTCTGCTGCTAGTTCACAGAGGGTTGGTAATAACTTTGTAGCTGAATTCCTCTTGTCATTTCAGTTTTACAGGTAAAGGGGCTGAGATAGAGCGAAGAGTAGCTAAATGGTATGTGGGAGAGCAGAACAGGAACAATCGTAGTCAGTCTGACTCCAGAGGCCGGGAGAGCAGAACAGGGATAGTCGGAGTCAGTCTGACTCCAGAGACTGGGGCTTAGCCGGACGGGCCCGCTGCTTCTCGTATCACTGCTTTTCTCGCTGATCAAATGAATCACAGTGAATATACATTGGTAGATAGATAGATTGATAGATAGATAGATAGATAGATAGATAGATAGATGATAGATAGATAGATAGATGATAGATAGATAATAGATGATAGATGTAGATGATAGATAGATGATAGATGATAGATAGATAGATAGATATAGATGATAGATAGATAGATAGATATAGATGATAGATAGATAGATATAGATGATAGGTATAGATAGATGATAGATAAATAGAGATAGATAGATAGAGATAGATGATAGATAGATATAGATGATAGATAAATAGATATAGATGATAGATATAGGTAGATGATAGATAAATAGAATAGATAGATAGATAGATAGATAGATAGATACAGACAGATAGGCAGACAGAGAGACAGACAGACAGTATTGAACCCAAAGAATTAAGCATGCTAAGCAAGCACTCATTCCCTAAACTCGACGGCAGGCCCCTGCATATGATTTTTTTTCCCCATCTTTTCCTACTTGTTTGCGCAGCGAGGCATGCCTGTGAGGATGCTGGTTGGCAGCCAGGCGCCCCACAGCTCTCCTGAAGCAACTGCTGATAATTTCCTGTCTTCGGAATCAGTCTTCTAATAACCCCCCGGGGCACTGTAAAACCTGGTCTCCTCATCCGCAGACCGTGTGGGTCAGCGCCGCTGCCATTCTGACGCAGCTGAAATGCCTCAGCAGCGTGTGTAGGCCGCAGAAGAGAGGCTTTCGGCTCCTGGTTTCCCAGCAGTGCTCTGGCTGTCAACCGCACATGTCAGACCTTACGACTCACATGTCCTTGGTATCATATCCCTTTCTTAGTCGTTTTTGTACACACCCCCACCCCTGCCCCAAATTATTTGACATTATCTTTCTAGTCAGACAAGAAAATCCTGCCTTTTGCCTCAGAGCTCTGTTCTCCAGCATCATCTGCCCTCCTTATTCAGATCCATGGTCATCTAGTGCAGACGGTATCCTATAGCTTTCCCAAACATTTTAAATTCCTTGTAGAAATAAATTGGTTTTGAATTTTCACTTCTAGATTCTGCTTTTCTCGTCTCCTGGGTCTTACTTAAAGCAGTTTGTGGGCTCTTCTTTTCTAACTCCTGTTTTCCATCTGCCACTTAGAAGAGAGAAGGGATACCTCTGCACAATCTCTGAACTGCTAAATATTTAAAAAGTAGTATTTCTGTATGACCTGAATCATATGATGCTATAACAAGTGCAAAAGTTGATCACACAGGGTTGAGGGTACAACTCAGTGGTTGTGCCTTACCATATGTGAGGCTCTGGGTTTTATCTCCTTCAGAGAGAGCAGTGGGGGGGGAGGCAGGAGGAGGGGTAGGGACAGGAGGAGGAGGCAGGGGCAGGAGGAGGGGCAGAAGGAGGAGGCAGGGGGAGGGGTGGGAGACGGAGAGGGAAATCCACATATTTCAGAAGACTCCTTGTCTTTATAGTTGACTTCAGATTCCAGCATTGTTCCATCCAGGTAAACTGTTACACGGCAAGAAAAGATCGTCAGTCACTGACTGTTTGCTTGTTGGTTTTTGCTGACTCACAAACATTAACCTTTTCAACAGTTAACGGTTGTTAGAAACAAATGTGTATTCTCAAAAGAAATAGAGGGAAATCCTGTTTTAATGTCCCCTTTTCAGTCAGTCAAGACAAAGTGACTTTCGATATCTACTTGGGGTTGATGCCAAATGACTGCTCTGCTAAGTCTATGGCTTCCTGTTTGAACAAAGAAAGATAACTCTGATCCTTTCGCTGCTGTTTTTGGCCTGATAATCCCACGATTGACGACTCTGTTCTATCTGCTGACTCACTTCTTGGCTTCCCAGGTTGAAGGCCGGGCAAGGCGAATTTTTCCAAAGGGACAAGTTCTACAAACTGAGCGTCTGGTATCGGCTTTCCCTTCGCTTCATTCATTTTGATGACACTGGTTCTAGATTTTTGAATTTAGAAGATGACACCCCATGGCTATAGGCCTGAATCAGTGGTTTCTGCCCTATACCGGGCAGCCTGGGTGGAAACGAAAGCCTCTCTCGGGTGCCCCCCTGAGGCCAGAGTGAAGGCCTGCACTCCTGCCTCATTTCTGTTTCAGAGAAGGCTCTCCGATGAGCTTTGAGAGACAGGCAAACTGGACAGGATTCCCTTTCCACGGAGAGTCTGGGGCCAAGCTGCTGATATCCTTTGTTTATATTTCTCTTTTTTATTATAACTTCAGAAAATACTGAATGGGAAATACAAAACAGCAAAAATTTTAAATTCCCCTGTAGTTAGTAGACGTTGGCAATCACACTGTGACTTTATTTTTATGGAAAAGAAGAAAGTAAAGGGAGATAGATGCCAGAAAGCCTGCTGGGAAGGACATCAGAGAACTGTTTTCATATGAGGTAGTTCTATCAAATGATGTCTTTTATTTTAATTTCTGAGAAGATTTTTACTAGAAATCAAAATCATATTCCTGATTTATGTTTGAGAAATTCTTGAACATGATGGTATTTTCTCACTTGGCTGTCCATGAACTCCTCAAACATCAGCAGCAGTTACTGTAACACATTTACTCACTCACTCACTCACTCACTCACTCATTCATTCATTCATTCATTCAGCAAACATTTTCTGAACCAGCTCCCATTTACTCAGAAAACACTATATTGGTTCTGCAGACACACTAGTAAATAAAATAAATGTTCCTGCTCTCAGTATGACATGCTAAGCATACCCTATCCAGACAGAAGTACTTTAGGAGACATGTTTTAAATAAGATCTCTCTTTTAAGCCAACTTAGAAGAGAACATGGAGGCTCTAAAGATGGTGTAGTGAGTAAGAT
The DNA here is from genome assembly GCA_964023405.1 of Apodemus agrarius. Lineage (NCBI taxonomy): Eukaryota > Metazoa > Chordata > Mammalia > Rodentia > Muridae > Apodemus > Apodemus agrarius. Next base: position 43,832,785 of record OZ030008.1, on the reverse strand, counting down.
TGTTGTCTTGCGAGCAGAAGGACCTGAATTTAATCTCCAGAACCCACGTGATAAACAAGTCATGGTGGCCCATGCCTGAAGTCTCTGTGCTGGGGAGACAAAAGCAGGAGGCCTGGGGCTTACTGGCCAGCCAGCCCATCCTTAGTGAAGCGCTGCACACCATCAAGAGACCCTGCCTCAAAGGAAGCAGATGGTATTCTCGAATCCCTGGCATTCCTGAGGCTGTCTCCTGGCCTCCAGACATGTAAGCATCTACATGCATGAACACGCCCAGGCATATGCAGACACATTAAAAAAATTCAACTTACGCAATTATCCTAAGGTTTCCTTTACTGGTCAGTACCTACCTACAGCAAGACTGCTATGTCGTGAATGAATATATTAAGAAACATACTGAGTAGCCGGGCGTTGGCGGCGCATGCCTTTAATCCCAGCACTTGGGAGGCAGAGGCAGGCGGATTTCTGAGTTTGAGGCCAGCCTGGTCTACAGAGTGAGTTCCAGGACAGCCAGGGCTACACAGAGAAACCCTGTCTCAAAAAACCAAAAAAATAAAAAAAAAAAAAGAAAAAAAAAAGAAAAGAAAAGAAGAAACATACTGAGTCACCTAGACTAAATAAATAAGATAGGTCTTTGGGTAAGTTTGTCTTTGTTTCCATGGCAACCACAAGACACTATAAGTCCCTTAAATATAGTTTTGTATTTCAGCACCCTTCTTCACAGGAATATCTGCCTGTGTAAATAACTTCTTACCAAGCGGGAAGTATCAAGAATCTTGGTACCTTGTAGGCCAGAAAACCTAATCTTCAATCTAAAACCCAGGTCACCAGGAGTGAAAATGAAATACTTTTGCACTTTCCTCCCCTAAAAGTGCGCCATTATGGGCCATCAGTCAGAGACTCAGAATGGAGTAGAATATAGGTTAGTTCCCCAACCCCTACTTTTAGACTTTACTTGTATTTATCAGTTAACTATGTTCTCACCTCTACCTGCCTTGTAAGTTTATAATAGCTTTATAATTACCTACCTATTCATATTTCTTCCTTAGTAGAGTATAGAAGCCCTAGAGATCAGGGATGACAGCCCTTGGCTTCATGCACCAGATAGATTGGTGATGAGCTAATGACTGGGGTTATTACCACTTCTTTGCAGAGAAATGCCTTATATTGACCAGACATTTCAATCTGGAAAATATAGTAATTGTTCTGTAGCCGTGCAAGTAGATTCACCCTAAATGTTGGGATAAAATTGAGTCTGAAAGAGTTGGCTTACCTCAACCAGCTACCAAACTATGGTAAACAATTTATTATTTTACAGGATGTTTTATAATCTGTGAGCCAGGGGTTAAACTGCTAATGAAGCCTAGAGAATCTTCAAGAAAAGTAATGCTAAAAGCAGAACTGTATGCAGAAATTAACGGCTATTACGTAAGAGTGATTTAAGTCACTTTCATATGGGAAGCCAAGGTGTTTAGCACACAGCGTGCATGTCTTTAAAGGTCTCTTATTATTCATTAGGATCAAATGATAGTTTTAATCTTTGCCCATACATACACTGAGGCATTGATTTGTGCCGTTAGCCGGCCCTTGTCTTCAGACGCACACACTGCTTTATTAACATTGGCATGGTGTATACGTGCTGCCCATGTGGATTTGGCTCTCTGCAAAAATGTTCTTTAACTTCCAGCATCTAGAAAGAAAAAATAGGCAAAGCACATCAGCCTCATTTAAAACCAGTATATATCACCAACTGAACAAGGAATTTTGTATGTCTTTTCTCCATACTTTCTCATAAAGGAAGTTTCAAAAACTAGGAGACAGTAACTCAGTGTCTACTTCCTGCAGAATTTATAAACAGTAGAATGACCGGAAAGAAAATAACAAATAATTGGCTAAATGCCAAAGTACACTCAACCTTTCCGTTGGGTTATTTCACATAATCTCCTTGGAAACATCTAAACTGTTTGAGGTTCTTGTCTCTCTGACTATAAAGTCCACATTTTTTTTCTTTCTACCCTTGAATTTTCCAGATTTACATATAATCCATTGAGACCTTCTAAATGCAGTAGTTCTCAGCCTTCCTAATGCTGCTACCCTTTAATGCAGTTCCCCATGTTGTGATGACCCCGCCAACCATAAAATTATTTCATCGCTACTTCATAACTGTAGTTTTGCTACTGCTGTGGATCACAATGTAAATATCTGATATTCAAGATATCTGATACACGACCCCTGTGAAAGGGTTGTTTGACGTCCCTGCCCCCCGCCCCCCCCACACAAAAGGGGTTGCAACCCACAGGTTGAGAACCACTGTTCTAATGGACCGCATGATGCCTGTGGGTCGGCAAACCTCCGAAAGCATGGTTTTCCAGGCTAAGTCAGATGCATCTGAGTGACCAGAGACAACTTACTCTTCAGAGAAGCTCATTGAGCACTGGGCAGAGAAGCAGAGGCTGCAGACCACCCCAACCATATGAGCCGCACAACCTTGAACAACTCACCCGAACCGAACTGGTCCTGGTGTTCACAGATGTAAAGAAAATGAGATGGCTACTATGAATGCCAAGCGGGTGTCATGCGGCCTTAAGGAACTACTGCTGCTGCTACCTCCCCTCTTCTGAAAGGGGAAGGGCGGTCTCTGCTTTCCATTAGCCAATGTTTGCCAACGTGTACTTCTCATGTTCTTGACTGCAGGTTATTTGAAGACTATAAGCTTCTTTTCTTCTCTATTGTGTTTTCTTTCTTAGAGAGTCAATGGCTCATGGTATCACATTAGTTTTTCACTTTCACAGCATACATGATGAATTGGGAAGATGTATCAGGAGTATTTGATTTTTCTATTTGGGGAACAATTTTAAAATGCCTTTTATAGCATCTCTGCTTTGGGGATGGCCTTGTGATCCTGAGAATTGGGTTTAGATACCCAAAGAGGCTCAGTTTTCACTTCAGTAAACACTAGTCCCCCTCGTGCTTTATGCATTGGATTTCAAGGACCCTTGAGGGAAACAAAGAAAATATGAAAAATATATTTTACCTTGCAAAAGAAATGTGCCGCGAGCTGTTCAATGAACCATCACCAAAACCACATCTGTCGGTGCGGTTTGTTCTCAGCTTTGTGCTGAGAGGTTTTTGCTGCTGCTGCTGCTGCTGCTGCTGCTGCTGCTGCTGCTGCTCCAACACCATGGTGCTATGTGGGCTGGGGTTAGGTTTCTTATCAGATTGACAGGAGTGCTTTTTTTTTTTTTTGTACATGCACACAATATACAAGCAAATGCAAACCCCAGGTCTTTTTTTTTTAGCCAAACTTGGTACTGATACCTACATATATTGAAAACATGTAGCATCCTCTATAAGCTAATAAACATAAAATGCAAGAAGTCAAGTTTTTTGAAGTGCAAAAATACCCCAAAGTTGTGTTCACATGAAAATTCCCTGTCAAACATGGAGGTTGCCCAAGATGTAGTGGTGAGCCTCCAGCCTGCTTTGGGGAGAATTCCTGCAAATTTAGGCCTACATGGCAAAAGATACTCCTGGGATCTTTTTTGAAGCCCCCTATTATCTTCACATTAGCATCTGCTGTATTATAGTTATTATAGTTCTATCTATTGTAGTCAGTTTTATATTTAATCTCTATAGCAACATACCAAGTGGTAGATGCTATTTTTCCCATTTAGGGTAGTGTTGGTTAAGCTATTTCGATCTTAGGGCATTAATTGCTACCATGCTATTCATTAACAAGCTTATACATACATAATACATAAGGGTTAGTAATAAACACTCATAGCATTTTCTTCAAGCCAGTTTTGTGTGAGCTCATGGCTATAGCCAAAGTCAGATTGCCAGACTTCTCCCTTTCCAATATTGGGACCTATGAGAACGGAGGACTGCAGAAATTATGCCCTGCAGTCAGACAGGGCAGCTAGAAAACCTTAGATCATACCTTTCTGGGGAGCAAAACCTCCATAGTGAGCTTGCAATTTTTTTTATTTTTATTTTATTTTTTTTTTTTGTGGTTTTTCAAGACAGGGTTTCTCTGTGTAGCCCTGGCTGTCCTGGAACTCACTCTGTAGACCAGGCTGGCCTCGAACTCAGAAATCCGCCTGCCTCTGCCTCCCAAGTGCTGGAATTACAGGCGTGCGCCACCATGCCCGGCTTGTGAGCTTGCAATTTTCAGAAGCAGAATATTCAACTTGACTATAGACATGCAAATCTTAGTGATAACGCCAAGTGAGAGACTGTTGTAATGCTATTTCCTATCTCAAAGAGCACTTGGATGATTGTGGATGCGGCAAATAAAGGGACTGTTGAGAGCCAACTCCTCAATACCAGTCAAGCCAAGGAGGAGAGATTCCTATTTTGTGAGAGAATTGCCCTTATTAGGGAGAAAAGTATTTTTCCAACTTCTTCTACTTCTGCCTCAGTGTGATCCTGTTGTGGCACAGAATGAATCTGAGTAATAAGGAAGCTAACTGTCCACAGTGTGAGGACAAGGGTGAGAGGTGGCCAGTCAGTGGAGTTCTTCTCACGATTTGTTTCTTATCATAATGGCTCAATCTAGCATTCCAGAATCCTTTCTTTAAAGAGGGTCAAAATTTAGAATCTCAGCAGTCCCTTTCCTCCACATGAAGTCTTACTTGCAGCCTCTGAAAGACACAAGAGGGCAAAGATGCTCCAGGTCTGAAGGCTAAAGCGGTGCCTGCCTGTCACTTCTCTGGCCTCCACAATAAATGTCTAGCTCCCACTTAGCTATTACAAGTTCCTATTTTCTACCCTGGGTCAGAACACCAATGGCCCTTAAAAAAATGATCCTCCTACCCCATATTTGTTTTCTTTTCTACCTCTTCTTGTTTAGAGTCATGGTTTTGAAAAACTGGAATATTCTTGTAAAATTGTATTTTTAGAAAGTAAGAAATCACATGACCCAGATATAGCTACTCAACACATGACAAGACCTACAGCCAGTGCTCCTGGCTCATACTTCAGTGCCGCTGGTTCTAGGCTCAGGCCACTCTGCCTCATCTCTTCCAGATTTTCCATCTTGGGAAGGTTTATTCTTCAAAAGGAAATCTCCTCACTTGTTCATACACCAGACACCTTTGGTCTTCTATAGTGGACAGCCTCAAAACAGGATAAGAAATCTGCTATGTTTTGACAATAAAGCTTCAGGAATAATTTTTTTAATTAGATGACTATTTGAGTGTTGCATAGGAGGGTACAAAACAAATGTAAATTCATTTTGGTAAAAAAATTTATTGACTTAAAAAATTTAAGTAAACGTTGAACAGTCAAACCATGCAAAATAAAGAGAAGACAGGTAAGACAACCAAGTAAGCATTCAGACACTCCCAAAAGAAGTGATCTCTCCCTGCCCACTCCTTTCTAATTCCTCCTTTTCCTCTAATTCTTCCCTAGCCACCTCTACTTTCTGTTTATTGGATTCACTTTCTGTTGTTAAAATCACTTCCTGATGCTACAAAGTGCAAGCATGATTAATACTTACAGTGTACCCACTCTGGACAGGGAATTGGCTTTGTTGCTTGGACTCTATGTTCAAGATTCTCTTAGAAAGCCTTTGATTGGTCTTGGACCATGTGTCCAATCAAATGGGAAGGAATGAAGCATCATGGGAATGCATGATTTAGAAACTAGAGCTAAACAGTTTGAGGGATGGAACCAGTTTCAAGTCAGATTTTGTGGAGCTGGTAGGTATGTTTACTCAAACCTGCAACCACAGTACCAGGAGAATCTTGATTTTCATTGATAAATAATAAAATCCTATAATTTTTTAATTAAAAAATTTAAAGCATAGACACTATAACCCCCCTCCCCAATTTTTAGGATAAATAAAATACATTCTGTTTTAGAGGAGAGAAATTATTCTAGGAAACTTAACAGAGACAAACAATTATTCTACATCCTCTTGGGTTCATACTTTCATGGTTCTGTAGGGTAATCCTTCCTCACAAGATTCATTGAATACTTGCTGCTCCTCCATTACAGTGGGAAGAAACAGGGAAAAGAGCATCATGATAAAACTTATTTTCTAGTGGAGAATGAATGACAGTCCTGGAACATAATACAGGAGAGATGATAGACTGGTAGGACCACTGGGTAGAATGATGGTTTAGAAAGGATGAAGACAGGATTCTCTAAGAGCTGCCATTTGGCACTTAAGCAAAGCCCAAATCATGTCTAGGCTAAGTGATGAAGCAGTCCTTTCAGCATCTAATTGCATCACTGGCCACCCTCAAAATAGACTGTGGTCTGAACAATAGAGATATATTTTCCTATTATCTTCTCATTTTGTCCCCTGATTCCAAGACCAAAATTACCTATTGCTACAGGTTCAGAGAAAAAAATAACTATAAAATCTTTGACTCACTGTGGCAATGGGGGGAGATAATCTGGCCCCTGGTTCCAGTTTCTTTCTTCCTCAATTTAATTTTGATTCTTACCATGGCCATATATATACATGGCCCAGATATACTGATTAAGGAGTTGGGATAGGTATAGCCTTTGTAGGCTCAAGGATTGAGATTAATACCAAACCTAAAACATTGCATGGAAGACTAAACTAGGCGACAAATTTTCTGTTATGCCTAAGCTTCACATAGTTCTTTCTATAGCCTTTGATGTATATGAGTATCAGGAATGGCCCAGTGGGAAAAGATGCAAGAATATGCCCCAACCAACCATAATTTTAACTATGTCAAATTTTCCTTAACCACAAGAAGGTGGTGATAACTTACCATCTCTGTATCTGCTAATTAGAACTTGTTTCTCAGTCACCAAAAGGGACCAAGGTAAAGTTGAGTCATCTCTGGCCCAATGGGATAGTAAACATTAAGAATTAGCATCTAATTGGATGATGGAACAAAGAAAGGTATACAGGCCATAAAAGAGCGAAACTGTCTAAATGTGCTCTTAGATTGCCACATAATATTTCTGTACCCACAAGCAGAGGTCAAACTCATGTCTTCAGTGTACTAGTTCTTGGCTCTGATGTTATAGGAGTCTAGTCTTTCCTTCCTTCCTTCCTTCCTTCCTTCCTTCCTTCCTTCCTTCCTTCCTTCCTTTCTCTTTTTTTAACTTAACATTAGTCTCAATTTTGCTTTCCTGAATGAAGATTTTATGTATCATTAAAGTGGAAATCAGCTTTCTACCTTAAGGTTTGAAATTCACATGAATAGCCCTTTCATGTGGTAAATTCTTCCAATCTACTAAAAAACTGACCCAGTAAAGCAGAGCTGACTACTTAGTGAAATTGATAATGTCCTTTTTAAAATCACTGCTGACATACTTCTTTTGGATTTGATAGGATAGTAATGCAAGTGAACTACATCTGCTTTAAGCAGATGTAAATTTGTTGGTTCACTTAATAAACAATTGCACTGGTTCAACCTGCATCCCTTTAATGATAGTTGCTTCTTTTTATGAGCTTGTTTTCCCACTGTGATCTAATTTTTTAACTTCATGTAAATTCTGTCAAGAAAGATGATACAGAAGCCATAACCACATTGCAAGTATAAAAACTGGGGCATAAGAAAATTGACTGCCCTGAAAAATATTACATAGTAATCAATACTGAAACTTGTTTGAGGATGTAGGTTGACCAGATGTCTGCTCCATAAGTAGAAAGTATTGATTCATTATTTTAATAAATATTCACATTTTATTTGACCAATGATAGATTTGAAAATTCCTTAATCTGAGTATATTTCCTCTTTAATAATACTATTCATCTTCTATACTTGTCTAGTATACACAGCCTCAGTATCTTCTCAGTTGTACAGATACAAATTTGAACTTGCTTTCGTTGCTTACTAAAAACTATGAAATTCCTTTTGCTTCTATAATGTTGCCAAATCAGGAATGACTAGAATTTTATTCCAAACACACACACACACACACACACACACACACACACACGTTTTATATATGTAGTATGCATTTTATTAAGAAAAATGTTTGTAAAATGTATAATATATAAAAATATATTATATATTTATTTTAAAATCTGTTTCTTGTGAATATTTCTATATGTTATGTCACTTTTTTGAGCAATAACGTTGAGCAAGTAACCTGCAACAAACAACCCACCATGTTGCAAACTTTGAAAAGAATTGCAAAGGTCTCAGCTTTTTGTTCTTTTCCACTGGCAGTGTGGCAAGGTCTCTGGGTCCCCCTTCAGAGTTACATGTTTTAATACATAAAGCAAAACACGTAAGGTTACATGCAAAATCAATTATACTCAACTATAACTATCAAAATACACTTTAAGACAAATTTGTGGAATAGTAATCTCTTCGAAATTATAGCACCAAATAGTTAGTGACAAGCCTAGTAATGACCATAAGTTTAAGGCACTAATGAGAGTATAAAACAAAGATTCTGCACCAAATGTAAAATGATATGAAGCCATCTGAGGTGATTCGTGACAAATCATACCATGTTCTTTATGTGGAAAGAAGGGAGGAAGCCCGCTGGTATTAGTGATAACTTGGAGACCCTGAACAAATGTTACATTGTAGAGCAAATATCTCAATACACAGTGACTTGAAACTCAGCCCTGTCTTATTGAGCACATTCATTAGGCTCTTGTTTCTTCCACCAGCTGCTCGAGAGGCTGAAGCATGGGTTCACTTCCGGGTGGGTGATTGTTGCTGGCTCTTAGCTAGGGCATCATTGGTGCCAGAGTCATTTGTCTCCCATGCAAAAGGTTAGCCCTAGTGTTGCATGTGGACATAGTAGGTCTTGCAAAGTTCTTGAAAACAATTAGAGAGGGTAGACAGGGAGTAGGGAGATACTACCAATGAAGAAAATTCATTATCTGTCTAGGCTAAATGGGCAAAGTCATAACACAGATAAGGACTGTCTGATAATTGTTTCTAGCATTATAGGTGTTTCTTAGAGGAGAAATCAGGGTTTTCTTGCTTGAAAATGAGACATGTCTGGAAAGACAGAGAAAAGCACAGTGTCCCCATGAAAGGAGAAATTATGGGAAGGAGGATGATCAAAGCCAGTTTTCACACAGCACATATATATGTATATAATGCTATATAGCAATTTTGAAAGCATGAGTCAGAGAAGGTTTTGTGTTGGCCACAGGCTAGGCATGAAGCTTTTCCTGTCTATCTTGAGGCTATCTTTCTTCTGTTCAGTTACATAAATCAGGAAACTTAGCCAAGGATCATCCCTACACTACCACCACAAAAGGGCACCTGGAACATGAACCCAATCTTTCCAAGGAAGCTGAACTACCACAGACGCAAATACCATGTAAATTCAGAATTAAAAAGAAAAGGAAGATGTTTTTCCTTACAACATTAAGGATGAGTATGCCCTCTAGTATTGGACTAGAAAAATAAATGCAAATATCTTTCTTTTTTTCTATCTGATGAAATTTTACTTAGACTTGCCTTGGTAAAGGCAATTTTATATGACGGCTTCTCTGTCTCTCCAGACATGTCTCATATTCAAGCAAGAAAACCCTGATTTCTCCTTCAATTATAAGAAACACCTATAATGCTAGAAACAATTATCAGCCAGTCCTCTTTCCTGCAATCACCAGCAAAGGGAACCTGAGGGAGGAGGTGCCAGGAAAAAACCCTGAAGGCTTTTCAACTGTGTTACTTCTGCTACGTCATGGAAAACAAGCCAGGCAACTGCTTGGAAGCCCTCACCTTAATCAGTCCATAGAGTAGCAAGGAACAGCCGGCTCACAAGGATGCCTAGCCAGGCGTATTCCAAGGTACTCTGATTTATGGCTGCACGAATTTTAGACTCAGTTCAGACGTCAGATTGTAGACCCCTGAAGATTAAACCCTGGATAAATGCCCTACTTTTTCAAGTCCTGGACCATCCCAAAGACAAAACAAGGCTTTTCCATTATTTAGTTGAAATGCAATATCACCCTGGGTCCATCCAGAAGCAGAGCCTACTTGAAGATTGTGGAATATCTGCAATTTTTCTGGGCAGTGGTCTTAGGAAGTGCTAGCAGGTGAGGAAAGAATTAGAGGAGAATTTGAAAGAATGTGTGCAGGACTGCACGTGGGCTGGGTGACAGCTGCTGAGGCCCATTCTAGCTGGAGCCTCCTGTGGGAGAGAGTATCCAATATGTGCAAAGGGGAGAGGGTCAGGAAAGTGAGAGTACCGTTCATGGGTAAGGGCTGTTCTTTTGGGTGCACCCTGCACCCACCTTTGTGAGAAAGCAGGCTCCTCCTGAAGCTGAGAAAACCCTAAGGCTTGTAGCATTTGCAAGGGGCAAACAGCAGGAGAGGCTAGCAGAATGCACAGGAATGGTGTGTGATGAGGAATACAAGTGACTGTCAACAAGCTGCTACAATTTTGCCAATGGTAATGGCCAGATATCCCAAGTTTCCCAGAAGCTGTCTCCAGCGTTGGCACATTGGCATCTCAGCTATTCATTACCAGTCCGCTGAGCTTCTAGTGGGTGTCACTCACTCAGCATCTATGCACTGAAATGCACATGTCCCTCAGCTTTAAAAGGGTACAGCTGAGACTCCTTACAGGAGCCGCCTTCAAGCCCCAGCACCAGCCATTGTAAGCCCCATCCCAAGTTGGGTGGGTTGTAGTCTCCTACAGATTTCAGCCAAAGCCCAACCTTGCCTAACCCTGTTTGCTCATTTCGATGGAAGGTCAGTCACTCTAAGAGGATTCTTTATGTAACCAAGAGACTTGAGATACATGAAATGGATTAGACAACTTCTGGAGGCAACGACGATTGTTATTATTACACATTGGTTGTTTTGTATGGTTTAGGAATTGACCCGCAAGATCTCATGGATGTTAGATAAGAACACTACCACTAGGTCATGCTCATGCCCCAGAATATTGTTTTAGTAAATATTTTTCATAAATGGTAGCATACTTTAAAATAATGGTATAAAATATACTACACTAAATAATATGATCATTTATTATCACTATCAATTAATATGTACTATACAGAAATACATGCACTGGGTTTTTCTATTGCTGGCAGGCCAATAGCTTTGTTTACATCAGTGTTGTCACAAACATCATCAGGTGAGTATAATATTAGAGCAATCACATTATTACAGATCCATCATCAGGTGTTAACAGTTCTCCAGCTCCATTAGAATGGATGTGAGCCCAGTGATACGTATAGCTTGTCATTAGCCAAGAACACCACTACCCTCTGCTCATGACTATATGTGAACGTCACCAACACGGAAATGACATTCAAGTAATGGAAGTGTTCTGAATAAAATCCAAACAAGAAGAGAGTGAACAAGGGGACACTGATCCTAGGTACTTATTTATTTATTCATTTGTTTATTCATTCATTTGTTTGTTTGTTTATAGATGGAGTCTTGCTGTATTACCCAAGCAGTCCTCAAACTGATAGGCTCAGGCAGCCCACCTCAGCCTCCTTGTTATATAAGAAAATGCTTCCATGCCTGCCATTAGCCACTGTTGAAAGTACACACTGAACTTAGCTTGGTGGCCACAGATACTGGTATAAAATTAGAGAATCACTTTTAGAGGAAATGGCAATTTTCAGATATTGCAAGCCCCTAAGCCAAGTGTACTAAGTATACAGCCACTCCCATACTTGTCCTGGCCAAGAGCACTGGAAACTCAGATTTTCATTTAGAGACAGGAAAACGGAGGTGCCAAGGAGCCATGGAGAACTCATCAGACATCCGCTTTTCCCTCCTCCAGTGGTCCTCTAAGCTAGTTCTGAGACAGTGTGTGCAACCTCTAGTGCACAGGGAGAGACCTCTCAAGGCTTTTTCAGCTGCAGGCCTTCTCAACTGTGTGATTTTGATGTTTGCAGGCCAGCTCCACCTGACTGCCAGAGTTGGGGCCTGCGGCTATTTTTCTGACTTTGATTGCTCAATCTGCAATCATGATCCCAGTGCCAGAGTGGCCTACCAAGCCCTAGAAGGGCAGGCAGGGGGTCTCTGGAGCCGTACTTTTTCTGTGTTTTCTATTAGTAACCCAGGGAGTGATGTGAGTGGCTTCAGTGTTCAGTGGAGCCAGCAATCGCTGTGAGGGGCCTGGAAAGGGGGGGACTGGACCCTGGCAGTGAGCTAGAGAAGCACATCCTTGAAGCAGTCACGGGGTTGCTGTAGAAACAGCAATGCCCATCTACATTGCCAAGCTTTCAGGAGGGTCAAGCCCTAGGCCTAGGGATGTTTCCCCTGCTCAAGAGAGACCCAGTGTTGGACTTCCAGGTTATTCAGTGTAGACTTTCTGCCCAGAATGCTGTTGATAGCACCTCAAGGTAGCTCAGGTTTGCCCTATGATTGGGACAGACCTCAATGGGGTAGGGTAGCAGATCAGGTACAACTGGATCTAAGGTTCTGCCATTCACAGGCAACCTGAAAGTGTCCCCTGAGCCTTGTCAGGCTCAACAGTGTCGATCCGCATCCTCACAGTGAGCTTTGGAACCCACAGTCCTGGATCCTCCACTGCCTCTTTCTGGCCATGCATGTATGTATCCAGCAGCAATTGCATGCCAAGTGCTTCAGCAGGCAATGGGCAGACAAGTGATCATAGCTGGCCAGATCTTTTTTTTCTTTTTCTTTCTTTCTTTCTTTTCTTTTCTTTTTTTTTTTTTTTTTTTTTTTTTTTTTTTTTTTTTGCAGTAACATTGTAAAGACAAGAGAGAGATAGTCATCAAACCAATGCGGCTCTGGGACAGGCAAGCAAACTACCAGACAGAGACAGGGACTGCGAAGAGACCAGACCCGAGATGCCTGGGAGAGCATTTCTGACTGTTGATTTGCAGCCACGGGCAGGCCCAAGTGGAGTGTCAGTCCTCAAATGCTGCTGACGGGCGTGGGAAGAATTGCTAGGAAAGAAAACAAGCCAGGTTATGAGAGCCTGGTGAGGCATTTCACTTTGGATGAAAGACTCCAGAAGGACTTAGAATTTTAGGAAGGGAATTAACTTAGTCTGATATAGTTTCTTTTTTTACATAAAGTGGAGGAAGAGCGAAAACTAACCTACAAGGAGGCGACTGCAGTTCCAGAGTTGCACCTGTGGGCGAGGAAGCAGGCACAGAGAGGAGGGTGGCAAGACTTACTGAGAGCTTCCCATGAGGCAGGATTAGCCCGTGGGGGGGGGGGACCATCAGGTAACAGCACCAGAGAACCCTACTTCTCCCCTCTCTGTCACACCCAGTGAAGAATGGAGGCTGAGTCTCCCTCCTAAGGACGGCAGAGTTTGTGTGCAAGCAAATTCAAGCAAAACTCACAGGAACTTGAGGGACACAGAATGGAACTGGGAAGAGTCAAGCATGGGTACGGAGTCAGGCCGAGAATACTGTGCACCTGATCCCCAGGGATCTCTCGAGTAAAGATTGCCTCTAGCCCAGCTTTGAGACTGGGGAGGTGACTTTTATAGGCTTATATTACTCAGTCTTTGGAGGGCTATGGGAAACTCCCAGGCATCTTCAGGGCCTCGAGGACGTTCCTATCAGCCACAGGCAGGGCTCAGTAGAATCCCAGATGGGAACCCCGACCTACATCAATGCAGCATCTGAGAAGCAGACACACTTGCCAGGAAAGATTAACAGGACCATTTCTTATAATGGTTATAACTTTACTGAGAGAGGGGGTATGCGGGCTAAGAAAATACGAGGAAGTATAAGGGCCAAATGTCTAAACAAGTAAGCTAGCACAGGAGGTCCATAACAGGAAAAACCTCTCATTGCCTATAGATTCTATTGAAAGTACCCATAGTCAATTGCCTCTATGTACTCAGTTTATAGTTGTTCCATTCATCCAACTCTCATCCCCCAAATTTATATCTGAATATCCATTTATGCAATGTAGACGGCAATGAGGATTTGGTATCTGTTTCTGCAAACAAACAAATACAGTAATAAATGTAGCCCATTAGCAAGGAGTGATAGGCTGGGGACATAGATCAGTGTTAGAGAGTAGCCCCCTGGCGTTCACAAGATCCTGATGATGTCAGCTATGTCCCACAACACTGTAGATCCATAGTTTTTGAAAATTGCCTATATATTAGAATATGTAGTAATCATTTTAGTTTTTTAACTTGTAAGAGTGTTTATGTAGGGGATGCATATAAATACAGTGCCAGTAGAGTCCAGAAGGAATCTCTAGTGACTGGAGTTGCAGGCAGTTGAGAACCACCCAACATGGGTGCTGAAAGCTGAACTTGAGTCCTGTTTGAGAGCAGTATGTACTCTTAATCACCAAGCCATCTCTCTAGTCGCATATCCATTTAAAAAAAAAGGTACCAGAGCCCAAGCCTGGTTTCGAGTATCTAAGTCAAGCAAATTATAATTTCTAGAGTGGTTTTGGTTTTAAACTATAGATTTTGTTTTAGCATAATTTTAGATTTACCCAACAGTTGTAAAGATGGTTTGACTCTCATCTTATTTCCCATGCTAGCACCTTACAGTACCATGATTAATTACAATCAGGAAATCAATGTTGGTCCATTTAGCTAGTAAGCAAAATTTCTGAAAGCAAATACATTAGCGTAAAGGTCTGGTACAGGCAGAACACATCATATATTTATTCCTCAGGTTTTCTAGTTACAGCCTCTTTCTATCTCAAGACTTCCAGACTTCTACTGTGGATTTAACTGTCATGCATCCTCTGTCTTTTCTTACCTTCAATTCAAGTGTCTCAGTTTTTCTTTGTGTTGTTCATGCCCTTTAACAGGCTTGGAAAACATTGGTCAAATGTACTAGCTACTTTTCTGTTTTTGTGATAAAAAACCATGACAAAAAAACTTAAAGAAGAACATTTGGTTTTGATTAATGGTGAGAGAGAGAGAGAGAGAGAGAGAGAGAGAGAGAGAGAGAGAGCATCATGACTGTGAAGGCATGATGGTAGGAGCAGGAAGCTGGCTGATAACATCTTTATCTCTATACAAGAAGCAGAGAGAGCAAGTGGAGTGGGACTATAAACCCTCAAAGCCTCTTCCAATAGTATACTCCCCCAAGCACCTCCTAAATGTTCTATAACATCCCCAAACAGCACCGTGTCCAAATGTATGAGCCTATGGGGGCAGTATTCATTCAAACCACCACAAGACCTATTTTGTAGAATGCTCCCCAATATGGTTTTGCAATTTTTCATAAAAACAGAATAAGAATAGACTGCCTTATTTGATTGAGCTATATGTTTTAAGACTAACTATAGCAGAGATGAAGTGTACTGTTTGTCATAACATGTCAGATACATGTGGCCAAATCCAAATGGAATCACTGTGAATGTTATGAGTCATTACTTGCTGATGAGAATGTTTGCAAAGTCTTTCTTGGTCTCTCTATCTCTCTCTGTTTCTCTGTCTCTGTCTATCTGTCTGTCTGTCTATCACACACACATAAACACAAACACACACACATACACATATTCTTTGTCTAGCATGTACAGGACGTTGTGTTCAATCTCCAGATCCACATATAATTAACAACAACAAGTTATCCAGTAACCCCCCAATCCGCATCTCTTTGCCTTGTCTTGCACATTAGCAAGACCAATCTATCCTTGCTCATTTTTAGTTCTGGATAGTGATGGCTACTGGCAATGCAGAAAAGGCTTCTGATTCTGAGAACTTGGATAAGCTATGGATTGTGAAATAAATGTTCAGTTGAGTCTCAGGGTTTACAAAGGTACTGTTCCCCGGTTTCTCAATGTTATGTTTATGTCTTCACCCTGGCTATGTCTCTAGACTCAAGAGTAGTGCACTGAAATCATTAGGTGTCATAGTGTCAAACTATCAAGAGTCAGTTTTCATATACTCTGGCAGGTCCCACAGAACTACTTGCTGTTCATTACATTGTAGAAATGAATTAGTAACTATATAGACTTATGACCAGGTATTATGGCTTGATTACTTGCTACCACATCCATATTTGGAACCTGGAAAGAAACATATAAATCATAAATTGCGAGCTTTAGTTTTTCCATTCTTCCACATTGTTCTATCATAAACTCATCTCTCTACTAGGTGTGTGGCCTATAATCTCAGCCTTAGGAGGTAAGGCAGGAAGATCACATATTTGAGACCCACTTAGGCTACATAGTTAGACTTGTTTCAAAGGAAGAACTCATCTTCCTGCTTATACTATGGGAATGGAATAAAAGTATGTCAGTTTACGTTGGATTAAAATTATCAGCATGCCTTTGCCAGAGCCTGACACTTCAAAGCTCCATGTCCTTCAGCCCAGGTAACCTTGTGTCTAATAGCACTGGCAATATCTACAGAAGTTCATTAGAATTCATTCTAGTCCTTAATAAGATGAATCCACTCAGTCTGGAGGTTGGTAAGTAAACTTGGAATTCTAATGATTCCACTGGGGACAGCTAACTCTAAGATATTTCTGAGCTGCCACATATCAAAGGCAGAACCTCAGATTGGATTTTCCTGGTTTAGAGCAACAGAGAATAGCAAGAATGGATGTTACATGCACACCTATGGCGGTTTGAATAAGAATGGTTTCCATAGACTCAGAAGTCTGAATACTTGGTCTAGTTGCTGAAATGGTTTGGGAAGGGTTAGAAGGTGTGGCCTTGTGTTATTTTATGTTATGTGTTCAGGCCTTGAGGCTTCCAAACACACATGGCATGCCCAGTGTGCCTCTCTCTGCCTCCTGTGTATGGATCAAGATGTGAGCTCTCAGCTCTTTGTGTGGCTATGCCTTTCTTCCACCATCATGAACTCTAACTTCTGAAACCATATGCCTAATTAAATGCTTTCTTTTATACATTGCCTTGGTCATGCTGTTTTGTCACAACTACAGAAAAGGAACGACATTGTCTATCTATGTATGTTGGGGAGGATGTGATAAGACAAGAAAGAAGCAAGGGATAAAAGAAATGGAGAGAAGCTGCACTTTTATGTTTTTCTTTGCCCTCAAATGTAGGCTGGGTAACTGAGCCCAGGATATTTTGACAAAGAAAAAGTGGCAGGTGCTAGCTGGCTCTGAGAGTCATAGGTGAGGAAGGCCGTTGCTATATATCATGCCTGTGTTCTTCATTCGTGCCCCTGCCTTCATGTATGATGCATCCACAACCTGAGTGACTCAGCACGATTGCTGAGAAATCTCACCTTCCAGAAGAGCCTTTTATACTTCCTACTAAATTACTACTTTTTCATTTTGTGACCCCTTGAAATCCAAAAGGACTAGATAAGCTAATCATGCACTTCTAAGTGATGAGAAAGAGAAAGACGGGAAGACAAATCAAGACCTCAGCACAAATATTGATCCTGTAGGCATAATTACCAGCTCCTGGGGACTTCACTCTGGCTACAGCTCATGATATTCAGTCAGTCCTAATACTTGTCAGGTATCTACTACACCTCAAACCCTATTCTGGCATCTGGCCCCAGGTTAACCTAAGGATTGAAGGCACATGTTCTGGGCCAGGACCTAAGGGAAAGTTACTCAACCTCTTGTGCCTCATCTTTGCATATGTTAATGAGAGTGATAATGAGGACCTTCTTCATTGATTAACATGAAGCAAATGCCACACAGTTAACTCTGCTTCCTCGGGGCTCACAGGATGGCCTCCTACCTCTAATTAAGACCCAGATGACCCCAATGTTAGACAAATAGGGAATTGCTTATGAAGAGGCAAGATTCCTACTTCCTCCTGAGGTGCTGGAAGAGCTGCAGGGATGCCCTTTCTGCTCAGCACCCCAGATCTCCCACTAAGTGATGGCTATCATCAGAGTGGTAAGGAGAAGGCAGCAACAATTCTCAGTTCCCATTGGTGGTGACATCTGGTCAACAGCATTTGTGTGGTGTGTGTGTGTGGGGGGGGTCAGTTATGAAATGAAATGTGGTGAAAAACATCCAGTTTCATCGACTCCCTTCTTTCTATCCTAACCCCCAACCTCAGATTTCTCTCACAGACCATGATAGGCACTAACTGAAAATAAATTTCACTTTCAGTAAAGGAACAGGCTAAGAACAGACTCACTGGTTGTTTCTCAGATGCCATATGAAAAATTTAGATTAAGTCAAGCTTCCTTTGTTCCCCTTGGCCTATTTTCTTTTATTAAAGATCTGAAGGCAGCACCATCCGTATCTGACATCCCTTGCAAGCATGCTTTGTTTCTGCTCTACTTCCTGCCTGCTGCTTACTCAAAGTGATAGTTGTGCTATCTGAAGGACTCCTAATGTAAAAGAATGAAAGAAATGAGCCATCCTAGTATGAAGGGTAGGTTATGGAGAGAAGACAGTGGCACTATAGCACCCTGAGTTATTCTCAGTTAGCTTATTCTGTGTAAGAAATGACCCCCCCTGCCCCTCCCCCCCAAAAAAAACCTTAGTGAGGTCAAGAGATTCATTTATTTAGCTCTTCATTGTGCAACTCAGCAATTTGGACTGAGTTCATTACAACTCATCATAAAGTTTGTTAGCAAGACTGTTTACTGGCTAGTTGATCTAGAGTGCCTCCCTGCAAAGATTTTTGTCTGTTCCATAGAGTGTACCATTGAAGTAGCCAAGGTCCTTCACCTTCTCCCTGCAAGGATACAAATGGAGAATCCCTCATTCCAGGAAAGAGTCACTTCTGCAGATTGTTTTCCTAATGTCCTGCTCTGCTTTCTGTTGATAAACAGTGTGACCCAATGCAACTTGGGGAGGAAAGAGTTTATTTCAGCTTGCAGTTCACAGTCCATTGTGAAGGGAAGTCAGGGCAGAACTCAAGGCAGGAATCGGGAGAGGCAGGAACTGAAGCAGAGACCAGGTAGCAGTCTGCTTACTGGCTTACTCCTCATGGCTTGCTTAACCTCCTTTCTTATATAGCTCAGAATTACCTCTTTGGGATGTCACAGTCCCCAGTGGGCTGGGCCTTCCAACATCATTCATCAAGACAATGCCTACAGGCCAATGTGATGGGAGTGTTTTCTCAAATGAGATTCCCTCTTTCCAGACATCTCTAAGTGCTATCGATTTGTGAAGGGGGAAAAAAATTAACAACGTTACAGCAGAATCCCCTGAAAGGCTCTTTAAGGCACAGATGGCTGGTGGGGCTGAGTCCTCAGAGTTTGCATTTCTAACCCACTCGCAGGAAATGCTTACACTGCAGGTTCATGCACCTCACAGTGAAGCGCTCTGTTCCCAGCAGCGTGGAGGAGCACATTAGTAATTCTGCTTCACAGAGGAGAAAATGCAAGCTCAAGTTTAATAAGGAGGTCATGGACACACAGCTGGTTGACCCTTTCTAGTGCTAATTCATGGAAAACCATTAACCCAGGCGATTTTCACCTCACAGCAGAGCCCATGTCTTCCTTCTGATGAGGCTATGTGCACGGAGAGGTTGTTCAATACTTCCTTAGAGCTTCTCTAAGAGCTAGGTGCATATATATATATATATATATATATATATATATATATATATATATATATATACTGCAGACACTGAGACTGCAATCATTGATTTCCCCATTCATTCATTTCCTTACTGATGGGCCCTCACTGTGAAGCCCTATGAACATGGAATGTCTCTGCCAGTAGCCTCCATAGATTGAGACTCAAGTTGTGTTTCTCACTAGAGGAATAACACTACTCATCAAGTGAGGTCTGAGTAAAAAGAAAAGCATCCATACATCACTCTTTAAAGCTACAGAAAAGAACCCTCTCCAAGGGCTTCGGTGCTGTTTCTAAACAGCTTTTGCTTTTGCAGGGTTTCTTAGGGGGAATAAAAGAACCATTCTCGAATGCTAATTCCCTCCTGGCTCTCATGAAGTGGAATATAGCTTTCCTGGTCCTGCAGCAGAACCTGAAGCTTTCCAGGTGTCTGTACTTCTGTTCAGAGTGTGGTCTGTGGACCAGCAGAATGCTAATCACAGGACTCAGCACAGACCAACTGGCCTGGGCCCCTGTGGTTAGAAATCAGGACTCACTCTGTATGTTAAACAAGCTCTCAAAGTAATTTTTCTTTTCTTTTCTTTTTTTGTAGCTAAAGTTTTAGAAGTATTGTCCTTCAAAGCTTCACAGATCACATAGCCAGCCGTTGCGTTTGGTTTCTATGTGAATAAATTCAACCAATCACAGAGAAACTCTGCTCAGCTTTTCATCGGTACTGAACATATACAGACATTTTTTTTCTTGTCATAACCCCCTAAATAATACAGTATAATCAATATTTATGTATGATTATATTGTAATTAATACAAGTAAACTGTTAGTAGAGAGCTGTGTCATTTTTAAAAGTGCCACAAAGAAGTATAAAGACAAATGTTCAGCCAAGTTATCCTAAAGACCTTCAGAGTCTTTTATTTGAAATTCTACAGCTGGATAATCCCTTGCTCTCTGAAGTAGGAGTGTGTGAATGAACGTGGCCAGGGAAATTGGCTGTTCAGGCAGCAAAGTGTTCAGAGAAATACAGAATAGAGAGTAGAAAGCAGGTATCACCATTCTCTCCTTATGGGATAAAACAGACCCGACCTCATCATGCCAGTTAAAGTGACCTTGTCTGGGGACATTAGTATCTCTCATCTTCACACACACACACACTCACTTTTTCCTTTTTCAAAGTTAGATAAACAACTTAGTGTTGATTGGGGACATGGAAGTTTACTAAGAATGACTTTAAGTTTGGCCCATAAGACTAATTCAAGGATCAGCTCCAACCAATGGCCTCTCGCACATTTTTTGCAGGAATGTGAGGGCTAGTCCCTTCCTCACAGCTGTGCCCCAGGGTTTTCATGTGGCAGACACCTGGGCTAACATGCTTCCCTGTGAGAACTAGTCACAGTGTTCAAGGGACACAAAGAACCCAAAGGCAAATGTAGCAAAGGCACCAACGCTGAATGCCTAAGAGTTGCAGAAACTCCCAGAGGAGACCCAGGCCAGCAGCCTCCTCCAGGAGAAGCTGTTTGCCTTGACAAGAGGGCAGGGCAGGAGAGAGGGTAATATAAGGGGGAGTGCACAGACATTTGGAGGATTTCAGTAAAGGCAAAAAGCCATTCTCATTGGGTCTGTTCCTAAAGGAACGGGGATTAATATGCCTGAATTCTGATCCCTTGGAAATGTCAAACAAACCTGAGGCTGCTTCCAAAATGGAACACAAATCCACTCAGAGGAAGATGTGTTGCCTTTGTGATTAAAGCTGCTAACCTTTCCTGCATGGGTTCTCTTTCTGTTGTGTTATTCATGAACTCTTTCATTTTCACCACATCTCCTGAGGTAGCCAAATGCACTGCAGGATCAGAAACTCCTGTTTACTCAAAATGAAACTCATGGAAATTTTAGATATTTGTAAAGCTACAAAAGAGGAAATCTTAGATCTAGGAAGCTGATAAGACAAAGAATCTTGGGAATACTGGTATAAACTGACTGTGTCTTCTGTCACATAACAAAGTAATGAAATTCATAAGCTTGCTTTCTTACAAGGTCACCAAACCTTCTACAATCATCTAGAACTCCACCATCTTTAAGGGGAAATTGAAATTTTTCTTGCTCTTTTCTCTAGAAGTTTGTGAGGATATTTTCTACATTTAGGCACACTGAGGACACACAAACAATTTTGTAGTGGCAAAGAATAATTTTCCTTTTTTCTAATAGAAAGAAAATTTATACAATGTGTTTTGATCATGTTTTTTTTTCCTCTCCCAACTCCTCCCAGATCCTCCCTACCTTCCTCTGTGCTCAACTTTATGTTCTTTCTCTCTCAGTCAAAAAACAAAACAAGAAACAACTACCCCAAAATAAAACCACCCATAAAAATGAAAATCAAAACAAACAAGAGACCAATGAGGAAAAAAAATGCCAGAAGGAAGCAGAATAATTTAAGTAGTTCACAAAAATACCACTGAGTTCCTTTTATGTTGGCAAATCACTCCTGGCCATCCATGGAACACGTCCTGAAATGTGGCTGACTTACCCAGTCAGACTCCACTACCGAAAACGAATTTTCCCTTTGCCAGCAAGTATCAATTATATATAGCTTCTTCATTAGGGTGGAATCACATGTCCATGTTTTGTATGTGTTGCCATGGTCTCTGCCACAGTTAATTTACATGTGCATCACTCCTGTTATGTCTGGAAGGCACTGTTTCCGTGAAGTCATCCATCTCCTCTGGCTCGTACAATCTTTCAGCCTCTTCCACACAAATCCCCGAGGCTTCAGGGGAGGGATTTGATGAAAACATTCCATTTAGTGCTGAATACTCCAAAGTCTCCCACTCCCTGTACATTGTCCAGTGATGGGGGTCCCATCTAATGAAAGAAGAAGTTTCTTTAAAATTGGTTAAGTGAGATACTGATCAATAGGCATAACAACATGTAATCAGGAGTCATTTTATTGCTAAACTCTTTTGGCTGTCTGATGGTATTGGGCTTTTTCCTAGGCCCATGACTTATCTAGTCTCAGGTTCTTGGAAACTTTAGCAGTATCAAGTATGAGTACCCTTTCATGAAGTGGACCTTAAATCCAAGAAGAAAGTGGTTGGTTGCACACATATCACTTGTGCCATTATTGCATCAGTATATTTGCGGGACAGGTCATTGTTATATTGTTGTAGCATTTGTAGCTGGGTAATATTGATGACTACCTTTCTCTTCTGCTAGTGTGCAGAGTACTCTCCAGATACTAGTAATGGAGTGAATCTATGACTTTGGCACCAGCTTGACTTCTCCATATTTGAGGACATAAGTATTGTCTTCAAACATCAGTTTGTGATGTTTGCAGGTTTCTGTGGGACCCCTTTGGCCAATGACTCAATAAGATGTAACCCATTCTTGTAACTGGAGGTTTTACACCGTGGCATAGGATGTCTAACTAGGACACTATGACTTCATTTAGATTACTTTCATACATGTTTTATAAAGCTACTGAAGCAGTAGGTTCCTGCGTGGTTTTGCAAAAGGCCTTTAGTGTAGTTGCCCTTCCCCATATTTCCTGCTTTACCCTTTCCTCCTATCCTCACCCCATTTAATCCACCTATTCTAGTTTCCTCCTTTTCTCTCCATAATTCTATTCTACTTTCCTTTCCTAGGGAGATGGTCTTTCCATCACTAATCCCTAACTAGGTACTTAAACTCTGTGGTTATTCAGATTGTAGCACACATGTTGAAAGCTTAAAAACCAACATCCATATGAAAGAGAAAACATGCAGTCTTTATCTTTTGAAGTCTGAGTTGCTTCACTCCAGGTAGCTCTTTTTTTGTAGCTCCATATCTTTTCCTACAAATTTTATAATTTTATTTTTAGTAGCAGCTGAATAATATCCCATCATGTAAATGGACCACATTTTCATTATCCATCCATTTGTTGATGGACATGCAGAGTATTTCCAATTTCTCTGTAGTATGATGTAGAGACTTTGAGTATGTGCTTAAAAGACATCCAGCTGGATCTTGAGGTAGATGAAGTCTCAGCTTCCTCAGAAAACTCCACACTGATTTCCACCATGGCTGCTGGGCCAGTGTGCACTTCTCTCAGCAATAAATAAGTGTTCCCAATTCCCAACATCCTCATGGTATGTGCTATCATTTGTTTTATTGATCTTGGCCATTCTTACAGTCAGAAGATGAAATTTCAAAGTAGTTTTGATTTGCATTTCCCTAATGGCTAAGTGTTATTCAGTCTGATGCATTTCATCTTTCAAGAACTCTTTGCTTAGTTCTGTACCCCAGTTTTAATTGGGTTATTTGTTTGCAAAGAATGATTTTTAAATAATTAGGTCATGACTTTTATATGAATCTGTAATAAGCATATGCCAAAGATTGTTTTAGATTCCCAGAGTATCAGAGGAACAAATATTTATAGTCAGTCAGGAGAGGAAAATTGAAATAAGTTTATTAAAAGGATTTCTATCAGATTAGTGCACTATGATCTTTGTTGACATTGTATTTTCTACCAGAAATAAATCATCTGTATCTACAATAGGCCAAGGGTCAAGTTTATTTGTTTGGTTTTTGTAAACAAATATCCACCTATACAATCTAATCTCTAATTAAGAATAAGCAAGGGGAAAAACTATTTGGGGGTGATAGTTGCATTCATTTTCTTGTGTCAAGGGTTTCTTGGCAGTTTATGAGATTTTTCATTTAATATGCACATTTATTTTATATTAGTTATACTACAATAATGCTGTTTTAAAAAAAGAAAATAGTAAATCACTGCATAAAGGCACCTGCCTGTAATGCCAGCTCTTGGAAAGCTGAGACAGGAAGTCCATGAGCTCCAGGACAACCTGGGCTGCAAGGTGACCTTGACTCACAAACAGATAGTCAAAGAAAAGCATAGCTTAGAAAATCGGGTAGTCCTTGCATAAGTCTAAAGGTCTTAAATGCTCCAATAAAATGAAAAAAAAAAGATTTATTGTCTCATATATTTAAATTTTGGGTAGTGTTTTTAACATTAACCTAAATAAGCAGTTCAGGCTCTTTGAAGTCATCTCCCACCCAGAGCTATTCATCTAAACCCTCTTAGCCTTGCATTCCCACCTATTAAATGAGGATAGTAAGGGCATTAGGCTGATTCTCATTTAAATTAAAAACGCTAATGAGAAATGATGGCCTGCCAATCTTTGGCATTTTCCACTTTTTTCCCATTTTTCCACTTTGGCATTTCCATTTTTTTTTTTTTTTTTTTTTTTTTTTTTTTTTTTTGTCTTTAAGTGACATAGAAGGATCCCTCTTCCCAAAGCTTGAGGACATCCAAGCTCTTTAAAGTTATCTGTAACCTGCTCACCTTGCCACACCCTGGGTTCAAGCCATGAAGTCTTCACAAGAGCAAAGTCTGTAATAAAAACAAAGACTGGATGGGGAAAGGTATGTGTGTTAGCGTAAGCCCTTCCTGCCTTTTGGAATCACAGTGTAGGGACACACTCACACCTTCTCCTAGACCCTCCGCCAGCTCAGAACTGTAGTATGTGAGTTCTCTGAGGCCACATGATGTTGAAAGCAATACAATGTGCTACTACATACAAGGATCCAAGCAGTGCTTTCTAAGCCCCCAGTGCTCATTCCTGTTCTCATCAGGGCTTTTCAAAACTGACAATATGATTTTTTTTTTATGCGTACCAGCAGCCATTCCTAAGGTGTGCTTGGGGACACTGATACGAGTTGTCTGACAGCTATATATGCAGTATGATGAGATTAAAAAAACGTTCTCTACATATTATGTCTACTCTGGGCCTTGAGAGAAGGTCTTGGTACCTGCAGGTGGTTTGTCAGGCAGTTTGCTGGGTGACCTGGCCAGGCCTTCCATCCTGCTGCCTGGCAAGGATCCCTATACAGGATGTGTCATCATGTTCCCACAGAGCCCACAGATGGCTTGAACCTGTTTTTAAGATGGCTCCTCCCTACAGCCTGAGCTTTAGAGTCCCTGAAGAGTTCCTATTCCAAGCCCTGCAGGTCCCTCATGAGATGCCCTTGGATTGCCTGTCAGCCTCCTTCATAGCTTCTGCATGTTTTGCCGCTGGGGGGGGGGGGACAAGAAACAAAAACAAAACCCTAGGACTTTGCCCACACAGGGGAGCTATTTCATCCTGATGCCAGAAATGCCTGCATGCTTATGTGCCCCCCAAATGTCTTTAGCTAATGACCGACATGAACGTACAGAGGCTCAGCTGCTGGTCTACTGAAGGACACGCTCTAAGCTGTGTGTAAGGTAGAGCTTAAAGCTCCGTGCTCCCTGCAAGGTAAGTCAGATGCAGGGACTCCACCTTGCTTGACCTTCTTTCTCTGAGCTTGCTACTCTCTCGCCTGCTTTCCTGAGAACCCCTTCAGTAAATTGTTTGCACACAGACTCTTGGCTCAAGGTTGGTTGCTGAGGGAGACCCACCGTCTCTCTCTTCTTAAACTCCCAGGAGAGAAGTGCCTCTCTGAAAACAGCTTGCTGAGTCCTAGGGGAAGGGGAGAGGTCAGGGGAGGGCATCTTTTAAAGTTCTAGACAGATGAGCCTTGGCTTAATCAATTTACTCATCCCAGGGTGTTTGTTTCATGCACCCTTTGGGGACTAGGAGCTGAAACAGCATTGGGTCATTCAGGACATTAAAAAGAGTTACCGAGAATTTTCTGGGAAAACATCCATTACCCAAAGGCAAATTGCGAGAGTCAGACCTGCCTTGCCTCACTTCTAAAGGGGGCATTGTAATATGCTGGGAAGTGCTGCTGCTTCAAGAACTGCTGCACATGGGTGCAGCTTTGTCTGTGCCACAGAGATCTCGGGGAAAGCTTCCTAGCTTTCTAGGCCAGTTCAGCAAGCACAAGAGGTCCAAAGCTTCAGATAGCTCCTTCATTTGCAGTAAAAGGACGAATCAGACAATGTCGTGCTAAACATAAATATCTCTTACCCAATACCCTTGAAACATAAGAGGGTTCCCTACCTGGAGGTACCAAGGCAAGCTCAGAGACTAGCTTTAGGAAAAGGGGGCTTCCTGTAAGCTTGCCTGCTGCTAAATCCTAAGTCCAAGGGAGTTAATGGTCATAACCCACAGCCAGTCAGGTTCCTAAAAGCCTAGTTGATTTCACAGACACAGATAGAAGGAAGCACCCTGAAGTTAGACTGCTCAAAGGCTCATCAAGTGATCCTTGTTTACTTGGCCACATACTTATTTCTGTTCATTCTCGGTTGTGCATCCTTCTAAAGAGCAGGGCTGTGGGGGTGGGACTTCTCTGAAGCCAGCCATTTGCAAGGCTTCCTCTCTGTTGCTGGGCCATCGGGGAAGCGCAGTGAAGGGGTCTCAGAGTCAAGGAAGCAAAACTAAGAGTGATGATGCTAAAGTAGTGTAACATTGTTGTTGTTGTTGCTGCTGTTGTTATTCGTGTTTCAAGACTGAATTTTACTTCTGTGTAGCCCTGGCTGTCCTGGGACTCGCTCTGTAGACCAGGCTGTCCCGAAGCCCAGGGATCTGCCTCCTCAGTGCTGGAATTAAAGGCAGGTGTAACCACACCCAGCTTACTCATTTAAAACAATGATTTAGTAAATGTACCTTCTCTGCATTGCATCACAGGACTCGAGTAGAAGAGAAAGCTTATTGAAAAACTTTTCTGTTTTCTTGAACAAGATGAAAAAGGCTTATCTCCTTTTCCATATACCCTGGCCTTGACAATTTTGAATTTCCGTGTCTTTGTGTGTACGTAAGGACATACATGTTGTCCTTTGACACACATGCACCCATGCACAGATACAGACATACCAAATAAAATGTTTTTGTTTTTTAAATTCAAGCACAGAACAATGAGATTATGGGTTTTTGTTTTGTTTTGTTTTGTTTTGTTTTACAAAAATTAAATAGATAGGTGACAACAATATATAAAAATAGGTCCAACTGAATCCAGCATTAGTAATCATCGCTCTGCAGTTGATTTCTATGTAGGGAATGCTGGGGTGTAAGCAATGCTATGGAGGTTAACAGGGAGCAGATGGATCGAGGCAGGACGTTACAGACAAAGCCACAAGCTGCTTGTGGGCAGATTAAAGGCATCTCCGGGAGGGAGGATGAGCTCTGGTTGTTTTCAACACCCGAGTGCTCTATAAATGAGGCTGAGTTAAAACTGGAAGAAGGTGTTCCTAAGATGCCATGATCATTAACATTTAGATAAGAATGTAACCTGATAGATTCAGTTCAAGCATTGCCAGGCAAATCTCAAATCTATTCAAAGTGCAAAGTTTGTTTTTTTATTTTTATTTTTTTTAATTAGAGTGCTCTATTTTTAACGTAACGCTTCAGGCACTAATGAAAAGAGGTCTTATTGACAAGAAACTGTTGAGAAAAATAGCAAATCAGACTTTGGACTTTTCCCACTTATACCAAAGATACAGGTATCAGGATTAGAAACGTTGACCTAAAAAGGAACACTGGGGCAGGGGAATGTCACAAAAAAAGAATAAGCTTTTAATTATTCTAGTCGTATGAAATATTTTTAAAATCAAATGTAAGGAAATCTCGAGCTTAAAGGGGTGAGTTGGTAAGGCTCTGTGAAATAGTGTCAGAGGTTTTAAACACTCGTTTTCCTTGGCCTGTGAGTCTACTCTCACGAACAAGGGAATAATACAGGTTGTGCTGAAGTCCATTTGTAAATACACTTGCGGCAGTGTTATCATTACAACATGAAAGAAAAGAGGGAAGGGAGACAGACAGGTGGACTAAACACCCAATAAGATTAACCAAATAAGCCATAAATTTATATTTGTGATGGGCCACAGATCAGTCTTTAAAGTGACATTTGATCAATTTTTTAATGAAACATTTCGTAATAGGATTGATAATTGAAGAACACCTGGGCCATATATGTTAGTTTCATCCTAATTTTAAAATGAGCTTCTGCCCCTCTCCGACCTCACACAGGCACAGCTGCACATCGAAGCTTCCAGGTGAAATTTAAAATAAGCCGCATCCTGGAACCCGTTCTCAGGGAGTCTTATTGAATTGGCCTGGGGTATAACCTGGCAGTAAACCCTTATTACAACTTCTCAGTAGATTTTCATTTTTCTTTTCAGGTTTGAAACCCTTAAAAATAAAATTAAAAACAAACAAACAAATAACAACAAACAACACCCCTCTTCTCACATAGTACATTCTGAGACACCATAGATAGCCATTTTTAAAAAAACAAGCACGAAACTTGGCAGCCACTGTCAGCTTCGACCACGCAGTACTCAACGTGAAACTGTCTTGCTCTCATATTCTTAAACTTAAGTAAAACATTAGAAGGAAAGCCAACTAGAGAAAACATTATGCATATCTTTCCATTTGTCATGTTGATGCACTGTCGAATGGACTCACTGATTGGCCAATTCCCCTTCTCCTATTTACTTTAACGTTAAAGAATATGTTCCAATCATTTCCACCCTATGAAATCCATGTTTGCTAAAGTGGGATTAGTGTTTGTAAACCAAAGAAGAACAGAGCTGCCATCTCACCGCCCTACAAGATATCAGCCAAGTCTCTATATATCTGGGTCAGGAATCTTATCCCAGCATTATATACAGGTCATCTTTAAACTGGCTTTGCTATCTTGTTGGTTTTCCTCAGTTGAGTGTTAGATTCATCTTTGACACAATCTTTCTATACTCCCCTGAGAGTTCTGTGTTAAACTTCTGAACCTAATGCCTTTAAGACTACCCAAGGTCAAACATGGATTTGGAGATGGAAGATAAACAGCTCTCCCTGACGGCAGATTCGATCAAAATCGTCTCACACAGAAAGCTTCCTGTCTTTAAAGGGAATACTCTCCGTGTGACTTACAGGAATGTTCCAGCCTTTGCCCACAAGGTCTAATCTAAAGTGCTTTTTAAACTCTCTCCATGTTAAGGACAGTGAATGGCAAACTGCATAACTGGAGACATCAAATTTGCACACTGAAACAGTTGCAATCACACCAGTGGCTTATCTTAAGTGAATGGAGATTGGGGGAAGTCTAATTTGATAAATTGGTCTTCCGACCCCCACTGACTGCACACAATCACTTCAGGGGCACTTTATCATCATTCGGAGCCCTTCTGCCATTAGCCGAGACTCCAGACTCTGGCTGGGACTACTTTTATGTCCTTTCTCTTTGTGTCAAATGCTTAATGGTCTTAAAAAAACAAAAATGCTACAATGTGAGCTAGGCGTGTTGCTTTTTAAAGCAGCTCTGTGATAAATTCACTTCCAGAGTCAATAACTTTCCAGTGAGTCTCTTACCTTAACTGTAATAGTAGGGTGGTGTACAGGGCCTCTATAGGAGAGAGGTTGTGTGCAAAAGTCTTGATTTCAAGGAGAGGCATAGCAGAGATACTATCACAAAGGCCCCCCCCAAAAAAAGGTGGGGGACATTTTACTAAAGGTAAAAGTTATAAATCTCTATTATTGACTGAAATAATTTGTTTGAAAAAATATCAATTAGCTTGTCATTTTTGTTTCTGTTCCCAGCCCTGAATTATCTATCCCTGAAAAAAAAAAATCAGTATGTAAAACGAACTAAATCTGTCAAGATCTAATCTCTACAGTCTTATGGAAGAGCTTGGTAAAGGATGAGTTGGAAAGATTTACGTATTTATTTTGTGGTTATGAGTACACTGTAGCTGCACAGATGGTGGTGAGCCTTCATGTGGTTGCTGCAGGTTGAATTTAGGATCTCTGCTTCCTCCAGTTGGCCCCACTCGCTCCAGATAAGCCTGCTCGCTCGGGCCCAAAGATTTGTTTATTTTTAATTGAATAAAGTCTTTATGTACATTTCAAATGTTATCCCCTGCCCCAGTCCCCCCCTCCCGGATAGCCCCTATCCAGTCCTCTTCTATGAGGATGTTCCTCCACCCACTCCACTCCCACCTCCACGCCCTCCATTCCCCTATACTGTGGCATCTATTGAGCCTTCATAGGACCAAGGACCTCTCCTCCCATTGATGCCTGACAAGGCATTCCTCTGCTAAATATGCAGATAGAGCCATGTGTACCCCTTGATTGATGGCTTAGTCCTGGGAGCTCTGGGGGGGGGGCGGGGATCTGGTTGGTGGATATTGTTGCTCTTCCTATGAGGTTGCAAACCCCTTCAGCTCCTTTCTCTAACTTCTCCATTGGGGACCCTGCGCTCAGTCCAATGGTTGGCTGTGAGCTTCCCCCACTGTATTTGTAGGCTCTGGCAGGGCCTCTCAGGAGACAGTCATATCAGGCTCCTTTCAGCAAGCATTTGTTGGCATCCATGATAGTGTCAGGGTGTGGTGACTGTATATGGGAAGAATCCCCAGGTTGTACAGTTTCTGGATGGCCTTTCCTTCAGACTTTATCTATATATTTTGCTCCTCTGGATATTTTGTTCCCCTTCTCAGAAGAACCAGATCAACCACACTTTGGTCTTCCTTCTTCTTGAGCTTCATGTGGTCTGTGAATTGTATCTTGGGTATTTAAAGCTTTGGGGCTAATATCCATTTAGCAATGAGTGCATACCATGTGTGTTCTTTTGTGATTGGGTTACCTCACTCAGGATGATATTTTTTAGTTCCATCAATTTGCCTAAGAATTTCATAAAGTCATCACTCTTAATAGCTGAATAGTACTCCATTGTGTAAATATACCACATTTTCTGCATCCATCCCTCTTTTGAAGGATATTTGTAGCTGTCTTTAGACACACCAGAAGAGGATGTCAGATCTCATTACAGATGGTTGTGAGCCACCCTGTGGTTGCTGGGGTTTGAGCTCAGTACCTTCAGGAGAGAAGTCAGTGCTCTTACCCACTGAGCCATTTCACCAGCCCAAGAAAGTCACTCTGATGAAGAAATGTGAGCTTGTAGCAGCAACATCATGCATGATACTGTCTTGATAGAGTTTCGTAGAACACTTCTTTCCAGTTCTGGTGACTTTCTTCTCAGACTCTATTGCTAATTGCCTTCTGCCAGTTGGGTAATATTCCACAATCATTACAGTAGACATAGCTAAAGTAGGCAAAGTTTATTTTGATTTTATAAAGACAAGAAAACTCTTCATGGACTCTCCTTTTTATTCAAATATTTATTAGGTAGCAAATACAATCCTACTATAAAATCCAATGAAATTCCAAGATGTTAACTGGATTTCTGTTACTGTAACAGACACCAGAGACAAGTTATAAAAAGAGAAGGTTTATTTGCCCTACAGTTTTAAAAGTTCCATTCCATGATGCCTCAACCCCATCACTTCTGAGCTAGTGGCAAACAACACTGTGGAAAGATCAGTGTAGCAGCAAGAAGAGCACTGAACACAACAGCCTCAGTCAAAATACTCTACAGGTAACATCAACGAGAGCAGACAGGCCCCTTTCTTCTTAGTTTCCTTGCATTCTCTGCCGAGAATTCCTTGAAGTTGGGCTCTAGATGAAGCATTGCAAGAATAATGCTCTGGATGGCTCTTCATGTCCACCAAATTCTTTGACCTCTCTGAGCTTTCTTTCTTCATTTGGGGGAATGAATGGCCCAATAACCCTCGTGTGCTGGCTATTCTGTGATATTCTAGATGTGGAATCTTCGATCCAAGTAAGTAAATCAAGCCAAGATTTACCATATTTCTTACCATGGCTAGAATAAAAATGTTCTTCTTTTCCATTTTTTTTCCTGATGCAATGATATCCTGGTATTTTAAGTGCCTGGAATATGTAATAAAATATAGCTCATAAATAAATGGAGACTGTCGTAGGTTGAGTTCAATAGAAACACTCTCCTAGACAATGATTAATGTGCGAGTGATATATGAAGAAAGTATTCTGGGAACACAGTGAGAGAAAGGCACAGGTGGTGGACAAAAATGAACAGAAGAGTCATTGTTGCAGCTGGGGTCCCGGCCTTGGTGTGGTCCTCAGGAACCTCTGGAAGGCATAGTGCACCTTGCAGTTCTAGGGCTGGCCCTTTGTGTTATATACCCTTCCTTAGTTGCGGGCATCTCCTAGAAGATTGAAAGTCCAGGACATTTGCTGGTCTTAGTGAACAAAATGAAACAGCCAGTCCTAGAGAGCTTTTATTAAAAAAAGGGGGGGTCACAGGCATGGATAGTACACTTGGTGCTAAGGGGGTAGGCAGCCACAAATACCCAGTAAAGGAACTGAATGTTGCACCAACCACCTTCCGTAGCTGAATAGTGAGCCTAAATACATCGAACTTCTTGCTAACTGTTGACTCTGTCATGTGACAACAGAAATCATTCAGTTTGAAAGGCAATTGGGTCTTCTCTGTTTAATCTTTCACGTGGTTCATTCATAACTCTTGAAGGGAATCCTTTTATTTAAAGCTTAGCAAGATGTCTGTTTTCAATTTTTAATTAATTTTTTGTAACAGTGCTTTAGTCCTTGACCCAAGAACCAAACTAATATTTAGGAAAAGAGCACTTTCGTTGGCCTTTCACAGGCAAGACAGAAGACAGAGACTTGGACCAAAATGCTTCTTGCTAGAGCTTTCGGATCCATCTCTAACAAGCAGTCATTTGCCTATTGCTGCATGCTAGATATGGCTGTACCCATGTAATATACAATGAGCAAACAGTAGCTCTGTGAATGAACTGCGGTTTGCTTAGACTGTGATCAGGATAAGTGAGACAGGGTTCTGTTCTGTCTGCCCCATCTCCTCGTCAATTAGTCTGCCATGCTTTGGCTCCCAAGCAAACAATTGGGAATCATTGCAGAATACAAACTAGAGCACTAAATACTCACTTAGCCACATTTGCAAAATAGACAAAAGAAACATTGGCATTTTTGAAAAGGAGATATTTAGTCATAATCAGTACTAGTTGTGGCTGACTGCCCTCTTGCAATTAAGGAATGCCAATGCTGGTTGCATTTAAATGTAAGGCCACCCATCCCAGCACTCTTACAGAACAAACCGAAGCCAAACAACCCATCAGCCATGCCCCTGACAGAGTTCATGGAAGAGGCAGACTTCCCTTCTCAGAAGAATGGAGATCAGAGCTGTGTTTAGATCAGGTATACAGAGGGAATTCACTTCAAGAATGGTGTTTGGTAGGATAGTCTGGGAAATAAATGAGCCAGACTTGAACAGGAAATAGGTTTCTGAAGAGAGTCAGTGCCTAAGAGATTCTGAGGGAGAGGAGGCATTTGTGAGCTATTTGGAGTTGACAAATGAGATGGTTCTTCTGTGTTTGTGTGATCATGATACCAAAGCGTGAATACACATCATCATATTGAAACAAATATTGAAAAATAAAGACACAGCCACCATAAATCACTGTGTAGCAACATGATGGATAACCACTGTTGACCACAAAGATGAGAGAGAAAGATCACAGGCCCAAATCATCTTGGCCAAATTAATTAAAACAAGCAATTAATTAAAGCAAGCTTCTTTTTATTTGTGTATATGGGCTATCTTCTCCACTAAGGTGAAGTCTGAGAGTTCAACATTGGATGTGAGGAAGACAAGGAGGGTTTTGATAGCTCAGGGGTAGGGAGTTTCAAATGGGGGATTTGGTGGGCAAATGCCAGTTGGTCTACAGGAGCAGAACATAAGCATAACAACCTTCTGAAAGGAAGACTTGATCGAAAGGTAGTCATAACAACAGGTAGTCACCAACAAGGTCATCATAACAACACTTCTGAAACAAAGGTGGGGCTGCAAGATGGTTTTTGACTTTTTAAAACAAGGAAATGACTGCCATTCCTGGAACAGGCAGGTACAGAACCATTCGTAATTAAGGCTGTTAAGTGGGAAATAGCCAAGTCCTTGAGGAACAAAAGTTTAATCATAAATAGGAATGAACCTAGTTTGTCTTTATTATAAGATGGCTTTTAAGCCTAAGATGGAGTTAGACTTTGTTCTTCACCACATACTTCCTAGGTAATTTTATCTCAGGGGTACCAGGATTTCACTTGGATGCTTGCAGTGACCTTCAGTTACACACAGACACTGCCATTGGCAGGTGGGGGAAGGGAATATATTATTGTCGAAAGTGCAGATTCTAGCCCCACCTCCACAGATCTCTTCCACAAATTGGTATAAATGGAAATGTGTAATTTAATAAGCTGCTGAAAAAGTTTTGGGCTAGGAGCCCTCAGACCATGCTACTAACTGTTCTGTGTGAACAGTTGTGACCTATCATCTATCCAGATTGTATACATAAAGTTATACACAATGGTTAGTAATTCATATATGAGCCACATGTTTATAATATCTGAACTACAGTCTTGTTTTTACTAAGAAATGGATTGACACCAGCAGCACCCACTAGGAAAAATAAAGATGAATTTCATTCACAAGAATTTCAAAATCTATTCACAAAGACACAAATCAAGTTACACATTAAAAAAATAACAATTTTAGCCGGGCGTGGTGGCACACGCCTGTAATCCCAGCACTCTGGGAGGCAGAGGCAAGCGGATTTCTGAGTTCGAGGCCAGCCTGGTCTATAGAGTGAGTTCCAGGACAGCCAGGACTACCCAAGAGAAACCCTGTCTTGAAAAAACCAAAACCAAAACAAACAAACAAAAAAAAAACAACCAACCAACCAAACAATTTTAGTTACAACAGCTTTAAGAAATGCTAATTTTTTATTATAACTAATTATTGATTATAATTACAAGGTGTCACTATGTAGCCTCAGATGGCCTGGAACTCACAATGTAGAACAGGCTGTCCTGAAACTCATAAAGATACACCTGGCCTTTGCCTCCTGAATTTTGGGGTTGAAGGCATGTACCACTATACCAACTGAAGTGGACATTAAACATACAGTTGGCTTGGCTTTGTTCTGTAAGGGTGCTGGGGAAAGGTGACCTTACATTTAAGTGTAACCAGCATTGACATGTAAACAGAGACTTGTCATCTGCATTTTGTCAGAAGTACTCTTTGCTCTGAGTTTTGCTTTAGAATTAAAACATAACCTTCATTTAACCATCTCCACATGAGTAAAGGGACAATCATCAGGCCACCCTTAGTCTCCAGCATTAGAGTCCACAGTACTTCTATCCTCTACCTTTAGTGACAGGGCTGAGCTGGCATAGACTGTCATTTGGGAAGAGAGTGCCTGGTGTGTTTCTAATAACATCTTGCAATAGCTTTCCAAAATAAAGTTTTTTTTTTCCCTTGGGGAAATTAGCTAGTCTGTCCCCTCGGAGAGGGCAAGACACAACTAGACCCTAGGAATCCTTTCCCATAGGGTCTACATTTCATTCGAAGCAAATGATGCTGGATGGCTGGAGTCTGTGAAAATTGGGCATTTCAAAAGAGGAATGGCCTGATTTAGTCACTTCACATTTGTCAATATGTCAGTGAATCTAAAAAATAAAATATTGTGTGGGTTTTAATTAAAAGGAAAAATATCCATACAGCTTGTTCTGAGAGTAAAATGCTTTGAAAGTATTCTTATTTAAAATAATCCATATGTTTTTCCTATATCTCAGCTGAAGGACAGTCTTTCCTTCTTAGCTAGTTTGCTAGCCATACATGATCACCATAGGT
Organism: Apodemus agrarius; assembly: GCA_964023405.1. NCBI lineage: Eukaryota > Metazoa > Chordata > Mammalia > Rodentia > Muridae > Apodemus > Apodemus agrarius. The sequence goes on along the minus strand of OZ030008.1, from coordinate 43,796,925 downwards.
TTGCACAATACTTAAGTAGAGTACGAGTGAAGGAGTAACCTCCGTGAGTGTTAGTCAACAGGATTTGATTAAAGTCCCTATGTTCTTTCTCATTTCTGCTCATAAACTTACTGATTTTAAAAATATACCTTCCTTGCAAACAAGTAGTGCTTCTTCATTCAAATGAAAGACTCGAGACGTATGGTTTAGCTCTCTATGATATTCAGATAGTAGGCACTGACTAATATAAATTTGTTGATTTGTCTTATTAATTAAAAGAGGAAAAGAGAAAGAAACCAATCTCTAGCTTCTTACTCCATCTGCAAGAGACTCCCGCCTGATGGCACAGTGTTCACAGCATGATAGCCACACCTCCGTCCACTTTGCAAATCAAACCACAGACTCCTATGTCCACAGTCACTTCTTCCTCCCTGGCCCAGGATCTCTGAAAATAGACTTAGAGGTGGAAAGCAATTTTATGCTACTGCACTTAACTAACTTCTTTTCAGATGGGCAATCTCCCTGCAGTTCACTTACCTCTTGTGTTGGTGTACTACCACTATGATAATGTTCCTGAAACAACCAACTTAGAGAAAAGGAAGGTTTGGTTTGATTTTCAGTTTTGTAGATTTCAGCCCACACTTCCGTTGTTTGGGAATATGATGAAGCAACACTCAACTATGTTAGGAGCACACAGAGGAAGAAACTGCTTAGCTAATTGAAAGCTAGGAATCAAGAAAGGGGAGGGAGAATGAGAGATTGAGAGAGCAAAAGCTACAGAATGAGAGAGAAAGAGAAAGGAATGAACAAGAGACCCAGTATTCCTTTGCATGTATATTCCTAATGACCTAACTTCCTTCCTACTTATTAAATGTCTTACCACATTTCACTTATGCCAAGCTGAAGTCTAAACCTCTAACACTTTGGGAGACCATTCCAGATACAAACTGTAGCACCCTACCACCTAATGAAGTCCAGATACACTTGTGTATGGTAACAAACAGAAAGCTTTGCCAGTTACCCTGGACACCAAAGAATAACTGCAGCAATCTGCTAGCTTTGCCCTATGTACCAGAACAGCAGTAAGCACTTAAATGTGTCTATTTCTGATATAAACAACCCAATACTGTTACTGAAGCTGGACACCATCTGTAGTTTGTGGCAGGATTTTTCCCTGTCCAATCTATTTAAATATTAGTGCAGCAGTAGGCCTGCGATTGGACAGGGAAAAGGGAGGCAGCACTAAGAGGTGCACAGACAGAGAGAGACTCAAGGGAGAAGGAAGGAGTCAAGATGGAGGCCAATGGACAGGATGATTCAGAACCGGCGTGACTTTAAAGAGCCAGAGGTAGACATATCATAAAGGATAGAATAATAGGGATAACGTGTCTAATCTAGGTGGGCAGCTTTTATGATTATCAATTGGCTCTGAAATGATTGTATTGGCATTTTTGAGCTGAGAATTTATTGATACATAAATCTGGCTGGTTAATTATAAGCTTCAAGAGTTTTGATTTACTGGATACTAGAACGTGGGGCTGCCAACCACAGGGGTTTATGGCTGAGAAGGTACGGGCAGCTATGAGACAAGCGAACTAGAGTTGGGAAGGAAGCAATTGGTATCTGATAAGGCTAGTCTAGAAGCAAAGTCAGCAGGACTGCACAGGGGCAGAGAGTTGCTGGCAGTAACGCAGGAAGCCTGCTGGTCTTTTTTTAATATTTCACGCAACAGTAGTTGACCATGCAACGTAGAGTCTTTATGAGGCTGTGAGGACACCACAGCTCACAATTAGTATTAAATCAGATTTGCAATCCTAAAACTCTGTAGGTGTAGTCAATCAAAGGCAGGCTCACTTTCATAATTTGTAGTTTTACTCCATGCCTCATTTCTTATTGTGGAGTATGTTCAGAGTATGTCCAAAAAACACCATGGGAAGCTTCATAAAATGGATTCTGCAGGCAATGTTGAACAGGAAGTAAAAGCCTACATAGTGTTCACCTGTAGTAAATGTGCAGTGGTCTGCAAATATGAGAGCTGATAACGAATGTTCAAGGACTTCTGGTTTTGTTTGCTTGTATGTTTCTTTGTTTGGATCCACAAATGTATTTCTTGCAGAGCCAGCTAGCATGTTCAGCTTTGGGAGTGCTTATGGTGTGGAAGAAGCCACTGATAGTGGATTCACAACTAGACAAACATATGGTCAAATAAAACTTTATTATACAACTTGAAGTTTGAGTATCATAACTTCATTTCATGGTTTCATCACCTCAAACCTTTTCAACCAAAAATGAAAAATGGGGTGAGATAGAGGGCTTAGATTAAATTCAATGCAACAAATAACAAGCTGGTTTTGGTTCATAGAGATTTGAAGGAATGAGAAATACTGGAAAGAAGCTCTCTATATAGGCTGATGAACTGATAAAATGCCAAGGACTACAGAGTGGTTGGCATGTTCTAGGTCCAGAGCATAACTAAATCTCTCAGCTGTCTTTATCCCCCTAAAGACCCATTTCTTGTTCACCTCCCTGTCAGACCTAAATAGGTGAAAACCTTTGAGATGTATTAACTTAAGGAAACCATATTCTCTACCAATCAGAGTTAAGGATGTTATCAGATAACATCTGAGGCCTTAGTTAAGATTCCTCCCACTAACTGTAACCACATCTCTGATGTTTCCACTAATGGAACTGAGAAATGCCTTGATTTATACCTTTCTTTGTTCTGTTACCATTAAAAACTTCATGACATTGCTTGTATATTGCAACTATAGACCTCTCAGTAGTTCAAGCCCATGTTCCTGGGCTATGGTCACTCAAATTTAAATCTAGAATCAACTGTCTCTTATTCTCTTTGAGGTGAGATCTGTGTTACTACAGAGCCCTTGATTGGTTTATTCTGACTAGTGTCCTATTTGGCTAACTACAAAGCCATTTCTTGACCCTACCTAGTGACATTTACTGACACTGTAGCCGTAAGTAGGCCAAATATGTTCTGCAGAACAACAGTGTCCAGACCTCCTGGATGTTTCTAGAGACAATCTGGGATTCTATCTCAAACCAAGCAAATCAAAACCTTTGCAGTTTTAATGACTCTGGTCGTTAAAAGCGTTCTGGTGATACTAACTTTTTCAAGAGTTACAGAAGGATGGTCTTAAACTTTAAACTGAAAACTGCTGATTTTGGAACATTAAAGGGAACACATTTGTTCATCCCAAAGTCAATTAACAGGAAGCAAATACCTAGTAAGGTCCAGACGCTGCACTGGTGATTTGAGATTCTTAGCAAGGGTCTTTAGTGACTAGGGGAGTGTCTTACATCAGAGCCCCAGGGAATCCCTTTTGAGAGTCTGTTTCCTTGTATCCTCCTTAACTAATGTGACTTTGCTCCTCTGGGGAACACCACCTGCTTAGGTATGTGCAGGAGTAAAACTTGTTCTATGCCATCTGAGTAATTTCATTTCATTATTAACATCCTTTCGGCTAGTGCAATGACTGCCATTCTTACCATGCTGCCTGTCTCCTAGAATGCAGTCATGCATGGGTTTGGGGATTTTAGGGAAAATTTATCAAATGGTAATAGCAAACATCCCAGCAAGTAGCTGTTCTAGTGCTTCTCATCAGGAGGGCTGCCACTGTGCTCTTTCTTTCTCTTTCTCTCTCTCTCTCTCTCTCTCTCTCTCTCTCTCTCTCTCTCTCTCCATTTCTCTGCTTTAAATTGCTATATGTCTGAGATCTGTCATTCACCATCCAACAATCCAAGACACAGATAAGCATACATTTGAGAGTAAGACAAAGGTATGGGAACTCCTGGCATGGGGGTGGGGGTGGGGCGCATGAAAATCAGGAATATAAGAGTATCTACCTCATGGCTTCTCCGCCAACCTGCCACCTGCCCATCAACACCCCAGGCAGGTTGCTGGCAGCCTGGAGCCAGGAGCATACAGCTGTTCTCCTGCTGAGAATAGCAACTTTGAGAGATCACTTTAGACAGGAGTGTGTGTGTGTGTGTGTGTGTGTGTGTGTGTGAGAGAGAGAGAGAGAGAGAGAGAGAGAGAGAGAGAGAGAGAGAATAAAAACTCATCCATAGCTAAGCCGAGAAGAATGGGAAGTGGCAGTTCACTGTAGGGGTGAGAGCACATGGGCACTGCTTTCCAATAAACTGCCTGATGACAAGCAAGGGCCAGCGGCTGACGGAACAAGATGACCCAAGAACGTGCAAGCAGCCCTTCACAAAGAAGGAGGCCAGGGTCAGGCATGCCCTTGCTCATTCCCTGGAGGCAATCCTGAGAGAGTTGCTGCTTGGAAACCAGCACGTCTAAACTCTGCTGGTTTCCCTGGGTTTTTCCTCCACCAGCACTCAGCTGCTCAGCACTATGCCTGACGTCAGCCACTACTAAGGGAAGGATAGGTAACAGAGCCTAGTTTTATTCTACTCTTCACAAAGGTATGAGGATATTTTACCCAAATAGGCTGTGTGAATATTAAGACCCATCATCCTTAGTAAACAAAGCTCATTGGGATTTTCTATCCTTGACACACGTATGACATAAAATTTCAGAAATGAGCTTGAAGCCCAAGGAAGGAAAATATCTTGCCCAAACCCATGCAGTTTCTAGTTCACATTAACATTCTTCCTGTTTAAAGCCCCTCAATTAGAAGACTTTCTTCACAGAGCTTGTCAGTGCAGGAAGCTAATCAGATGCTCCGCTTCCACTCCCCAGAGGAATTCCATCTTAGCAGCTGAGAAAGTGCTATGGCAGTGTCATACACATGCAGTCACATAACTCATGGGATGTGTGTTCTCAACTGTGGACTCACGGGTGTTTCTAGTCAGCAGCCAGCTTTCTGTTCTTTAAGGATGCAGAGGACCCTCTGCTATCCTGTGGCTCAGCCATCTTCCCTTGCCCTGCTTTTGTTGGCAGGAGAAGATGGGAGTTCAGTATCAGCTTCTGAACACCCTTGGTCTGATAGGGACACACATTGTCTCCATTTAGGGACCATCTCTAGCCACATGATCATCTCCTTGTGAACACGAGATATATAATTTCTAGGTAAGCACTCATTCTCCAAAGACAAGGTTCAACTTTGCAAGAAGAAAGACAAATTCCACTGTATGCTTGACTATCTCAAACATGGGACACACGCCTGGACCAAAGACGTTGATGTAACATCAAATATGTATCTCAGACTCTTCCTCTTGTCCCTTCTAGGGATATGACTCCCTGACAGAAGCTGACTATGTTCCTATAGGCATTCTGATTGATTTATGGTACTCAGAATTCCGTCACTGTCTTCTTCTCAATTAGACTATAGTTCTATAGAGGTTGTGAATTCTCTTTTCCTGTTCATCAGTGTATCCCTGGTGCTCTAAGTATTTGAAAATGGAGAAGGATGGGAAGGAGGAAGGAAGGGTACTCTGGAAGTTTCAGGGTCTTCTTACCTGCGTTTGTTTTGTGTGAAATATCAAGGATAGCCACAAAGTAGGCTGATCATGTTAAGGCCCTGGGCTCATTCCACTTTGGAATAAGACTTGCTTACCTGCACACCATCTTGACAACCTCTAATGACAATTCCGGATGCTTCTAAACAGGGTGCACTGCTACTCACAAACAAATAGTAATGGTCTAGTGATTGTGCTACCATGTAGGTAAATCTCAAAATAATTATACCAAGTACAAAAGCCAGGTAAGTCATAGTGCATGCGAAGTCATTTCATTAACACATAATCAATGCCAGCTATAGTGACAAAAAAGGAGATCAGCAGTCCCTTGGGCATGGGGTGAGGTATGGAAAATAACAGGTAAAATAACAAGAATATGGAAACGTGGGGATTAATAGACTGGTTCATTTTCGTTTTTAGAGTAGTGGGGTTCTTGAGTATATTAAATGTGCCAAAATTTCTCAAACTATGCAAATTAAATATGTGAAGTTGTTAGTGTATCAATTGTATTTCAACAAAGCTGATATATATATATATATATATATATATATATATATATATATATATATCAGCTATGGTCTGTATTCTCTACCTCATCATTCTCAAGCCTCAAATGGTTTGTATCTTTAAAAATACTTCAAATGAAGCCATGTGTGTTTTTGTAAACCTGTAATCCTAGAACACTTAGGAGGGTGGAGCAGAAAGATGGCTAGCCCAAAGCCAACCTGGGCTACAATGCAAACTGTCAGAAAATCATATGTAAATATGTGTCTGTTTCAATAATGGGGTTGAAAAAAATATCCCTTCCTGGCACTTTTAGGAGAATTGACATGATTCTATTGATTCTTGTCTGAATTTGGCTTCCAGGTTAGAAGATATCTGAACTATGGGGACAGTGTAGTGCTTATACCTTCCAGGCAGCACATATTAATGTAAGTTCCCATGTTATCCTTCTCCCCAGGTTCTTTAACTAAGCACCACTGAGTTGCTGGCCTACGTGCCCAGCAACCCTCCACCACTACCATGGCCGAAGACGCAGACATGCGCAATGAACTGGAGGAGATGCAGAGGAGGGCCGACCAGCTGGCTGATGAGGTAAAGGATTTGGATTCTGAAAAAAAGACTTCTAATGTCTCTTTTTAAAAAAAAAAGTGAAAATAAATAACTTTCTTTTTCTCTAAGTTTTCTGCAGGTTAGAAAGAATCGATTCACCCTAACACTTGACTTCTAGACATTTAAGAGGGCAGGGTCCTTTAGGAAAAGTCTTATCTTTGGATGCCTTACAGTGCAGTGTGGTTAATTCAATTCTGAAGGTTAACAATTTTAGGAACCTTCCAAGCTGGTTGTTAAATATGGCTATTATTAAAACTTAAGTACATAATCTGAAAATTAGATAGATTATATGATGTATATGTATACACACATATATGTATATATGATATATATCATCATATATATATGATGGTACTATGCTCTCAAAAATCATCACTTCCTAGTGAGTTTAGCACATTTTTTCCTGCTATTTATGCTCTTGAATCATTTATATTCACTGCTTGTAAGGAGTGGAAAGGCCACAGACCACAGACCAATGTTGCTGTAGATCTCAACCACAGAGATCACATCACTACTAACAGCCATTTTACAAGAGAGAGAGAGAGAGAGAGAGAGAGAGAGAGAGAGAGAGAGAGCCTATCCCACTCAGAAATCAAATAGAAAGCTATTGTTTAGCACCCAGACTTATTTAGAACTCAGAATTGCCAAATGCTACCAGTCACGGCTGGCTTTGTTGTTTTGTTGATTACCTAGAGTTCAGACTGAAGGGAAAATATAAACACAGTATATAAAATCGTTAAAGTGTGCTTATCTGTAGCTGTTGCACTAAGAAAATAATACACAAAGTTGGGGGTGGAAAATGGGGGGGTGGATCTGGGAGGAGCTGGGGGAAAGATAGAGGAGGTAAATATAATAAGAATGAATATATTGTATGGAACTCTCAAATCATGAAAGTATTTTTCAAATATAAAAACGTTGAGGAAGTCCTCCATTATTTGGAACCTGGTTTTTTGTTTTGTTTTGTTTTTTGTTTTTGTTCCCAACAAAAAGCATTGTCTTCTTTACTAATGGATCTAGATGCAATGCTGTTCCTTCACTGCTTCAGTTTCTTCCTATTCATGAACAGAAGTGAAGTTATCCAGTTTCATTGACCATGCATGTTGGAATCACACTAGTTGACCAGATGATGAGTTGTAGACAGACTACAGCAAAAACCTACAGGAGCTTTCTGTGAGAATCACTCTGCTCTGCAGGGCTTGTCGCTATGATAGCCATTTTACTCAGAGACAGGGAGAGAGAGAGAGAGAGAGAGAGAGAGAGAGAGAGAGAGAGAGAGAGAGAGAGAGAGATCACTTAAGTCCTTTCCAGAAAAAAAATCCGCATCCTTCACATTCCTTTAGAATCATGTCCAAAGAAAGTTTCCTGCTTGAAAGCATGGCTTCTGAGAGATCACACTGGTTGCTGGATTGAAACTATGTCAAAGAACTGAGAGCAAAGTGTCAAAGCTAAGCCTGGAGGGCCAGTTGCCAAGCTCAGCTAAATTTGTATCAATAACAACTTCCAGTTGTGTTTCTAGGAGCTTTAAAGGAAACGTGTTACAATCTCAGGAAAAATTGTTCAATATCCCTAGATATTCAATATCCCTAGTCCAGGAAAGACAAAGTAGCCCTCAGAGTATAAGAGATAGTTTCCTGTGCATCCAGAGCATGAAAAATGATTTTTACAGATTTCTTTGTGTTTGATATCAAGATCAACCTTATATGGGTTTGACTTTATGACAATAAGCTTTCATGAAATAAGCTTTAGGAAATCCGATCATGTAGAAAGCCCGATAGGCAAGAGACTGAAACTTGAAAGACATTTTGTGTTTGGTTACAAAGTTGAAGTGATTATGTGACAGGGGCCCTTTGTGTTTCTTAAGTGAAAAAAGTATTTTTGATTTTCCTAGCATGTTATTCCTGCCCTTAACAGTGTTTATGTTTTTCCATCTTAGTCCCTGGAAAGCACCCGTCGCATGCTGCAGCTCGTTGAAGAGGTAAGAAGTGGCTTCTATTAACATAAACTAGCTTCCTGTGTTGACATGTTCATTTCTAGCTCCTATTGATTTTACCGAATCCATACCCCTCTTGCTTCCAATGCCAACTCAGCTTATCCGAAACCCAGAAAATACTGGACATACGTTGTCAACTAACTATCAAGGTGTATTTACCCCCATCCATCTCAGGCTACCTGTAGAGTCTGAAGTGTAGAGAAACCTACTATTTCCAAGCTACTGGTCCCAATAGTCACACACACACACACACACACACACACACACACACACAAAAGGTTCCTGGAAGCAGACAGAACAGTGCTTAACTTGTGGAAGAATTACCTATATAAAATGTTCACTTGTAATGATTTTGTTGCAACAAATTCCAGCTAATCTAAAATTCTGTTCTGACTCCAACTATATTTATAACTTTAAAAAATATGTATTTATGCAGGCATATCATCTTTTGAAATTGTTGTATTTAGTGTTGCACACCAAAATTTATGAAAAAAAATAGGAAAGACGCTTTAACAATGAGAAAAACCTAGTCCAATTAAGTAAACATAAAAGTTCTTTTCTATTACTGACTCTGAATTGCACATCCATTTGTAAAGCATTTGTAGTGCATGGCTTAATGAATCCCAAACTATTTTTAAATGGATAAAATAGGGCAGAAAGCAATAATGGAATGAAAAGAGCATTTGCAATAAAACCTACTCACTCCAATTTGGTAGAACAGCAGTCAACCAGGAAGAATAAATGGATTAATTGAACTTGTCCATTGGGAGAGATGGAGTAGGAGAAGAATGGGTTGGACTATATTTATCTTAACCTAATAAAACAAGCCTGATGGTTTTTATTCAGCAAGATGCCACTTTAACCACAGTTTGAATGTGACTGCTTATCAATGTATAAATTCATGTGTGATTATCTTTTCTAGAGATCTCGGGCTTTCTCTGGCAGAATGATTAAATGAGCCTATTCACCCACTCCATGCTACTGTGAATTGCTTATGCAATGACGTGAAAGGGAAGAGGGGAAAAAAAGATAAATTTTACAAAAGGCTTAGAGGAAAAGTAGCTGCCTCTTACACCATGGCAGCAAACGCTGTCTTCCTTTATTTCTGCAGCTGCAGTGCCTCACCTAAGGGTATAATGTGACTAAAGGTGAATGACCACAGGAAGAGTGGGGAGATGGAATGATGCCTTCTCTGGCAGGAAAAGTCTGTTATTTCAAAAGTGACAAATTGAGCTTACACTGCAGCACAAATTGGCCCTCAGAGAGAGGGTTCTCAGCATCATAGAAGAGCAGCTTTCTATTCTAAATGAAGAAAAATATCTCTTTTGCTTTGTTTTTGGGACACTGCTCACGCAAAAATGCGTAAATGCCGAGGAGGCAAGTAGCCTCAATCCAAGAGTATTGGCTATTGATCTTAATGGGTTATTTTCCAACGTGTTGCAGGAAACACCAAAAAGAGCCACAGCTTGAAACATCCTTACGTGAGCTCTGAGATTAGATGTGAGCTCACCACTTAACTTGTATATTATTATGCACAATTACTTTATTGTATGCTGCAGTATTATTATCATAATATAATTCATGACCTACAAACAGAGCCTCCAAACTCTCTTTTTACTTGTTTGTGTACATGCCCTGAATATATGATGTACATTTCTCAAGCTGTCTCCAATTTCCTCAGTTGCCCAATGTTGAAACATTGCCTAGACTGTGAGCACTGGATAAGATGCATCAGCATGCACCCCTTTAAGCAGGCCCTCTGTGCTTCAGAGTCTTGGGAACATGGACCCTCTCTCTTGAAGGTCTTCTTAAAATGAATTTAGTGTCAGCCTATCTTGCAAAAATATGTCTTCTCTAATTTATTCTAAGAATAAAAACTCCATTGATTGAAGTAGGATGCTCAAATTATGTTTGTTTCTTGTAAATTGTTACTCCATCAAGCATGAAGTTGAATCTTAGAACAAGGAAAAAAAGGGATGGCTTCAATCTTCCACATCTAATAAATAGGAGGAGGCTATTAGACATTTCAACCTTAGAAAATTTTGAACAAGGCATTTTAGAGTAGACTGGTTTGCTCTTACTTTCTCCTGGGTCATTGTATATTTATAGTGAAATATTCCTTATGTCTAGGGATTGGCTATTGAGATGATGTTCTGATTTTCAATCAAAAAGGAAATTCTCTTAAAAAGAAATCAGTATTAAATATTCATCAAGGGCAGAAATCATTTGGAAAATATGAGCTTTGAAATACCAGGATCTTACACACAACTCCAAAGTCCATTGGTGTATAATTTGAATTGAACTGAATTTTTACTGAATTCAGTTTCAAAGTCAGGGAAGGTACTAGAATTGGGAAGTCTCCCTAAGGCAAATAGTCCACTTCCCATGGAAGTACAACTTCACACTATCATTAATAAACTCTAGAGTATAACAGCAGGGGTGGTTATGGGGGGGTGCTGGCTTTTAATAGAAATCACCATCAGTGTTGCAAGGATGATGTAAAGTTACTTAGAGGTCAGTGGAGAAGTTTCAGAAAATCTAAATATCATAGACTGGTACAATCGTTAGAGACATTCTGTTCACAGCCTGAAGTTGGGCATTTACTTTTGAAGAGTATGTTTCAACAAATATTTATGTAATACTGAACACTGGAGATAGGAAAGAAGATACAAATTGATTTATTGCAGGGAGACCAACATGTAAATAAATGTTTGAATTCAAGGTCATACCTACCTTGGGAGCATAAAAGAAAGAATTAACTCTCAAAAGAGAATCATTAAGATGTCCTCCAGGCTGGAGAGATGGCTCAGTGCTTAAGAGCACTGACTGCTCTTCCAAAGATCCTGAGTTCAAATCCTAGCAACCACATGGTGGCTCACAACCATCCATAATGAAATCTGATGTCTTCTTCTGGTGTGTCTGAAGACAGTTACAGTGTACTTACATATAATAATAAATAAATCTTTTTTTAAAAAAGATGTCCTCCAGGAGGAAATACTTGAAAACAAAAAGGTTAACTCTGCTGATGCTAAATCAGAAATGAAATCTGCATACCAACATCTTAGTCCATGAAACTTGAGCCAAAGGAGTCCACTCTGCTTTAGGCAGGCAGATCTGAAGGCACTGCACAGCCTTCCTGAAATAGTTATGGAAACACTAATATTTCTTTACATTATTTCTCTTTCTATACTAGCTTCTCTTTCAAAATGCCTTGGCAATAAAAAAGAAAGAATCATTCAACAGATAGAGTTGTAGAAAGAATTTTATAAAATCAAGTTGGTAGGGTTTGGTTTGGTTTGGTTTTTAATTTAAACAGATGTGAGGTCCTTCCGAGTTCAAGAGAGTGCAGCGTGTCCAGGCTTTAGGACAGATGCCTTGGAATTTGATGAAAGCATTCCAAAAGGACAGCAGTAAAATATTCTATAAACACCGGCTTGGTTCACTGGCAAAATAAATAAATTCATCAATACATTTTAAAAATAAAAAAGGAAAAATAAATTGTACGAAAGAAAAAAATGGAAAAAAAAAAAACCTCTCCAGCTCCATTTAGATGGGCTGTTTCCCACACCAAACACAAACACAAAGGAAGAATTGCACTCAGGTAAAACTAGAGTTACTCCTCTCATTTTCAAGCTCACTAATAAAGCACACACACAACTCTTTAAGGAACTGGAGTTAGATTCTGTTCCCTTTGCAGTGTTTTCCCTATCACTGCCCCTCTGTCTTCTAGATATTCTAAAAACCACCCAGTTATTGGAAGAAGCCACCAGCAAAATAATGGAACCAAATTTAAGCTCATACCTTTATTGCGAAATTATCATGTGCGTAGAGCCATCATTATCACTCTCAAAATCCAATTTATTTTGGCTGATTTAACACTTATAGCCACATTTTACTATTGTTTTGATATTCTGTCTTTAACCCAGAGGATGTTGGGACATTCAGTGGTTAAGTAACTTGCTTCAGACACACAGTAGGAAATGATAAACTCGATATTCATGAGCAGGATGCCTTATTGCAGGGTATGGGTTCCCACACACAGCACCTCAGTTTCATTCTGCCATAATTTTCTTTTCCTTTGTGAGTTCTCTGAGGGAACAGAGTAGCTCATTCTAAACATGCCATGATTCCTTACAAATCAAATCCAACGTCTGAATTTGGTGTCAAATTCAGCAAATCCTTCTTGCATCCCATTCAGCCACCCATGAACTGAGCTAGCTTTGGAGATGGCTATACTTTCTAGAGCTCATTGTATGCTTATGACAGTGGGAAGTGAAAGGGCTCTTACTGCCCCCATTTAACCAGAAGGTGAGCTGAGACACAAAGCAGTTGAGATTAGAGCAGTAAGACTTCAAGTAGAGATCTAGAATTTAGACTCATTTACTGAATCCAACACGTTATTTCCACCTGCTGACCTTCCAGCACAACCCAAGTTTCCCGACTCCAAGGCCAACAGGTTCCATTTAGGTTCTCCATACTGGGACAGCATCAGCCACTCTTGCTTCTTCCAACTAACTCAATGAGTCATTCTAGTGTTGAAACATGTAGCACCTAATTAGAAAAACTGTAAAATCATCCAAAGAGACTCAGAAGGTCACTTCTTGCTGGCCAAAGGGAAAATCCACCAGGAAGAGCTCTCAATACTGAACATCTATGCTCCAAATGCAAGGGCACCCTCCTTCATAAAAGAAACCTTACTAAAGCTTAAAGCACACATTACACCTAACACAATAATTGTGGGTGACTTCAACACCCCACTCTCCTCAATGGACCGATCAGGAAAGCAGAAACTAAACAGGGACACAGTGAAACTAATTGAAACTCTGGACCAATTGGATTTAACAGATATATATAGAACATTTCATCCTAAAGCTAAAGAATATACCTTTTTCTCAGCACCGCATGGTACCTTCTCCAAAATAGACCATATAATCGGTCACAAGACAGATGTCAACAAATACAAGAAGATCGAGCTAATCCCATGCCTCTTATCAGATCACCATGGAGTAAGAGTGGTCTTCAACAGCAACAAAAACAACAGAAAGCCCACATACACATGGAAACTGAACAATACTCTACTCAATGACACCTTGGTCAAGGAAGAAATAAAAAAAGAAATCAAAGACTTTTTAGAATTCAATGAAAATGAAGGTACAACCTACCCAAATCTATGGGACACAATGAAAGCAGTGCTAAGAGGAAAACTCATAGCTCTAAGTGCATCCAAAAAGAAACTGGAGAGAGCATACACTAGCAGCTTAATGGCACACCTTAAAGCCCTGGAAGAAAAACAAGTTAATTCACCCAGGAGGAGTAGAAGACAAGAAATCATCAAACTCAGGGCTGAAATCAATCAAATAGAAACAAAGAGAACCATACAAAGAATCAACAAGACCAGGAGCTGGTTCTTTGAGAAAATCAACAAGATAGATAAACCCTTAGCCAGACTAACCAAAGGACACAGAGACAGTATACAAATTAACAAAATTAGAAATGAAAAGGGAGACATAACAACAGAAACTGAGGAAATTCAAAAGATCATCAGATCCTACTACAAAGGTCTATACTCAAAACAACTGGAAAATCTGGAGGAAATGGACGATTTCCTAGACAGATATCAAATACCAAAATTAAATCAGCATCAAGTAGACCAGCTAAATAGTCCCATAACCCCTAAAGAAATAGAAGGGGTTATAGAAAGCCTCCCAACCAAAAAAAGTACGGGACCAGATGGTTTTAGTGCAGAATTCTACCAGACCTTCAAAGAAGACTTAACACCAATACTCTCCAAACTATTCCACAAAATAGAGACAGAAGGGACACTGCCCAACTCATTCTTCGAAGCCACAATTACGCTAATACCTAAACCACAGAAAGATCCAACAAAGAAAGAGAACTTCAGGCCAATTTCTCTGATGAATATAGATGCAAAAATACTAAATAAAATTCTTGCTAACCGAATCCAAGAGCACATCAAAACGATCATCCACCATGATCAAGTAGGCTTCATCCCAGGGATGCAGGGATGGTTCAATATACGGAAATCCATCAATGTAATCCACTACATAAACAAACTGAAAGAAAAAAACCACATGGTCATCTCATTAGATGCTGAAAAAGCATTCGACAAAATTCAGCATCCTTTCATGCTAAAAGTCTTGGAAAGAGCAGGAATTCAAGGCCCATACCTAAACATAGTAAAAGCAATCTACAGCAAACCAGTAGCCAACATCAAAATAAATGGAGAGAAACTTGAAGCATTCCCACTAAAATCAGGGACTAGACAAGGCTGCCCTCTCTCTCCATATCTTTTCAATATAGTACTTGAAGTTCTAGCAAGAGCAATTAGACAACATAAGGAAGTCAAAGGGATACAAATTGGAAAGGAAGAAGTGAAACTATCATTATTTGCAGACGATATGATAGTTTACCTAAGCGACCCAAAAAACTCCACCAGAGAACTTCTACAGCTGATAAACAACTTCAGCAAAGTGGCAGGTTATAAAATTAACTCAAGCAAGTCAGTGGCCTTCTTGTACTCAAAGGACAAGCAGGCTGAGAAAGAAATTAGGGAAATAACACCCTTCACAATAGCCACAAACAACATAAAGTATCTTGGCGTAACTCTAACCAAACAAGCGAAAGATCTGTACAACAGGAACTTCAAGTCCCTGAAGAAAGAAATCGAAGAAGACCTCAGAAGATGGAAAAATATTTCTTGCTCCTGGATTGGCAGGATCAATATAGTAAAAATGGCCATCTTGCCAAAAGCAATATACAGATTCAATGCAATCCCCATCAAAATCCCAACTCAATTCTTCATAGATCTAGAAAGAGCAATTCTCAAATTCATCTGGAGCAACAAAAAACCCAGGATAGCTAAAACTATTCTCAACAATAAAAGGACTTCTGGGGGAATCAATATCCCTGACTTCAAGCAGTACTACAGAGCAATTGTGTTAAAAACTGCATGGTATTGGTATAGCAACAGGCAAGCAGATCAATGGAACAGGATTGAAGACCCAGAAATTAACCCACAGACTTATGGTCACTTGATCTTTGATAAAGGAGCCACAACCATCCGATGGAATAAAGATAGCCTTTTCAACAAATGGTGCTGGTTCAACTGGAGGTCAACATGCAGAAGAATGCGAATTGACCCACTCTTATCTCTTTGCTCTAAGATCAACTCCAAGTGGATCAAGGACCTCCACATAAAACCAGACACACTGAAACTATTAGAAAAGAAACTTGGGAAGACCCTGGAGGACTTGGGCACAGGGGAAAAGTTCCTGAACAGAACACCAATAGCGTACGCACTAAGATCAAGAATCGACAAATGGGACCTCATAAAATTACAAAGTTTCTGCAAAGCAAAGGACACTGTCCGAAGGACAAAACGGCAACCAACAAAGTGGGAAAAGATCTTTACCAACCCCACATCCGACAGAGGGCTAATATCAAATATATACAAAGAACTCAAGAAGTTAGACCGCAAAGAACCAAATAACCCTATCAAAAAATGGGGCACAGAGCTAAACAAAGAATTTTCACCAGAAGAAATTCGGATGGCCGAGAAACACCTTAAGAGATGTTCAACATCATTAGTCATCAGGGAAATGCAAATCAAAACAACCCTGAGATTCCACCTCACACCAGTCAGAATGGCTAAGATTAAAAACTCAAGAGACAACAAGTGCTGGCGAGGATGTGGAGAAAGAGGAACACTCCTCCACTGTTGGTGGGATTGCAAAATGGTAAAACCACTCTGGAAATCAGTTTGGCGGTTCCTCAGAAAATTGGGCATGTCACTTCCAGAGGACCCTGCCATACCACTCCTGGGCATATACCCAGAGGATTCCCCTACATGCAATAAAGACACATGCTCCACTATGTTTATAGCAGCCTTGTTTATAATAGCCAGAAATTGGAAGGAGCCCAAATATCCCTCAAAGGAGGAATGGATACAGAAAATGTTGTATATTTATACAATGGAATACTACTCAGCAATTAAAAATAATGAATTCATGCAATTTGTAGGTAAATGGTTAGACCTGGAAAATATCATCCTGAGTGAGCTAACCCAATCACAAAAGAATGCACATGAAATGCAATCACTGATAAGTGGATATTAATGAGCCCAGAAGCACTAAATACTCAAGACACAAATAGCAAGTCAAATGATTCCCAAGAAGAAGAAAGGAGAGGACCCTGGGCATGTAAAGATTGCATCCAGTTGAGTAAAGAAACCGAGGGGGGAGGGGGAATGATTGGGGAATAGTTGGGGGGGGAGAAGAACTATGGGAACTATGGTGGGTGGGAACTGGGAAAGGGGAAAGCCTTTGAAATGTAAACATAGAATATAGAAAATAAAAATAACTAAAAAAAAAAAGAAAAACTGTAAAATTATATTTGTATGGCATCAAACAAATAAGTAATACTCATTATACCTCATAGAATGCTCTGATGTATTAATAGACTGAGAACTGGGCTAACAAAAGTCACCAGCTTTTCTCCATCTTCTACCCCCAGAAGAATGGTAGAGGATCTCTAAGGAGAAAATGTTCTCTAACATGTTTCTGCACAATCACAACCATATGCCTAAATAAACTTTTTGTTACACTACCTCTTAAGAAATGGCTAGCAAACTCAGAAAGGGGCAAAGGAATCATTAAAATGCAGACTGAGATACATGGATATCCACTCAGAACGTACTTAAAGAAAGACTTCAAGGTATCTTTTGTGGTTTATCATCTCTCAGGTTAGTGTGTGTCCCCCTCCCCCCATAGCATAAAATAGAACACGTTAGATTTCTAGACAGGTATCTTCACTTCCCTCACCATCAGCTCTCCTCTCCACCTCCTAATAACCTTGGTCTTGGTTTATATGGATAAAAAGAACTGAGACGAGGTGCATTTCTGAAGATTGATGCACAAAAGAACTGCAGTGACCTGGAGAGGACTAATTTTCCTCACACTGCATCATTGTACAGAACTGTGTATATCAGAACACATTATGTTCTGACCTCACTCTGTCTTCCAAATCTTGGGGAGCTTCTCTCCACAGAGTCAGTCTCCTTTCGAGCTGTGCCTCTCAGCCTCTTCTCCTCTGTGATGAGCCTAAATACCAAGGCTCCAGCTTCCTTATTTACTTCCTATGAGGCATCCTTGCCCTAGCTATTAAATGGACACTTTTTGGTCAAACTTGCCAGGGAAGAAAATTCAATCTAGAAGATTGTAAAAATGTTGCTTTCTGGGTAATAAAAACTGTAGTGTTTTTATTTTGCAGGTATAACAATTGTTCAGTATCCCATGTATTCCAATGCACACTTACTGTACTGAAAGACCAGGCCCACCTTATGGAGGATGTGCTTCATGAGTCCCCTGAGAGTCACTGATAAAGTTACCCTTGGTCCAGTTCCCCCTGGTCCCTACCCAGTCCCTGAATGCTCTTGTCAGATGTCTTCCCTTTTGTCTCCCTTTGGTCCTTCTCCATATTCCATTTCTAGGGATAATTGTCTCCTCACTGATTTCTCTTTCTCTTTTCTCTCTCTAACTCCTTTTCAACTTTGCTACCATTATTGGAATGTAGAGTAAAGATGCTGGCATCAGGACTTTGGTTATGTTGGATGAGCAAGGCGGTAAGTTCAGATTTCTTCAGTAAGAATAATTCTTCATCTGAATTAATTTGCAGTTATTAATTTTTTGTGCACCCTCAGATGGGCATTCTGCGTGTGTTACATGTATATATAAACATAAGGATTCTAGAAACCTAAGTTGTTAATTTTCATTCTTTGCTGGAAATACTGAATGTGGAGATGTCAATCCTTCTTCATGACTGAGTTAATGATACTGATAACTCTGCTATGTACATTTCTAACAGATTTTAAAGGCAAAATCTATGTGTATTTCTTAAAAGACAATGTTTTAGACAGGATTGATATCTTTACATATTCTTTTTACCACCAAAGTTTCCCAATAAATTTGGTTTCCTTCCAGTTAATATCTAGGTTGTGAGTATAGTATTTGAGGATATGCATTGCTCCTGACCATCCAAATTTAACATCTTGAAGTTTTGGTTCTCAAATCATTACAGAAATTTCCTAAATAACTAAAAATTGTTTTATGTGGGGTCTGGAAAGTAGAAATTTTAACCAATCAGAATATTTGAGATATTTTAAAGGCATTTTTGGAAGGGCAAGGAACAAAAAAACTTGGAGTATATCATCTCCACACACTGATGTGGAAACTATAACATTAATATAGTTTTCTTTGATTCCAAGTATCTACCAATTTAGTGATAATGTACATAATTCTAGCCACAAATTCTTCTCCCTTTTTCATTTTGAATTCTTATAATAACTAGATACTTGAACATTTTCATACTTTGTAAAAAGCATTCATAAAAAATTAGGTTTATAATTTTTTTCTCCAGTGGGAAATATAAGAATGTAAAACTCATTCCAGCAAAGACACAACAAGCTCCAAGCAAAA
The DNA here is from genome assembly GCA_964023405.1 of Apodemus agrarius. Classification (NCBI taxonomy): domain Eukaryota; kingdom Metazoa; phylum Chordata; class Mammalia; order Rodentia; family Muridae; genus Apodemus; species Apodemus agrarius. The sequence goes on along the minus strand of OZ030008.1, from coordinate 43,777,911 downwards.
ATTTTATATAGAGAGGAAAATTGCCTGATAACTTGGCATAAAACACTTTTCCTAAAACAGAGAGAACCTATGCATATCGTCAAAGAAAAAATAATAGAAAAATGAACAGGAGATATAAAGCTTTAAAACTTGCAAACAGATATGTAAAATATTGTCTCAACCATTAGTGGTAATAGCATGCCAGTTTTAGCAGGTTGATTTCTTCAGTATGATACAAATTTTAAAAATTAACAATAACTAATGCTATAGCGTATTGTGAAAACAAAACTCTTAATTCTCACATGGGTGCCTGGACTGATACACATGTCATAGGAACAATTTGATAATCATATCGTCAATTTCGAAGTGTACCTATCTTTAACCAAAAACATTCAAGTACTAGAATTTTTGCATTGAAGTTAAACATTTACAATTATGTAAAAAAAAATGAATGTGCTTTACTTGTAGCTGTATAAGACTAGGAATGATCTAAATATTTGTCTGTGTCGAGATCAAGCAAATCAGCTATGATATGGCCATGAAGAGATGCTCTGCCATCATTTAGTGCATAAGATAAGTGTTTAATGATTCCTGGAGAGTTGAGGTTGGAGTAAGAAGAGAAGAGAGAAAGCCATAGCACTGGAGGTGTTCTGGGACACCAATTAGACGTATTAGAGATTTGTTGGGAAATGCCAGTGTTGGATTTATGAAGATAGTAAAAGCCTATGATTGCTGGGTTTGACAGGAAAACCCTTCAGACTGTGATATGGGACCAAGACCTAGAAAAGGAGCATGAGAGGAAAGGAGTATAGAGTGGGAGAAGACCCAGATTACTGAACTAATTTGAGAAGGTCTCAGCTTGGTTAATAGAGAGCCAAGATTCTTAACCTCAAGTACAGAAGAAAGGCCCATGTTGGGCAGAAATGCCACAGACCGAGCAGCCCCACTATGCCCAGATATTGACTCGTAGCATCTTGAGAAAGCATGGCCTCAGTATGAATGCCTTACAATTCATAAATGCAAAGCTACGCCCCACTTCTCCAACATGTTCCTCAACATGGCTATCATAAAGAGGCATCCATTTTTATAGTATTTATTTGTACTCAACTTTTTTCAAATATATACCAAATAATTATAAAAATAAAGGAAAACAGTCAATTGTACAATAACCCCATCACTGTTCTCCCAATCTTCAAATTACACTTTGTTGAAATCTCTAAAATTAAGAGTACAGTTGAGTTCTGTTCTAAAGGTAGTACAGCCAGGTCAGTCTTAAGAACGTACCCCATAGATCTACCATAGTTACATGCTGGTTTGATCTGTGTAGCAATGACTTACCTCTGAAACGTGGGGTGCAGCAAGTCATTGCCTTAAAAGTTGTGAAACAGGGGGTGCCCCTATAGGAGAGTGACAATTCCCAAAGCAAAATTAAAAGAAAAACACTTAAGTAAGTAGCAGTTCTACCTTATCATCTTTTTCAGTTAGTAGACAGCAGTGTGGAGAAAGTGACTTTATAGCCAAAGAAGACTTGGGATAATTTCTTTGTTTTCTTCTGTAAAGTACTGACATAAAGGCACAGAAAACACAGTGACATAGAGCCGAAGAGAGAAAGGCTAAGGATGGAGCCCCATTGTAGAGGACCTATTTAACAAGAATGAGGGCCATGGTTCAGTTCCTGGCATCTCAGATGAAAATGGAGGAAGAGGGGTAGGAAACAATCAGCCTGCTTGCCTGAGCTGCAAATATCTTTGTGCTTTCATGAAGAAAGCCTAGAGGAACAATGCGCTGGAATCCCCATACATGTGCAAAAATTTATGATTTTAAACAGCACGATTCCCACAAGCATCTATATATTGTTATTTAAGAAACAAAGAACAGACACCACACACAAACACACACACACACACACACACACACACACACACACACACACAGGATACTGAATGTTTTCAGCTGAAACATTCTGGATTCCTCCAATAAGCGTATTTCCCGTGAGAGCTGGTGTTATTGCAGATGTGTAATGAACAGTTCATACCGACAAAAAGCAAAACAAAGCAAAGCAAAGCAAAACAAAACAAAACAAAACAAAATCCCTCTGATTGTATATCTCCAAAGGTGGGTGATCTGGGACTTGTCTTGAGGGATATACATTCCATTTTTTACTAAACTAAGAGCTTAAGACTTTTGCAAGTGACAGATGCCTATGTCCCTGCCTCTAAAAGCATTTGATCCTGTTTGTGCAATGTTTCCTTGTTTAGATCAGTAACTTTTTTTATTTCTCTTCAGTTTATGCTGTATTAATTTTGTCTCTGCCTGACATCCAAAGTATTAACTATTTGTACCCCGCAGCTGCTCAAGGAACCACAAGCAACAGCCGTCCTCCTAGAGAGTCATTGTATCTACTATGGAGGCAGGCCAGACCTCTGCAGGTTGTCCAACTGAACAGTTGCACTGAGAAGTTGCTTATAGGATTCTTGGTTTATACCCAGGTATCAGGAGACAACAAGGAGCCCCAGAGACATACAGAGCCCTGGGGCTATTGTTACCCTAAAAGTATTATCTCCCAGGAAAGTCCCCTAAAGGTTTCTGTGTTAAAATGAATAATCTAACCTTTAACCTCTGTTTTTTGGTTTTTCTCTTATTTCTTTTGTTTCTTTTCTGGGCACTTATTTATTTATTTATTTATTTTTGGTTTGTTGTCTTGATGATTCAGTCCAGACTCTCTCAGACTCTCTGAGAACTTATATGTAACGAACTCTAAATTAAATAGTAAAATCTGTGAACACTGCTGGCAGAAATAAAAAGAGACAAAAACCGAGGCCCATCTTGAAAGCCAGCTTTACCTTAAAGTTAAGGGCGCTGTGAAGCAGTGTTTTCAGAAAACACCCCACCCCTTCGCTAACATCCACTCACCAACCGCAGGTAGGAATGGCTCAGTCACTGTGGGTATGTGGCTTTGTCACTTTGTTTAAATAAATTTCATTGTGTTCTCCAGTCCGAAGCAAAGTGGAAACCACATAGGCAGTATCTTTAACTGAATATGAGTGTGAAGGCTTGCATACTAGGTAAAACACTTACTGTGTTTTACTTTAGGACCAAGCTGAATATTCTAAGAACCTTAATATAAGATCCTTTACTTAGATGATATTGGTAGAAGAGATGTCTAAGCAAATCACACACACACAAAAAAGATTCTGCTGCTGCTGAATCTATCATAATCGATTACTCGAATATCTGGGGAAAGGGGGAAAATTTCAACTTCTGCTAACAACACGTACAGTTATCTAACCGAAGACTAGAAGACTCTCCTGAACCATAACCCGTCCCCAAAAGTTCTCTTCTTAACCTCCAAGAAGAAATGCACAGGTTTAGGGAGCGAAGGCGTAGTAAGCCCCATGCAGTGTGCTATGAGACCCTCACAGAGGCAGCTGTTCGTGGGACTGAAATAAAGACAGTGGATGCTCTTATGAACTCCCTGCGAAGTGCTTCACAGCAACTATTCCGAGTTTTAATGTGTCAAATATGCCCACAAACTCAACTCAACTCAGCACAGTAAAATTAATGTCATTGTTTAAAAACCCTGGACCAATAGTTCTATGTTGGGTTCTTGTGTTGGTTTGTTCTTTGTTTGTTTTGAGGGAGTATTATTTTTTTTTTTTGTTTTCTATGTTTTATCAAATTCAGCCTCAGACTTTTCTCTTTCAGTCATGTTTGCCAACATAGCAGGATTTCCATGGTACAATGCAGCTTTCAGAAGTGTGACGATGGATGTGTTCATTTTTGGTTTTCAATTATCTAACTCACAGGTTCAACAACACTTCAGGGCCCATTCCCATATGTACATGGCCTCCTGTTGTCTAGAGGCACCAGAGATAAGACTTCTGAAGTCTTGTCAGAGAGTCAGGTTTTTTTTTTGCAAAAACAAAGAGCTGGTCATTGTTTTCTATCTTATGAGAAATGCGTCAGGAAGTGCAAACATCTGAAGACTCCTCCCGTCACAATCGCGTGTGTGCACTGCAGCCATTATTTGGGCCCTACAGAGCATTTGCCCTTTGAGCCCAGGTACTTGTTAAATCCATTCTAACACAGCACTGCTTGAGCTCCCAGCAACTGTTTGATTTAAACCAGCATCCGTATTTATATCTGTATGCAAGATGACACATTGATGAAGGCAAGAACTGTGTCAACCAAGACATGTAGGAGGCCAAGAAAAATTTAAAAGGCTTAGGAAAACACTGCATCCTTTCTCTTACGTCTTAATCCTCTCACTTGGGGGTTAAGTTTGATTCGCAAACTGATTTATTGCATTCCTAAAATGAAACTAGATAAAACAAACAAACAAACAAACAATCGAGGTTGGCATAGCTGTGCTTACAATCCACTCCTTAGGATGCTGGGCTACAGGGTAAGATCCTGTGTCAAAATGCAAACAAACCAGCTAGGAGGGGAAGAAGGCAAGGAGAAAGGAATGTTCTTTCAAAGGCGAGGAAGCAAGACAGGAGAGAAATCTCCTTGCATATAAAGATGCTCAGATCACCCTCGTCTCTGTGCACTTGGCAGAGCACTGCTTTGCTGTGCCCTCCGGACTAGATAAAGAGTGGAGTGTTTTCATCGGCTTCTGAAAGGCATAGCTAGCAGAAGCAGCAGAGACCTAGTCAGGGACAATTTCTTCTATCTCTCACTTAAGAGAGCAAAAATAATCTCTTATTATCCCAATTCATGTTGTCCATTCTTTGGGTCACCACTAGTGGGTCTCATTTAGTTTTTATGGTAACAGTTTCCATAGCAAACATTAATGTGGAATGGTTTTTAGATGATTGCTTATGCCTATAGGCTAGAAATGTGCTCATCAGTTTTATCCTAAGCATGCCTGTACTTCTAGAGCACAATTGTCAAAGCATACATGAAAATATAGACCAAAAAGGAAATAGAGTTGTAACTGGACATCAGTAGACAGCCAAGACATTGATTATATTGCACTTCTCCTTTAATGATCTGAAAAAAACTACTAGACAAATCCCCTTTCATTAAACTTACAGCTCCCCCAAACTAATGACATTTGTGAGAAATCAATCAATTTGGTTTATGTAACCTGGCAACCTAGAACTGATGAATTTTTATGAGTATCAAGCTGAATTTCAGATGCACTGAGGTCAGCTTTCCTTTTGGCCATGGAACAATGCCATTCTAGGTGCCAAGCCATTGCCCCTCTTTCAAAGACACACATTCTCCTTGCTCTCTTACCAGGTTGGTAGTGAACAGGACCCCGTTGTAAACCCTGGGAAACCATGGCAGAAGAACAAAATGTCCTCCCCAGCTCTTGTAACAAGTCACTTACAAGGTTAAAAAATGAATAGAAATGTTTCGGTGCCTACAGTATTGCTCTGCTGATGTTACTTTCTTTTTCCACCTTCCATGACTTAGATAAAGAAAACCAAAAACAGACCACCTTTGGCCGTACAGCCACTGCTGAGGGAGGAACAGAAATCCATAGCTGTGTCTATTCCTACTTTCTGTTCTCTTGTCCCAAAGACAACAGTGCATTCTATGTTCTCTTATCTGGCTTAAGGTACTTAAAAACCAAAAGATATGTGTATACTTTGACATCAAATCAGATAATCTGTGTAGACCCATTGAATGGGAACCCCTTGAACATAAATTAACACCTGATTTTTCTTTCTCCTGGATTTCACTGATATCTGAGTCAATACACTGTGCTGTTTCCCTGGATATGCAAAATCAAACAGACCTTCTGATCCCATTTCATCCCGTCTGAACTGCAAACTATTTTGAGCATCCTTCTTGTTCATTTCCTTCCACTCCTGTCTACTTAGGGCAGTAGCAGTCGTCTCCAGCAATGCATCCTCCTGGACAATGCATTGTAATCTCAATCTCTCTCTCTCTCTCTCTCTCTCTCTCTCTCTCTCTCTCTCTCTCTCTCTCTCTTTCTCTCTCTCTCTCTAATTCTGTTTCACATAGTCATTTCTCATGTTCTGTTGGAAACCCCCAAAAAATTCATTCCACACTATCATCCCTTTGTCCTAACCAGAACAACTCGATCGTGTCGAAGAAGGCATGAACCATATCAACCAAGACATGAAGGAGGCCGAGAAAAATTTAAAAGATTTAGGCAAATGCTGTGGCCTTTTCATATGTCCTTGTAACAAGTAGGTACTGGGTACCAGCTCTAATCTGTGGCGTCCAGTTTTCTTCCTTTCTTTTTTCTTTTCTCTTTTTTTTCTTTTTTCTTTTTTGTTTTTCTTTTTTAATGTCAAAGTGAATGTCTGAAGTTTTGTCTTTTTTTTCTTTGTCCTTTTCCATCTGCTTCATTCTGTGGGGATAAAATACTTGTGTTTAATCAGAACAACTGGAACGCATTGAGGAAGGGATGGACCAAATCAATAAGGACATGAAAGAAGCAGAAAAGAATTTGACGGACCTAGGAAAATTCTGCGGGCTTTGTGTGTGTCCCTGTAACAAGTAGGTGCTGCCTGCCTGCCTGAAGCTTTGGTTTTCCCAAGGCTCATCTCCAAGCCTTGACTAGCTCATTCCTGCAGGCTCATAGGCAGGATGAGCATGTGGCATGCAGAACAGATCAATACCGTCTCCAATGCATTCATCTCATAGCATAGATAATATTAGTGAGAGTTACTGTTGATGCATTAAAAATCAGGCATACTCCAGTGAAAGCCTCACTGTCAGCAATTTTTATTGATGAACATTTCAACATTTTCCAGAAAGTGTACTTTGAGACAGAGGCACTCAGGGCACATTAGCATTCTATTTTCCTCAATCTCAAGAACTAAATTGTATAGTTAGAAAAGATTTTGGGTAAGTGTGGGGGATTCAAAACACACGTATCAAGGTTTGATTTTATTTTTTTAGAAATAAAATAGATGGGCTAATTTAGCCCAAGTAAGCCTCTGCAAGTCAGAGAGTGTGGCAGATTCCCTCTTGCCTGCCCACCAACCAGCTCCTGCATTTGGTCATGAGATGCTACGGCTTTACCCAATGCAGGCATCCTCTTCAGTCAGAGGTGCTAGTGCCTGTCTCCAATTTGATGCAAGCCCTCCAACTCTTCCTCTTGGAAGATCTACCTGTACACTGGCTGAAATGTTGAAATGTGTAGATTTTGCATGCACGACATCACAAAACATTTTAACTGTTCTCAAGGTTCGCAAATGCTTTTTTTTTTTTTTTTTTGGAATGTAGCAGAAATGTGACATGTGGTTATAAAGTTTTGCAACAGAAAGAACCCAAAACTCAGGGGTTCTAGAAGATAGTCTCATTTGACTAGCAGTAGAGGGGGAGGGAAATGCATGAGTGGTTTGCCCAACATGCATTTGGAATATTAAAGTTACCTGATCTCCCTCCCCCCTCCCCATTCCCTCTTAAAAAAGAAACCTTTTACCCAAAAGCACTGCTGATCCTAGCTTTTAGACTAGAAACTGATGTGATTTTTTAGCAGATTATGTGACCATTCATACCCTTTAAACTTTGAGGCTGATTTGAAATATCCCACTTCCTGTTTAGAAGGGGGAGGGGCTCACCTTACCAATAAGTAAATAACATGTTTTATTTTTCAAAAAAAAAAAATGCTGTGAAGTAAAGCCTGACTAACTGGAATCTAGTTAGCCAGAATCCTCATTTTCCTCCTTTCTATTTTTAGCCAAAAAGAGGGGGCTGAGGATAACAGGAAGCAGTCAGCTCAGATTTGAAATGCTTTGTTGCCCAGGACATTTGAGTTTCTCATGGAGAATCTATTCTAGTCTATAATCTCTACATAAGAATAAATAAATGATAACTTAGAGTTGATTTTAAAAGGTCATCAGACATATATATCATCATTATAAGCCATGACTGTGAAAAGATTGGATTGTGCCATCACCAAATACTCCTGAGCTGAAAATTAGCTTAAGAATTTGAGAAAGATATTTGCCAATTACCTTTACAGCCACGTTTCCCCTAGAACCTCCTAATCAATACCAAAGGCATAGAATTGTCCAAAATATTTTATTGTCAAACATTCCAGTTAGTCAAGATTTGGCAATATGCCCTTTTTAGAGCCAATTTTCCCCACATTTGGAGTGAATTCTACCAGATACAACCCCTCAACCCTTCATCAATTGTGTGAGAAGAAAGGGTGAAGGTAGGGCTCTTTGAGGTGGATCCTCGTGTTCTGAAGAAACATGACGCTTACTAAATCCATATATAAGTGGTCCCTAATTTCTTACTTCAAAAGAGACCCTAATTGAGCTTCAAAGCTTGAGTGAAGTGTCCCCTAATGTGTGTAAATAATGCTTTAAAAACCATGTGTCACAACGCAGTGGCTGGTGGTGCCCTGGACTCGCTGGGGGCTTTGCCCTGCCTCGGCATGTTTCAAAGGACTATGATAGATGTTCGGCCGCGATGTGAGTCTGTGCAGCGTTGTGGGTGCAGTGGTTTGCCTTCTCTTTGGAAACGCATATTTCCCTTTCCTTTGACTTTGCCAAAGATGGAATGCCAGACATTTTACATAGCAGAAAACATCACAAAGTCCAAACAGCTTCTTGTATCCAAAAAGAGAGGGACTGGGGAGGAGGGATGGAGAGACAAACTCTTAACTATGAAAAATTGTTTGATGACCTTGTACTATTTATTGATTGGGCCCATGGCCCTTTGGTACAGTAAATTGTGACTTCTCAAAGGCTGATGGTAAATTGTGGAAGCTGCTGAAATCCCATTGGTGCATTTCCCAGTTTGTCACCATGGTTTCTTGGTCCTCAGTCTACAAGGATTAAAGCCAGTTTAAGATATGGCTTTGACCCTATCATGAGAAAAAGTGGAGGAAAGGAATAGAATCTTTTTGCCTTAGAATTAAAAACTGTGAAATGGGACCGAAGGATGTATGTTGTTCTTGGACTCAATAGAATGTGGTTTCTACTATGCAAAGAACCTAGAAACATCTTTGATTGCCTTAAATTACAACACACCCACCAAAATATGCTCTATATGTTTCTATTGGGCACAACAGGTATGCCTGGATTTTAAGTTTTGTTCCAAGGCAGGTCAGTGAAATGTAGCCCATGGAGACCACACTAGTTCCAAACCACTCTCCCTTGTCTTAACCCAGAGTAGTTTAAAGTAGGAATCTGTTTGCACACTACCCTGCCCTTTGGCCCAACCAAGAAGCTACTGAACTGCGTTTCAAATCCTCAGGAAGGCTATTACTGTCCTGCTAGTGCCTCTATCGAGAATGGTCAACTTCTGGAGTAGTTTGGCTTAAATGAGAATGCTTCACTTTCTACTCATGCCTGTAGCTGGTGCATGAAGAAGACACAGGGTGGGCTGGGGTGGGGTTCCTCTTTGGTGCTAGATGGCTTGTTCTCTCTTCTATTTCCTGCATTCATTTCACTATGCTTCTTTTACTTTTTGTCTCTGTGGACAAAGGTTTGTACATCAACCCTGGATGTATGGTGACTGTTTGGAAGTACCGATATATTATCATTTTAAAGCATTCTAGAGGCAACCCAAAGACCATCACCCTTGGCCAACCACCAATCCTTTGTGTCTTTCATGAAACACTGAAATGTAGTGCACACATGCATTGGAGGAAAGATATTAAGCAGAGATCACTGCATGACGGTGTGTTTAAAAGTTGGTCAAGTATGTCTTTCTTCATGATTCTGTGTTACTGTGGTGTGACGTACACCCTCCACTTGGCAGTCTTGTTTTGTGTCTGTCTGCCAGTATGTTTTTCTGTGTTTTGTGTCTCAAAATATAACCATGTAACTGAAATAGAACTGAATGTTCACCAACTATCTTAAGCCATATCTTAAATCCAATTAAAGCACAAAACAAACCAAAGATTAGTCTTGACCATTACAATTGGCTCAAATGAAAATAAGATGCTGAATAGCTGAGGTGTGGTGGTGGCCAACTGTTTGGGTCCAGATTATGATATATCGGTATTCTCTAATGCCTCAACTTAAAACTCATTTGCTTGGTTCGGTTCTTTGCTTAAAGAAGTGATCATTTCTGTGAGCTTGCCCCTCCACCCTGGGTTTTGTCACTCACCCAATTTTTTGCATAGGCTTAAATCCAGTGATGCTTACAAAAAAGCCTGGGGCAATAATCAGGATGGAGTAGTGGCCAGCCAGCCTGCCCGTGTGGTGGATGAACGGGAGCAGATGGCCATCAGTGGTGGCTTCATCCGCAGGTGAGTTTTCTTGCAGTTCTCTGTTGATGGGTAACCAGCACTGAACTATTTTATTTTCTTCCGCAAGGCTATTCAGCGCCAACTGGATCATGATAACTCCGCTCTCTTGTCTGGTCTTTGGCTGGACTATCAGTAGTGGCACTTCGGTCCACCTTCATGAGGTCTTCCAGCAAAGAGTTCAGGTTTCTTCACGGTAATGATAGTGTGCCAGGCAGGCAAAATCCAAGACATGATTTCCTTCCAAACTACGGCATGGGTCCTGTTCGCCGTGGTGTCTCTAGGCAATGCAAATCACATGAACACTTCCAGAATCAGCGTTGGTGCAGAAAGGCATCACATGACATGGGTTTATTTTTAGCAAAATCTATTAAAGATACTGTTGCCTGTTAAGCAGCAAGAGTGATGAAGCATTTATAGTCTAGTAGTAGCAGAAAGCTACTATTACCACTCATTCCTCAGGAGATAAGTGCAAGAACAAAAGGATTTTATGGTAGGGAAATACAACCACAACCATCGCTAGAGTTGGCTAGAATGAGAAAGGGAAGCAAATGCCCTAAAACCCTACTTTCATGACCTCCGGGCTCTTTTAGGCCACTGTTCAGAGCCCACTGGGAGTCAGAGCAGACAAGGAGCCAGAAGTACAGTAATAATGGTCAGCTTCTCAGGGCATAGAGCAGGGAAAGTCAAGGACCTGATTTAGAGTGGGAAAAGGAGGGGGAACAATGGGATACACATTAACCACTTCTTTTGAGATCTAGAAGCAAACAAATTAAATACCTATTTTAAAAGCTCAGATTATATAAGTCAGCCAATATCTTGGCCCTGGGGAAAACAGTAAGCAGAAAAACAACCAAATATTTTCTATAACCAAGAAAAGCTTAAAGTCATCATATGTTTGGACATGCCCCACCCCAATTCATCCCATACAGTCACCAGTTTGTTTTAACCAGAACAGCTTAATTTTGTCAAAGAAAGTGTAAACCATATCAATGAAGACTATTTAGACTATTACATATCGACTAGCAGTTCTCAACCTCTGGGGCGTAACTGCTATAGCAAGTCTCTGTCTCCAGAAATAATTACAGTACAATGGAAACAGTAGCAAAATTGTATTTAGGAAATAGAAACAAAAATAATTTTCTATTACATGAGAATCTCTATTAAACGGTTTGCAGCACGAGGAAGACTGAGAATCACTGATACAGACTGTTATACCAGAACTCAGCAGAGGTGAAAATATTTGTCTTCATAACTGCATATCCCTAAGTTATTGTCGTTGTTGGCTAATCAATAATGCTGTGACACAAATGTTATTCATAAGGCATAGGGTCTAGATATGCCTTACAAATGACAATTCTAATTTTGCCTCCATCTGCTTCCAAGGAAACTCAATTAATAATTTGGAAGTCAGTGGTTGTATAAGTACAGACTATGAGAGATACAAAAAAGAAAAAAAAAGGAGGGGGGGAAGTAAGGAGAAAGGCAAGAAGAAAACACAGAGGGACCCGGGCCGATACTTAGTCCACTGCAATGTAATCCAAATCTCTTGACACTAGACACAAGCATCTATGATCTGTAAAGCTAGGGTGAGCCCACTATGCTTTAAGGATGGAAATGGTCGTGCGACATACAGGGACTGGTTCATGATTGATGATCACTCAAATGAGAAGTAAATGGTAGGAGGTTCTCTCTTAATCTTTAAATTTGCTCTGGCTCAGGCTGATCTATATGTCTTAGTGGAACCAGGAATTGTGGCATAGGACTCTAATCTCAGCACTCAGAAGGTCTGAGTGCTCAAAGCCAGCTTGGGCTATATCTGGAGACAAGGTTGCAAGCAAAACAAAACGAACAGAAGAAGAAAGGTATAATGCACCAGTGTACTTTGCGAGTTGCCATGGGAAAGGGAGTTTAAACCTTCCATTTTTAGCTCATTAGTGTAACAAGTGGGAAAGTTCTGTAATGAATGCTTTCTATTTGCAGTAAGATGCCTACAGTTTGCAATAGAATGCCTTCTTAACCTTCAGGTTGGCCTTTGGAATCGTGGTAAAGTGCTTTGTGAGCCTGCTTGTGCCCTTCCACGCCTATCCATTCAACTGAAACTACTGGATACACATTTTTCTGCTCCAAAAACACCTGTTCCAATGCCCCTCCCAAACCTGTGACATCAACCTGTGTGTGTATAAGAATCACCATAAAAAGCAGTTCCTTTAAATCTCTTAAGAGTTCTCAAAATCAAGAGGCAGACAGTTTATACCTGCTGTCTACACTGTCGCACATCCCAAGGCAGGAGAGCAATGAGCACTGAGATTTGCTACCTGACTTTCTTTGCTCATCTACAAGTTGAATCTTGGAAATCTGTGTTTCAGAAAAAAAAAGCAAAACAAAACAAAAATAAACCATAGTCTCTATATAATTCTGCCTTCATCCTCTGCTGTAGAGTTCCTCAGAATAGATGATTTTATCTTCCCCAAAATAAATTAGGGTATGGTGTGGGTGAGAAATGTCTCAGCAATAAAACACTTGTCGCTCAGGTGAGTTCATATGCCCAAAGCCATGTTGTACACCTACCATTCTAGTGTACCTGTGGTGACATGGGAAGTGGGCAGGAGAAATCCTTAAAGCCCGTTCATGACATGTATGGTGATAAGCAAGATAGCCTGGTAGATGTGGTAGAGAGCGATGACTTATACCTGGCTGCCCTCTGACTTTCACATGGGTACCATGGCAGAGATCAGGACTCACACGTGGACACACACACACACACACACACACATTAAAAATAAATAAATTAACTAACTAAATAAAATAATAACTAAGGAAATAATCTAATTTTAGAAATCATAAACGTAAACAACACCACTGTATTTTATATGAACTATATATTCAAAGTGAGTGCAGAAGTGCATACTTGTAATACTAACACTGGGCAAGAAGAGAAGGGTGAATCAAGACTTCAGCCACCCTTGGCTTCATAGCCAAACCCTATTGGAGAAAGATACAAAGAGAGAATTCAAAGCTCCCAAATACAGTATTTGTATAAGTACACAAGTATTCTCTCTTTAAGCTATGCTTTGAGCTCAAAACATCAATTTTAAAATTACACTTGAAACTGACAGATGCTAAGTCATGTACATTGAATAAGAGTTAGGACTATTCCTAGACGTGTGTACACTTCCCACAAGCTCTGCTCCTTAGTAACAACTTTCTTCTCACTCTGTCTTCCAAAATTGCTCTTTGGCTCCCAGGGTAACAAATGATGCCCGGGAAAATGAAATGGATGAGAACCTGGAGCAGGTGAGCGGCATCATCGGAAACCTCCGTCATATGGCCCTGGACATGGGTAATGAGATTGACACCCAGAATCGCCAGATCGACAGGATCATGGAGAAGGTGAGTCTACAGCTCTCAGGTGCTGACTACTGATTGCCACTAAGAAGGGGACACTACATCCAGGCAAACTAGTTGAGGGATATTTTGTCCTTTTTATTTCAAAACAAAAGCATGAAATTCAGCAGCAGAACTAGAATGAAGATTAGAATGTAGTTTGGGTTTCAATGTACTGTGGGTGCTGGGTATTGAGCACAGGGTCCGGGGTAGGCTAGAAAAGTGTTCCACCAGTGAGTTACACTCCTACCCCAGACCATACAATTGGATGTAGTCAATATTTCTCCCATGCCAGCATGTGCTAGGCACTTAGAACACGTGAAAATGAGACAGATCATATTCTCACTACCCAGGAATTCATATCAGGACACAAAAACCACAAAACTATTTACCATACAAATCAAACACTAATTCCTCTCTTGCATTCTCATCCCCACTAGCATGTTGAATATTAATCATAATCTTTTTGCCTCTCCAAATGCCAAGAGGGAGAGATAGGTGCATTAACAGTTTAATAATGGTTTTATGTGTAATATATGTCTAGCTACTCTTGTGCTGTGTGCTTATTGTCTGTGAGACTCTGAAGTTCTTAATCTGAGAGTTTGAGACTCTTTATATCTTTTCCATTGCCAAGATCAGAGTAGGTTCGTTTTTAGATCTTTTATATTACAAAGCTAAGTAATAGTTTCTTGATCCCCAGTCATTCTTCAGTACCGGGAAGGGATGAATAGACAGTATTCTATCATATGTGCTCCAGATAAATAATATATGACCACATAGTATTTTGCCTGATTGGTATTGAGCTACACATATGTCAGAGCTGGCTAGAAAAATGCTTGTGTTTTGCTTATGTTTGCAAGTTACAACATGCCTGTCATGGTTAAACAGATGTTGCTATCATAAAGCTTTTACTGCTGTGAGAGCCAATGGATTTTAGAACCATGTTGAAAGGTCCAAAAAGTGTTGGAACCAATTCAGCCAGACCTAAGCCATTATAGCTCCAAAGGAAAAATGAACATAGAAATGATTGCTCCGATGTTTTCCAGAAGGGATAATCTGAGAAAACAGGAAGTGCTTGTTATGTATCACTGGATCAAAATGTCTCAGAAGCAAGCAGATAACTCCACAAACCCAAGCCAGGTTCCAGAGAAGAGATTTTTTACTAACATAAGGGGTCAAAACTTTGAGTAACTGGCTTGAAAAAAGAAATATTTATTTCTCCTGTAAAGGCAGCAGAAGCCATGTACTGGTGCCTCTTGTGGTAGAGTTCCCTAGAATGGTGAGAACTTTCTGGATTTAGCTATTCATTACCAATAAAGGTATACACTGGAATAAAAGTTTAAGGAAAGACCAGGCTAGCTGATGGGAAACAGCTGCTCTGGCTTGCATGGACCCTAGACTGCTGAGTCATTGTGGTAGAGTGAAAGGGTGTAATTGCCTTTCGAGAATTAGTACAGCTTGGCCAGTAGTTGACACAGAACACACCCCCCCCCCCAAAATCAGAATCTGATTGGAGTTTAAACAGCCCATTTGTTTCTAGCTGAGCAGTTACTGAGCTACAATATTCCCATTTTCTCAAGGAAGTTCTAGTCTTTGAATACTATATCAGAAGTCTCAGTATGCGTAGAGTTGAATTAAAACCACCCAGTGGACAAAGCAAAGAGAATTTTCTTCTCTCCTGGTCCCAGTATGATCATCATTTGGGTTGATAGTAAGTTCTGGGGAGTTCAAAACATTAAGAGTTTTGATATAGTCCTGTGGATTTTTAAGACATTGCTTTGTGTGTTTGCTTATGGGTGTTTATATGTACAATCTTTCAAGGTTGCAAGCACATTGTTCTTCTAGAATACTAGAAATTAGAAGTAAAGTTTCCATCCCAAGCTTCATACAAACCAGTGCTAATGAAACAATGAAGATATTCAAACTTCAAAGTAAAGTTTGGTGGAAGAAAGTGGGTTGAGGTTCAGCCAGGTGGTCCTCAAAGTCTTCCATCAGTGGGGAACACAAGGCCTGAAAAGTTAGGCCATGGCTTCTAAAAAAGGGATTTGCAGTTCACTAATTCTATGAACTGGAAGATGGGGCAACAGTTTAACTGTGGAATCTGAATGTGCTGGTGCATGACATAGATACAGTTTTAGATGTCTCATCTAGCCCAGTGCAGTATCTGCCTGAAGCTAAGAGCTTGATATACTCAGTACCTCTTTCTAACAATGTCTGGGCTCCCTAATGGACACTGGCCTTTCCACAAAGGGAAATTATGAAGCACATATTAGAAATGTCAGCAACCTTAGGATTCTCTAAAATCAAGCAGGAATCCTAGGATAGGGTGGCCTCCACTTAAAAAAAAAAATTCCTCAAGGATGAACAATGAGCATTTTCCAAGGGACACACCTGAAAGGAGATTCTGTCAGGTTTTGTTTTCTTTTGTTTCCTAAAAGGTGCTGTTTCTTTTATATACCACATAAAAAGTAAGTGCTACTTTTGTGCCACTTACTGGAATTTGAGTGCGAATCAAAGAACTTGAAAGGAAGGAGCAGGCATCCATTGAACAAAGGCGTTCCAGCTCCACCCCGTCCTTTGAAAATATCCCAAGAATAGCCTCTGTTCTACTTAAACATCCCCCTAGCTGCCTGGTAAAGGCCAGGCAGTGCATTTGTCAGCAAGACAGTCTACATTTGCCTTCAGAGATAGCGTTCATTTTAAAGTGGATCATTTTCTCACTTCAACTTCTCTGAGCTTAGTCTAGAAATGGCACAGTTCAATCTATGGGAACATATCAAATTGACCTGATCTAGTCATTTTCCTTTTCAACAAAATATGATTATTTGTGACACAGTTTGTAGGTAAAGAAGAAGGATCTGGGAACCAAATAATATTAAAGGGATTAGCCATTTTTCAAATGAGGAACCTGGGGGTCAAAAATGTGTGTCTATAGTTCTGAATAATCAGGACAATCAATGTTCTTTCTTTTGATGTAAATACTCATTCTGAAGCCAACTCTTGATTAACCAAACAGATGGTAGAGAACCATAGCCAGATAACTCAGTTGTGAGTAATCCAGAAATATGTTCAACTTTCCAGATCTCTGTTTGAACATGGATGAGTCCAGTGCGCTAGGAATTTATAAATTCAAATTGAATATTAAAGACCCTACCCAGTAGAGATTGGAAAGTGGGAAAGTAGTTACATAGCCTATGATCAGGGAGTGATAGTAGATCATTAGAAAACTAACTCTGCTTCCCTGGACCACCTGGTGACTTTCTCCTCTGCCCAGGCTATAGAGTTACAATCTTTCCACTTGTGACAGGACCAGCCTAGACTTACTGCCTTACCTTTCTCCATGGTCCTGGGAAGAATTAATTTCCTGGGGCTTAATGGTCTAACCTTTGTGGGCCTTTCAAGCATAGAAAGATAAATCATAGAACCCTCCCTGTCTTCAAACAACAGATGCTATCCAGAGAGGAAAACTATTGAGAACTCAAGTCAAGTTTCTGTGACCTTGTCCACTTAAAGCCAATGGCCTTGGGGTGGGGGGAAAAGAGTAATAATTCTGAATGGGTTGTTTCACAAAAAAACTTGAGTGATCCCAAAGGATGAATGGTACCTTAAGGAATAATCTAAGACCTCTCTTCTCTTTTTTTTTAGGCTGATTCCAACAAAACCAGAATTGATGAAGCCAACCAACGTGCAACAAAGATGCTGGGAAGCGGTTAAATTGGCCCTTCTGCTGTGCTCTCTTCCAAATGTTGTTGGACAAGAGAGCTCCTTCATGCTTCTCTCATGGTATTACCTAGTAGGTCTTGCACAGACACGCACACACACACACACACACACACACACACACACACAGAGTCAGTCACCCCCATTGTAAATGTCCTGTGTGGTCTGTCAGCTTCCCAATGATACCATGTGTCTTTTGTTTTCTCTGGCTCTCTTTCTTTCCAAAGGTTGTACATAGTAGTCATCTGGTGGCTCTAATTCCCAACTTAAGATGTCTTGGGTCTCATTATTTTTTTTTCTTTTCTCAGTGGCGTTTGCTGAATGACAACAATTTAGGAATGCTCAATGTGCTGTTGATTTTCTCAATACACAGTATTGTTCTTGTAAAACTGTGACATTCCACAGAGCTACTGGCACGGTCCTTTCTTAGGGTGTCAGGCTCTGAATCTCTCCAAATGTGCTGTCTTTGGTTCCTCATGGCTATTCTTTGTCTTTATGATTTCATAATTAGACAATGTGAAATTACATAACAGGCATTGCACTAAAAGTGATGTGATTTATGCATTTATGCATGAGAACTAAATAGACTTTTAGATTCCTACTTAAACAAAAAACTTTCCATGACAGTAGCATACTGACAAGAAAACACACACAACAGCAACAATAACAAAGCAACAACTACGCATGCTCAGTATTGGGACACTGTCAAGATTAAGTCATACCAGCAAAACCTGCAGCTGTGTCACCTTCTTTCTGTCAACATACAGACTTACTGATCATAATCATCCCTTTTTCTTTTTTTCACATACACACACATACACACACACTCAAAATGGATTTAACACACAACTAATCATTTCTAGCAAAATATATGTTTGGCTGAAACATGTGAAATGGATGTAATATAGGGTTTGTCGAATGCTTTTGAAAGCGATGTTTTGGAGACAATACTCTTGCTATGTGGAAAACGTGAAGATCTTCTAAGTCTGGCTCTTGTTGATCACCATTTCCCTGTGGTTTGTCATCAGTATAATTTTTTGTTGCTTAATCTAGAGCTATGCACACCAAATTGCTGAGATGTTTAGTAGCTGATAAAGAAACCTTTAAAAAATTATATAAATGAATGAAATATAGATAAACTGTGAGATAAATATCATTACAGCATGTATATTAAATCCCTCCTGTCTCCTCTGTTGGTTTGTGAAGTGATTTGACATTTTGTAGCTAGTTTAAAATTATTAAAAATTATAGATCCCAGCCACTGACTTCTGTCTGATGTTACACACCAGAAAACAAAGTCTGCATACTCTGTTCAGTTGTTCCTAAGTTGTATATATTGGGTAGAAAACCAAAGATGTTCCATTTCAACACAATCCAAATAACAAAAGATGGTTTGATTCTTATAACTTATTCTTGAAATACCTGTGCATAAATTCAGTGTTGACTGTGGGACACATAGATAGTTTTCTAGCACGCATAGAAAAAAATTCAAAGGGGAGGAAAATCTAAGGTACTCTGGTGTTGGCTCTGTGTAAACTTAGATATTCCAAGTATTGGTAATTATTGTTTCCTTCCCCTTCTCCAGCATTGCCATAAATCAAAGTTTAACCCTTCATCATCAAAATACTACTCCCACACTTGTCTTAATTCACCCACTTATCTGAAAGTATAGTGTAATGGTAGAACACCTACATAGCAAGCACAGAGGCCAGGATTTTGTTGTGGTTCCAGGGTAGGCATTTAATTATGCAAGGTAATCATTTTGTACATTCACAATGGTATAGAATCTGGTCTTAGAACATCTTCCTCCCTCCCCCAAACCCCACACTTATTAGCAGTTACTTTTTCCAACTTGAAACAACTACTAGTTAAGTCATTTGCCAGCTGTTTCTATAGATTGGTCTGCTCCAAACAATGCATAGAAGGAGTGGTACAGTAGGCTCTTGAGACTGACTTCTTTCACTTTACATAATGTGTATATGGTCTGTATTATAGCATTTCTCAGTATTCTATTCCTTATGGCCAAATAATATTTTTTTTGAGACAGGGTTTCTCTGTGTAGCTCTGGCTGTCCTGGAACTCACTTTGTAGACCAGGCTGGCCTCAAACTCAGAAATCTGCCTGCCTCTGCCTCCCAAGTGCTGAGATTACAGGCGTGTGCCACCACCGCCCGGCTTCAAATAATATTTTCTTATGGAGATGTACTGCATTTATTTACCTGCTCTTCAGTTAGCGAATACCTAGGTTATAACTATATCTCCTTTGGCCTTTTATGGCTAATCCTTGTAGACAAGTTCTTATGAGAGAAGCTGTCCTTAATTCTCTTATAACCACTTATTTGCCACTACCATGCCTTTAGTCATCACCACTTCCACCTCAACACCACCTCACCTAATAGTACTTTAACCTTTTCTACTGCCTGTATCACTTCATTTTCTTGACTGGCATATCTATCCTCTCCACCTTCATCGTCATTTTTATACATTGCGTGTGTGTGTGTGTGTGTGTGTGTGTGTGTGTGTGTGTATGTGTGTGTGTGTGTGTGTGTGTGTGTGTGTGTGTAGTATATACACACATCATAATCACCTCTGTTACCACTGACTGTGCCACCACAATGGCTGCCACCACTGTCTCATCCATCATCTCTGTTCATCTACTCCTCCATCTCCCATGACCCACAGCAGCAATGCAAGTACATCTCTCCTGGTTGGTGGCAGTACTTGGATAATTTTACTCATGAGTCTCTCCAAAGGTTTGATGAGGGCAGTGAAGAAGCAAGAAGAGCAATGATAAGCTTGTCCTTGTCAGAAAGCATTTGCAAGATTTTACCCTCTTTCAAGGGAGCAACAGCAAGAGCACATTTATTTCTTAAAATCATGGCAGTAGAGAGGGTGCTAAAAAAGAGAAAAGGTGATTATGTAGCACATATGTCAGAACTGACAGGGGGGTCAATATTCAGGCTATGCAGAATGTTCTAAGCTCCATCTGTTCTCAGCTGAAGTGAGTGGGTTTTCACAGAAAGCGAAGGGCAGGCAGTTTGCTTTGAGACTGCCACATAATGCTCTGGGCAGCATATTCGCTTTGACAAATGCATTGGTCCAAGCTCGGCTCTCACACAGTCAGCTACTTCTGGCTAACGAAGAATGGATGTCCCAGGGATGAATCTTCTCTAGCTGATATATCAACCCAAGAAATGCATTAGAAATATAACAATAGAGCACTGCAAAGACTAAATACTCTCCTTCCTCCATTCAGGCACTGGCAAAGGACCCTCCTACACAAAATCAGAGGGTCTCCCCTTTGCCCTCTTAGCAAGAGGCTTTTGTCTTGACCTCCTGCCCATTTTCTTTTGTTATCCCTCCTTTAAAACTATTTATTGTATGTAGATGTGTGTTTTGTCTGCATGAATGTCTATACATTAGGTATTTGACTGGTACCCACATTGGGCAGATGGCCATATGGGATCCCTCTGAAACTAGAGTTACAGATGGTTGTGAACCCTAATGGGAAAGTAGGGAACTGAACCCAAATTCTGTGGAAAAACAGCCAATGCTGGGCCATCTCTTTAGCTTCCCTATTTCTCTCTCTCTCTCTCTCTCTCTCTCTCTCTCTCTCTCTCTCTCCACACACACACACACACACACACACACACACACACACACACACACACCTATGAAATGCATATTCTATGGGCATCAACCCCTTGCCTCCCAGCATGCCCCAGCAGGATCCGGCTCCATTCGCTTGCTCGTGTGGTAATTCACCTCATGTTAATCCCTTTCTTGGCAGCTGCCCTCATTTCCCCCCCCCCGCCCATTTTTATTTCTTTTATCCCCCTTTTATTCCTAAACTCCTCTGTAACCCTGACTTGTTAGCAAGTTGATGCTTGTGCTGAGGGTAGAGGAAGAGAAGATGAGGCGCGCTCCGTGGCCATTAAGCACAGGATGGTCCCTGTGTTTAGTGTTTTGTCTGTGTTGACACATTAAACTCTTGCAACTGCAAACTTGGTATTATCAGTCCCCTGTCACTAATGAAAACATTAACTTTCTCTGAACAAGGTATCTTTGATAGTAAAGGTTAAGGTATGATTCAAACAAGATGTACCTTACTCCAGAAGTGTTTGGAAAGACATTCCAGGGTTATACCTTTGTCACTTCAGCAAGCCAAGAGATCCCAAGAGACATTGGGCTCTTTAAAGCAAGAGAGGCAGAATGATGGGTTCTCAGAAGGCCCCCAGAGAGCCTACCTTTCATTCACTTGCTGTAAAAAAAACAACAACAACAAAAAAACCACTATGCTTTTTTAAAATTAATTATTCATTTAATTATTCATTAATTTTAAAATTAATTTTTCATTTCAACCTCAGTTTCCCTTCCCTCCTCTCCTGCCAATCCCTCCTCCTTCCCTGACTCCCATCTATTCCTTCTCTCTTTCTCTTCAGCAAAGTGCAGATCTCCCATGGGTATCAACCAGCAATGACGTATTGAGTTGTAGTAAGACTAAGCACCTCCTCTCCTGTTAAAACTAGTAGAAGTGGCAACTCAGTAAGAGGAAAGAGTTCCAAAGGCAGGCAATAGAGTCAGAGACAGCCCCTGCTCTCTCTGTTAGGAGCCCCACAAGAAGATCAAGCTATACAACTGTACCATATGGACAGAGGGCTTAGGTCAGGCCCAGGCAGGATCCCTGGTTGACCATTCAGTCTCTCTGAGCCCCTCTAAATCCAAGTTAGTTGACTCTAACTAACTTGGATTTTTTCTTGGGAAAAAAATGCTAAACTTTATTATGATTCAGGGTCCCATTGCAAATATTGTGAATATAACAGTAAAGGAATAAAAATTTAGGAAAACTATAATCATTGAAGTAGTCCCATGTCTTCAGATGGAGACTTCAGGAAAAGATGGGTGGGGATGGATGAGTAGAGAGTTCCACTTCCCTTCTGTGCTCCCTCCCTGAACTCCTCAGCCGGATCAATCTTTGGTGGTTCATGTGATAACTCACATGCTATTGATCCCCTTTTTAATGGCTGTCTTTTCTTTGTCTCTTTCTCTACTCAAATAAACGGATGTTTCAGCCTCTGAGCATCCCAGTCTAAGGGTGTCCCAGCCAAGACAACTCCTTCCTGAGATTTTGGCCATCTCCCAAGCATCTCCCCTGCACACCACCACGGACAAATGTGCTGCCTTCCATCTACATCGTATTCCTTAAGTTCCTCCTTCTCCAATGAAATGTGCCCTTAGCACTTAAACCCTGGTTTTCCTCAATGGGGAGCAAGGTGCCACTTGTCAAATTATAAGACTGCTGAAGTGCATCGTATTCTTCAGGGAATTCCAGCCTTATCTACTTTCACCAGTACACATCACTCTATTTTCCCACAAACCAAAAATAAGATTTTTGTAAAAGGTACTATGTCCGAACTACCCAGTAGTAAGTTGTAAATTAAATACTAAGCAGCTTAAGGCTTCTCTGAGCCCTGTTTTCATGTATGTAAGCAGTATAGCTACAATAATCTCTTGCCTTCTATTTTACAGCATAGATCTAAAGGTATAATATCCATTAAAATGCCTTCTAAAGACATGGGCCACCAGGTGGACACAGGGACAGGAAGCCATCACACACACCGAGGGGCTAAAAACAGATCTTCCTGCTCACCTCTAATCAGAGAACCTATCATCATCATATGGGCATACAAGGTTCTCACATGATTTCATTTAGATATAGATAAATTAGTTTCATATCTAGGATGTTCCATGCCCTTATCTGATCTACTAGAACAACTCCTAGATTTCCACTTTCTTAACCGGTGCTAACTGGAAACCAGGCGACATGATCTGAGAAATAGAGTAGAGGCTTAGGGTTCTTAGTGATTGCTATATAACAGATTGCCCAAACCACAATACCTTAAGATCCTAAGTGATTTATTTAGCTCTCAGTTCTTTGGCATTTTTAGTTAAGCCTGGCAGAAGGTTTTAAACTTGGCTAGTTTGTGATTGTGTCAACTGGGGGCCCACTGGGTAGCAGTGGGCCATCTACTGCTGAGCCGTTCCCTAGCTCCATTTGCTCTTTCCTTCTGCAACAAGCCATTTAGAGTCTGTTACTGTCCTCTTGAGACCAAGGCTCCTCACCTCTGCCACATCGTATTGGCCAATGTAACTCTCACACCATTCCATAGCCAAGAGATGAGGAAACTGATTCAGCCTCTTGGGGAAACTTCCAGATCACTTAACAAAGGTTATAAATGCTGTGCTGCTGAAAAGAAAGGCTGCCTTCACAATCACTCTGAAATTCTCAGAGATATAGAGTTCCTTCTCTCCTCTGTGTCCTTGGAGTCTAGTAAAAGGAACGGTTAAGGGTGAGTTGTCTCTGCCTTAGAACAGACCCCTGTGGATATTCTCCACAGCCGCACAAGAAGAAGGACTGGAAGGTCAGAAGTAATAGAGCTGGGATGTGCTAACAGAATGTGGTAGCCTGTTGATGAAACTGACCTTAATCCTGAAATGTCAAAACTAATCCTACTTCTCCAAAGCAAGAGGATTATAGCCACTACCCTTAAACCCTAAATACCCAGAGCTTGGAAGAAAGCATTTTAACATACAAAATGGGATCGGCTCCTCTGCCAGCACTTGATAAATACCCCTTGTCTGAAACTTCTGTGCCTTCCTTCCCTGTCTTTTATTTGTTGCTATTTTGTGAAGATTTACACTAGATTTTATTTTCTTGTGGGAGTCTTTATTTTGCTTTTCTTACCAAGCTCTTCTGTTCAAAAATATACTGTTCTCTTTGCTAATGGGGAAAACAAGACTGATTAGTCAAGGAAGAAGATGAAATTATGTGTGTCAGAGACAGCTTAAGTATATACAAGATGTTTCTTGAGTGTCTGGAGGCGTGGGGTGTAGGAGGTGACTGCTGTCTTCCATGGCACCAGCTTGCTTCTTAAAGGAACCGTGACAATTGCCAGTTTAGAAAGAATGGAGTACCAATGGTGAGTGGTTTTAAGTTTTTAGAGGCTGTGGAAATAGAAAGCTCTAGAGACCTAAATCTATGCACTCATTTGTTATTAAAGGCAAAACTCCAAACTAGGCCAAATACATCCTTGTCTAAGTTGGAGTTTCACTGCTGTGAACAGACACCATGACCAATGCAAGTTTTATAAAAGATAACATTTAATTGGGGCTGGCTTACAGGCTCAGAGATTCAGTCCATTGTCATCAAGGTAGAAACATGGCAGCATCCAGGCAGATATGGTGCAGGAGGAGCTGAGAATTCTACATCTTCATCTGAAGGCTGCTAGTAGAAGACTGACTTCCAGGCAACTAGGGTGAGGGTCTTAAGCCCACACCCACAGTGACACACCTACTCCAACAAGGCCATACCTCCTAATAGGGTCACTTCCTGGGCCAACCATATACGAACCATCACAATCCTCCAATAAGTTTCAGATTTTATACCCAGGACCAAAAGTCTCCTTGTTTTCCATGATCATGGCCTCCTTGAATTTCTATTTTCTGAACTTAAAACACCTTCAGTGTTGGTAGTCTGGCTGCTCAACCCTCAGACTATTGAGAAGTTCTTGGGTGGCCGGACGTGGTGGCACACACCTGTAATCCCAGCACTTGGGAGGTAGAGGCAGGTGGATTTCTGAGTTCAAGGCCAGCGTGGTCTACAGGGTGAGTTCCAGGACAGCCAGGACTACACAGAGAAACCCTGTCTTGAAAAACCAAGAGAGAGAGAGAGAGAGAGAGAGAGAGAGAGAGAGAGAGAGAGAGAGTGTGTTCTTGGGTGGATATACCTCCACAACCTATCCTAGCCTCATTTTATTCCAGAAGAATGACTGCAAACCAAAACAAAACTTTGAGGTGCCTTGGAAATGCTTTTCCTTAGTTAGAAGATAGTACAGTCTGGTCCCTCAGAATATAAAGCCTCAACAAAAAAGGACAACTGGGAATGTGAGTTCGGAGACAGGAGAGAGGAATGGAAGAGTGTAAAGACTCCTTGGGAAGTAAAGCCAAAGAGGCATGATGAAGTGAGCCAATGTCATTAGGTACCTGGTCATTTGGATCTGAGGGATAGCAGTGGAATGTGGATCAAGGCTATTATCCCGGGGAAAGACATGGAGGGGCACTTTCTTTGGCCATGTATTAGCATGGGGCAGCACTGGCACCTTCTACCTGGCCTGTGCACTTGAAAACCCAAAGGGGTTCTATACCAACAGGACCAACATGACAGGTGAAGCTGAGGTGCAAAGGGTCAATTCATCCTTCTGGAAGGCTGTTAAGGTCTGTTTGAAACTTATTGCCAGCACTATGGCTGGTATAGCAATCCATTCCAAAGAATCTGAAGGTATATATAAGGAGCATTGCTGTGAGACAAACATGAAGGAACCATCAAGCCAGCAAGGTCTCCCATCACAGCCTAACATCCAGCTATTAAGGTTTCTTTATGGCTCAACCCCAGAGGGACCACTCACATCCCAATAGTTGCTCCATTGCCTGTTCCACCTGTTGGGTTTTAACTGAGATTTTATTTGAAAGAGCTCTGCTGGTAAAACAGAAAAAAAATAAGCAGGGAAGAGGAAGGGGAAAAAACATTTTGTTATTATTTTGGAAGTATTTGTTTGTTTTAAGACAGGATCTTCATCTGTTACCAAGGCTACATAAAAATTCACTATACAATCCAGGCTGGCCTCATACTCATAACAGTAACCATGCCTCCTGCCAAGCCTGGAATTATATCCTCTACTCTAGGGTAATCTGGAGGACAGATGTTGTTGGTAGATTAAGATATCGATGACCATAAAAAAAGTAAATAAATAAAAATTATAAAAAAAATAAAAAGTATGAAAATAAAAAAGTTTTAAAAAGGAAGGAAGAGCATTTAGTTCTGTTTGCCTGGATTCTGAAAGCCCAAGAAGCTGAAGAATGTATGCAAGGTGGAAGATAAGGAAGGGTGGACGGAGGCTCGGGTGAAATGACCATGCTAGAAGATAACACAGGTGACCAGACACGGTGAAAGCACATGGACGAAAATGCAAAGTCAAAGCAAGCATGGTCAAGAAATCAAAGAGTGGTGATAGGCTCATTACCTGGCACCTGTAGGTGGGACAGGAAGCTGTTTATAAAGCACACATATTGGGCTTTTATTTACTTAACAGGCAACTATATTCTGAATTAAGTACTACTTTCCTGGGATCAGTTTATGTTCATAATTCACAAAGAAAGATGGCAGGCACAGTTTAAAAGAGTAGAAGAGTTGGACTGCTTGACTTGACATTTTGCCTGAAAAAGAAAAAGGAAGAGAAAAAGATACTTTGAAGGTGTGTCCAGCATACAACAGACCTACTTGAGAAAGCACAAAAAAGAAGGCTGGGGGTTGGAACTCAGTGGTAGAGAGCTTAGGGAAGCATGTATAGGGTCCTGGGTCCATCCTCAGCATTATGAGCATTTAATTTTATACTGGGGGTAGTGATCGATAAGAAAAATGTATGTAAGGGGACTTTTATATAGCATAGAAAAGGATTGAAGACAAGGACTGTTTTTCAACTCAGCTTATTATTATGACTACTAGGCTATTTCTAGTTTGTCTTCCCAAAATAAACTGTTCCTTTGTCCATTCTCTTCTGTCCTGTTTTTCTATTCCTACAGTCATCACCAAGGTAACCTTGACTATAATCTTGTACCACACTGGCCTTACCTGGAGTCTCTATTGTTATAACACTTTTCCAAAATAAATAGCTGTGGAATTACATATATATCATCTTCTAACAACAACAAAAAAAGCCCTCAGCCTCCACTCTTTCCCATTCTTACAACTTTACACTTGCCCTTCATATGTACATAACAGTTTAGAATCTCCTACTACATTTGTTCTCAATAAGTCCAATTGCTCAACCCACCAAGAACCCAGAGCAAGACATTAGCCCTTCTTATAAGAACATCTTCAATTTCCATTTTTCCATCAGAAATCCTGAACTCTAGATCAATAGTTCTCTGTCTGGTCCCTTTTGTTCCAAGGTCCTGGAGAACACCAAGAAAAATCATGGACTATTGACATTAAAAATATATGTACCACCTGGATGTGGTAGTATGCAGGTATTATCCTTATGCTCCAGAGACTTTGGAGAAAAATCAAAAACTCAAGAGCAGTTTGGGATATATCTTTATGAATGAATGTGGACATATTGAAACTCTGGTATCCAGCAGAAGCAGCATAACTTGGCATAATCATTTTAATAAACTAGCAAGATCTAATAAAGCTAAACATGTACATACATTATGACTCAGCCATGTCATTTGTAAATATCTACCAAATAGAAATACATACTTTTATTCACTAAGAATTAGGTATTAGAATAATCATAAGGAAGATATGTTAATAGCAGAGCCTAGGGAGATGGCTCAGTGAGTAAGGGCATTCTCTGAACAAACTAAAAGTTTTAGTTCAAACTCCTAGCACCCATATAAAAGCCAGGCAAAGCTTCTTAATACTCTAACACCAGGATCAGAGGTTGTAAATAGGCAGATCTTGGGATCTTATAATCCCAATTGTAATTGTAAACTTGTAATTTCTAAACTTAAATTGGGGCAAATGGCTAGAGTGCAGAGTAATGCCACCACTGCCCGCCGGGAATGCAGACTGAATAATTAATAGCCACCCCTCAGACAGAGGACCAGGTGCAAGGTAGACTCTTTCTGGCTGTTGTAATCAGAAAGGGTGTGCCCATCTTCCAGCTGCTTGCCTGCAAAGATGAGCCTCTCCTGGTCAAGAGGGAAGCCATCTTTATCCTGGATCTTGGCCTTCACTTTCTCATGGTGTCACTGGGCTCCACCTCCAGGGTGATGGTCTTGCCAGACAGGGTCTTCCCGAAGATCTGCATGCCACCCCTCAGGTGGAGGACCAGGTGAAGGGTTGACTCTTTCTGGATGATGTAATCAGAGAGAGTGTGGTCATCTTCCAGCTGCTTTTCCTGCAAAGATGAGTTAAAATTGTAGTTTCAGGATCCGTGAGAGACCCTGTCTCAAGGGAATAAGCTAGAGAGCAATAGAGCAGGACACGCTGGCCTCACCCAAGCACTCATGTGCCCAGGCATACATGCATCAGGCACACAAGGAAATAAAGTGTTCCTAATAGCCAAAGCACAACTCCAGTGCTCATCAGCGACTGAATGGAGAACCAAATTACAGTTGTTTAAACATGGGAGACAAACAGCGATGAGAGCCAGTAAATTGTAAGAACATGCTGAAGCAACATGCACAATTATCACTCGCATGGTATAGAATGGAGGAAGACAAATACAGGGGGACATATTGTTTGACCCGTGTATGAATTTCAAAACTGAAGAAACAAGCTCATGCTGTTAGAAGTCAAGTCAGTGGCTTTCACTTGAGGCGAATGGTGAGTGACTAAAGCATGTTGGAGAGAGGTTTCTGGGACACTGCCAATATCCCGTTATTGGCACCAGTGCTGGTTACATGAAGGTATTCAGTGAGGGTCAGCTTGCTGAGCCTTTCAAGATGGAATCTCTCACTATCCTTTCTGTATGTCATGCTTCAATCATAAGCTTGATGAAAATGTCATAGTTATAAAAATATTATAAAAATCATAGTTATAAAAATGGTAACAAAGTACAGCCCCAAGCATCATCAGGCTTTGGCATTTCAAATACAGGGCACCCATCCTCGGCCACCTTTTCTTTTTACTTTCCAGTGCATGGTGGCTCATCCACACAGACAAAAACCCTGAAATATTCTGCAAGGGCTGCACCTCACACTGTTCCATTTCAAAGTGAAAAATACTTTATGGGGTGAAACAACATCACAGGATGAAATCATCAAATATGAACCCTTTCCAT
Organism: Apodemus agrarius; assembly: GCA_964023405.1. NCBI lineage: Eukaryota > Metazoa > Chordata > Mammalia > Rodentia > Muridae > Apodemus > Apodemus agrarius. Next base: position 43,748,785 of record OZ030008.1, on the reverse strand, counting down.
TTCCTATCCCTCTAGCTTTGAAACCTCTCTCCCACCTATCCTCTGGTCAGGACTGCATAAGATGAAGAGTGGTTAGCATCAGGGACTACGAGTGAAGGAGTTGGGGAGGAGGCTGTTCCCCTCAAGTAGCCACCAGGGGATCCCCTTCTCATCTCTAGTCCCTGAGCAGCAGGGTGGAGAGAAAGTCCCATGAACTGGAACCTGGAAAGAGTCATATTCATGGAACGGACCACTTTCACCAGACTGGAGGCACAGCCTTGAGGAGAGAGAGAACAGCAAAATCAGAGTGGAGAAGAAGGAATAAATGCTATAGTCTCTCTCCCTCCAACTGAGGATTTCTGGCCTTTTTGATGGTTCCCACATTCAGGACTCACCAGAAATTGTGGAAAGGAAGGTGGGGATAATGTTTACCAAAGCTGGCATTGCTGGCCCAGAACAAGGTGGAGAAGGGTGGAAGGTAAGGAGTGAAAAGTAGCATCTAACATGCTTCCTCCCCATAAAGTATCTTTCTCTGACCACACTTGGACCACAGTGACTACTGAGGCTCCTACAGGACAGGATAAAACCAAAGAGTCGTCAGGCTAGGAGGAATTGGAATCAGAGAGGCTTATGTTAAAAAAAAAAAAAAAAAAAAGCTCTGCTCCTCTGCTCTTTCCTGTACTTATTATGGGCTATGTAGTAGCCTCACTCCCAGTTTATAATGTCATTGTGTTTGCTCCTTTAGATGCTTGTTGCAGGGAACCCACTGCTTTCTCTACCCTGCCTCTTCATGTCAGCGTCTCCAGCTCTGCTCTCAGTCTCAAGATATTTTCTAATCAAATTTTCTAAGAAAAAAAATCTCATTAGCTTCATCATATATCCACAGCAAGCTACAACACGGGATCGTGAGCAGCCTATGCTCACACTAGCTGAGCTCTGTCAAGTGCTCACCTTTGATGTAATGAAATATTGCTGAAGATCCAGGTTATAGGACTCACTGAGCAACAGCATATGTGTTTGGGAAAGTAGATACATGTTATTGATATGTATGAAACTACTTTAGATGTAAGGCCACTCAGGTATTTTCATTTTAATCTGGAATTAATCAAAGTAGAGTTTGAGACTTGGATATGGAGTTGAATAGTTTACTATGAAGGTAATTCCAGGAGTAAATGGGTTAAGTAAGGAAGAAAAACCAATAAAGGGAAAAATTAAGGGTTGGTGCTAAGTCACCCTTCTAGGCAGTGGAGCTCAGATCCCTGTGACTGATAAGACATTTGCAAATTTATTCTTCAGCTTGAATTTCCTTGCACAAAAGGTTGTGCATGAATACTAATTCTTCTACTCTGCCAAGCTTATATGCTGAAAGCTTACCAAGCACCGTTCCCTGCCTATGGTATTGGAGAAGCCTCCAGACAGAAAGAGAAGCCCAAGCACATAAGACTAGCAAGGTATTGAAGTGAAAGCTGAGAACTGCCTACCACACAGCACAAGTCAGGCTGAAGGGCCAAGAGACACTGGGTAGTTCTACTGTTGAGCTTTACCTGGCAACTAAATTCAGGCGTTACCCTCTGACAGTGGAACCCGGACTGGGTGTGTAGCTCAATAGCTAATGCCCATCATGCTTAGGGCTTTGGGTTTGATTCCTAGGACTGCAAAGAAGAAAAAAGAAGGTAATTAAACATGATATAAAACAAAATTCTGTTTTCTAAGTGGGTCTTGGTGTCAAAGTTCTAATTATTGCCACTTTTTGTTGATCCCTCACTTTTTAAGTCCCCTCTATGCACTGTCTCTCATTCCTCCTGACCTTTGATGAAATCCTTGGAACTTCCGTAGTTTTTGAGCATAAAACGAATAAACAAAAATTGTTCAACCCTCAGCTCCTCTCACTTCTCTGAGATATTTGATATCATTAACCCCTAACATCGAAGTATTTCCTGTCTTGTGTGAAAAATATCTTCACTCTGATTGCTCCTTCTAAATCTTTGGGTTCCATTTGCTTATTCATTGTTTAGCCATTGATGTGTCCCTAAATGACTAAATCCACGCAGCTTCTCAAATGCAGTGCATATAAACCCAGGCTTGGGACATTTCAGATACTTCTTTCTCATGGGTAGAAGAATACTAAAACTAGGCATGTGTGGCAAGCTTCTCTTCGTAGGGTAACCGACATCTCTGCCTACCCACTATACAACCTTCCAGATCACCCACAGGCACTTGAAAGTCATCAAGACCCAAAATGAAGTGTTCATCACCGCCCCCTTGTAAAGTTCTTAGCCTTGGGACTGAAGCCAAATACCACCCCCTCATTACTTCAGGCTCCAAGTCTCTGAATATCTCTCCTCTGCTTGTGTCTTTATCCTTGGCCATGTCTGGAAGAGCACAGACTCAGGACAAGCTTCCTCAATTTCTCCCTGGCCCAGCCCAACTCCCCTCACCATGCCTAGGAGAAGCTTTGAACACTAACCTGCTCTTGAAATGTTTCCCCAATCCTTCAAAGGTTTTCTTCAAGAAAAATGCATGAACTCCTATTGAAGAAGTTCTTGATGCAATGGCAGTTGGTGACCAGACCAGGGCCTGAATTCATTTTTCCCTCAGTACTGTGGCATAAATACCTGACAGAAACAGTGGAAGGAAGGAAAGAAGGAAGGAAGGGAAGAAGAAAGGAAGGGGAAGAGAGAGAGGGAGGGAGGGAAGAAAACAGGAGGGGAGGGACAGAGGGAGAGTTTATTTGGGCCCACAGATTCAGGGTATAGTTCTTCATGGCAGGAGAGGTGTGGTGGTAGGAGTGTCTATAGTTATGGCTGCAGGTGAATGCGGCAGCTGGTAATGTGTGGAATGATACTACCCAAATTCAGGATGAGTCTGTGTCTTCCAACTTCAATTAAACCTTCCTGCAAACACCCTCACAGGTAATCTAGAGGTTTGTCTCTGAGGTAATTGTAAGTCCCGTCAAGTTCATTATCAAAATTAACCATTACAGATCCATCTCTATCAACCTGACACTCAAACAGATTACCACAAACAAAGTCATCAAATTCCACCTCTGTTTTCAAATGATTCATGTTTACCTTACAACAAAAAAAGTATTTATTCCATCTCTAAAGATGCTAAAGATATAACAGTTCCAACAACTACTTAAAAGTCCAGTCTCCTGTGAAACTCAAGATAACTTATCAATGATAAATTTCTATTAAATCAAACTTTCAGGTTCCACATTTCCCATATGTAATGGAACAAATCAAACATTCCCATTCCAAAGGGAGGAACACGGGCACAACAAGGGATAGTTAACAGAGACAAACAAACTCAGGAGGGCAAATCTCAAGTCCTGCAGCCCCATGTGCAGTATCTGGAGCAGGCGATGGAACGAGATAACTTAACAACCTCGGGCAGCTCTATCCCTCTCACTTTGTGACCCATGGCACATGTGACCTCTCTCTGACCTAGCTCCGTCCCAGGACTGCAGCTGTTCTTGGAAGATGTTCTCTAGTCATGGCATCTCCATTACCTTCAAGCCTTGGCTTCCCTGATTCATGCAGTGGTCTCTCAGAGCCACCTTGCACAAAATCTAACCCTACCACCTATTTCCTGATCTCAGTGTTTTTCTGGCATCTTGATGCAAACCTACATGACCCCAGGACTCTTACGTTTCACAAACCTTAATACCCATACTGTGTGGAGAGAACTGTCGATTTCAGCTCCTTGCTTGAGATGGGGCCTCCTTGGGCCACAATTGCAGCAATAACTGGGTATCTTCGAAGCTGACACTAGGGAAACATTTCTTTAGACAGCCATTTTGTAGTGGGAACCTGATTTGATACGTTTCTAAACTTAAGCTTTCCCCTTTGAAATGAATTTTCATTTTTATAAGTCAAAACAAAGCCACTTACCTCACGGCGGTAAAGACAGAGAAAGGAAGATACTAAGGTCCTATATTTGCTTCAAGGACAAGCCACAAGTTATCTTCCTACTAGGACTTCCTCCTAAGTTTTCACTGCCTCTCAGGAGAGTCATCCTGGGCCCTTTAAACACAGAGGCTTTGGGAGGATGTTTAAGATATAAACTGTAGCAGTAATTAACTCCATCATTTTGTGAATAAACTGCATAAGTCATCCCTAAAACTCAGATTTCATAATTACAATATTGTAGTTGCTTCTAAATAGCATACACATAAAAGATACCATCTTTATCCCATCTTCTTAGAGTTTAAGAGACAGTGGGAGAGAGAGAGAGAGAGAGAGAGAGAGAGAGAGAGAGAGAGAGAGAGAGGAGTTACATACCTTCTTTAAGACTAAAGTGAAACTGTCAGACTTTAGGGAATAATGTAATATTTAATTGTTTATTTGGCCCAGAAATTATGAATTGACATGCTTATTTGTAGGGGAAGAACTGGCAAGGGATGCTTTAATACTATACCTTTAGCTGGAGCCCAATCCGTCACTGTCACCTATTCTATGCACAGCTGCCACCTCCTCAAGTAGAAGAGCAGAATGCTAGCATGACCCCAATATATTGAAATGTCACTTGGTTTGTACTCTAGAGTTTAGCCCTGAGGAAATAACAGCCTGTGGGCCACCCATGGTCTAGACCAGAAGCAATAATGGGAAAGATCATGTGATGCCTAAAAATAATGGAAAAAGAGAGCAGGGTGTGAGTCACTGCTGTTTGGGAGGCAGGGGAAGAAGAGCTAAGAAAGAAGGGGAATATAAAAAGAGCCAGAGTAGAAATAAACACTGGATCCGGGGATGAGAAGCCAAAGGGATCACCCCGGGTCTTGGGCCTCCAGAAGCTGCAGAACTGAAGTGGAAGAGTGATGGGCAGGGGAAAGCCTGTGCTCACCTGACTCACCCACAGGGACCTGGGACCAGTGATGGGCAGGGGAAAGCCTGTGCTCACCTGACTCACACACTGGGACCTGGGACCAGTGATGGGCAGGGGAAAGCCTGTGCTCACCTGACTCACACACTGGGACCTGGGACCAGTGATGGGCAGGGGAAAGCCTGCACTCACCTGACTCACCCACAGGGACCTGGGACCAGTGATGGGCAGGGGAAAGCCTGTGCTCACCTGACTCACCCACAGGGACCTGGGACCAGTGATGGGCAGGGGAAAGCCTGTGCTCACCTGAATCACCCACAGGGACCTGGGACCAGTGATGGGCAGGAGAAAGCCTGCACTCACCTGACTCACCCACAGGGACCTGGGACCAGTGATGGGCAGGGGAAAGCCTGCGCTCACCTGACTCACCCACAGGGACCTGGGACCAGTGATGGGCAGGGGAAAGCCTGCGCTCACCTGACTCACCCACAGGGACCTGGGGCCAGTGATGGGCAGGGGAAAGCCTGTGCTCACCTGACTCACACACTGGGACCTGGGGCCAGTGATGGGCAGGGGAAAGCCTGTGCTCACCTGACTCACCCACAGGGACCTGGGACCAGTGATGGGCAGGGGAAAGCCTGTGCTCACCTGACTCACCCACAGGGACCTGGGACCAGTGATGGGCAGGGGAAAGCCTGTGCTCACCTGACTCACCCACAGGGACCTGGGACCAGTGATGGGCAGGGGAAAGCCTGTGCTCACCTGACTCACACACTGGGACCTGGGACCAGTGATGGGCAGGGGAAAGCCTGTGCTCACCTGACTCACACACTGGGACCTTGGGCCTGAAGCCTTGTGATCCACATTAGTCACCAGTCAGCCGCATCAGTGTCCATTTCAGGACAGGAAAGATTCTCTCAGTGGCCATGTGTATGAAGAAGGTCCCCAGGGACTTCACATTTTTAAGGGAGACTGATCTAGAAACGATCATATACAAAAGGATGTACAATAAACACGCCTTTGACAATAACAGAGCACTTTGTCCAAGGACTTAAGGGAGACAAAGGTCAGCTCTCTCCTCAGACTGGAACCTAGAAGTGGAAGGAGAAGAAATCTGAGAACCTTCCTGTAAGAGATGACATGTAAGCTCCAGATATGGAAGTCATCTTGATGGAGTCCTGGGAAGAGGGCAACTGTGCCAGATAGCCCCACAACTGTGTGAGTTTCCTACTACTGTGGGATGCATTACTAACTGGGTGCCTTAAGGTCACATAAATACATTCTTTCCGTGTTCTAGAGCCTGGAAGTCAAAGGCCATCTTTTCTTATAATGGTAACAGTTTCCCGTGATTAGATCTGGTGTCTTCAGCAGCTCCTCCTCCACCTCCTATAAAGACGTAGGACCTGGTATGTAAAATGCCCCAGGGTGCAGGCATTTCAGCATTCCCCAAGCTTAAGAAGATGTGAGATATAAGGTATGCAGACATAAGGGCATGAAAGATATTATATATAGCTCAGGATTTTTTTTAATGGACTTGCTCAGGAAAGCCTCCATGAAGGTTTTAAATTTGAGTGAGGTGGTCAGATTTTCTCTCCTGGGAATTAACCTATATTTAAATAAAGTAGAGGAGAGACAACTAAACGAAGGAAAACCACTAAATCTTTTATGGAAGTTTTCTTTATATAGTCTCAGGTAAAGTAGAGATATTGTAGTTACAGAGGGAGAGAGCCAAGGCGCTCCAAGAATCTACAAGGTCAGACTTGGTCACTCAATGAGAATTCTGTGGTGTTTTGAAAAGAAAGGTTAAGGCCCTGAAGGGCCTAGCAAGTATATAAATAGTACCTAGAAACTGTGTATAAGATGATCTTAAGGAGGGGGGAGAGAAGGAAGAGGATAGAAAGCTGTTTTTTTTCCATAGACTAAGAAATTAAGTGAAAAATGGGAAATGTGACATAGTGGAGGTATCCTGTACCAATGTCCTCATGGTAGCCAGTGCTCAGAAAGTCACCTCACTCTGGAGATGCTGCCCTGCCCTGGCCCAAGGCAGACTGCTGCCATCAATGACTGACTGGTATCAGGATAAGAAGCAGGAGAATTCTTAATTCCATTCATAATTTGTAGCTCCCCATGGAGTCTGGCAAAGCTATGGACCATACACTTGTTCTGTCCCTGCCCTAACCTTCCTCCCTATTAAGATGTCTGAGAACACTCCCTATAGAAACTGTTTGCACCAGTTCCTACTTTAGGTCTTAGACTCTATTGCAGGGAGCCTGAGGTAAGGCCACTTCTACTTCTGGTCATACAGCACTTGGAACAGTGCTAAGACACAGGACAGCAAGCTTAGGTTTGAACACAGAATCTATGAGTTCTAAGAGAAAGTTAATTCTATGTATACTAGTAGGGGAAAAGGCATTTTAGTAACAAAACTAAGCTCCAGAGATTAGACACGAAAAAGTCTTATGTCTCCACTAAGCACGGCATTTATTTTCCCATATCCCACATGGTGTTGCTTTTTCTTTCCAAAATGCATCTCACTAGCACTAGCATTCAGTAGAATTTCAACACCGGCTGACAGCTCACATGCTTCTAAGTTTATGTGGGCTCTAGAGTTTACAGAGTACGGCACATACTCCAAGCATGTTTCGCAGACTGGTAGTAGCATCTTGTCATCTGAGAACTAGGAATGCTAAATTCCATGTGTGCTCCATATTTTCTAAGTGAGACTATCTGAGCTGGGGTGAGCCACCAGTGTTTTAATAAGATCTTAGTGTTACTCTGTGGACATGAGTATTTGAGAAACACTGGTACATATCATCTCCTACAACTCATTGAAAGGTAGATTGACTGGTTGACATCAAATTACAAGCAAAAATGCGAATGCAACAGGAACCAAACATTCATATACTTATGAACACACACACACACACACACACACACACACACACACACACCTGACCTGTTTGCATGCTATAGGAGTACAAAGTTAGGCCTCAGCTGAGACCGTGAAACCTAGTCCAACACTTGCTAACTTGGATAAGCCACACTATCTCCTTCAGCCCATTTCTTTACCAATAAAATGAAAACAACCCCAGTACAAGTTCATGCTAACTTTATGAATGATAAATCCACTCAGTGAAAGGCTATGCAATCTCATAGACAGGTAAGTTTATTTACTCTATAGACCTTCTATTGGGTCTATAGCCCTTGAATTTAAACATTCTGTTCCTGCTGCTATTTGTTAGAAGTTATGGAGATATTGATTCCTTCTCTTCTCAAATAATGTTAAAAAATTATTGTTGCCAAGAGGCCACATAGACATATGGGGAGAAATAGAAAAGCTAATGCTTCGCCGAGAGAGCACAGCAACATTTGATCACAGATTAAAATGCTAAGGGTTGGCCTGGGAGCCAGGTATAGTTGTTTGAGTTAGCCAGAAATGCATGGGATAGCTCAGCTGTGTTGTGTCTCCTGTTCTCAGACAGGGAAACCTGGAACTTGTTCATATCAACAGCAGGCATATCCATCACAGGGGCAATGGGCGAGCTCCTTTACTAGCCTCCACTAGAACTGTGTCTGCTGACATCACATGGTAAAACTACACAGAGATGGACCAAAGGACAAAAAGACAGGCTTTCCCAAAGATTGAAAGATTCTCAGTAACAGCCAAAGACAGAACCCACACAGTTAAGACTGTTGTAAGTCAGTGTCTATCACTGTCAGCTAAGGAAGCCAAGAGCTGAAGTGGTGAGTATTTAAATGCTGGACGGTACAAATGGCGCAGGGCCTAGAGGTATGCAAAATGAGACCCTCTGCTCTCTGGCTAGTTTTGTTTTGTTGTGATGAAATTAGTTTTAGGACAGCATGAAATAGACAATAAGCAATTTCATTCTGTTAGTTCTCCTAAAATGCAATTAGAAGTACTTCCAAGTATCTAATTACATCATAACCTGGGGAGTGCTCCCTTCAGAGTACTATAGGATTTCTTAGAGAACCAGAATGGCTATTAATAAATATCCTGTATAAACCATTCGGCCACTGTCGCAGATTTAGGGGCAAACTTCCCACCCTAAGGTTTTAGGTTTCTTTTCTGTACCATGATATAAATTTTGGACCCTTGATGATATCAATATAAAATTTAATCTCATTTGGGACAAGGGATAAGCATCTCCATAATTTCTAAAAAGATAAATACCAAGGAACAGGATGTTTTAACAAGCGGAGACTTTAGCAGAAGGTCTGCAGATGTTGCCTGGTTCTTTCCATGCCTGGAGTCTGTAGCCTGTCTCTAGGATGGTGCAGAAAGCCTGGAGACTACTTACTCAAAAACATCGGATAAAAGTCATGGTCAGGCAAGTCCATCTGCTTCCTTCAAGAAAGAAACTTTACAAAGTAGTAATGTCTGAGCCTCGAGGAATGGAATTTCCTAAGGGTCTCCAGCTTAACTGAAGCAGTATGATCTTCCTCCATGTAATCTTGGAGCTGTTGTGGGGGTGGTGCTGGCAGCTGGACGCCCTGCCTGTGCTGGCGCAGCACAGAGATGGAAAGGTACCATCTGTGCCACTCCTCTTGCTGATAGAACGTGGCAATGTCGAGCTGTGAGCTTCCAAATGTTCCATCTGGGTAGAATTGAATTTCCTCCTTAAAATAAAAAGGGAAAAACATGTTTGACATATACCTCTCCGTGTGATCATCTCCATAACCCTTTCTTAATTTCCACAATGTTCTCCTTAAGAGAAGTATGGCAAGGGCTGCCAAAAGCTAGGAGCAAAGGTTCTGTTGGTCTAGCTGACTAGTTCTTAATTTTCTTATGAATTGAAAAAAAATTCTCTAGAAAAAGTTTCCATATACAAAATGCTGTCCCACTCATCTGAGGGAAATATTCGGAACAGATCCCTAAATAGACAGGTAGAAGGGGAACACCTTGCATTCATACAGTCAGAAAGCCTGAATTTGCCAGAATACGCTGGTGCCTGAATTTCCACACTAGAAAGACCTGGAATTAATTTTCTTTCCTACTATTTTGGTTCTGAAGAACATTTTAAGTATAATAATAACAGCAATTAGGAGCGCGCCTTGAATTCAGAGTGACTTGCTTTTGAAGCATTACAGGGGAACAAGAATACTCCTGCAGAACGCTAACATGCCTCTGAGTACAATTATAGACTTGAGATCTCTTGCTATCTTACCATGGCAACCTTATTACTTAATTTCTCAAGTGTTGAACCTTTGTCATTTTGTTCCTTTAGGAGAGCCTTTCAACCGCTTCCCCTGGATTCAGCTCACATCATTGTCTTCCGTACATTCCTCATAGCACACGCCACGAGCTCACACCCCCGAGACCAAGAATTACAGCAAAAGCTTAGAAAAATTGGCTCCACCCTCAGCATCTTACTTAGCTATATTATTTATAGTTAATGGAAACCAAGAGTCCAAAGGGTCAGTGCCAAATCAAAAGCAGCGCTTAAGTCCTCTGCACCATTCAGTTTTAATAACAGTTGCTAAATATATACTCTGCTGCGAACTTCAAGGCGTAAAAAGACCAAAGAAAACTTTTTCGATCTTTACGTGAGACGTTCACCATGGAGAGAGAATAAAAATCCAAGTTACTGTAAAGTAGTTTTAACTCCTCACCAGACCAACAGCATTAGGATTACCTGGGAACTTAGGTATCAGGAGCAGCTCGGAGGGGCCAGGACTCTGTGCTTGCTTGCTTGCTTGCCTGCTTGCTTGCTTGCTTGCTTGTTGGTTGATTGGTATAATTCTTTCAGATGACTTTGTTGTTTCCTAAAGGTTGAGAATCAGTATTACGAAGTGATATAACACAAAGGAATAAAAGGAGAGAAGAACTGAAAGGAAAAGAGCAACTGTTTTCTGGGTCTGGGTCTGGGTCTGGGCTCGGGAGCTCTTTCCCATTCCATTCCATGTGGAACGTTGCTAAAGGGAGGAGGCTTCTGGGATCGTCCATATGCATGGAGCTTTGAAGGCCAACTAAGACACCGAAATGCAGGGAGTAAATGGAGTATCAGGGTGTTCCGAGGGAGAGACCTGTGAGCAAAGTCATCGATTTTGAAAATGTATTTTTTATTAATTATTTCCTTATTAATTATTTTATTCAGTGACATTTCAAATGTTGTCTGACTTACCACTCCACCCTCCACAAATCCCCCACCCCAACCCTCCTCCGCTTTGCCTCTAAAGCAGGTGCTCCCCCACCACACCAGTGCATCCACTCCCACCTCACCCATCTAGCATCCCTCTTCTCTAGGGCATCAAGCCTCCGCAGGACCAAGTGCATCCCCTCTCACGGAGGCCTGACAAGGCAGTCTTCTGCTACATAGGTAGCAGAGGTCACAGACTAGCCCATGTATACTCTTTGGTTGGTGGTTTAGTCCCTGGAAACTCTGGGGGCTCTGGTTAGTTGATACTGTTGTTCTTCACATGGAGGTACAATCCCCTTCAGCTCCTTTAGTCCTTCCTGTAACTTTTCCATTTGGGTTCCTTCAGCTCAGTCCAATGTTAGGCTTTGAGCATCTGCACCTGTGTTAGACAGATGCTGGTACAGCTTCTCAGAGGACAGCCATGCCAGGCTCCTGTCTGCAAACACAACATGGTATCAGCAATAGTGTCAAGGTTTGGTGCCTGCTCATGGGATGGATCCCAAGCTGAGGAAGTCTCTGGAAGGCTTTTCCTTTAGTCTCTGCTCTATTTTTTGTCCCTGCATTTTCTTTAGACAGGAACAATTCTGGGTCAAAATTTTTGAGAGGGATGATGGCCCCACCCTTCAACTAGGGGCCATGTCTATCTGCTGGAGGTTGTCTCTTCAGGTTCTATCTCCCCCTTGTTGGGCATTTTGGCTAAGGTCAACCCCATGGAGTGCTGGAAACCTCTTGGAGTCCTGGTGTCTAGGACTTCTAGAGGTTCCCTCTGTTCCCTACCCTACACTGCTGTATATTTAAATTCAGTCTCCTGGCCCTCTAGGCTTCTCTATTGTCTCCTCCCATTTTGTCTCTAATCCTGCCCCCTTTTTCTGTCCCCCTCCCCTATCCCACCCATGTCCCTCCCTCCTTCCTTCTTCTAAGTGGGATTGAAACATCTGTACTTGGGCCTTCCTTCTTGTTAAGCTTCATATGATCTGTGGAGTGTATCATGGGTATTCTGAACTTTTTTAGCTAATATCCACTTATCAGTGAGTACATTCTATGCATGTACTCTTGGGTCTGGGTTACTTCAATCAGGATAATATTTTCTAGTTCCATCCATTTGTCTGCAAAATACATAATGTCCTCTTTTTAATAGCTGAGGATTATTCCGTTGTGTAAATGAACCACATTTTCTGTATCCATTCTTCAGTTGAAGGGGAACATCTGGGTTGTTTCCAGTTTCTGGCTACTTTAAATAAGGCTGTTATAAACATAGGAGAGCATGTACCCTTGTGATATAGTAGAGCATCTTTTGGGTATATGCCTAGGAGTGGTATAGCTGGGTCTTCAGGTAAGACTATTTTCAATATTCTGAGAAACCTCTAGATTGATTTCCAAAGTGGTTGTAACAGTTTGCAATCCCATTGGCAATGGAAGAGTGGTCATCTTTCTCCATATCCTCTCCAGCATTTGCTGTTGCCTAAGTTTTTATCTTAGCCATTTTGGTTGGTGTAAGGTGGAATCTTAGGGTCATTTTGATTTGCATTTCCCTGATGACTAGGGATGTTGAACATTTCTTTAAATGTTTCTCAGCCATTCAAGATTCCTCAGTTGAGAATTCTCTGTTAGCTCTATAGTCCATTTTTTAATTGGGTTATTTGGTTTCTGGAGTCTAACTTCTTGAGGAGATAGATAGATAGATAGATAGATAGATAGATAGATAGATAGATATTGAATATTAGCCCTCTCTCAGATGTAGGATTGATGAAGATCTTTCACAATCTGCAGGTTGCTATTTTGCCTTATTGACAGTGTCCTTTGCCTTACAGAAGCTTTTCAGTTTCATGAGGTCCCATTTGTAAATTGTTGATCTTAGAGCCTGAACCATTGGTGATCTGTCCAGGAAAATTTCCCTTGTGCCAATGCATTCAAGGGTATTTCCTACTTTCTCTTCTATTAGATTCATCATATCTGGTTTTATATGTAGGTCCTTATCCAGCTTGCACTTGAGCTTGTACAAGATGATAAATATGGATCAATTTGCATTTTTCTACATGCAGGTCTCTAGTTAGACCAGAACCATTTGTTGAAGATGCTTTCTTTTTTCTACTGTATGGGTTTGGCTTCTTTGTCAAAGATCAAGTGTCCATATATGTGTGGGTTTATTTCTGAGTCTTCAATTCTATTCTTTTATGAATTCTTTGAGACTTTCATACATACAGTGTCTTTGATCATATTCACCACCCAATGCCTCCTCCTAACTCTTCCTAGATATACCCCCACATCTCCTACTTTGTGTCCTCTTTCTATGTTTTATTTGGGGGGCACTTCTCTTATATAACCCACTGAGCCCAATCTATGCTGCCCAAATACTCCTTAGTGTGAGATTATCCAGTGGAACATAATTGATATTCAGGATTGTTGCTAAAGATCCAGCCATCAGATAGGTAGAAATATATCAATTGGTATTTTCTGGGAGAAAAAAAAATCAAAAATGGAAGTCTGGGAAAAAAAATCTGAGCAATAATACAAAGGACCTAAAAGATACAACACACACACACACACACACACACACACACACACACACACACACACATACATAGGACAAATGATAGAGAGATAGAAGAAACTTCCAGAATCATACCTGCAAAAGGCAAGAAAATACAAAGCTTTAAGATGGAAGGCATGCATAAGCAATGCATGTCTGATTGCATAATTCATTGAAACAGAATGTATTTATTATTGGGTTAGAGGATGTCAAGTCCTTGGTGACCTTCCAAAGAAGGCATCATTTAAGCGGCTTATGACCAGACTTTATGGTTAAGGGTATGTGAGATGGAAACACAGTGGAGCAATCACTCCCCTCACTTCTCCTCTGTGAATTTTTGCTGTGCTAGGGAAGAAGGGCATGGTGGAATTGACTGAGTCCAGTCTGTTCACATAATGTTTTCATAGATGAAAAAGCTGAGCATAATTCCCACTTACGATATCAGGTCTCCCCCAGAGAACAGGATTTCAATAGCTTGCATACATGAAATATAAAACAAAGCACTTCTGTGGTCACCAGCCCATCCTGTTCCTCTAGGGAAGGCAAAGCCAGCACCGACTGACCTTCCATAGGGCTGATACTACATTTTTAAAGGCAGCCAGATAAGCTTAATTAAATCATTTCTGGCTTTCCTTCCAAAACCTGGATGGCTGCTCATCTAATTCTGGCTTGGCATCTTGAAGAAAAATCATAGTGTAGGAATAAAGATGTTGCATTCACCATTACGGTGCCTCCAAGGACAAAAGGCACTCTGGGTGCTTTGCAAAGCTGCAGAATCTGAAAGGGCAGAGTAGCAGCTCCATTTCAGCAAAAATAAATATCCTATTACAGCGCGTTGTTTTTGCAGCTGACTGTGGCTTTGCCTTAGTGCAAATGAAAAGAAGGTTTCTGGCAGGGCAAAGAACTGTGTCTACATCACTCCTTTATGACGCCATTTTCTCCCCCTCAAGCTAGGAAGTCCCAGAGGAATTTTTACTTCCAACAAATGCCTAGTACTTTTTTTGCTGTACTCAGCGTGTGTGACTTGATTTTGAGGCTATTTAAAATAAAGATAAAGTGTTGAACTAGTTCTCTCGGTACCATTTATTCTTTCCTCCCTAATTTTCCACTCCATATTGCCTTTATATTTCAAAATTATGGAAAAAATAAGTGAAACCACAGCATGCCTTTGCATTTTTAATTTTTAACCTGATTCTAGTGAGCCATGGTAACCTAGACGCTTAAATCTGCGTGAGACATTCCAAATCTTCTGGCTTTAAAATAGAGCAGCACATCTTTTAGCAGTTTAGCTATTCTGAGGTAGATTTTCATGCTCATTAATGCTTGTTGAACTAAAGCACATTTCATTTTTGCATCTTTTTTTCTTCTTCTGAGGAATAGAAAAGCTTTAGGGGTGTGTGTTTTTTACACCTTAATAAATAAATTTGAATGTGCAAGGCAGGAACTAAGTTATTTATTTTCTATTCGCCTTGATTATTGATTAGGACTGACCCTGCTTTGGAAAGTAGAGTATTTAGATAACAGAGCTGTTCCACTGGAGCCTGTCTATTAGCATACAGAGTTAAATGTATTTTTCTTTAATTGTGTGCATGTGCACATATGTGTCTAAGTTAGAGAACAACCCATTAATAGGTCAGAGCTATGACTGTGGTATGGCCCCCCTCTCCTTCATTTGATGCCTTATCTTCCTGCTGGAGGTGGGCTCTATAAGTTCCCTCTCCCTACTGTCAGTCATTTCATCTAAGGTCCCTTCCTTTGAGTCCTGAGAATCTCTCACTTCCCAGGTCTCTGGAGTATTCTAGAGGGTCCCCCCCAACTTCCTATCTCCCGAGGTTGCCTGTTTCCATTCTTTCTGCTGGTCCTCAGGGCTTCAGTCCTTTTCATTCATGCGATACCTAAAGACCAAGCTATATTACTATCTCTCTTGGGAATATACTCAAAAGATGTTCTACCATGCCACAGGGGCACATGTTCCACTACGTTCATAGCAGCCTTATTTGCGATAGCCAGAAGCTGGAAACAACCCAGCTGTCCAACGACAGAAGAATGGATACAGAAAATGTGGTTCATTTATACAATGGAATATTACTCAGCTATTAAGAATGAGGACGCCAGGCAGTGGTGGTGCATGCCTTTAATCCCAGCACTTGGGAGGCAGAGGCAGGTGGATCTCTGAGTTCGAGGTCAGCCTGGTCTACAAAGTGAGTTCCAGGACAGCCAGAGCTACACAGAGAAACCCTGTCTCGAAAAAAAGAAAAAGAAAAAGAAAGAAAGAATGAGGACATCCTGAGTTTTGCAGGCAAATGGATGAAACTAGAAAATATCATCCTGAGTGAGGTAACTCAGACCCAAAAAGATAAGCATAGTATGTTCTCACTAATAAGTGGATGTTAAAAAAGTACAGAGTACCCAAGATACAGTCCACAGAATTCAAAAAGGTCAACAAGTTGAAGTGTCCAAGTAGGATGCCTCAGTCGCACTTGGGAGGGAGAACAAAGCATTCACAAATGGGGAGGGAGGGAGGGAGGAACCTGGGAGGGGAAGTGGTCAGAAGGGAGGGAGGGGGGAGAGGGGAACGTGATCTGGGAGGTGATTCTTTAAGACATTGAGAGAATAGGGAACTGAGCCAAGGAAGAAAGAGCTATAAAGTTTTTCTGAAGAAGACATCAAGCCGGGCATGGGTGACGCACGCCTTGAATCCCAGCACTTGGGAGGCAGAGGAAGGCAGATTTCTGAGTTCGAGGCCAGCCTGGTATACAGAGTGAGTGCCAGGACAGCCAGGACTATACAGAGAAACCCTCGAAAACAAAAAACAAACAACACCCCCCCAAAAAAAAGAATATCATTCCTTTGCTGGTTGCTCTTACTGGAAACCTCTGGGAGAGGCCACAAAGGTGTGTCCCAATGAGGGCCGGTCAGGAAGTTGTCAGTCAGTTCAGTCCCTCATTAAGAGCTCTGGCCAGATTACTTTTTAGTGTTATCTGTAGATTCAATGCTTTCTCAATGAAAATCCTAGTGACTCCTGGAGATACCATGGAGCCAGTTTTGAAGTGAATAGAAAAAAAATATCTGCAACAGCTAAAAGAATACCGAAGAGAGCTGAGTCTGAGGACTATACAATTTCAATACTTAATATAATGCTACAATAACCAAGAAAAATGTAGCATTCAAGGGGAAAACAGACACAAAAATCAATGGAAAAAATAAAGAGTCCATAAATGGACTCACACACATATTACCAAGTTATCTGTCAGAAAAACTCAGACTACTTCATGGGGAAGGGCTGGATTTACCTAGAAAGGGTGTTAGGTCCTCTTTACAGACTTTACTCCTTTCACAAAAGCTATCCAAAAAAAATCAATAGTAAGTGTAAACATTTGAAGGGTGAAAGTATAGAAACTCTACAGAAAGATGTAAGACAGCAATTATGTGACCTAGGGTTGTTCAACTTTGGACTATACCAAAAGATCAATCTGTAAATAGAAGCCTGGCACAACTATATTGCATTGGTACTGGGCCCTTCTGATTGAAGGAAGCCATCGCTAAGACAATGAACGGCAGAATGGAAGGAAACAATCACAAAACACTCACTTGGAACAGGATTGGTTTGTTTCTAAAATTCCGGAAATCATTAAAATTTGTGGATGAGAAAAATCCAAATAAAACCTTTTAAAACTGTCAAACTCAAAATAGCAGGTAGGTTATGATCTTTGTTTTAAGATATTTTTAATTGTTTGGGAACCTCATCTATCATATACACGGTGGATTTATTTTGACCACATTTACTCTTTTTTTCCCTCCCATTCAATCCCTTCCTTATTCCCTTCCACTATGTTTCACTCCTAACTTCACATTTGTTTTGTAAAGCCCATTGAGTCCACTTAGTGCTGCCTGTATGTGCATTCACTGAGGTACAGGTAACCTCTTAGGGGCCACAACCCAAAGAAAACTGAATCTCTATGTCAATCAGCCAATTGCCAGTAGCTCTTCAATGCCAGTATCTCCTCAGCCAACAAGTGGGACTCCCAGAGCCCCTCCCCACCCATGCTGGACTATGTTCAACTTGGTCTTGTACAAACACTCACAGCTGTAAGTTCATATGTACAACTGCACCATGCCCAGAATATACGCAATTTTGATACAGACATCAACCACTTCTGGCTCTTACAATCTTTCCTCTTCTATGATAATCTCTGAGTGTGGTGAATAGGGGTGTGATCTGAATGATCCATTTAGGACTGAGCTCATCATAGTCCCTCCAATGTTGGCCCCGTTGTGGTTCTCTGCACTAACCGGGTCTTGATATTGAAGGTAATAACCAGAATAAACAAATAGAAAGTAGGTTTCAAAAGCCAAGTCCTTTATTCTCCCTTTGTCCCAAACTGTGTTCATTTGCTATCTGAGCTCTTAATGAGCTCAAAGCCTTTTACACTTGAGCTCAAAGGAATTACCCTGTAAGAGGGAATTACATAAGTGAGTGAGTGGAAGGCAGATGAAGGGATGAGACAGTGCTCCCCAGACCAGACAGGTGTGCATGGAGGGCTGGAAGACTAGACCAAAGCCTCATAGCACCCTGATGTGGTGAAAAATTCTCAGATGAAAGGTTGAACCAAGCACAAAGTCTGCCAGTGCTTCCAGAGGCTCTGCTGTTCTGAACAGTGACGCACAGAGACCCTGCCTTCCTGAACATATGACATGTACATAGAGATGATGACTGAGAAGCTAGATAGAAAAGCGAATCTCTTTTCTGACTTTTCCTGAACAGGTTAAAAAAAAAAAAACTCTCATTCTTAGTTTTGTTTGTTTGTTTGCCATTGTTATATTTAATGTGTATATGTATTTGTGTGCACATTCATGTACATATGCACATGTATGTGTAAGTGTGGTCTATATGTGCTGATGAGAATAAAGGTATAAATGAAGGTACATGGAAGGCAGAGGTGAACCTTGTATGTCCTTTGTCACCTTGTCCTTATTTCTTTGAGGCAACACCTCTTGCTAAAGCAAGAACTTACACTTTTCAGCTGTGTTAGCAGCCCACAGGCCCGGATGATCTTGTTTCTAACTCTCTCAATGATGGAAAGGACACGCTTAGCCCCACTCTCGACTTGTTATATGGTCGTTAGTATCTGTACTCCGTTCTTCACGACTGTTAAGCACACACTCCTAACTACTGAGCCATCTCTCCAGTCCGCATTTGTGATTTTGATCCTAAGGGAGACCATAAGCCTTAATGCTTATAAAGATATTATCTTCAGACAGCCTGCTCAAGGTCAGAGATGTACTCATGACATGTCTCGTACAACTGAGTTCATGATGTCACACTCTGAACTGACTGAATGATGGTGTGCCCACGAATTCAGTATTGGAATACAAACTTCTAATAGTTGGTATTAGTAGATGAGACCGATGAGAGACAATTAGTTTGTGGTGGTAGAATTTTGTGAATTGGACCATAAATGTGAGGACTGGGGGAGACAGTTATCCATGAGTCAGGCCTTAGCTGCGTATAGAATATGCCAGCCCCTTACCTTCTTGAGCCTGCAGAACTGCAGGAAACAGGGTTTTGCCTGCTTGATTTTGGACTGAGTGAGCTAGGACAGACTCACTTGATAAACACAAATAACGTGTTTTAACAACTTAAAAGATTTTTTTTTTTGCTTATATATTATGGTTTCTGATTTTGTTTATATGGCTTTTCTGTATGTGCAAATATATGTGTCTCATGTGTTTTTTCCTTTGGCTCCTTCTTAAAATTCTGTTTGTGTTGTCCTATTATGATTTTTTATTTGTATTTTATATTATTTTATTTCTTTAAAATACCTGTTTGTACACTATGAGAGAGAAAGAAAGAGTGTAGATTTAGATGGGTGGGAAAGTGAGGAGGATCGGTAAGGAGTTGGGGAAGGGTAAACTATAACCAGGAAGTACTGTTTGAAAAAAAGTCTATTTTCAATTTAAAAATGAAAAAAACAAAACAACAACAACAACAACAACAACAACAACTATAAGGGCATTTGTCAGAAGGACTTGCAGGTGCCTAACTTTAAATAATGGAATTATATATTATTTTAATTTTTCTTTGTATGTGCCTTCAAATTCCTATACACTGAACAAGTTTTACTTACATAAAAAATGAGGACAGAAGCCGCGCGTGGTGGCGCATGCCTGTAATCCCAGCACTCGGGAGGCAGAGGCAGGCGGATTTCTGAGTTCGAGGCCAGCCTGGTCTACAGAGTGAGTTCCAGGACAGCCAGGACTACACAGAGAAACCCTGTCTCAAAAAACCCAAAAAAGAAAAAAAGAAAAAAAAGAGGAAAAAAGAGGACAGAGCAGGGAGGTGGTGGCGCATGCCTTTAATCCCAGCACTTGGGAGGAAGAGGCAGGCGGATTTCTGAGTTCGAGGCCAGCCTGGTCTACAGAGTGAGTTCCAGGAGAGCCAGGGCTACTCAAATAAAACAAACAAACAAAAAACAAACAAAAAAAGAGGACAGAAAAACTGAGTCTCATAAGAAAAAGTGAACTAGGTTATAGATCAAGGCAGTCCTAGCTCTGAATAACCAGTTCTTTATTTACCAACTGTGTGGCTTTAAGAAGACAATTTATACTTCTGAGCCTCATAACTTTGGTACTTAATAATAATGATATTCACTTAGTAGTGTTATCAGAGATTGAAATTAATATTTACACAGAGTAGAAAATAACTTTCTAAGCTGGGTGGCATTGCTGTACAGCTTTGATCCCAGCACTCATGAAGCAAATACAGGCAGATCTCTGAGTTCAAGGCCAGCCTGGAGAAAGCAAGTTCCAGGACAGCCAGGTCTATTATTGGGAAACCCTGTCTTAAAGACAGACAAACAAATAAATAAAATTAGATAAATAAATAAAATACTTTTTTACACAGATGTGAATAAATACTGAAGGTTGTTATATATATTTTGCATACGTGTGGGGAAGGGATTGAACTCAAAGACTTTAGGCAAGCTCTGTAGTACAGAGCTACATCCCAATCTCCTGATTCCTAGACACTATGAACTTATCGATTTTATGATCTATAAGGAATATTTCTATGAAGATGTGAGAAAGCACACAAATGTGTTATTGTATATCTTAGCAACAGAGAATGCCTAGAATGTCCACATCTTTAGTTTGATCCCCAGCAATGTAAAAAAAAATTTTTTTAAAGAAAGCAAGAAAGCTGACAAGCAAAAAATCCCATATATTTATGGATGACTGTAGTATTTTTACGTGAATATTTAGGTCAACTATGGTTTGTTACCTAGATACACAGGAAACTGTAATCAAGTAAAGACGTGACCAGAATTTATCTTTAAAAACAAAAATAAAATAATTGCTTCTTTAGTATTGTTTTAATTTCTGCCAACTCTGAAACCATGAAAGTTCTGTCCTAGAACAACATTTTTTTCTTCTAAGATTCGTTCATCAGGATCCATAGGGCAGTGTACCAGTTAGAGGGACTAGCTGCTTTTGCGGGTGGACAGTTCAGAGCTTCTTTAATCCCTGTAGGCTTTTTATCTTTCTTGTCAAGTCAAGAGGACAATGCTTGTTAAGCGGCAGTATGAGTCCTGCAAAATTCGTAAATGGGAGTCTCAACTCCCAGGACCTGAATACGTGACTTTATTTGCATATTGGGTGTGTAAAGAGATAGTCACTGTCTTAGTGTCTTAATCAAGGTTTGTATTCCCGCACAAAACAGCATGAGCAAGAAACAAGTTGAGGAGGAAAGGGTTTATTCAACTTACACTTCCACATTGTTGTCCATCACCAAAGGAAGTCAGGACAGGAACTCACACAGGGCAGGAACTTGGAGGCAGGAGCTGATGCAGAGGCCATGAAGAGGTGTTGCTTACTGGATTACTCCCCTGGCTTACTCAGCCTGCTTTCTTATAGAACCCAGGACTACCAGCCCTGAGATAGCATCACCCACAATGGGCTCTCCCACCCTTGATCACTAATTGAGAAAATGCTTTACAGCTGGATCTCACGGAGGCCTTTCCTCAAGAGAGGCTCCTTTCTCTGTGATAAGTCCAGCTCGTGTCAAGTTGACACAGAAAAGCAGCCAGTCTCGTTAGGGTTACTATTATAATGAACACCAATGACCAAAGCAACTTGAAGACTAAAGGGTTTATTTGGTTTATACTTCCATGTCACTGTTTTTCATCAAAGGAAGTGAGGACAAGAACTTAAACCAGGAAGAAACCTGGAGGCGGGAGCTGATCCAGAGGCCATGGAGGGGTGTTGCTTACTGACTTGTTTATCATGGCTTAGCCTGCTTCCCATAGAAACCAGGACCACTGTATCAAGATGCCACCGCGCACAAAGGGGCTCTCCCCTTTCCACTACTAAGTAAATGCTTTGCTGCCAGATCTTATAGAGATAGTATCTCAATTGATGTTGCTTTCAGATTGCTTTAGTTTAGGTCAAGTTGACATAAAAGTAGCCAGCATAGTAATATTAAAATGAGTTTGCTAAAGGAGCCCTGATACAATATAACTGGTAGCCTTATATGTGGAAGGTATTAGGACATAGATCCACATAAGGAGAAGACTGCCACTTAAAAGTGATGGAAAGGGAGGGACCTCAAAGGGAGACAACTTTGTCAACTGTCTGACTCAGAGTTGTAGCCTTCACAAGCATTACATGTGAAAGTATTGAAAGAAACCTTGCTGGTACTGAGTAAACATAAATTTTTTTTCCTGACAATCATCTAAAAAAATCATTAAACTACAGGGCATGGCTACTTACTGAAATTGAAATTATAGTAACTTCTTTTTTAACGTTTTTATTATAGATATTTGCTTCATTTACATTTCAAATGGTATCCCCTTTCTGCCTTACCCCTCCAAAAATCCCCTATCCCATTCCCTCTCCCCTGCTCAGCCCCCCATAATAACTTCTTCTCTTCTTCCTCTTCCTCCTTCTCTTTGTCATCTTCGTTCCTTCTTAAATACAATCTGGGCAGGGCCTGACTATGTAGCCCAGACTGATATGGAACTCACAATCCTCCTTCTCCAGCATCTTGAGTGCTTTGATTATAGGCATGTGCACCATTCACAGGTGTGAGGCTACTTCCATTTCCAGGTATATAGTGAGGATATTTAATTATTCAGTTTAATATGAAATGTAGCATGAAGAAAGGTACCATATTACAAGTTTTTGTTTGATCTTTTCTATGACCATCTAAGGCTGAGATTCTTAGTGGAAGGAAGAAAGACTTGAAGAAGCTTTTAAAAAAAGTGCAGTTAATATTCATGACAACAAAGAAAAAAAAAAGGGGTGAGCAGGGAGATGAGCTACTCCAATGGCAAACATTGAGAGAATTGGGAGCAAGAAGAGGTGCTGGAACCATTATAGGAGCAGGACATTGGGAGATCAGCACCTGCAGAGTTATAGAAAGGATGCTAGGTGGAAGAGAATGTGCTCTCTGCTCATACTTCCTCGAAACCCTGTTGTGAGATCTTTATACCAGCCTCCATGGCTTTTGGTTCATGACATTTTTGCTGACATTCTGACATGCTGAAAAGGTTGTAAAATTTTAAAAAGGAGCATACAACAGTTCAGTCCACTTAGTAATTTTTCTCTCAACATTTTCCACAATGTGGAATACACAGCAATAAGCCGTAAGGACAGTGACTAAGCACAGGCTCTTTTAAATCGAGCTCTCCCTTCCATTTAATTTCCCTGGCTTTAAAGTGTCTGCTGCGCAGCCCATCTGTTGTTCTATTTTGATTGTTTTTGGCAAACAGATGCAGGAGGAGAACACTGTCGCCTTTTCTGTTTTATGTAACCCTAGAGATACAATCAGAATGTTAGTCGGATCTCGTTTCTTTTGTAGGAAAAAAGATGCAAAGCACTTTTTAAATACAAAAAAAAAAAAAAAAAAAAAAAGTATTGGCTCTTTTCAATGGAAAACTAGGCATTGTCTGACACAACCTTCCAGGATATGTGAGTTTATGGGCTCACAACCTTTCACCTTATTTGAGCTCTTTACAGTTCTGCGAGCTGTAAATAACTGGAAATAAGACAGTGATTCAAAATTATGCAACCAGCACTATTACTTAACTCTTGAAATGAAACTTTGTTTCCTCAAAAATTGCCAATCTTTCCCACTTTCTATCTTTCCCTTGTGAACCTCTGATCCACTTTCTGACCCTATGGTCTGCCTACTATGGACAGGTTGCATAACAGTACCATGGAATACCCGACCTTCTGTGTCTCACCCCTTTGATAGAGAAAATAATATTTTCAAAATTCACCCATAGTATAGTGAGATACACATCCCCATTCAAGGTAGGATGGTGTCCTATCTTGGGGATGTGCCCCATTTTGTTGACCTGTTTATCAGTTGGTGAACAATTTGGTGGCTTCTATGTTTTGAGCATTTTATATAATTTTTGCTGTGTTAAAAAAAAAAGAAATGAGAAAAATTTTTGTCTACAAATAAGTAAATAAAACTGAGGATTCAATGGATTCTTTTCGTCTCTATAGCTTCATCTCAGGAATCCTATAAAACCTGCGTATGTGTCTTCGTTTTAGAGTAACAAGCTAAATAAAATCCTTGCTGTGTATCTACTTTTATATTTGTGAAAGCATTATGACTTTATCTTTTCCTTAATAATGCATAAAAATAAAAATAGAAAAGATAATAAAATTTATCTTTTCTTTAATACTGTTGTAAAGTGACTCTAAGATTATATGAGCCTAGCTGAATGCTAGTCCTACTGGAGTTTCTACTGAGTGTGAAAAATGTAAATTACTCTAGGAATGAGGATAAGCAGGGGATGGCCCAGGAATGGTAGCTCTGCATTGACCTCATCATACTTCTGACAAAAGTCTCACTGTGTATATCTCCAACAAAACCAAAGCAACCTGGCTATGACCTGCACAGCGTTTTTAACTCTGGCCACCAGTTGGACTTCCAAGTATCACACAGAAGATGAAAGCACCATGAGTAATATTTTTTAGCTTGGCACCACAGCAGCAACTAGTCCAAAGTGAAAGCAAATACAGCTCAGTTTGCTGCTGCCTGCTGTTTGGCATGAACTCAACAGTTGTTCAAAGGGTCAGCCTCAGCTGGCCTAAACTGTAATCTCACCAGTCATGGGTAGAGACAAGAAGATCTCAGACTCAAGATCAGTCTAAGCTACATAGTTAAACTGTCATTCCAAAGAAGAATAACCAATAAGTACATACAAACACACACACACACACACACACACACACACACACTCACAAATTTTAAGTGAACATTTTTCCTCTCCTGTTCATAAAATTCAAATACAAGAACATGGGATCCAAATTAGTAAGTATCTTTTATTTTTGTTTTCTCTCTCTCTCTCTCTCTCTCTCTCTCTCTCTCTCTCTCTCTCTCTGTGTGTGTGTGTGTGTGTGTGTGTGTTGCTTATGTGTGTATCCACATTTTTTAAGTATGTGGGTATATGTATGTGTTAGTACATGTGGAGGCAGGGTCTCTCAAGCAAACCTAAAGTTAGCCTTGCTAGCCAGTGTTTCTGGGGCATCTCTTGTCTCTACTTGTGGAGGCTGAAATTACAAAAAAAGCCACACACCAACCCAGTGTCTACAGAGGTTTTTGGTGATCTGAACTGTCCTCATGCTCATATAACAAGCATTCTAACAACTAAGATATCTCCTCAGCACCAAGAAAAGTATTTTAATAGATAATACTTAAAGCATAATTTTCAAAAATGTTTAAAATCAGTGATTTTCAAATAAATTTCAAAAAGGAATGGTATCTTGGTTAGGTTTTTACTGCTGTTAACAGACACCATGACCGAGGCAACTCTTATAAAGGAAAACATTTAATTAGGGCTGGCTTACAGGTTTAGAGGTTCAGTCCATTATCATCAAGGCAGGATCGTGGCAGAGTTCAGGCAGATGTGGGGCTGGAGGAGCTAAGTGTTCTACTTTTTGTTCTGAAGGCATCTAGGAGAAGACTGACTCCCATGTGGTTAGGAGGAGAGTCTCATTGCCCACCCCCATGGTGACAAACTTTCTTCAACAAAGCCAAACCTCCAAATAGTGCCACTCCCTTGGCAATGCATATTCAAACCACCAGAAGTGGAAAAAATTTTTTATTAAGGTTAATTTTTATTAACATTTATTAACAAGTAAATGTTCTTTTGGAGCCAACAAAATTGATTACACAGTCAAGATTAAAAAGTAATGTCTGTCTATGAAGTTAGGGAACTGAGGACTGTGAGATCTATTGGAAATCTAGGTATGATGGTACACACTTGTAATCTCAGCACTGGGAGACTAAGAGGGCCACATAGCATGTTCAAGGCAGCCTTAGTTATTTAGGAAGACTATCTTAAAGAAGAAGGAAGAGGAGGAAGAGGGATAGAAGTCAAAAGAAGAGGAAGAATAGGAGGACCAGAGGAAGGATAGGGGGTTAGGAGAGAAAAAGTAGAGAAACTCTGTAGATTATGGGTCATTTTTAAAAACATCATACTATTCATTCTTTGAAAATTTTACATATGCGTACACTGTACTTGGATCAAGTTCACCTCCAATTCATTCCCTCCAATTCCTCCTAGATGCCCTCCCTCTTTGGCCTCCCTGTCCCTTCCAATTTCATGAACTCTTTTTAATGAATTATTGAGAGCAGCAGCGAGTGCTGATAATATGGATACAGATGTGGGGTCATCTACTAGAGCATGGTCAACGTACCCTGGACCACAACCTTAAGAAAACTGACTCTCAGGTGATGCCTAGTGGGGCATACCTTTAATCTCAGCACTCAGGAAGAAGAGGCAGGGGAAATCTCTGTGAATTCAAGGCCAGCCTTGTCTATAAAGCAAATTCTAGGACAGCTAGAGCTGTTACATAGAGGGACCCTGCTCAAAATCCCTCCCCCACCAAAAAAACAAACAAACAACAACAACAACAATAAAACCCCAACTCTCTCTCCCTAGCAGTTATCAATTGTCAATAGCTTCACTCATCTACCTGTTCCCATTCCATGCTCTTTGGCTTGAGTTGATAGGAAATTAGCTAATTAACTGGTGGGTTTCTATAAGGTCTTTTCATGAAACCTAACCTAATTTGGCTAACCCATCCACAATCCCTCCTTTCTTTAACTGCTTCATCTCATCCCTGATTAATTCTTTAGACCCAGGTATTTCCCTCTCTTTGTCCTGACCCACAGGACAGTTAACAGGGTCCCCGGACCACCTAGGAGAAGGCAAGAGACAAGAGGTGCGAGAGACAAGAGACGTGAGAGACGGACAGCAAGACAGTATTCTGATCAAGCTGTCAAACTTTATATTTTACACATGACAATTTAAAGGGAAGCAAACAAGGTGTAGGGAGGGGTGAAGGGGGCAAGACATTGTATTTGGGGAACAATCTCAGGGGGCTAGTATTATTTCTCAGGAACAGTTTCTCAGAATTGTCTCTCAGAATCTCAGGGAAAAGCTGGCTCTTGCTTCAGGAACTTGGCACAATAAACTGATCAAGAGGAGGTGAAGTGGAAAGGAGTTGCTATGGTAACCTAACCACAGGTGAGCTCTGTTTGTTCTAGCCCACTCAGGTGAGCTCTGCATGTGCTGACCACCTGGCTACTTGGCTAATCTTTAAGCTAGTATTTTTCCTTCTAAAAGCAGGCTAGAAATGGCTGAAAGGAGGGGTTTAGAGATCTAAGTGAGAATGGCTCCTGGCATCTATATCACATGTATTTTACATCCTTCTGATTATATATTTTAATTGGGTCATAGGAAAGTAATTTTTCATATGGCCTTCCATATACCTTTGTTTTAGATTACTACTTTCTCCCCCAATATCCTCAGGATGCTTCTACTACTCCCTGCTTAAGCCCCTCTAGCCTCAGTAGTCCACCTCTCTACTTGTAGCCCTGAACCTTACCATGCAAAGACACTTTTCTAGTTTCCTGGATTCCATTTGTGTTCCAAGTTAAACACAAAAAGCAAGAAATTTGAAGCTGAGATGTCTACATGAGAGAGAACATGTAGAATTTCTTTTTCTGGGCCTGAGTTATCCCATTCTGTATGCTTGTTTCCAAGTGTTTCCTAGCCATTTTCTCTTATTTTTTCAGAATTATTTATGTATTTTTATGTATATGAATACACTGTAGCCAACTACAAGAGGGCATTGGATCCCATTACAGATGATTGTGAGCCACCATGTGGTTGCTGGGAATTGAACTCAGGACCTCTGGAAAAGCAGTCAGTGCTCTTAACCATAGAGCCATCACTTCTACCCACCATTTTCTCTTTTGCATGTACACATGAGTACATGTGCATACACATACTCTCTCACACACGCATGCACACACACAAACCAAACAAAACAATAAATAAAATGTAAAACTATTCTAGGAAGGCTTTCACTGTGTAGTCCTGATTGACTTAGAACTCATTATGTAGACCAGACCTGGAAACCTCTATCTTACAAGTCCTCCTGTCCCACCATACCTGACACAATAGAAAATTAATTCATGAATTAGCTCATTAATTAATAATTAAAGAATAAATATGGGGAAAAGCTTTTTTGATTTCTGCATCCCAAAACTCTAGTCCTTCTCTGTTTTGAATAATGCCTGGGGTTGCTCACAGATCACTGTTTGTTTATAACAAGGACATGATTCCAATCTTTCTCAAGAGATCAATACTAAACTGAAGGTCATAAAATGCTGAATGCCTTCTTCCTATGATTTTCATTAAAAGAAATGAAATCTAGCTTCCTCCTGCTAGCTTTCTGGGGCATGTGTTCTCAGGAGAACACAATTACTCCCTAATTGATGCTGTTTGGATAAGGTCTCTACCATGAGAGCTGTGTTCAACATTTGGCTCTGATACAGGAGCAAAGCCAAACCTAAACATACCTTGATTAAAGCATCAAAGAATTTTAAATAAATAGCTCATCAAACCAGAATATTGTTAGACTACAAACTGTAAATGGATATTTCCCTTGAATCGTTGTCTGTTTTGCAGTAGAAACTCCTTATTTGTTGGCTGCTTTTATTGCTGAAACTGTTATAATGTTCTGTGCTGGGACTCAGACGCCACATCTGGTACTCTCTCGTCTTCATATAAGGACATTTGTCTCTGGATTTAGGATTGATATGATTAATCCAGAGTGATTTAATCTCAAGATTAGCCACTCATCTACATCTGTTTAAAAAAAACTGTTTGCAAATAGGATTGTATTCACAGTACCCTGAGCTAAAACTTGGAATGTATATGTTTGGTGACTGCAATTTCATTCACCAAAAACACTTTTCATCAATTTTCAAAGTCTAGTTACTCAGCACAGAGGTGCTTGGCCCCAAACAGTGAAGAGGCAAACGGTATTCTATGGAAGGATACTGGCCTTCCATAACAGGTGATGACATTTTTATTCTAAATTCTTCAGTCATAAATTGTAAAATATACATTAAACTCACAAAAGAGGCTATCTTACCAACTCTGAAACTTATCTGTGCTAATTTTTTTTTATAAATTCTAATAAACAATGTCATTAACATTAACTTTTCAATTGTTCCACCATTCATTGGATATCAAATTCTTAGTTCAAGGTCATGGTTTTTTAAAAGTTTCATGACAAGAAACTATTTTAATTAATTTCAACGTACTTTCTTTCACTAGAAATCAGAATTGTGCAGGAGCCTTAAGTTTAGTGAGAACCAATCTGTTCCAGTGATATCAACATCTCTGCCTAATGCTAACAGCATTTTGTTTTAGCCTGGTTTCCCTGTAGAGCATAGCCTGAGAAAATGCAGGCAATTTATTTGAAAAATAACCTCAGAGAACAAAGGAGTGCAGCAGCGAAAGAAGGAAAAATGAAACAGGAACTACTGACTGAGCCAGTGAGGTCAGAAATCAGCATCTCATTAAATATACCTCAGGAACAAAAGAGGGAAGCACTTACTCACACACTGGCTTCCATCTCTCAACGGACAATCAAGGATGCACTGCGGACATCTGCAATGCGCATGCAGAGGGGCTGAGCACCTCCCAAGGGTGTTTTTACAAGTTGAAGGTGGTTTGTCTAAGTGAGACGGATCTCCTTAGTACTGGTCAAGGCGTGTCCTGAACTTGTCACTGTAGTGGCAGAAAGATGGCATAGGACAAAAATGATCGACAGATGAGAACAAGAGCTGTTCAGTAAACATACTTCCACTTCCCAAGTGAGTCTCTGAGATTTCTCCCTGCTAAGGTGGTTACCTCTCAATAGGAAAACAAAACAAAACAAACCTTTTTCACATTTGAGAACACTGTGACTGCATGAATCAGATAGCTGGACTTTCACCTCAAGAAAGCCTTTTGCCTCAGAGAAGTCCTAACCCATATAAAAGTATAATAGTAACCAGATGTATCACTGAAGAATGAATGGCACAGCAAAATGAGAAAATACAAAACTCTCGGGCTAGGTGTCTCAGTTAAAGTTTCTATTGCTGTGATAAAACACCATGACCAAAAGCGAGTTGAAAAGGAAAGGGTTTATTTGGCTTACACCGCCACATCGTAGTTCATCATTGAAGGAAACCAGGATAGGAAACCAAACAGGGAAGGAACCTGGAAGCAGGAGCCGCTACAGAAGCTTTATTTTAGGTGTATTAGTAACAGCACAACTTAGTGGAAAGTTTTCTGGTGAGTGGTAGCTCAACCCCTTGTGCACAACAAAGCAGACATAAGTCTCTCTGAGGAACAAGGTCAGCTAAATAAAGATAAGACATGACCACATCAAGATTCTTTGTAAAGTCTATGTTATACCCTTGTTAGTTCTACTGGTGGAGACTAAGACCACTAACACAATTTAAAGCCAATTTTGAAGCAAGGTTTGATTAAATCCTGGCCACATTGATGGGTTCTCTATCTAGGCCCATCCCTGGGTTCCCAGAAAATGGCCCCAACTCACATTTTGCATTGGCTTAAAAAAGGCAAAACCCACAATTCAACTCACTTCCCATCAGGTCCAGGGGCAAGCATTCATCCTGACATATTTCCTGCTCATGTATCTCATGCCAACATGTGATCAAGCACATACGGTGCAAATGGGTCAAACACAAGACAGACAGGAACTTACTCCTATCTTAACTGCAAACAGAACCATTAACCTGCAAGATATATTCTTTCTGTTTTGGTCTCTGATTAACTTGTAAGGGTTATTGTTCTTGATTCTCTTTTGGTCTCACACCTTCCACAGGGACAGGGTGTACAGACTGACTGATAAAAACAAGCTGATAGTAAGGATCTGGGGAAGGATCTTATGTGGTCACCAGCCACACAAATAGGACAAAGGTCATACATTGGGCTAAAACGCACTCCTCTCCCAGCCTTCTAAGCAGGTAACAGGTATCTTATTCCTTTCTTTGAAGGAACCGCCTTGCTGTGCTCACATTCTGTGTTAACCCTCATGGCTAACAAGGACCTCCATGCCTTCTAATGAACTTTGTCAGGCATATTTAATGATTTTTAAAGGAGTAGTTTATTATAAACAATAAATTCTACTACTGAAAACATTCCAAAAGCTTCTGAAACTCAGTGCCAAGGACTATTGACAAAAACCACATATATTTTTATAAATTATTCAGCATTGTGATATCTAGAGATACTCGCTGACAGCTGTAATCCTTGTCGTTAACTAGAAGAAGCTCTTCCACATATTTCTGTCCCTCTACCCCTAGCCCCTTGACAATTGTCTGTTAGCTTTTTAATTAAAAAGTTTAATGTGGGATTAGGCATCATAGTTCGCTCACATGATCCTAGCAGTGGGGATGCTGAGAGGGAAGATTGGGAGTTTGAGGCCAGCTAGGGATACACAATAAGATCCCATTTCAATTTTTTTCTTTAAACAGAAAAAGAAAAATAAAAACTTTTAGTATCATCGTAATAGTTGAAAGTAAAAAAGCAACAATTCAGTTTAATTTTCCTTGACAAAATGCACAAAGTGTTGCTGTTTTACTATGCTTAAAATACAAAATATAAGCAGTCATATTTTAGAGTGTCCTAAACTCAATCACTGGAGTAAATATGGTGAAATTACCTAGATAGTCCATCAATAGTTCTTGCTCTCAGGGCGTTCAAATTCTAGGCAGAGACATGACATTAATGTGACATCCACCAGAAGGAAAAACTAATAAGTGGTCAAAAGAGCAAGCCAAGTAATATTATGAGAAAGTTTCTGAGTAAGCTAATAAATGAATTTAATAAATAACAAATGCCAGTGAATAATGACTCCCAGTTTCAGAGATTGCAGAAGTATTTACAGGCAAGTATTAGTATAAGTGTTAGTAGGATTTATACTTTTCTTGGGAGGATAGAGCATTGAAACCAACTGACAGCCAGGAACCCAGTCTTGGAGGTGAGGGTTCAAGTGTGGTCCACAAATAATAGAACAGCAGCACACACAGCCACAGCACCATCACATTCAGAGAGGGTCTTGTGGGAGACTGTGTTCTCCTCAGGAAAACTAAGCTGTGGAGATCTGCTGAAGAGAAGTGCTGCATTATAGGAAGGAAAGATCCCGAAGTCAGCATGCAAAGGAGGCAAGTGAGGTTAGTAAACAAAGGGAGGATGGATTGGATCATCCAAACCTTGTGTAAAAACTGGTAAAATAAAGGGGCTGTGAACACTTTGCACATTCTTGAAATCAGAAAAGCAAATAGGGCCAAGAATATGTCTGCAATGCAAACCAACTGGGTTCTGAGCGAAACGAAGGCTGACTGCACACAGCCTCACTTGGGGTTTCTTGGTAAGAACATGCCTTCCATTCTGCGAATAAGTGAAAACTGGACCCACGCAAAGCAAAAGTGGTTAAAGGTGGAGCTGTTGGTGCTTTCAAGCTGTTCCACCATGATATTGCAAATGAGGAAGAAAACACTAGTACATTCTTAATAAAAATGGTTAAGTCAAACTTGCCACTTGACAGTTTCTGGGTGTCAGTGGTGTTTCTTTCTCTGATTTTGGCTGATTGTCTTTAATCCCCTGGTGGCTTGTCCCTGTGGGCAAGCACCATCTAGCTCCTATTGTATGGAGATCACTACATTAAAGAGGCCTCGGGCTAGGGAAGAACAGGCTTCTCCTCTGGGAAAGTTGAGGGATCTAGCAGGCTGGCTCAGGATCTCAACACTGAGAGTAGCTTGTGTTTCTCACCCTTACTCAAGAAGCCTGGGTCTGTCTGGGCAGAGTCCTAGAATTGTGCAAAGCTAAAATTCAGTTTGCACCATCTCATTTGACCTTTACTCCACAAGAAAATTTTTTGTTCTATTTTTGAGAAAACAGAGCAATGCTGAACTTTTTTTTAAGTTGGTATGGAGACATGGTCTCTTGGTTGTCTTTAAACTTGCAATCCTCCTGTCTCCTAAGCTGTGATCACAACCTTGTACCACTACATGAGGATTAAGATTAAACACTGTTAACTCTTCTTTAAAAAAAAAAAAAGATTTATTTATTTTATTTATATAAGTACACTGTAACTGCTGTCTTCAGACACACCAGAAGAGGGCATCAGATCCCATTACAGATGTTTGTGAGCCACCATGTGGTTGCTGGGAGTTGCACTCAGGACCTCTGGAAGAGCAGTCAGGGCTCTTAACCACTGAGCCATCTCTCGAGCCCACTGTTAACTCTTCTAAGTGCTTTGAGTGGGAGAAGCAACATTGGCAGCTCTTTCTGAACTAATGTTTTCCTATCTAGTCCATTATTACTTTGTTCATGTGATACACTTGCTGAGGCTACTTTTTATATTTAATACACTTAGTGTTTGAACAAAAAGAACAATCATTTTGTTCCCAGAAATAGAATATTTTTCAGGTCCTTAAGTAATATTTCATTTTGTTTTGTTTGATCAACAGTTCATTTCTTATTTTTAATTAAATAAAGAATAACTCCTCTGGGACAATGGAAAATCTACATCGACGATAACAAATTTTATTGCGAGAGATCCCTTAGAGGGATGCAAAGTTATGAAACTGCTGTGTGAAAGATCATATTTCAGAACATTCTGGAAAACTGGTCAAAAGGTTTACATAATTTATATAACTACTAATAAACAAAGAGGAAATGTAAGATACAAGTTATGTTTTAGTTTTAATTACTGTGCCTGACAGGTCCAAGAAATAAAAATCGCTTCTGATGTGTAAGCCCCTCATCCAAGGAAAGATGTTTCCTGAAATGCTGGAGGCTGTTGCTTATAAGAGATAACAAGCCACATGCTTTCACTCTCCTAGACAAGTTAGGTTGACCCATCTGCACTGGACATGCTTCATTATGGATGGGCAGGAAGTATACTTGCCACGGATTGAATGTAAGAGGGAAGTACATACACAGGCTATACGCTTGCTCCCGATTAGACCTGAAGAGATCTCTGGTGAATTGTGGATTTGGCCTTTTTAAGTCCCTGCAAACGGAAACACAGTGACGGACCTGGCCTGAGAGTCCATCAACCTGGCCAGTATTTAATTAATGTTTGCTTCAAATTAGGCTTTAAATTGTGGAAGTGGTCTTATTTTCAACCAGTGGGATTAGAGAAACATGAGCTGTATATGTAGGTATCCTATGCTGCAGAAAAAAAGATGTCAGGAAAAACCAGCATGAAGTCGATTTGAGTTCATTATGAAGGGGCTTTAACACAGATTTAAACTTAGTGATCACTAGAGAGGCACCCAGAGAAAAGATTGTATACAACTCAAGCACAAATGCAGGCTTTTCCAGACACTTACAAGGGTCTTAGTGATAACTGAAAGTAGGATTTTTGAACAATGCTTTGAAGTGGCATTGTTTCTAGGATTTCTAAGGAATGCCACCTCCCCAACACACACTTGGGTCTTAGTATGGTTTGTTGCTTTTATATAGTTCCTTATTTGAAGAAACTATATAAAAGAAATACTATCTACATTTAAGGCAACCCTCACAGCAAATTTTGTTAATTGTGCTGAAATTCTCCACTCTCAGATCAAGACGGCAACAAGATGCTGGGGGAGGGGCTCTTTGCACTTTTTGTGTCTACTATTTCTATTCTGCCTCAGAACATATAGTCTTTTATCTGACGAAGTAGATTCCCTGGACAGCATTAAAGAAAGTCATTGGCCCAACAAATTATGAATGAAGCGATGGAAAACAGATTTGTTTTGTTTGTTTGTTTGTTTTGTTTTTTGAGACAGAGTTTCTCTGTATAGCCCTGGCTGTCCTGGAACTCACTCTGTAGACCAGGCTGGCCTCGAACTCAGAGATCCACCTGCCTCTGCCTCCCAAGTGCTGGGATTACAGGTGTGCGCCACCACCGCCCAGAAAACAGATTTGTAATGCAAAGCATTGGTGAAAAGAGATGCACTTCTGGCTATTCCTGACCCAAACACTTACTGTCAATCCCATGACAATAACATCAGTACCACAATATCTGAGCCAAATTTGAAGCAAAAATTATTAAATACTGGCAAATACTGGTAAGGGTGATGGACATACCCAGGTCCATACCCAGGATTCACAGAGAATAGTTGTGAATTACATCAGTCTGGTGCTTTTAAAGGCAAACCCCACAAGACTTTGTATCTACCTTCTTCCTTCACCCAATCAGGGGCGAACATATATCCTGACACACTTCCTGCATTCATACCTCCCACCTACATATAATCAAGCACACGTAGTTGGGGCAACAAACCATATTTACAGAAATGAAAATATATGACTTGTTATCTTTCATGAATATCCCCCAGCATTGCAGAAAGTTATCTGTCCTTGCGCAAGTGGGGATTGCAGGTTAGAGGCATTCTTGTTTTATAGATCTGCTAAGAACAACAAATTAAACTTACAACCTAACTTTAGCCTTCACAGTACATTATCTCAAAAGAGCTACATCTCCTGGACATTCTATTATAACACTGTGATAACTAAAAGGCCCTAGACTATTTGTCTTTCTGGAACTGGCCTGTATACTCAGTCATCTTTCAGCTTCATCTATTGTCCTGCAAATACAATTTTATTTTTCTTTCCAGCTGAATGGAGCTCCATTATATGTGTACTACATTGACATAATCTATTCATCACGTGAAGGACTCAGTCTCAGAATGTTGGGATCATGAGATTGTACCACTGTATTAGCTACTTCTTTGTTATTGTGATAAACACCATGAACAAAATGAAACTATAAATGAGTCCTTTTATGTATTATAGCTTCACAGAGAATCTGGAGGCATGGGAGCAGGCAGTAGGCAGCCAGAGCTGGAAGCTGAGACAACAAATTGTTAAGTATAAATGCAAAATGAAGAAAGTGAACTGGAACAGGAACTGGAAGTAGGGTGTGGCTGTTAAATCTATCTCCTCCCCTGTTTACCCCTTTCTCTCTCTCTCACCCCCATTGGTGCTTTTTGCCTGTACCATGTGTGTTCAAGGTCCATAGAGACCAGAAGAGGGCATCAGGTTTTCTCAGGTTATGAGTGGCCCTTGAACCTGGGTTCTCTGCAAGAACATTGTTTTTGCAAGGCTATGAAATCTCAAAGCTGATCCTCAGTGGCATACTTCGCTAGCAATGCAGCACTATCTCCTCAAACAGCACCAGCAATGGGGAACCAAGTTTTCAACTACTTGAGCCTATTAGTGATATTTCTCTTTCAAAAAAGCACTGTGTTCCATTCCCTGGCTTCTACAGGTCTGTGGCTATATCCTAATGTAAAATGCACTGCTGTAAGCATAAACATTTTGCAACCTAATTTTAATAAGGGTTCAACCTCTTCTCTAGCCTATCATCCAGCAGAGGTAGAGGGAAAAAAATTTATTAGGATATGGGGGAAGTAGACTTGTTCAGCAATAGTTCTTTGGGGGTGAGCTTGATCTTCGGCAGCAGTTCAGTCCCATAGCAAACACCAAATATGACTTACCAACAACAGACCAGTGCTCCAGGCAGGCAAACACCAGGCACGAACTGGCAGCTACAGTCCAGTTCTTTCAGCAAGCAGTCACCAGGCAGCTGTAATCCAAAATCCTGAAACTACCAGGCTTGCCCACTGGCCTAAGTAAGGCAAGGTAGCAGAAATGGCAAGCTGCCACAGGAACCTCATGAACTTCACGAGCAGTTAGTTCTTGGGCAAGTTTCTCTCAATGACAGCATTACCACAAACTGAGCTCAACAATGCTATGTAAGGGGAACCAATACATGTGCGTCTTTTGCGAAGAATAGCGAGGCAGAGCAAACCAGATCAATGCTCAGTGCTCGTCTCCCACTGTCTGTGGGGTCGAATTTATACTCGTCCATCAAGTGTCCTTTCACGTGTTTGGTATATCAATATATGCTTTCACCTGTGTCTGCTTCAGGAAAACAGTCTTTCGTGTGTTTGCTTTAGCAAGAGATTCTTTCACCTGTGTGCCCTAGCAAACATCATTTGACATAACTACCTTTCCAAAGAAACTGGAAGTTTCCACTTCCATCAATTCCATCCATTCACACCCCATCAATCTTTAAAAGTACCTATAATCTTTTTACAATCTTTTAAGTGAGAAGACTTAAAAAGAGGACAAAAAGAGGAATGGGAGCATAGTGAGAAAATGACAGATGAAAGCATCAAATCCTGTAGCTCTGCATGTCCAGTCTCTTGGACTACATTTTCTCAGGGCTTAGATGACTCTACATGCCTAAAACACACATCTTTCTTCTGGACTAGACCCATTCCCTGTATGCAGCATTCCTTGGTAGATATATCATGGCTCCGGAATCTCCAACAGCTTGGCGTTTCCACTGCAACGTAGACCCTACCACCACAGCTTCACACAGTGGCCTCTCTGGACCTCCTACCCTCTCCAGGATTTCATTTAGAAACTCCCCCCCCCACTTGCTTCCTGCCCTTATTGGCTGTCTGAAACTGCAGAGGAGAACCCTCAACCCTTTCATTCTTTCATCTCTCCTGTCACTAAAGCCAGTGCCATGTGGGTGGCACTGCCAAGTTGGCTGCCCTCCTTCCACCATGTTAGCAGCAGCATGTGTGTGTGGAAGCAACTGCCTTCTAGGAGCAAGTGACCCCTTGGGCTCTTGCATTCTACAAGTAGGAAGTTTAACTGGGAGGAGTCTTGCCCCGAGGAACCTTATTTTTCCTATGAAGAACAGCCTATTTCTTTGCCAAAATATCACTTAAGTGGCTGTTAGCCCAGTTACTTATATTGTTGCCCTCCAAAGCCTCTTGTGCCAGGCCTCCACCTTCCACATTACTCTCAGCACAATTGCAGTAGAGACTCACAGTTTTGATGTTTTTCTAGCATAGCTCCTTTTCAAGTTCTCAGTCCTCAAAGCATGATGTAATGAATATTCTTAGGATTGAGACAGCCTCCCCTCCTGATTGTGGCCTCCGTCATGTAGCAGACTGCCTGAAGAGGACCCTGGTGGCCCACTGCTTATCTGTTACCCTTTGATGAGCTATAAATACCACCCATACAGGGGAGACTATCACAATTGATTCCCTATACAATGGTGCATGTCTTCCAGCAAGGCTCCACCCCACCAAAGGCTCCACAATTCCTCCTTTCAAACAGTGTCACCCACAAAGAACCAAGGATATCTCTGCTTATCAATGGCATTTCTTCTTTAAACCATCACAGCTAACATTCCTGACTAGCAGGAGTTTAAAGATTTTGGGAATAGATCTCACTATGTAACCAAGACTGACAGCAATGCCATGATGTCCCTGCCTTTATGTTTTACTAAGTAAAATTTGTTGTTTACAATCCCAGCAATTGAGAGTTCCGACCATCCCAGAGAACATAGGAAGATCCTATCTCAACTCCTATTCAATTAATACAAAATAAATTGCATTAGCTTTGCAAAGCATAGAAATGCTTGATTAAATCATGCATTTGCTTTGTAGACTGTTATCACAAAGAGACCACATGCTTATGCAGTTCCTTTAAAATAATGTAGACGTTAAGTTTCTTAAGCTTCATAATGATGCTCTATTTTGCCACTAGTTTAACTCAGACAATGAATAATTTAGAAAACGGAATGACCGATGATCTCAAATCAGCTGTATTGATTCAAAATGAAGAGATTGTTCTATGTTCTCATCAACTTATGTATTAGTTGACTTGTTCACAGTTGTGACCAAATTTTTTTTTTGTTTTAGCACTTTATTGTAGAAGAGTAGAGTGAAAGAAAGAAAGTAGAGAATTAGAAGCTGGCCGTGGCCATGTGGAGAGAGGGGGAAGAGAATGGAGAGAGGGAGCAAGGGGACAGGAGAGCAAGAGAGCAAGAGAGAAAAGGGCGTGACCAAATACTTAACAAATATCACTTGGGGAATTTATTTTGGTGTGTAGAGCAACATGGGACACAGTTCCTATGACAGAGATGGCATACAT
This sequence comes from Apodemus agrarius, assembly GCA_964023405.1. Taxonomy (NCBI): domain Eukaryota; kingdom Metazoa; phylum Chordata; class Mammalia; order Rodentia; family Muridae; genus Apodemus; species Apodemus agrarius. The sequence goes on along the minus strand of OZ030008.1, from coordinate 43,709,957 downwards.
GAGTATTAGGCAAGAGGACACATGTCACCCAGTCAGAAAGCAACAACTGGACAGGAAGTCGGGTCAGGCTATAAAAGTGTCAAGGTCCACCCAGTGACCCATTTTCTCAAGCAAGGCTTTAGTTTCTAAAAATACCACAACATTCAAAGCCAGAGCCATTGACTAGGGACAAGTGTTTGGACACATCCCCCTAGGGAGAGCATTTCACATTCAAACCATAAGCTATCATATACTATGAAAATAATTCGGTTGTTTAGTGTACAGTTCTAGCCATTCAGTTGCTAAAGCAAAAGTTCAATTTTATACTTCTCTGGATGTCATGTCCTTTTTTTCTGTCTCTGATATCTATCACAATCACTTAATTATCTGCAGGAAAATCTGCCAAGTTATGCTCCAAAGGCAAACTAGAAAATACAGATACAAAAATAAAGCTTATGATTTTAGTGAAAACAGGTTGGTGGTGGGCAGAGAGATAACTGAGAAATAAGTAGGTGATCTATCTGTAAATTTCATGTGCAGAGAAAGTTCTATAATCATAAGTATTTATACATCGACACCTTCGTTTATAAGAAGGCTGATAATAGCTGTATAGAGTTTGACAAAAGCAGTAATTAACAAAGCATGGCTTTTTCAGTCTCCACAGATGTCTTATTACAGATGTCCTGATTTTAGGCAAACCTAAATATAGGTTCTATTTTTTTCATATAGAGTGTTGAGTCTATTTAATAAATTTTAATTAGAGCCTATACTTAGTGCATTTAACTGTCAGGATTTTAAGACCTCAGGCCTGGGCCCATTTAGTCAAGAGGCATGTGTCTTGTTACTTATTAATTCCCCATTACCTAGTCATTAATGTGGAATCCACAACATAGATGCGGTGCAATGAAGGTCACACAGACAGAAGGGTGTTTCCCTCCCAATCTCTAGACTGCTGCTCTTACAGTGGCAAAAACAGAACAGAAACCAAAAGAATCGAAAACCTTCCTTGCTACGCATAGAATTCTATTTTGTACAAAGCCATATCTTTTAGGGTAGTGCAGCGATGCGGTTGATGTGTTTTAATTTTGTGGCAAATGAAACGAAAAGGAATACATATTTCTTCCATAATACCATGATTCAGAGGACAGGCAGGATTTTAGGAAATCAGAATGACAGATAGTGCCGAGTAAGATGCGAACGCTGAGCATTGTGTGACTCGTTGTAGAGCGAAGCCTCCCAGTGCTTGTCAGATCAGTTCTGCGCCCTCACCCTTAAAACACTGAGAGGAGTTCTGTCTTCAGAATCTCTGCACTTTTCAAACACTGTCAGCAGCCTGGCAGGTAATAGGGACAGCTGTGCCCGCTAAAGGTGATCTTAAGACAGACCAGGGTTGGCGCCAAGGGATGTACTGGTATCCAAAGAGCTTTGAAAATGTGGTTAACTCAGATTCACCAAAGCAAAGGGAAGAGGAATTAGATGGGGGAGTCAAGACAGCAGGGTTCTGAAAGATTACATCAATAACTGCACGTCAGGAAAAGAGAGTGAATTGGAAGTGGGGTGACTCTGTGGACTACCCCTGCCATGTGCTTCCTCTATCAAAGCTGCACCAGCTCCCCAAGCATGACCAGCCACTGAAGAGCAAGCGATCACATGCTCGAGCCTGTGGGGGATATTTTTCATTCAAACTCCTAGCAAATGTTAGGTGGGAATAAGATATTTTGCAAGTTTTAAAAGAGCAGCCATTCCATATTCTATAACAAACCTCAGAAGTAATGAATAAGGGAAGCTTCGTTTCTGCCAGGTTAACCCCTACCCAGTCAGGAAGGATCAAGACTGCAAGTTTTGCCAGAGGCAAAGATAAGAAAATGGACTTTGTCCAGGCTGTTGAAATAGAATACTGCGGTGTCTTGGCAGGACCCGCCTGGACTTTCCTGGGGAGGCCCAGATAAGTGAAAGTGAAATGATAGGGAGTCAGGATTCTGCAATGGGGCAAGTCTCTATTAGCTGAAGGGGGAAAGTCTCTGTATGCATAACTAAAGTCATAATCCCAGGCAATCCATCATGAGACAAGGGATGGGAGTATGGGAATGATACTCATGGAGACGGTGTATCCTCTTGGACTTGTCACAGGCACACCAGGAAGGAAACATTAAGACTGTTGGAATTCATGGGCAGAGTGGACAGCCAGTCTTACTTAAGTCTTAAGGCCCAGAGAAGTTATTTCCTGTTCATTGTTTCGTGAACACGAAATGTCTATATGATTTCTTAACTGTGATAGTTTCTGACTGTACAGGGATCAAGTGAAGTTAACGTTGGAAAAGAACATAATTACTTCCTAGTGTACTCACAGTCAACTCCTTGATTTTGAAGGGCAGAACCAATTTCCATTTGTCACATTCTACCTTGTCTAATCCTTAACGGAAAAAAAAATGTCAGCCTCAACCATACAATCCAGATGCCCATTCTTGCTCACCATTTGTTAAAGCCGACACAGTTGCAGGAGTTTGAATGAAAAACCCCACAGGCTCGAGCATGTGATCGCTTGATCTTCAGTGGCTGGTCATGTGTGGGGAGCTGGTGCAGCTTTGGTAGAGGAAGCACATGACAGGGGTAGTCCATAGCGTCACCCCACTTCCAATTCACTCTCTTTTCTTGACATGCAGTTATTGATGTAATCTTTCAGTAACCTGCTATCTTGACTCCACCATTACTAACTCTCCCTCTGGTACTATAAACCCAAATAAACTCTTGCATTGGTCATGGTGTTTTATCACAGCAATCCAAATATAGCTAATACAGAAATCGGTACTAAGAGATAGAAGTAATCACTTACGTTAAAGTACCACTACAACACCTTTGACATTGCCAGGAACCAGAAGAGATAGGTAACAGCTAATTCAGCCAAAGATACCAGTTTTAACTGACAAGATCTTGAAGGTCCCTCTACCTCCATCCTTACACAGACAAGTGGCTTTCAATAACTGAATGTTAATAAGTTATATATTTGCCTATGTCTAAATACCCACTTTCTTTAGATCATCTCTGATTATAAAAACATGCTGTGAGCAAGTAAAGCATTAGATTCTGTGCCCTAGAAAAACACAATGAGCAGCAGAATGGGTTTCTAAAAGTAGGAGACCTTCCAGGAACACTGGTGCCATCTTGAGGTGGGTAAGAATAGGGAAAATCTCCAGGACCACAGACAATTATGGTTTGTTTTTTTTTAATCTCCTTTTATGTCCCACCACACACTCACTTTTAAATCCATAGCTTCTTTTTCTTTCACTATTATTGTTACATATGTTAATAAATTCATAAAATTTTGTTACAATGAAATGTAAGACATTAATGTTTACACACACACATTTATATATATATATATGTGTGTGTGTGTGTGTGTGTGTGTGTGTGTGTGTGTGTGTATACTGACTCCATTTAATGTTGCATCTATGTCTGTCTACATTTTAGGAAGCTCATCCCAGGGAAGGCAGATTCTCCATTTCTAAGCAGTCATTAATTGTCTATAGCTCTTCATCTGGGGGTGGGACCCCATTAGATTTCTTTTAACTACATTGGCTTCTCAACTGATATATGTCATAGCTTGGGTTTTACTTAGCCACATTACTGAGATTTCATGGGTGTGAATCCCATGTCATATCTAGAAGACACAATCTCAGAGCTGATTTACTGGTTCTCTAGGTGCTTCGATCTTTCTGTCCCCAATAACACAGCTTTTCCTGAGCCACCAGTATAAGGTTGTATTGTATACTTATGAGTTAGGGCTGGGCAGCTCATGATCAGTTGTTTTCTGTACTTTGATCAGTTGTGATTTTTCTTTAATAATCTCTGCTGCAAAGAGAAAGTTCTTGGGTGAGATGTGAGAGCTACACCTCTGTGTGTGTAAGGTTAAATATTGAGAATACAGTTAGGAATTATACTAGTTTAGGAAAATGGCAGTAGTAGATTCTCCTCTGAGATCCATGACATCACTAGATACAAAATATTGGCTAGGTTTACAGTGCCCAGCATGATTTCCCTCCTGTTGCGTGGACCTTGAGTCAAATTGGACAGCTATTGCTTACCACCAAGCTATATGGTTTGAATAAGTATGGCCCCCAGAGAGTCATGTGCTTGAATTGGCCATAGGAAGTGGCACTGTTAGGAGGTGTGGCCTTGTTGGAGTAGCTGTGCCCTTTTGGAAGAAGGATGTCACTGTGAGGGCAGACTTCGAGGTCTCCTATGCTAAAGCTATGCCCAGTGTGGCACACAGTCCCCTTCTGTTGCCATTGGATCAGGATGTAGGACTCTCAACTCCTCCAGCACCATGTCTGCCTGCACACTGCCATGCTTTCCCCCATGGTGATAATGGACTAAACCTCTGAAACTGTAAGTCAGCCCCATTAAATGTTTTCTTTTATAAGGGTTGCTGTGGTCTCCTCACAGCAATGGAACCATAACTAAGGCAACCACTATGGCACGTTTAGGGATGTGGTCCCGTGCCGGCCACTGTTGTTCACAGGAGTCACAGCTAGATGGGATTATACATTGCTTCCCTTTATTGGAAGCTTGAATAGCAACTTTCAATACTATGAAAGCTAATCTTAACCTTGGCAACTCTCAACAATAGACTGTGTCCAATCCTTTCCATGAGCTGTGCCCAGCTCCTTCCCATGCATGAGTAATTTTGGTCAAGTACTTCCTTGTAGAGAGATAAGCAAGGCTATCTTAAACCAGAACTGTCCTTGGCAGAAGGACATTTAATACAAATAATACAAGTCTGTTCTTAAAACCACCTGTCAGAACAAAGTCCTATTTACCATCGCATGTGTATGTATTATAGGGGATTATATTGATTTAAAAGCATGGAATGTATAACACACACACACACACACACACACACAGAGAGAGAGAGAGAGAGAGAGAGAGAGAGAGAGAGAGAGAGAGAGAGAGAGGCAGAGAGACAGAGAGACAGAGAGACAGAGAGAGACAGAAACAGACAGACAGAAAGAAAGACAGACAGAGACAGAGACAGAACCTCCAAAATTCAATAACAATCCAACTGTCAATCAAATGGATCCACCCAGCTCCTGACTCTGGGAATCAGTTCCTCTCCATCTAAACTCATAAGAGACAATCCTGAAAAAGAACTAGGGGCTCTAGAGTCATATTGCTCAAAACTGCTTTTGCTTATAATGTATTTTCCTTTTTATGTTTTTTTTCTTTTCTAAATAAAAACTGTTGCTATAAAGTATATGCACTTTCTCAGTTTTTCCAGGATTTCTCTGTGTAGACCTGGCTATCCTGGAACTCATTCTGTAGACCAGGCAGGCCTTGAATTCAGAAATCTACCTACCTCTGCCTCCCAAGTGCTGGGATTAAAGGCATGTGCCACCACTGCCCAGCTCTTTCTGTTTTTTAATGAAGCCACCAAGAACCTGGAAGTCAGCTGATCATCAGCCCCCCTCGGTAACATAGATAGCAAGCCAGCCAGGAGGTATGCCTCCCAAAGAAGAGCTCACACCCTGTCCCTTTAACTGCATCTATGCTCTCTCCTTTCTCATTAACCATCTGTATCAGGTATGTGTTGGACAGTTTAAAACAGCTGTGATACCTGTCACCTAAAGACTACTGGCTGGATAACTACGTCATAAAATAATCCAAGAGTCAAATTCATGCATGTGTTATAAGCATGTATACTACCAAAATGTTTAAAAAAGAAGGAGGAGAAGGAGGTTTTACTTTCCTTCTGAGTGTCCCTACTCTCTGTGGCAAATGATAATAAGCCTAATATTTTGATCTCATTTGCAAATTGAGTTCCAGAGTTGAGGAACATTGTCCTTGCTGCAGACTGGTTATCCTCAATTCTAAGGACCAGAGGAAAAAGATTCTCACTTAACCAGCATAAAACTTAGGAACCACCATCTAAAATGTCCTTCCTTTGCTAAAGATTCCCATGGGACAGGAATAGTTGTCTAAACCTTTTAGGAAGGCATATAGATTTTCTGATTTTCTCAACGTTTTTATATTACCATTCAGCCTCTATCTACCAGGAAGTCACTCAGCATATTTACCATTATACATCTATTTGCTGTTGAAATAACAGACTCCAGATTCTAAAATCAGAAGTCTGTTAGTAACCCTTGTATACATTCAGAACTTTTCCTCCTGGAGTAGAACCTAAGTTATGGGAAGAATAGTTTCAAAAAAGTGCCAGTGCCTAACAAAAGTTGGAGATATATAGTTCCCTTAGGAGGACTCCCCTAAAACCTTCAAATATGATCTATTCTTACCCTCCTCAAGGAGATGCCTCTGGTGAGGAAATAAGATGCATGATATTACACTCTCCTCATTATAGGTCTCTTGGGAAACTCCCCCTATGCTCCAGCAGGATGAACTCTAGATGTATCCTCAACCACTGATGAAAGTTAGGTCCAAGCAATCTTACAAAGGATGTCTTAGGTTTTACTGACTATAGCTTGAACTCAGTACAGACTTGGAAACAGAGTGAAATGGCATCAAAACAGCAGTAATAACTATAATACTGGTCTGCAATCAGATCTTTTCAGAGAAAGTAAGAGAAGTGGTAAAGTTTCATGGCTGTAGTTTTAAATTTTTTATTATATACACTTATTTAGTTGGTGTGTGTGTGTGTGTGTGTGTGTGTGTGTGTGTGTGTAGGTAGGTAGGTACGTATGTAAGTCAGAGGACAGCTTTTGGAAGTTAGTTATCTTCTTTAACTATGTGTTGTGCCATGTATCAAACTCAGATAGTCAGGATTGGCATCAAATGAGTTTACCCACAGGTCCCCTTCATGGTTTTCTTTTTTTTTTAATTTTCTATATTCTATGTTTACATTCCAAAGGCTTTCCCCTTTCCCAGTTCCCACCCACCATAGTTCCCATAGTTCCTCTCCCCCCCAACTATTCCCCAATCATTCCCCCTCCCCCCTCGGTTTCTTTACTAAACTGGATGCAATCTTTACATGCCCAGGGTCCTCTCCTTCCCTTCATGGTTTTCTATCAGGACTACTCTCTATGAAGGGAGCATATAGAATTATAGTAAATGCTTGGATAGGTACTTTTCTGCTGTTGTGATAAAATACCATGATCAGAAAGAAGAAAACTATATGAGGAAGTGTTTACATTGAATTAGAGCTCCAGAGAGATAAGTCCACCATGGCAGGGAGACATGACAGCAAATGGCAGGCAGAGCAGCAGGAGTAGGAAGCTGGGAGCTACAGAGAGAGAGAGAGAGAGAGAGAGAGAGAGAGAGAGAGAGAGAGAGAGAGAGAGAGAGAGAGAGAGAGACTGGAAATAGGGCGAGGCTATGCAATCTCAAAGCTCATCCCTATGATCTACTTTCTCCGGTAAATCTCCATGTCCTAAAAGTTCCATAACATCCCCCCAAACAATGCTATCATTGAAACCATGTGTTCAAACACAAGAGCCTCTGGGGAACATTTCTTATTTAAATGGCAACAGTAGGGCAGGTTATACTTTGATATTTTGCATTGTCAATTGTCATTTCAAGAAGCTGTTTGTTAACGTGGGTATCCAACCCCTGAGGCTCTGTAAGGGCTAGAAACTTGATGACAAAAATGAGGGAGAACCTTACAATTTAGATAGCCTTTTACAAAACTGTTACTTCTGGTAGAGACTAAGAATCCCCACCTCCACTCCCCCAGAATGAACTTCACTAAAATAACCTCAGGCTTAGTACATTGATTAGCCTGAAAGGGCTAAAATAGCCACTCCCACTAAGATCTCATTGGAGGCTGGTGCTCACTGCTAATCCTCACATGTTGGAAGCAACTTCTCTGTTTCCATATACATGCTGTAACACAAGTATGTGCACCCGCATGTGCACGCACATGCAAACACACACACACACACACACACACACACACACACAAAGTGAATTTTATGTTTTTTAAAATAAAAGTTCTCACTTATAAATCCCTTCTATTATCCCAATAAGAAATAAAATACCATCAGGCAGGAAGAAGGAAAAGGATTACAACCCATAACAAACTAAGTCTTGAAGCTTGGATTCTTAAAACTCTGTCAATTGCTTTGTAATACTTCTCTTCTCCCAGTCATGAAGCTAACTAAAGAATACCAGCTTCTAAGATCTGAAGCTGATAAAATCATAATCACTATACACCCTTAGTCAGGAGCTACCTATATGCTTCTTGCCAGGTCTAAGCTGAAACCCACTCTCAGTGCTAGTTCCAAAAGATACATTTTTTTTTTATCCCGCTATACCTAGACTCTTAATTTCTATTTGCTTTTTAATGGAAGTAACTTACTACTAGGAGAAACAATATATTTGGATAATACTTTTTCAAGGGTTTCAGGATAGCCTATGCCTGTTTGCCAGCACATTAGAAAAGTATCTTAAAGAACTAAAAGAGGAACTATCCAATCCTGTGGTTATCTCCTGATATGTAGTCCCATTTGGGGAGTTTCTAATAAGAACACTATTAACAATTTAAATTTCTTTGCAGAAATAAGACTTAAACTATAATGGAAAAGACAGGAGTCTATCTTAAGAGTAATATAATTGTACATATCTATATCCAGTAACTAAGCAACCTCACCAACCCCGAGCACGTTCGTGCTGTTTGTAGCTTCACTGTTCCTAACAAGCAATCAACAACTCTGATCCTTCCTGGAAATAACAGGCTATTGCCAAGTTAGGGTTTCCTATTCTGGACCCAGAGATAAACTCCTCTGGGGCAACTAAAAAGCCAGAAATTTACCCCACTAGAATAAAGTTCAGAGATATATAGATGGTCTTCGAACCATCAAAAAAGCTTTGAGTTAGACCATCCCCTTGACACTACCTGATCTAAATAAGCCACTCACTTGGTGGCAGAGAAAACCTTGAGGATCTAACCCAATACATACTCACCCAGAGTCCATTTTTCACAAAAGGCTAAAGGGACAGGCTATTGCTAAAGTTGTTTTTTTCTTTACAACAATACGGCCCTATTGCTGAAGATAACAGTTGCTTATGTCATTGATCACAGAGGAGTCAAGATGGTACCTAACTAGAAGCTTCACCCTTCCTGACTAGCATTTGTGATGATACTAGGCACTACTCTGCACACTACCAGAGAAGGAATATCACCTTCAATATATCTCAGTTACAAATCCTGTGACCTGCAATAATGATCTGGCATCAAGACACACTGGAACAATAGCGGTATGACTGTTATGGGAATAGCCAACCGCACTCCATAAAACTCCCACACTTGACACTATGAGAGTGATCAAGAACCTGAGACTAGACAAGTCACAAGCTTAGGGGAAAACTTCCTATTATTCTACTAAGTGAATATAGCAATAAAGTGACTCCTAATGATATACCTCTATACACATAGATTAGGGCCTCACTCAGCCTGTATCAGAGAAGCTTCTTCTTGAAATAGATGGGGAGTAACCCAAAGACCAACCACTGGAAAATGTGCAGAGTGTGTGGGATTTTGAAGCACTCAGTCCTAAGTGGAATATTTTCATCAAAGCCCTCCCCTCAAGGCTTAGGGATCCACATGGAAGAAGAAATAGAAAGATTGTAAAACCCAGATATGACAGCTGACTCCAAAGAAATTGTCTTCCAGATACAACAGGAATTGTTCACATATGAACTCACAGACTGTGGGAGCACACAGAAAACCTGCACAGGATCAAACCTGAATGGGTCGCAGAATTGAAAGAGGGAACTGGACATGAGGTCACCTGCACTTGATAACTACTGGCAAAGGAAAAGAATCAATTTTCTCCAATGGAGTGTCTCTAGGTATATCCACCACACACCCGCACATGTTTAATTCCCACATGTTTAAGTCAAGCTATTATAGAAATAAAACACTTCTGGATGGCAGAGGAATGGATAACTTGACACCAGGTTACTTCCCTGGACGAGTGTTGGGTTGTCACAAAAAGTTATGATGCTTTAATCTTATCTTCTTTGTGCCCTTGGAACAGGGAGCAGAGCATTCTGTGAATGGGTTATAGGTTATTTACCCAGTTATGCTATCAGTGCTGACATGATCGACCAATCCCTAACCATCTGAAGGGCAAATGGCATGCTAATGGCAGGATATACCTCTTGAGGTGACTTCACAGGCACTATCACTTGAAACATGTCAAAGGACCAAAATAATCCCCTTGACCAGAGGGGGAAAGAAGAAAGATTAGCATATAATACATATGTGCATATATATTATACATATATATTCTCCAAATATGCCTTCAAGGTATCACACATCCAAGCAAACATAGGAAAAGGGACTGATGAGCATTTCTCCAGGAAACACCTGGAGCAAAGAGATGCTACAGGTGCTAGAGGCTGCTAATCTCCCAGAAAAGATGGTAGCAATATGTTTTAAACACCCATCCACAAAAGGACCGCAGCTCAATCTGTGAGTTAAAAACAAGTCAATAGCTGAAAGTTGCAGCAGGGAGACTCTTTGGTTCTATTCCTCTTCTCTTTCAGTGTGGGACTAGAAGAACCAAAGGATACGCCACAAAAGAATCTGTAAAGAAATGGAGACACAAAGGAGGACAGTGGTGGCTAAGGTGGGAAGCCCAGTTTTGCTAAAAATAATAGAAAGGAAAGCAATCCATACCCCACACGAGAATTCCGCATGAGTCATAATGTCACCATGACTATGGCTTCTTGGCTTTTGACAACCACCAAACAGGAATGTCAGGCATGTCTCCTTTCTGAGGTTAGCAATTGAAGCAGACAATAGGATTTTCGGTTAATCCATTCAAAGAAGGGGTATTTACTCAGGAGATGACCTGCAAATAATTTATACCTATATGCTTCCCTGCCAAGGAAGCATAAATTCTTAATGTTTGTGCACACCTCTCCAGGATAGATTAAAGCCTTTCTAGTTTACTCATAGAAGCCAGTTGAGGTAGTTAAAGTACTCCTCATATAAATTATTCCCTGATGTGGTGATAATGGACCATCTCTTACCTTTCATGTTACTCAAGGGATTGTGAATGCCATTGGCATAGATATTATCTACACTATGCCTGGAGATCTCAGTCCTCCGGAAAGATAGAGAGAGTCAATCAACTTTAAAGAGTACACGGATAAGCCGGCCTAGGAAACCTTAGGAAAGTGGCTCTTCCTGTTACTGGGGACTTGAGTGAAGAGTAGTCATCTAAGGGTACCACCAAGTTTGTTCTGTGGGACAGACAAGAATTATACATCTTGGCATATCAAGAGGGCCGGAGATGTGAGAAAGCAGCCATGACCCAGAAGTGACAGACATTCCGGGGGCTTCACCAGAATGAAATAGTTAGAGATTGATGTCATTGGGATGAGATGAGCTCTAAAGTGAGTCAGCCTAGGGACTCTGAGGTTAGACAATTTATAAGCTCTTGTGGTGGTTTGAATATGCTTGGTCCAGGGAGCTGCAGTATTTGGAGGTGTGGCCTTGTTGGAGGAAATGTGTCACTATGGACATGGGCTTTAAAACCCTCATCCTAGCTGCCTGGAAACCAGTCTTTTCCTAGAGGTCTTCCGATGAAAAGGTAGAACTCTCATCTCTGCCCACAGCATGGCTGTCAGGACACTGTCATGCTCCCACCTTCATAATGGACTGAACCTCTGATCCTGTTAAGCCAGCCCCAGTTAATCGTTGTCCTTATAAGAGTTGCCTTGGTCATGGTGTCTGTTCACAGCAATAAAACCCTAACTAAGACGATTAGCTACTCATCTACTAAGATCTTTTATTGACTTTGGTAAGATCCAACAAGCCATCCAGGTGTACACCTGGCTCCAGAGCTTAACTTACTAAAATCAGGAGAACAAGTCTTGATAATAATCTGGAAGGTGGCGGGGGTGGGGGTGGGGCGTGGGGGTGGGGCTGTAGAAATGACTCAGTGGTTAAGAACAGTTGCTGCTCTTGTACAGGACTCAAGTTCTGTTCTCAGGACCTACATGGTGGCTCACAATGGCCTCAAAACCCTGTTTTAGGCAAGATACTGCCACTTCTGGACTCTGCAGGTACCAGGTATGTCCATGGTATGCATACATACATAGAAGCAGGCAAACACTCACACACATAAAGTAAAAAATGAAATAGACTTTAAAAAACCTGGAAGGAAAGCTCCCTAGTGAAAATTGAACACCTAAGTAGAAGGATACTACACTGGTATGTTCTGTTGTTTGACACTGCTCTTGGGAAGGCATGAACAAATATCTCTTCACCCAGACTAATGATATCAGCTAGTCAAATCTGGTGAACAAATGAGTTTTTTTGGAGTTACTTACAAGAGCATGGCTAAGAGGCTTGTTGGAGGAAAATGGTGCATGCAAAGGCAGCTTTAGCAACAAAACCCATCCTAGCAAGGATGAGGACACAGGGAAACTGGAATCCCAAAGCTCTCTGTGCAATATGAAGTTAGGTCAAAATAGAGGCTAGAAGTCCTCTTTTCCTTAGCAAGTCTTACTACTTATATAACCATGGGGAGAAGGAGATCTTTTGAATGTATAAAGTCCTGATATAAGTTGGTAGTTTAGTTTCTGAATCTGAATGACATTTCTCCAGAATGGAGTGTTTCAACTCAGTGGAAATTGCTGTACAACAGCTGACCATGCCACCACAGCCTTAACAGTTACAGGGGTGATTAGATGTGTGTGCATCTCTTGGTCAAGCCTGCCATTCTGCCTATGTCTGAAAAATCTAATATAAAAAAAAAATTTACTATGAAGCAATGGAAACTCCAGAATTCCTCTTCTGAAGATATACAGCCAAGAAGATAAGTCATGATTGATCAGATGCTTAAAGACAGATACTATTCTGATTCTAGATCATAGTTTTCTGGGAATAATCCTTTTTATATTGAAAACGAGCATGATTACTTTTTTGGGTGAAATCATTCTAATACATGCAAGAGCTAACATTAGCTGAACTTTTGTCCTGCTTTTCAACATTATAAATTCTTTTTTAAAAAATCTTTCCTTTCCTTTGACTCTTTTTATTACTTCATACATTATTTCTATTCTCTCTCATGTTCCAACTCCCTAAAAACCCCACAGCGTTTGGCCTAATCAGTCAAACTGTTTCCCTTTTAAATCTCACCCATCCTTGCTGTCTATGTGTTGACACTTGAGGCTTAGGTTATCCACCTCAGCCAGTTCAGGAGTGGTCTTCAGGAGACACTACTTAAAAGCAAGGATACTAGACTTACAGAAGTCTAGCATGGCTGTCCTCTGAGAGGCTCCACCCAGTAGCTGACTCCTGGACCATGGGAACTCTTATGGAAGAACAGGAGAAAGGATTATGGCTTCTAAGGAGACAGGAACTCCACAGGAACATCAACAGAGTCAACTAACTTGAACCCGTGGGGATCTCAGAGATCAAACCATCAATCAAAGAACATACACAGGCTAGACCCAGACCTCCCCAAAAATATGTAGCAGATATGAAGCTTGGTCTTCATGTGGGTCCTGAACAACTGGAGCTGGGGTTATCCGAAAAGCTCTTGCATGACTGTGGGATACGTTCTTCTAGCTGTGCTGCCTTGTCTGGCCTCAATGGGAGAGGATGTGCCTAGCCACAGAGACTTGATGTACAAGGGTGGGGGAATACCCAAGGGAGCCCCACTTGCTCAGAGAATGAAAGGGGAATTGGGGGAAGGTTTGTGGTAAGGGATGATAGGGAGGGGATTACTAAGCTGGATGTAAAGTAAATGAGTAAAAAAATGCAAAACAAAAAATAAATATAAATTTTAAAAAAGCAAACATGTAGGAGCAGTCTTTCCAATCCTCTTCTGAATGGATAACTATTGGTTCTGTAATAACACTTCAGTGTATACATAAAGGATGGGGCACTAGCCCATGAATGGAAAACTTATGCTTATTTTTGCCCATAGAGTTTTCTGTGGAAAAGTACAAAGCTACCTATTTATTAAGGTGTGGCTAACCTTAAAGATATCCATAATAATCCTATTCAAAACTACCTTTATTCTCTGTTGCCTTTCATAGCTACCTTCTCTAACTAATCTTATGAATGGTCTAGTTTACTCTTGCTGGAGAAGACCCACTCCCCAGGTAAACTCAAGCCCCTTAGTTACAGAAACCCACTAAGGAAAGTTTCTTTCTCCTTACTAGCTACAGTTTTATCTCCTCTTAGCTCCTATGGGATCCACAAAATCCTAACAGAGACATTTTGTATTTACAAAGGCCAAGTAACGATCCCAGCCAACAAACTAGAGATTCATCTACTCAGACCCAGACATGTGATCTTATCAGAATGCATGACTTTACACAGACCTCAGATTTTCTTATCTGCAAGTAAAACTAGCAGATTCTCAAGGACCATGTTGGATTTGTGGGTGAAAGGCCTGTCTAATAGTACCTACTTTCTGGAGGGCTTTTGGATATGTGATACTATATCTCTATACTGTCAGGGAAAAGGCCTCATTGCTTTTCCTATATATAACAATGTCTGCTTTTGTAAGTAAGCATCTTCTTTGATGTGCCACTTGGTAGAGCATTGAGTAGATTATTTGGATCTGGTAGTCTTGCCTGGGAGCAAGTTCACTGTAAACCCAACAACAGCTACCAATAACAACAGCTAAGGCTATTAGGGAAACAACACAGGGCCTTGCCCAACTCTGAGATAAATTATGTCATTTCAATTGAGCTGGCCAAATCAATACTATTACAGAATGGTTCTTCAAAACAAAGGGGCCTTAAAAATTTATAACGAGGCAAGGGAGAGCCTCGATGTAATTTAAAGAAGAATGTTGTTTCTATGCTGTAATGGGAATAGTTCAACACAATGTCCAAAATATCCTAATGGAGCTAATAGGACAAAATGCCTTGTGTAACTCCTTCTGCTCTCTACTCGAAGAAAACATGGAACTTAGTAATTTTTTTCTCCATTTATACCTGTTCTATTCTCAGTTTTCTTGATTTTATCTTTCTTTATCTGAAAAAGCACATGACTCCCCACCCCCCAGGACTAGGCAACTCCAAATGGATTTGCCAAAAGCTTCAAGTCAATTACACAAAGATACCCAGAGGTCTGGAGAACTCAAGTGGATCAACCAAACCAATGAGCTGCCTGATCAGCTCAGCATCCCCACCCCTGCACCTCCCTGCCACACACACACACACACACACACACACACACACACACACACCCCTACACACACACACACACACACACACACACACACACCTACACACACACACACACACACACACACACACACACCTACACACACACACACACCTCCTGGCAAGGGAATTTCAAAGGCAACTATCTATCAGAACAATTTTTGAAAAGCTACTTGCTTATAAGAAGTCCAACTTAAGCCAGCGTTTTACACAAGAGCAGAGAGGGCAAACCTGTCCTTGAAACAACCTGTTAGGTACAGTGGGGCACATATACACTTAAAATTATGCAACTTTGCAGAAAGGTAGGAGAAATGTTTCTTGTTTTTATCTTTTCTATTTTTATGACTTATCACAAATGTTACATAATCTGTAAGTCTAGATGAAGAAACTGAATCTAACCAGTACCTTGGAAACCTTTTCTATGACCATCCCAGGAGTGTCCACTATCTAAAGTGAAGGCTATGGTAAACTGTATTTGTTTTTAGTTTCACCCTTTAGTTATGAGTCTTTCCTTAACATTATACTTGTGAGCTCAATTCCATAGTTGTCTAAGTTGAAGCTCAGCTGTTTTTAATTACTTTTCTCTGCTGGGTGAAATGCCACTTAAACATTATGCACTGTATTAAAGGTAAAAAATTGCAACAATTTCATTTAAAGATCTTAGCTGGACTTCTTTTCAATTCTAGAGCCCGAAAACATTTCATTTTGTAAAATATGATGAGTGTTCCAATGGGCCAAGCCGAAGAGGATTTCTTACCAAGAAAACCCTGAATAAGCTCTCTAGCTTCACATTAAAAATGAGTCATTTTTGAGACTGCACGGTTGACAGGTGCATTGTTAATTCCTGCTTGCTTTGTTGTAATAAACTCACTCTCCACTGTGTGGGCTTTGATCACAGTTGCCTAGATTAATTTTCAAGGCTCCGGAGGACGGTTTTTCTGAAGAAATTGTCCTCTCGAGTTTGCCTATAGATGTCTAATAGGCAGACAGGAATAAGATGAAAAGCGTTTACATCTGTCTTCATGCTATTTCTGCCTCTGAACTGGCTAGTTTTTTGTCAACCTGACATAGGATAGAGTCTCCTGGGCAAAGGGAACTTCGATTAATTAAATGACTCCATTCCATAAGATTGTCCTATAAGTAAGCCTGTAGCGCATTTTATTGAGTAATGATTAATGGTTGTTATGGGAGGGCCCACCATTATGGGAGGTGCTACCCCTAAAGCAGGTGGTGCTGGATAGTGTAAGACAGCAGGCTAAGCAAATCAGAAAGAACAAGTCAGTAAGCACCATGGTTAATATTTCAGTTCCTGCCTTGTAATGCCTGACCTGCCTTGAGTTCCTGCCGTCAATGATAGATAATGATCATGGTGTAGGCCCAATAAATCCTTTCCCTTCTAAGTCACTTTTGGTCATGGTGTCTTATTACAGCGATAGAAACCCTAACTAATGCAGCCTTCTTTGTCATATTAACCTTTTGGCTAAAGACACGTGACACCCATGCTGAGCAGAAACACCAGACTTTAAAAGGAGCAACAACAATAGGGACCCGTGAGGGGGCTTAGCCATTAAAGGCACTGGCTGCCAAGCCTGATAACCTGGGTTTTCCCGGGTCCCACATTGTGAAAGGTGAGGACTGATTTTTCTACACATGGTCCTCTGACTTCCGTAAAAATATGACAGCCAAAAGAAGCAAAGGCAGAATGGAGAATACAAGAGCAAACGGATGATAGTGAACAAGTTTATTTAGAAGAGACAGAAACGGGGAAAGGTAGACCCACTGTGAAGGAGAATAATGCGGGGCAAGGTGCCTCCAGAGTTCCTTTCCTTTTGGAGCGTCTTTGAGTTTAGACAGGGGGAGATGCTGAAACCCTCAATTAATACTTGGGCTATTATAACTCTGGGGAATCTGCATGCGTGCAAGCCATTCGTCCCACAATTTTAAGTGTATATGTGCCCCATTGTACCTAACAGGTTGTTTCAAGGACAGGCTTGCCCTCTTCTGTCCTTGTGCAAAATGCTGGCTTAAGTTGGACTTCTTACAAGCAAGTAGCTTTTAAAAAATTATTCTGGTAGATAGGTGCCTTTGAAATTCCCTTGCCAGGAGGCCTGTGTGTGTGTGTGTGTGTGTGTGTGTGTGTGTGTGTGTGTGGCAGGGGGTGCAGGGGTGAGGATGCTGAGCTGATCAGGCAGCTGATTGATTTGGTTGATCCACTTGAGTCCTTCAGAGTCCTACACAGGATCAGATACAAGGCTCCCAAGACCACCTCTCACTTAAGTTTCGGGTTGACTCCTGCACTTCTGAACCAACTGGCTGCAGTGGAGAGGTTCCCACAGTCCCTTCTACAGAGTAGCTGCTGTTTAAATGGTACTCATGGCCCAGGAAACACATATTTCTTAATTTATTGTGAACAATATTACCAATGAGCTATAGAAGCAGGTGGGTGAAGAGACACACAGAGCGAGGTGCAGGATGAGTATGGAGTTTCCGTTCTCTTCTGGTCACACCAACTCCCAGGGCATCCATGCATTTCCCAACTCAGAAACTTGGAACCCCATCATTTAGGATTTGTATGAGGTTTGGAAAGATCGGTTAAACCATCAGGAACTCCCTGGAGGTCTCAAAGTGGAGCTGAAAATTGTGCCTAATCACAAGGTAGGTTCCTCAGGCACGCCCATTCCCCCAACCCCAACCATCCAGGGGCTTCAGTCATCTCTGGAGCAGGCAAACAGAAATGCTTCCTTATTCCACAGATTTCAAAAGACTTAGGAACCTGGGACTAAAACCAAATCCTATAATAAAAGATTCTCTTTTTAGCCTCCTCCTGCCCCCAGCCCTTTCACTAGAAAATGACAAAAGATTTAGAAGCCAATTCTTGAACATCAGGCAGTGACCGAGTATGTATTTCTTACAATGTCAGTCATTTATCAGTTCTTTCGTGGTGCATGTACTTCTGTGTCTATATGAAATATGTAGATAAAATTTACCTAATTCTGATAATGTAGAAAAATTGGCATAATAATCTTTGCCATTTCATTTATTTTCTAATTTAAATCTTATTTTACCCTATTCCATGTATTGTGTGCAAGTGTCTGTGTATAGTGTGTGAGTATGCCTGCATGCATGCATGTTACTGCACACATGACAAGACACACATATGGAGAACTGAAGACAATCAATCTGTGGGAGTTATTTTTTTCCTTCTATCCTGGGGTTCTGACAACCATATCAGGCCATCAGGCTTGGGTGACAAGCACTTGCTTTTTCCCACTAAGCTATCTCACCTGTCCCCCTCTTAAAAATTGCGGGCCATGCAATTTTTAAGAGGGATTGAATTTCTGAAGGGCTTTATGTTTCTATTCAACTAAAATATCCGAAGAAGTGACTTGCTTTTGAATATTTAACCTGGCTTTGATCTATCATATCACAGCTTCTATTCAACGTTTAAAGGCTAACGCCAAAAGAAAAATTCTCAGGAATAGGCGGAGAAAAAAAAAAGCTGCCTGTGTTTCTTATAAAAGGGTTACTGCCTCCTGGTTCCCACTTTCTTTTCATGAAGCTGTGATGATCCTTGAGCAACAGGCCGGCTACATAATCAGGAGACTCAGGAGATTCCTTCCTTTCCTTTCAAAGAAAAGAAGCAAGGACAGAGAAGGGACCCTGTTTCAGGATACAGAATGAAAAGAGCTCACTCCGGCCATGTCAGGGGGTCACTAAGAGAACAATAGGTCTATCTGAGGATTGGTTAAAGCCTCCTGAACCACCCGTGGTTCATTCACCCATGCAGATGCACTACTATAATGGGAAAAATTAAAAGGAGCCAGCTATGAGCTACTTGGGGGGAATGAATTGGCCATGAAAATAATTAGTTTACACACAAGATGCCGTTCCTGTATGCTCCCAAAACTCTTTATTAGCTCCCAAGTCCCACCTCTCCCAAACCTCCACCACCCAAATCAGTGTTTTTCTTACTGCAAAGAGTCCTGGTTGGGGCTCTGAGCCCGCCCCACCCCCATCCCCCAGGTGGCAGGCAATCTGCATGGAAATCCAGCTTGTGGGAAGAAACCTATTAAGGAAGCGTTTCCAGCATGTCCCCGCCTCCCCTGTGCTGTTGTTCATTTGTTTGTTTAACTTCTCCCAATCCGTGTTCCTTCTCTTTTGTTACCAGGAACTCTCACCTCCCTGTTTGAATTTGCAATCTCCTACTTGTGCTGACCACATAGAGACAGCACTGAAAATGATGTTTCTCTTAAATGCAATGCCAAGGCTATCAGACTGTATACAATGGCTATTTATCTCACTTACTGAGAATTTTTTTTCCCTTTGGCATGTCTCACTGTGTCGATTTAAATGTATTTGCTATAGAATGCAGTTTTAGATCTCCCCTGGTCTTGGAATGTGATATGCGATGCGTGGCCTTCGTTACCAAACGACAATCCAGAATTTTCACTTCCAAAGCACACCTGGGACCGTGGAGCTGTATGTAATCAGCAATTCTTCTTCAAGGGAGAAATTGTTCAGCTGCTGGGGGAATCTGGGTTACATTTAAGCAACATTCTGATGGCATAATGAGGTTTGCCAGACAACCACAGGGGGGAAACAGGGAAAGTGGTGGTTTAGATCCTAGTGTAATGGCAGAGTCATGTTGCCGCAGGTCATCACGCCACAGTTTAAATAATAAAACCATAGAAACACACAACTCCAGCTTGGACCAAAAACTGCCAAGACAAGCGACCTCTAACTGACCTTTGCTCCTTTATTATGGTAACTCTGTTTATATCATCAGACTTAGCAAATGGCCTGCTCCCCTCACTTATCTGATGGCAGGCCACTTGAAGAAATGCCACTTAAAGACAGAAACATGGGGCAAGTCCTAGACTTGAGATTCCCCCTACCTTCTACTCCATCCGCACCTCACTGTATGTAACTCCTGAACAACCCTCCCCTCTATCAGAGTTTGCTCATAAAATAAGATACCTAAATTCTCAACTCTGTCTCTCTTGAGGAGCCAATCCATACTCACCCTCCAGTGTGCACTTTCACTTTTAACAAATTCCCTGCCAGCTCTTTGATTTGTTTCCTCTCTGAATTCTCTCTGGTGAAGACGAGAACCTGAAAAGTGTGAGCCTGTAAGACCCGAAAGAAAAATGGGGGGCATCCCAGCACCCCACGCCTCAGAAGCCGGAACCCTAATCACTCACGAGAAACAGTCTTGATGCATGTGCAAGAGGTTTTAATTCCAGAGCCCTGGGGCCACGGCCCTCTCACAGGCAGGGTAGAGGACAGTGAACCCCGGGGGCAGATACACGACTGCTTTTATAGATTTTCAGCAAAGCCCGCCTATACAAGCCACTCCATAGCTTCTAAGCCAATCAGTTCAAACCATCCAAGCCTGTGCTCTCTGAGAACCTATCAGCCTCCCACAGAGGCCGGATGAACTAGTTAAGTCATTTCCGCTTACGTGGCCACCATGCACAGGGTCGCACCAGGGTTACACAGTGTCAATATGTGATTCCCATTACACATTTCCTGTTACAGGGCCAGGATTACGTATTCAAAGCCCACCCTCCCCCACTGGCAGTACGTGTTGGGGACCTAAGTACCCCCAGGCATGAGCTCTGCAGCCCCCGCGGCGATTCTGCCAGCCCCCAGCCGCGCTTGTCCTTGCCATAGCTGCTCTGCGGAGGCAAAACGGGAAAAGGCGCCAGGGACACTCCCAGGTTCGCAGCCGGACCCTGGAGGCGGGTGTGATGTGTGCACCTCTGCTCCTTTGGGGTCACCCAAGACTCAGGCACGGGGGATTCCTAGCTTGCAACCTTATCCTTTCAAGCCAAGACCTCAGGCTGCTCGATGAAACCCCCCCCCAACCTCCGCCCACCGGTAACAGTCGTGGAAGTGACACGGAGACGGTTTTCCTCTGGAAGACTGATGTAGAGATAAGAACTGACATCAGAGTTCCAACCTAGTAATCAATTCCCTGCTGCTTAGAGATATCTTCCCTTTACAGGTCACATGATACAGACGAGGGAGAACACACAAGAGAGGAAATCATAGCGGAAAATTGGGGTGTCCTTGAGATGACAAAACCGTTCTCAGGGAGCAGGGATCCTAGAAGACTTGACAGCCATTGAAACCACCTGAGCCAGTAGCTTTTGGATTCTTGTCCTTCAAATTTGAAGAATAAAATTCATGGACTAGAGAGAGAGAGTTTTAGAAGAAAGTTTATTACGTATTAATAGGAAGGAGTTTCGTGGGGATGGGGAAAGAAGGAGTATTGAAGAGCTTCGGAACAGAAGTGGGGTGTTAGGAAACAGGATTCCACCAAGTTGTTAATGCAGGAGCTTTTAAAAGACTTCTGGCAGAAACTGGGGTGAGGTATGGTCAATCCAGCTGCCTCCTCACTGTGTCAGCCACTGGGCACAGGAGCCTTATGAGGAGATAATGAAGAGCCCGACAACAGAGCTCTTTCCTAGCATTGCTGCCACCAGAAAGGATTCTCTGAGAACGTTTGCTTTGGGGGGTCCCTGCCTGACCAGGCCAGTTTTTAACTCTTGTCCTTCTCAGAAGCAGGGTAGAATCCCACTGGATCCAGAGGAAAAGAGAAAAGAGATAACATCCTGGCAAGTTTCCGTTCAATGCTGGGATCTAGCCGAGGCTTTTGTACCACTGGGACCTTCCTCAGCTCTTCCTGGCAAGTTTCTGGTACACCAACACTGACGTGTCAGAAGCCTGTGATAAGAAGCCAGCTCCCGCAGCTGGAGAGATGACTCAGCAGACACCTAAGAAAACACACCGTTCTTGCACAGTTGCATACCCAGCATCCATGCTGGGCAGCTCACAGCCCAAAAGTCCAGCGCCAGGGGCATCAACACTTCCTGACTCCACAGCCACCAGCGCATGAATTGTACCTTTGATGTGCTTCTCTCAAATGACTGACATTTTTAGAATAATTGTCTCAATGGAGCCTAACTGCTTATCACTTAAAGTCTTCCTCGTACAGCAATTAAAACCAAACCAAACCAAACCAAAACTGTGTTATATCTGTTAGCCCAGCAAGTTGAAGACGAGTTTGGCTACAGAGCAAGATGGGGGAGGGGATAGAATAAGACTTTTCTCAACAAGAACTTGTGTGTCAATTTACTTCAACTTTCAAGACTCTGAGCTTCAAGCTTAGGTAAACAGAGCATGGTGCACAGAAAAGATATGGTAATTAAATAAAATTCCAGGCTAATCACTTTCTGTGTTAATCTCATACTGGTAAAAAGTGATAACTGTGTTTTCTCTTTAGAGAGCTGAGTTTCCTGAGGGTTCCTTATATGTGAATTCTTAAAGATACCAGATGATTCTAATATGGGGTGAGGAATAGAAATTTTCCTTTTTAAAAAAGAACCTCTAAATTACAGATTTTTAAAAATACTATACTTGGCAACAAAAGTATATGGATGTTTGCTCCCTGTTGTCTAGTTTTCGTATTGCCAGAAAGTGCCAGGCAGCCTGTGTGTGGGGGGTGGGGGGTGGGGGGTGGGGGTGGGGAGGATGGGAGAAAGGTACCTGTGGTCTTACCCAACTGTGAACCCTACAAACTATACCAAACTACCAGGAAGATGTGCCCACTGATGCAACAGTTGCATGACTCTAATGAGAGAAACTCCAGCTTTGAAGCCTGTTCCACAGGCTGTATGATGCTGTGCATGCTGTCATAATCCCAATCAAAAACTCCTGGGTGGAGAGATCATCCGAGGGGAGATCTTACTACTGTTATTTACCTAGATTGCCATGCCTCCAAAGTGCCTTATAAAGAGATTTTTTTAAATTTATTTATTTTATGTGTATGGGTGTTTTCCCTGCATGCCACATGTGTGTGCCCGTATGCCGCTTGTCTGCAGTACCCTCTGAGGCCATAAGAGGGCAGCAGATTCCCCCAGGGCTATAGTTAACGGTTGTGAGACACCATGAGGGTGCTGTGAATTGAACCTAGGTCCTTTGGGAGAACAGACAGTGCTCTTAAACCACTCAGCCATCTCTCTAGTACTTTGACATCTATGGTTATACTCATAGACAAATGCTGTTTAATCTTAATCACCAAAGCTTCGCTTTACAATGAATGACAGTGAATTCAGAGACTCTCAGCTAATCAATACGCTGAGAAAAATGTATGGCTATATGCTCAGTCCTAAAGAATGTATTTATATCATTCCTTCTAAGGCTTGAGGAGTGTCACAGAAGAATAGGCAAATAGAACGGAAGTCTTATGGAGAGACAGCTTAGCAGTTTTTTTAAAGATTTATTTTTTATATGAGTACTCTAGCCATCTGCTATAGACATGCCGGAAGAGGGCATCAGATCTCATTACAGATGGTTGTGAGCCACCATGTGGTTGCTGAGATTTGAACTCAGGACTTCTGGAAGAACAGTCAGTGCTCTTAACTGCTGAGCCATCTCTCCAGCCCAAGATCAGGTACTTCTTTTAAAGAGGACCCAAGTTCAATCCTGAGCGCCTACAGCAGGCAGCTTATAACTGCCTGCAATTCAGGGCGCTCACATTCATATGCATATATCCACACAGGGACACGCAGGAATACACATATATTTTTAAAAATTAAAAGAGCTGGGCGTGGTGGTGCACGCCTGTAATCCCAGCACTTGGGAGGCAGAGGCAGACGGATTTCTGAGTTCAAGGCCAGCCTGGTCTACAGAGTGAGTTCCAGGACAGCCAGGACTATGCAGAGAAACCCTGTCTCGAACCCCCCCCCAAAAAAAAAAAATTAAAAGAATGGCCGGGCGGTGGTGGCGCACGCTTTTAATCCCAGCACTTGGGAGGCAGAGGCAGGTGTATTTCTGAGTTCAAGGCCAGCCTGGTCTACAGAGTGAGTTCCAGGACAGCCAGGACTACACAGAGAAACTCTGTCTTGAACCCCCCCCACTCCCCAACCCCAACCCCCACAAAAAAAAAAATTAAAAGAATGTAAGCCCAGAAGATAGGGAGAAGGTCACAACACAGCTATTGAAACATGAACTCACAGCAGCTTTGCTTGATTGTGAAAGGATAAAGGCTGCAGGCTGGAAAAGGTCCCTAGCACCCTCTACCACCTCCCCCTCCTGCAGAGAAGCTGAGGCGAGAGCGGACACCGCTGCGCCAGCCCAGTATGTACGTCATGTGATGCTGTGCGTAACCCTGGCGCGACCCTGTGCGTGGTGGCCACGTAAGCGGAAATGATTTAACCATTCCATCCGGTCTCTGGGAGGCTGATTTGTTCAAGAGACCTCGGGCTCGGATGGTTTGAACTGATTGGCTTAGAAGCTTGTGGTAGGCAGGTTCTGTTATAAGCCTATAAAAAGCCAATCCAATTCTGCCCGAGTGGCTCACTTCTTTTACCTTGCATGGTGAGACTGTGACCCCCAGAGCTCTGGAAATTATAATCCCTCTTGCAAATTGCATCAGGTCTGTTTCTCGTGTGTGATTGGGGTGCCAGCTTCCGAGGCGTGGGGTGCGGGGGTGCCCCCGTTTTTCTTTCGGGTCTTACAATTGTACAATGCCCACACAAAGCTATATTTGTCAACAGCCAGTCACAGAAAGGACAAGGGCTTAAGCAGCCCTCACCCCTTCGTGTTGAACTGTTAGCTACTCAAGCATGTTGAGTGGGGGGGAGTTATTATTTTCAGATGTGAATCCACAGGTGAACCCTTCCGGGTACACTGGATAATTGCATACCTGTGGTTACAGACAGTTGTGGTTAAACTCAGTGGGACACACACAGCTTTTAACCAGAAGCTCTGAGATGCTTGTTTTTCCCCTTAGGATCATGGAGAACTTGCCTTTATTTCCCTTAACTGTAATGCATCCTCAAGAACTGGAATAGATCCTGAGGCTCGAAGGAAAATGTTTTATTGTAATGTTGCCTAGTGATGGGGCGGTTTGATCAACAGATGAAAGCTTAAACCATCCCACAGCTGTGCCCATTTTAGAAGACTCAAGGGAAAGAGGCTGAAGTGCCTAATTTTTTAGAAAAGCCAGATAAACATACCTTAGTTTAGCTTGTTGACTTCAGTCTGTTGGGACCCAGTACAGGAGCCTATCCCAAAACAATGATGCAGGCTTAGATTTTTAAAGCCTACTTTTTTATTTTGTTTTTGTTTTTGTTTTTTCAAGACAGGGTTTCTCTGTGTAGCCCTGGCTGTCCTGGAACTCACTCTGTAGACCAGGCTGGCCTTGAACTCAGAAATCTGCCTGCCTCTGCCTTCCTAAAACCTACTTTTAATAAAGGTTTTCAAATGCTTCCACCCCGCTTCTAGCCCACTGTCCAAAGGTAGTGGAGAAAAGATGCAAATAGGACAAGGGGATGCGGACCTGTTTAGAAGTTCTTTGAGGTGATTCCAATCTCCGCTCTCAGGATACCGGCTGTATAGTTCAGTAGTGTCAGGATACCAGCAGTCCAGTTTCAAGGTGTCACCAAACACGAATAAGCAGTGTTGACATGATCCGGCAGGAACAGTCCGGCCTCCATAGAATTGGCACGGGTCATGACCGGGAGCGGCCTAGGGTGCCCTGAGGTCTCCGCCATGCCTCTTTCAACAATGTGAAGATGAGTGAACACAAGGGACCAACGAAGTGCTGCTAGGCTGGCTGTGCTGGTGCCTGTAAGACCCGAAAGAAAAACGGGGGCACCCCCGCACCCCACGCCTCAGAAGCCAGCACCCCAATCACACACGAGAAACAGTCTTGATGCAATTTACAAGAGGGATTATAATTTCCAGAGCTCTGGGGGTCACAGTCTCCCCACGCAGAGTAAAAGACGTGAGCCCGTGTGGGCTGGCTTGGATTGGCTTTTTATAGGCTTATAACAGAACCCGCCTACCACAAGCTTCTAAGCCAATCAGTTCAAACCATCCGAGCCCCTGTTCTCTGAGAACAAATCAGCCTCCCACAGAGGCCGGATGGGACCTGGTTAAGTCATTTCCACTGACGTGACCCCCACGCACAGTGTCGAGCCAGGGTTACGAACAGTGTCACATGCGCATGTGCGTACGTACGTATGGCTGGAGCAGCGGTGTCCGCTCTTGCCTCAGCTTCTCCACAGGAGGGGAGGCCGGAGAGGGTGCTAGGGACCTTTTCCAGCCTGCAGCCTTTATCCTTTCAGTGCCCAGGCACTGTCCAGTTGAAGTCCTATTTATACTCTCTCCAAAATTCATGTGTACTCCCATGGGTCTTGCCCAAGCAAAAAAACAAAAACAAAAACAAAAACAAAACAAAACAATCCAAATCACATAGGTCTTCCTCAGCAAAACACCATGTGAGGTTCTGTCACATGATACAAACAGAAACTTCCATTTCACAATGGTTTTTTTATATTTTTATTTAATAAGCAGGCAACTTTTTGCTAAAGAGTACAATGTCTTTCCCCACTAGGGCTGGGTTTGGAATGTAAACGCCTCGCCGTACTCCCAGATTTCCCTCTCTGCTTTTCTTGTGTGGTTGAGGATGTGAACTTTCACTTCCTGCTCCTGGAACTAGGCCCGCTGCCTGCTGCCATGTTTCCTCATCATGGTGGGCTCTTCTCCCTCTGCAACCATAGGCACACGTTTCCTTGGCCATGATGTTTCATCACTGTAACAGAAACAAACATAAGGAGTAGAGTCTACCACAATTGAAAACACAAGTAAGAATATATAGAATTGGCTTTATAGACACTCACAAATCAGAGACAAAGACCCCGTTGGCACACTCTCACCTTGTAGCTCAAGTCCCTGGCCTAGAGCTCATCATTGTCCTGCCTAGGTCTAGAGGTATTTAGATTACAGTTGTGTACTTCATGTTGAACTCACAAAGGAAGGACCTACTTTGGCTAACAGTTTCAGGGGTCACCTGAGGGCTGGCGGGCAGATCCCATGGCTGTGAGACAGAAGCAAAAACATCCATATCCAGGAACATGTAAAGAAATGTCATTTATTTCACAGCAGACAGGAAGCAGGGAGAAAAACTGGGGGGCAGGGAAAGGGCAGGGGACAAGATATATCTTTTCTAGGGCATGCCTCTGGTGACTCAATTCCTCCAATAAGGCCACGTGTCCTATTTTCTACCCCCTCCTAATGATGTCATTCTATTTTGTATCTCTCTAGGTTATTAATGCACTGGTGAGAACATAACCTACACAATCCAGGATCCAGTCAGGTCTTCAGAGCCACTCTTCTGAGCTTGCTACTCTAGAACTTAGCTCTCCACACCTGAGAAATTTGAGAGAACATCTTCCACCCAAAGCATGAGAGCCAGGACTAAGCTTTATTTTCCTTTAGCGTGTTGCCAGGTTTGTAGCTCCCAAACTTTCTGTAATTACAGCAGAATAGTGTTTACAATAAATATAAGAATTACAATTTCTTTAGAAAAGATACGAATCCATTTCTGGTCATCTCCTTGAGGCAAGAGAGTGTGAATAAATGTTGTGTTTCTTTTATTAACGCCCCCCCCAATATCATTAACTATAGTGCTTGGTAAGCCAAGATCTTAATTAGTGTTTTTCAAAATGAAATCACAATACTTCAAGGAAAAAAACTATAGGAAAAAAATAGAATAGTCATTATTACTATTTTATCTGTGCATACTCTTAATGTATTTCCAAACTTCTAATTCATAGTCTATGGCAGATAATAACCCTCCCTGGTTCTCATCTTACCAGTATACTTATAATCTCTTCAACCAAAGGCGTGGTATACATACAGGAGCAGTCTTCAAAGACTGCATAGTGTTTGTGAAAATTATTATTAATAAAGGAACAAATTAATTTATTTGCAATCCAAAACACAGGGTGATCATGGGCTTCCAAGTTTGAATTTTGTGGATAAGTAGCAAAAGTTGATCAGGATTATGATCAGGATTATTGCCAAATGTAAACACGTAACAACATTTAAAAAATAAGGATAACAAATACTCAATTGTCTTTTTTTCTTCAGAGAAGAGACTTCTTAGCTGGAAAGTCTGTAGTGCCTACTTAATCGCTTTGACTATTTCCCAGATACACTAGAAAGGAAAAACTTATTTAATTGCTTTGACTATTATCCCCCAGATAGTACCAGAAAGGAAGGCCTTAATATGATGCTTTGACCAGCCCTTCTTTGATTAATATTTTATACACAAAACTCTTCAACAACAGCAGGTAGGCTTTATGTGATGTCAAGGATTGTTATTTTACTTACAAGTCATACAAAGAATGATTCAATAGTATAATATAAAATTTGGTATAGAAATACATTATACTAGACGGCGGTGGTAGCACACACCTCTAATCCCAGCACTCTGGGAGGCAGAGGCAGAGGCAGAGGCAGGCAGATTTCTGAGTTCGAGAGGCCAGCCTGGTCTACAGAGTGAGTTCCAGGACAGCCAGAGCTATACAGAGAAACCCTGTCTCGAAAAACCAAATCCAAAAAACCAAAAAACCAAAAAACAAAAACCAAACCAAAACAAAACAAAAAAACAAAAAAGGAATACATTATACTTCTATCATGGGAATATCTATACATTTTAACTACACAAACTAGTTTGAAGTCAAAGATTCCTATATAAGAAGAAACCAACAATGCACACTTTAAGTACCTTGTGCAAACTACCTCATAACTGTAGTGTGGAGCCCTGTGTAGCTTTGGTGGGGACAGAGTGACAGGGCTCCTGCCCCTGGGACAGGGCCTGTTGTGAGCCTCCACAGTGTTGATGGCTGCTGTGGGTGTAAGGCTTGTTTGTGTATGTAAAATGTACATATTTTCTGGAACCAGTACTAGCAGTGGAGGACTCTTTCCACCCAAGGAATGTCTTCCCTGTTGATGTTAATGACTCCATGATAATTAGAAACAGCTCAAGTCCAGGAGTCGAGGGTGTGGCTATGTCTCTTCAAAATGGTAAAAGCTGGGATCTTCAGGGCAGCCCTTAAGGCTGTGGAAAAGAACTCTATAACCATGAGCTTAAAAATATGTAATTTCTCGCCAGGCGTGGTGGCACACACCTTTATTCCCAGCACTCTGGGAGGCAGAGGCAGGCAGATTTCTGAGTTCAAGGCCAGCCTGGTCTACAGAGTGAGTTCCTGGACAGCCAGGGCTATACAGACAGACCCTGTCTCGAAAAACAAACAAACAAACAAAAATGTAATTTCTCAACTATGCAAAAATATAAGGATGCAATATGAGTTATGAGGGGCTTCATGACTCTAAATTAACAAAGGCAGCTACACTGTGAGCCAACGTGTCAAAAAGATACAAAGGGAGACACAAAGGCAGGCACATTCCTGAGTTCAAGATCCACTTGGGACACAGGGAGTCCAGGCCCTGGTGTGGTAATTTCAGGACAAGGTCCCACCTAAGCTAGTGCTTAACAGAAGCAGGCAGATCTCTGAATTCTTTTGCAATGTTAACCGCAGTGCAGGGCGGTGGTGGTGCACGCCTGTAATCCTAGCACTTGGGAGGCAGAGGCAGGCGGATTTCTGAGTTCGAGGCCAGTCTGGTCTACAGAGTGAGTTCCAGGATAGCCAGGGCTACACGGAGAAACCCTGTCTCAAAAAAACCAAAAAACCAAAAACAAAAACAAAAAAACAGCTCTTCAAGAATCTTTTCTAACAGGATTTCTGACTTGGTTGGAAGATCCAATAATTTTTTTTTGTAGCGCAGAGCAGAGCAGAACACACACACACACACACACACACACACACACACACACACACACGGGGGGGGGGGAGGGGGCGGCATGCAGTCTGGAAAGCCATCTCAGCAGAACCTGGGGCACCATCTTGGAGCCATGATTTTGACTTTGAGCCATTTCCCCCCCCTACCCCCCCCCCCCCGGCAGCTCCGAAACACCTATTCTCTCCGGAAGTCTTCTCCAAGCTCGAAGCTGGTCTTTGACAGTGTAGTTTTGATTTAAAATAGTTAACATACAGAGATTTCCTAACACAGCCATAAGACCAAACAAGTATTTTGAGTAAAGAAGACTTTTAATATATTTGATCTAATTCTCCACTTTTCTCCTGCCCCGACTCTTTTCTTTTGATTAGTAAGAAGCTAAGTGTTGGACTCACTTGGATCGGTAATTTGACTGCTCTATGTCCTGAGAGGTCCGCAGAAGTCCCAGGACAGTCACTGACTTCATTCTCTTCCACACTGCCTTTCCTCTCTCCTTTTGTAGCTATTAGGGGTTCCTGCTGTCTGCTGATGTACCCACTAAGGCAGTACTCAGATTTCAATCTTTATTAATTTTTATGTTTGAGTGTTTTGCCAGCATGAATGTCTGTACACTACATGCCTGCCTGGTACCTGTGGAGACCAGAAAAGGTCTCAGATCCCCTGGAAGTGGAGTTACAGACAGCTGTGAGCTGCCATGTGGGTGTTAGGAATTGAACCCGGGTCCTGTGGAAGAGCAGCAAGTGCTCTTAACTGCTGAGTCAGCTCTCTTGCTCCTCTCTTACTTTTAATCACAACAATGTGCCTATGATTTATTTTTTTCTCATCATTTATTTCTGCCAGAATGACCTTCTCTGAAATTATTTTCATCAAGAATTCTCATGCCATGATTTACCATCAGAATTTGAATAGTTTTCTTCAAGTATTAAGAAGTGTTGTTTTCTGGGTCCCCCCCCCCACCCTTTTTATTCTTACTGTGTTGCTTCAGGCAGCTTGTGTAAAGACCCTGCCTGGACCTCCCAAGTGGGTGAGACTCAGGTCCTGGCAGGAATGTAGCTTAGCTACATTTCCAGTATTTCTTAATAAGGATTATATACAACTTTAGGGATCATAGATCATTTTATTAAATATACCAACAAATTCATACAATATTTAAAATGAGAGCAACAATATAACATCAAGGAAGGCATATCAACTTTCACAAAAAGCTAAATGTACAGAGCTAACAATGGTATGAAAAGTGAAGACTTGTATCCTGTCAGTGGAAAGGTCCAGGTCACCCTTTTTTGGAACTACTTGGAGAAGCAGCATAAAGGCAATTTCCATATTCCTAGGAAATTGATAGACTATCAATTCCTATTTCCTAGGAATAGACATACTATCTTTAGTATCTGTAAACCTCCAAACTTAAATGTGTGTGAGGACACCCAAGTGGGGTGATGGTGATGATGTAAAGGCATCAAGAATTTTTATTAGTCTTTACATTTCTATTGAAGAACCATAATTTTGCTAAAGTATACAAGTATGTAAGTATACTTTTACAAATCATCTGTTCACCGATGGAAAACAGGCCTTCGGGAGAGACCAATATGCTCTCTTAGATACCTCAACTAGTTTGTTTCATAACATATATATGCCATCTCTTATGTTAATTTTTATCTTCAATGACATATGAAAGATCTAAAATCAAATTGGCTGTCTCCACAGCCGCCTGTAGGCCACTCAGCTTGGCAGTGAAGCAGTCCACAGTCAGGTTCCTGGCTAAGCCCCCAGCTGCCTGGGGAAGGCTGCTTTGTGGTACAAAAGGATGGTAAGTGCTTCTTAAGACAGACCAGCTGAGCTCTTCCTGGCTGTTGTACAAACCACAGCCGCACCGTGACAGCGTATCTGGCCAGCTACTGACGGAAGTAGAATCGCCTTGACATGACCAAAAGTGTCCATACTTCATGTCAATGAGGATTTCACCACCATCATGTTCCAAAGAGCTAGCAACGGACTCCAGAGCACTGCAAAATGCTTCAGCAGCAATGTGGAGCTCTGCCTGAGAACACCCCTCATCTCTGACAAGAGCTTCTGCCTCCTTACGAACCTAAAGAAGATGAACAGTGAAAACATACATATTAATTAACATAAAAATGTGTAGAGGAATTTTATCCAGCAACATGGCTGCTCTGACAAGGGGTCACACCCAAAGACCTTCTTCATGGTTGGAAGCGGCACCCGCATTACCCGGCTGCAGCACCACCACCTCACAGGTGCCTCTTGGCACCATTCCTCACCCACTGCACCAGGAACGGGCTTTACAAAGAACTGGCTAAAAGATTACTCACTGGAACCCCACACCGGAACTAGCTAATTGACTTTCACCCAACCTTTCTAGCTCCTCACAGTCCGAGGATGTTTTCAGCTGAGCACACCAGTCCTACCACTCTCCCTGTTCATCCCCGTACTGTTTATAACCCTTACCCTTGTTACAATAAACCAGACCTCCACAGCAGTTCTGCCTGGTCTCGCTCTTTTGTCCCACTCATTCCCCTATTCTTTCAGGCTGGATCCCCCTTGGACCCACGAATAACTGAGTCCCTCGGGACGAGACACTTCATCTATATGATCCAGCTGGAATGCAGACATGCCCTGAATTACATGCCTGCAATACACATATGCCTTTAGTATACGCCTTTCACCCCTAACAATGAAGGTACGGGTAGACTGTAGAAGGAAGCAGCCATAGGAAAGTGACAAGTAATGGAAGGGCCGACAACAACTCTCGTGACAACAGCACAGGAAAGAGGCTATTAAGAGCAGAGAGAGACAAAAGGGGTGCGGTGTTCTTTTTTCAAAAAGAACAAGCTCAAAACAGGTGAAGAGAGAACGAGCCAGCGAATGAGAAAGAGTCAGAAGATTAGAACGTATTGCTAATGTTAGTATGAGGCCAAAGAAAGCAACTCAGACAGAAGCTGAGAGAAGCGAGATAAATCCGTTAGCTTAGAAGATTAGATTGTACAGAGGCTACAAGCTTGCAGGCCTAGGCCTAGGGATAGTTAGAACAGAGAAAGAAATGCTCTGGGCTTGGCCCAAGCCATGTATTTGCACAGCTTGGGTACAGCTCTCATCTCATCCTTTCCTCTGAGGAAAGAAAAGCAACATTTACAAAAATGCTTCAGAAAAATAGGATACTTGACCAAAATCTTGTTCATACAGTTACTGACCTTTATTACTCAGAGTTTGGCAACAGTGCTGCTTGGCTTATATGAGTCAACCTGCTAGGCTATAAACCTTAATATGGTTGGCCGGAGTAAAAGTATATATTTTCAGTCATGTGATCAGAATGGAGGGATTAACCCTTTTATCAGCTTATTCTAAATGGCTGACCAGTGGTCACTCCTTAAACATATAAAGGACTATCATATGATTTAAAATCAAACATACAATACATACCAGGCAAAAATGCTAAAGATGAGCCGGGCGGTGGCTCATGCCTGTAATCCCAGCACTCTGGGAGGCAGAGGCAGGCAGATTTCTGAGTTCGAGGCCAGCCTGGTCTACAGAGTGAGTTCTAGGACAGCCAGGGCTATACAGAGAAACCCTGTCTCAAAAAACAAACAAACAAACAAACAAACCAAATCTAAAAATGCTAAAGATGAATGAAGTACTTATTATATCAGACAAATGCTTGAGATCTGTTTAAAATTACATTGCTGTTTAGTTTTGAGGATTAGAACATCAGATGCTGAAGAATTTCAGAATTCCCAATAACAGAACATCAGCTTTAACATGCCTTACATATAGACAATGCTTAAAGAACATGCTCGTTTGTTAGATTAGAATCATAATAACCAACACAATCAATGTAGCATCTTATATCTATAAATATTACTTTCTTGAAATCAACTACATTATCTGAGTTTTGAAAAGTTAAGTATCAAAGGTTCCTTGGGTATTATGATTTGGCCATTGTCTCATAAAACAAAACCTGCTGAAAAATTCAAATAATGTATGGAGGATATTTCACTTACCTTGTGTCTGATATATGCAGCCAAGTGTGTTTCTGTACAGCCACCTCCCAGTAACACCCATGGTTCCTTGACTGTTAACTGCAAGGCATGCAGTGCTGCTTGACATGTGAGCTAAGGAAGAAACAAATTAAAATCAGGATCTTTTGCTAGAACAGGAACCATAGCATGCTCTCATAGCATCTTAGATTGTGAACTCAGAACCACATTTTGAATTTTCAATTCTCTGTGTGTGGTAAGAGAAGGGGCAGGTCAGGACACGTGAGTAGAGGTCAGGGGACAATTTCCACTATGTGGTTCTACGAATTGAACCTAAGTCATCTAGCTTGGTGGGAGGTACCCAGATTTTTCTCTTAACTTAAAAAAGTTACATTTATCTTCCATGTATGTAGGTGAATGTGCATATGTACTATGGTACAAGTGTGGAGGTCAGAGGACAACGTGAGAGAGTCAGTTCTCTTCTTCCACCGTGTGACTCCTGGGAATTGTATTCAGGTGACCAGGCCTGGTATTTACTGCCTTCTCCCCACTCAGATATCTCAGTAGTGTAAGGTACAGATTTTAATTTGCAAAGAACAAAATCTATTTTATTTAAGTTTTAATGTGATGAATACACATTTTCAGTAATGATTAGAGAATGAAGAGATATAACAGCCTGCTTTCAGGGAATTAGATTAATATTTTCTTTCCATCTACTTTGCTCACAAACTTATGGCCTAAAATATCTGCATTAACAAGGTTTGCTGGCATTTCCCTAAAAATCAAAGTCTTAATAAGCTGTATAAATGTTATACAATTGTATAAATTGTTTTAGAAGTGATAGTGAGTGCCAAGTAATAAGTAAAGAACATAGAAATCTCTGATTTACTAAAGATGAATCTTTAAGTATATGTGATCTTTAAACTCACCATCAATTTTTTATGTTGTCAGTTCTGTAACCTTATATGAAAGTTACAGAAAACAATAAACTCTACTAAGAAGCGGGTGATGGGTAATGATTAGGAAATCCAGTTCTGACTGAAGTACTCATCCGCATTAGCGGCGCTACCCAGTCCGGGCATGTTGAGCCCATGGCACACGGGCGACATGCTCCCCAGGACAGCTGTGAATGCACCACACCACCACATTTATAGATAGCGATGCAATAGCGCAATGCCAAAGGACTGGATACTGTACACAATTCACATTAATTTCTTAGAAAAACTTCACATCAAGAACCTTCAGGTTTCTTACAAAATGCAGAAATGACAGATGGCTCACTGTATTCCAAGTTTACTGTAACAGCCCGTTACATCAGCGCACTTGAGCCTCTGCCCGCCTCTGCCCTCCTCTGGTACTGGGATTGGAGCTTGTATGTACCAAGCATATGTTTTACTTTTGAGCTATATCTCCAGGCCTTCCTTCTGTCCCTTTTGGTCTTACTATTTATAACACTATGGAAATTATGGAAAAATGTGAAAAACTAAAACAAACAACACAGACCTCATCCTGCAGATCCGTCACGTGACGGCCATCCCTGCTGTACTGCAGACCCGTCACATGACGGCCGTCCCTGCTGTAGGCCTTGGGACCCACCTACCTTCAGCTCCTCCCAGGCTGTGTCACTTCTGCTGCAGAGAAGCAAGCTGCAGACAGTCGCCTCATTAGGAAGAAGATGAAAAAAATGTTTGGAGCCAAATCTTGCAGAACACACATCCTTCACACTTCCGTAAGCAGTCGAAACTATTGGGTCTAGGGAACCAATAGGCGTGGCGCCTATTTTTGTAAAGTATAAAAAAATATAAACTGTATAAGCAAAGATGGGACCCTTAAAACAAATAACAAACCAACAAACATTAATTCCTAGTAGAAGGGCCCCCCACCAAAGCTCATTAAAAGTATGAAATATAGGATAAAAATGCATCTTCTTAGATGTCTGAAATTTACATTCTATTCAAATGATATATTCCTCCTCCTTTCTCCTCGTCCTCTTCTTTTTTGGCATAGATTTTTTGCTAGGTGACTACCTAGCTGGCCTGGAATTCGCCATGCAGACCAAGGTGAATGTGCAACAATCCTCTTGCATCAGCCTTTTGAATGCTGGAATTACAAATGTGCAGGTGGCCATCCTTGCTTGTTTGGGCACTTTTGTTTATGGAATTTTGTCATAGTTACTTTTCCATTGCTGTAACAAAATACTCCATCAAAAGCAACTTAAGGGGGAAAGGATTCTTCTGGAGCACAGTTCATTACACCAGAGAACGTACTGAAGCCTGCGCTCAAAGCAGCCATCCCTATGGTCAGGCATCAGGAAGATGTGTGCACACGTGCTGAGCTCAAAGCAGCCATCCCTGTGGTCAGGCATCAGGAAGATGTGTGCACACGTGCGTGCTAGCGCTTAGCTTGCCTCCTCAGCATTATACTGTCTAGGAACTCGTGCCCCGGGAATAGTGCTGCCCATAGTGGGGTCAGGACTTTCCAGGTCAATAAATGTAGTAAGGCAGACTAGTATTATGTAGTCATTTAATTATGTGTGTATGTGTTTGTGTGTGTTGCTAGGAATTAACCCCAACCATGGCAATGTTAGGCAGATGCTCTACCACTAAGTGATCTTCCTAGTCTTATAGACCTATCTGAACATCTATTAAAAGCTATTTTGTATTTTCAGGGAAAGGCACACGTAAAAAAAAAAAAAAAAGAATATATTTTTTAGGAAGTCCAGGATCCCTGAAAGCCTACTTAGAGTTAAAAAAAAAAATCCAAAAAACCCCACATTAAGGACCCCAGTAATTTTGAAAAAGGGTGGGAAAAATCCTTTTAAAGAAGTCATTTAGCTGTCTTTAGGTCACTGCCCCCTGCCCCCCCACCCCTCTTTGCCTAGGAGCTTTTTTTTTTTTTTTTAATGTGAATAGTTATACATGTACCAAAATAAAAAATATAACAATATAACATACTTATTTCATTATGCTGTTCTTGGCTTGTTGATTCTTACATAGATCACAAGATATGAATAAAGGTGATCTGAATATTTGCAAAATCTCTAAAGGTAGTTAAAATTACATAAGGCATCTACACCAACTTCTATAAGAAATGACAGTTAACATCTGAATATCAAAACTATAACTTGTAGCAATTGCCCTCCCCCTTTTTGAGTTAGTTCAGGCTGTCCTTGAACTTGCAATGTAGGTGAGGACTGAGGGTCTTGGTAATCCTGTATCTTCCTCGAAAGTGCTGGAATTAGGTATGTGCTGTCGTGTCCAGATACCAGGAAACTTTAGGAATTGGAATTTTCATTTTGTGTTCTAGTATGTGAGTTAAGCAACACTTTTGGATCAGTGCAGAGAACCAGGGCCTGTTTACAAGCATTGGTGCCATGGGAAAATAGTCCACACTTTAATTTACATATCCAGAACACCCAGTGTACTGGGTGAAGGAAGCTGGAAACAGGCAAACTAATGCAAATTAGTAGACAACATAGATCATAAAAAAATGAATTCCAAATCAGTATTTGTATGGTCTTAGTAACTCTCATTTTGATGGTCGTTAGGCTGACAGTATCCAGTGTGTGGCATACATGGTTTTTAGTGAACTTTACTTAGTTCACAAGGCAGGTGTGACTGCCTATAGTCAGGACTTTATGACTAGCTCCAAAACATAGGTGGACCTTGCTCAACGACAGGCAAGCATTGCAATCAATATGAACACATCTGATAACCTCTGAGAGTTTGTCAGTGCAGCTGCAGGGGCACTGATTTGATAGATTAACGATCAGGAACTCAACTTACTTTTGTCCTGACCATGTATATGACCAGGTATAAAGGTCAACAGCAGCTGGGCGTGGTGGCGCACGCCTGTAATCCCAGCACTTGGGAGGCAGAGGCAGGCGGATTTCTGAGATCGAGGCCAGTCTGGTCTACAGAGTGAGTTCCAGGACAGCCAGGACTACACAGAGAAACCCTGTCTCGAAAAACAAACAAACAAACAAAAAACAACAAAAAAGGTCCGCAGCTTTGCCTGCTGAGTTTGTGACTGTTACTCCATGTATGAACTCGCCAAATAATTTTAAAGCTCTGAGGGCCAGGTCTGCTAGTAGCCCAGACAGTAAAGGGTGCCCTTTGATCTCAAGAACCTAGCTATGGATGTTCTTGGTAAACGCCCAGCATATATAGACATACTCCCTCCGCTCCCAATTAGGACCAACTATTTGGGCATAAGTATAGAAATTTCTTGGAGTTATAATAAAAGTGAAAAAAAAAAAAAAAAAAGAAAATGAAGTATCCCAGACAGAAAAACCATCTCCTGAATGTAACAGGATTTAAAAGCTCTGGGGATCAAACTGTATGTACACCATTAAAGACCTTATAATTATGTTAGACTTCTCAACTGCCTGGAAAATACCTGAGGGTTATATCATACCAGACTACCCCTGAAGTTGGAAATGGCCACCACCATTCTAGTTTTTTGTAACTGAGTAATGGGATCATTTCCAGAAACAATTTTTGTCTCCAGAACTGAGACATATGCTGTAAGGTTGATGGAATCTAAAAATTTTCAAGGTATTAACCCTGACACAAACCAAACCTCTCTGTTCAGAATGGACGATACATTAACTTTAATGGGCAAAAGTCAGGAGAACCTTTTACCTGTCACTTTGCTTAGAGGTTCCATCAGAGTCACTCCAACTCTGTCGATGGCAATAATGTGATGCTCGCTGAAGAACTGTTTCAAAGATGGGTGTATTACTTTTTGGCACAGGACAAGATCTACGTGGTCATCAACTAGCTGCCTTCCTAGATTAAGCAACTGCTCTAAAACTGCACTCTCAAGGGACACTTTGTAATGGACCACCACAGTGCCTTCTCCAGCATTAGAAAAATCTCCAGATAAAGACGCGCAGAAGAGTGCCACTTTAAGGGCACTTGGCTTGTGGGTGGGTAATAATCTCCGTAATTGGACTTCCGACGCTTCAATGAGTAGTCCAGGTAAGACAGTAGAATCTGCAACTCCTTGGCCCTTTAAGGGGACAATTATACTCTTCCCTAAAACCATGCGTTCTGCACTTTCTGGAATTGTAAGCAAAAAAGCTTTCAAAATCAAAGCACCTATGTGATCTATTTCCTTTCTGGTGAGCATACAGGCTGGTTTGCTTGTTAAGATACTGTGTACCAAGCCTAGGAAGGTATGTGTACTTCTGAAGTCAACTGGAATTCGACAACTACAGGCTTCAGACTTGAGATAACTGCTACAGAGACTCAAGAGGTATTTATTTAATTGAATAGCAGTCTTGGGCGTCAAACCTACTCTCTGAATGTTTTCTATCAAGTTGCAGCACAGAATGGCTGTGAATAAGCCGCAGTCACTGAAGCAGGACACGTGATTCTGCACAGATGATATTAGAACCTTTAATACAGGATGGGTGACTGAAAGGTTTCGAAGCAGGGCTGAGGACTGTGAGGTTGTGCACACACAACCTCCCAACCCATTGTGCAGCTGCTTCAGCCTCCCTGAGGGGCCATAGCATGAGGCTATGATTCCTTTCAAGACAGAAAGTGTAGACCTGACTTTCTCACTTGTCAATGGTTCCGTTTTACAGGATGACGGCTTCTTAGCTTCTAAACGAGACATCCTGTTTCAGGTGTAACTGGAGAAGGCAGCTTCAGTTTGTTTACACGGTTTTCATTTTATTGTATTGTCATGTGTTTGAACATTAAAGACTATTCTCCAGGTATAAAAGTCTGCACAGGCAGCATTACCAGCGACAAAATCATGTGGTTTTTTGACAATAACAGCATAGATTAATTTAATGATATTAATAATCCCAAGTATTTATTTTGCTTCATTCTTCAATATTCGTTTGTTTGTCTCTGGACTGAGACCTCACAGACTCTTTTGCAACTCTCTGTATACAGTATGTTCCCAGATGGACGCCTATGAAAGTCACCCCAGCCACAAGAAGCCAGTTCTTTCTAATCCAACTGGGATTTTTCATTTCTTCTTTTATTATCAAGTTCAGATTCAAAGTTGCTTCTTTCTATAAGAAATTAAAAAAGTTTAGAATAATTCCATAATATTTTATAGGTATAGTTAAGTAATTTTAATACTCTGTTCCATTTTTAGAAAAAGAATTTTGACTGTCACAAGCCTGCTGGAAATGAGAAAGGGAGCCCAACAGACTTAATACTCCTTTGCTTCTAGAAAACAAATGGCACATTAGAAAACTAAGGCTTTTCCACCCTTACCCACTAGTGTTCACAGTACTAGATGACACTCTGCACAATACCAGAAGCGAAAGGTAAACACCAACCCAGCTCTAAACCCTTTGACCTACAATAGTGACCTGCCTGCATACTGCACTAGTGGTATAACCATGTGAGGAAGCAAACACTACACAATTGGATTTTAGGTCCATTTCCTGAAACGGAACTCATGCCTGACACTGCCAAAGTGGTCAATAACCTGAAAACAGATAAATACTGAACCTAGAGGAAAACTCAGCAATTCTGTTGAGGGATCATGGCAATAAAATGACTCCTATTGACATTCTGTTAGACTCATGGATTAGAATTTTGTTCAGCCATCATCAGAGACACTTTCTCCTATAGTAGAGGACTTACTGACTCACAAGTGGAACATGTACAGAGAGAGAGACCTTAGAACTCCCAATCCTAAATGGCAATTCTTCATCAAACTTCACGCTTAAATTGACACCAAATACCCAAATCATAAACTGCCAGAGCACTAATGCATTTGAAAGGCTGTTAGCACGTTCCTTTACCTTTTCTGTATAATCACATTCTGGGGTAAGTGACTAATTGAGGAGGTAAAATTGAAGCAGAGAAGAAATGGTCCAGAATTTGAGCAGTATAATTGGGTACCGCAATGACAAGATGGATTGGACATCACAGTAGTTGGTGAATTAAGCCCATGGACCACTCCATAGCCTATTTTTGTAAATAGGTATACTGCAAGGGAAACAAGCTCCTTCATGTATATTGTTATTAGTTTATACAGAGCAACTTTACATTTATGGGCAGCAGGAAATAAAACATTAACTTACAATCCTCATGCCTTAGTGAAATCCTGGGATTACAGGTGTGGCCTACTACACCCTGTCCTCTAATAAAAAAAAGTTAGCATGTACCACAGTCAACACAACTCTTCGAAAGAAAGGCATTTCTATAGGGAACTTAAAGTTTGGGATTAAGTGGAAGAAATACTTCCAATTGCCTCATGTCAATTAAAATCAAGTTTTGCCTCTAAAGCTAGAGGAGTTTGACAAATGAGTAACTGTTGTTATGTTACTTTGTTCTTACGTCACCCCCCCCCCCCACACACACACACCTAGTTTTATCCTGTATCACTGGATAGGAGAAAAAGGATAGAGTTTGGGGGGGGGAGACAAAGAGAGAGAGACAGAGAGGCAGAGAGATGCCTGAATCTAACTTCTTCTTTCCTTTTGTTTGTTTCTTCTTTGAGCAAGAATACTAACAAACTGCATATAATCCCCCTCACCCACAAAGAACCATCAACCCCACCTCCTGGGGCCCTAGCATTTATATGCTTTCTGAAAAGTTCCCAGAACTCCAAACATCACACACTTGCAGAAACTATCTGCAGCTTAGCAAAACCATGGCTCTGCTAGCGCAGGGGGCCAATCGTAACTGCTGGGAGACAGTCGGGAGCAGCCCCACCACTTTCTAATACCATTCCTGTGTTTAGTAAGAAACCAAACTTCCAAAGTTCTCACTACACTGATTTTTGCTTTTTAAAACTTTTCAAATTTTGGAATTATGTACGAAGGACTAGAGACTTGAATTATATAATCACATCCTCTTGAATTCAGGGATTTCTCTTCATAGAAAATTATTTTGAACTATAAATATGCCTACTTTTGTCTTTAAAAAATGGGCTATTTGGATATATTTTAACAAAAACAATAACTTTCCAGTTTAGTCTCTTTTTTTCTATAGCACTATAAAATTAAGTTCCGATCCCGGAATGAGCACATGGTTGAGCAGGTTTAATGGACCTTACCTGAAAACTGCAAGCCTGCCGCTACTTCTTCTAGGTTTGGCTCTTTGGTGGACTTGCAATCCCCAGACTGTCCAGCTCAGTGGTATCCTCCTTAGGAATTTGGAAGACGGGGCTGCTTTTGATTCTGTGCCACCCCAAATGTATGAACCCGATTAAAGGTACCATAACAATCAGAACTTTGTACTCTCTCCAGAGGTTCTGAAAGCTCATAGTCTGTTGACATCAGTACCCCTAAGAAAAGATTAAAGGGGGAAATTAAAATCAAACCAACCCCAAAACATAAATGGTCTCAAATCATGCCAACAAACACAAACAGTATATATATTGTATTTCAATAAAAATTCACTTATAGCTTGGAGAAATGACTCAGTGGTTAAGAGCCCTTGCTGTTCCTGCAGAGGACCTGGGTTTGGTACCCAGCAACCAGAAAAACAGCTTACAGCCATCTGTGTGATTCAGTTCTAGGGGATACAACACCCAGGTCTCTGCTGGCATACAGA
The DNA here is from genome assembly GCA_964023405.1 of Apodemus agrarius. NCBI lineage: Eukaryota > Metazoa > Chordata > Mammalia > Rodentia > Muridae > Apodemus > Apodemus agrarius. The sequence continues at coordinate 43,667,647 of OZ030008.1, read as the reverse complement.
ACACATGCAGTGTGCAGACATATAATAAAGACAATTACTAATTCACATATTTAAAAAATAAGTTGACTCTAAAGATATTTTTCAAGCTGGACGGTGGTGGTGCATACTTTTAACCCCAGCACTTAGGAGGCAGAGGCAGGTGAATTTGAGTTCTAGGCCAGCTTAGTCTGCACAGTGAGTTCTAGGAAATCCAGGGATACAGAGAAAACCTGTCTAGAAAAAATAAAAACGAAACAAAATAAGAAGGTATTTTTCAAAAATGAAGAAAGCACTTCCGTTTGGGAGCACTGACCTTGAGTTTCCACAATGTGATGAAGATGAACGCCTCAGAATGTGTGGGGACATTTGTCTCAGAGGCTAATGAGTCTGGTGCCTCACATTTCATGTTCTGAGCCTGCTACAGATTGCAGAGGTTGACCATGGTCTCACGCTACCTGCCCTAAATCAGAGCACAAGTGTCTGCTGTATCATCCATTCTGCTACATTAACTCTAGCTTGTTTTTACTACATTGCCCGAATGAACAGGTTCACCTAGTTATAGTATTTTGGGCAGCCATCTATAAAGACCACCAAAAGACAACAATGAGATACAGACATTAGACAAGTATTTTTAAAATCTATTTCTTTTCTATGATGGCAACTCTCTACTTTCACTCATACATTAGGAGATTTTTAATCTCTTCAACTTTCCAGTAAGACTTTAGTCAGGTTTTCTGTGATTGTTACATTCCCAAGCTAAAAGAAAATGCCTTGGTGGCAGAAATGACTGTAAAGGGGAGAGAGAAAAGGCAATTATGTGTCCTAGAAAATCCTAAACACTGGGTTCTAGCTATCAGATTACTCTATTCCTATAACAGCGCCAGTTAAAACAATTATTTGGTTATTTTCTACTAACATTTGAATACAGTTTTTTTTTTTTTTTTTTTTTTTTAAAGAGATTCTTTTGCTTATGAGGTTTCCTGGGCGCCATCTGCTGGTATTCTGGTCAGTGTGAAGAGTTTTCATTCTGCTTAAAATAACAAAACACAGAATGCAACACAATCATGAAGAGAACACCAGCGAGGGGGTTAGAATTAACTGACCCCACTCTTGAGCTTGGGATGTCTGATATTCACTGTTACGCTGTTTTTAATGAAAATGTTGATGTTGGATAGTTGTGAATTCCAATCATTGACTTGAACAGTTCTTTTAGCAATACCGTCCTTGTAAAAACAGTTCTTGTTATTTTCAATTTAAACAACAGTTCAAGTTTGGTCTTTATTACAGACACCAGGCACAACTGAAAAATGGCTAGAAGAGAGAATCCTCTAAGTTTTCACCTTAAAGAAACAACCTTTGAAGAAATAGCTATGTCTAACTGGATTTAATCATTATGCAACATATGGTGTCTTACATGTACAGTTTTAAAGGAAAGGAATTCATATTGTGGACATACCTACCTGTCCAGCATGGCAAAGAGAATAATGATTTTCCCTTTCCCCACATTTTCTAGATATCTCTCCTACAATGGTACCACTTTTGCTAGATTTTTCTTTCTTTCTTTCTTTCTTTCTTTCTTTCTTTCTTTCTTTCTTTCTTTCTTTGTTTTGTTTTGTTTTGTTTTTTGAGACAGGGTTTCTCTGTGTAGTCCTGGCTGTCCCAGAACTCACTCCGTAGACCAGGCTGGCCTCGAACTCAGAAATCCACCTGCTTCTGCCTCCCAAGTGCTGGGATTACAGGCATGCGCCACCACCGCCCGGCAGATTTTTCTAGTCTTGTAAGCACACATACACCAAATTAAAACTAAACTTCAACTCCCAATGAACCAGTGGTTTGCAGTTGAGTTTCTACTCTGTACAAGTCTTACAGCTTTCTTTACTCACCACTCACAGACAGTTTGATCAACATCGAAGTCAGGAAAAATCTATCTGTTGTCAGTAAAGGTTATTCAAATCAAACAATATTGAAAGCCTTGTATGAGCGTGCCACTAACTATAAAGTCCAAAATACACTTGATTAGTGGCTGGTTAGTACCAACCTATGGCAGTCTGTGATTCATTAGAAAGGACACAGTGATTCAGAGCTTTCACAGATGTTTCCCATTCCATTTCACTGATTTTCTTATCATCTAATATTATTATATTTGAATTATAATTATCCTGACTGTCACCTGATCTTGGCACTAGTGTGGGGAGAGGGAATGGAAATCATGCAGCTTGTTCTGGATTAAATGTCCAGTTGCTTGGCCCTCAGTGTGACAGCAGAGATTTTTTTTTATCTGTCCCTTGTCTGCTCTAAAATCTCAAAGTGCCAATTTCTACCCTTCATCCTTTTTGAGATTTTCATTTTATTCTACGGATATTAAGACCCTCTACTTCTTGTCCATTCTGTAAAAATGTACTTGTTCTAGTTCTCATCTTAACCTTCCCTTTTGTCTAGAATAAGTAAGCAATACTTCTGTTACCTATGGTCCAGCCTCATTTGCTACCACACTGTCAGTTCCACTATTCTTCTATGTCAACCTACCACTCTTAAAGGTCATCTTCCTCTGCACACTTGCGACCAATTTTCTCCACTATAAAGAACCACAGGCTATAATCTCAGGATTAGGAATTACAAGAGAATCATTGAGAAGATAGCATTGTTCAAGGTCATCCATCCTTCAGCAAAATAGCAAATACTTACATGACACCAAGCTGTCTCAAAACTAATTAAAACAAAAACAAAACCAATCTGAGTCAACAACAACAAACCCTCTTTTCTTCCACACTGGAGTTTTACCTGTATTTTATTTGGAGGGAAAAATCAGAAAAAAGAAAGAGAAAGGGGGCTGGCGAAATAGATTGCTCAGTAGCTAAAAGCTTTTGAGAGGACCTGAATTTGGTTCCTAGCATCCACATCAGGTGACTCTAATTCCAGGGGATCTGATAAGACCTTTAGGCCTCTGAGGGCACCTGCAACTCAGTGCACATATCCAACAAGGAGACACACATCTATACATAATTGAAAACAAAACAAGATTTAAAATATACTAATGTATTCAACTCAGAAATCTGGATATAATGTATTCTGCATTTCCCCTCACTCTTCAAGACTGTCCACATCCTGTCATTTCAGATGATCTTCCCAAGACATAGTCTTGACACTTATGACCTCTAAATGACTTTATTGTTTTGTGGTCTCATTATCAGGAGCACTAATCACCTGGGAACTTAGTAGAATTGTAAATTCTCAGGCTTCCTGACCACAGAAGCCAAAATTCCAGGGTAGTGTCAAGGAACATTTAATATAATTCTCAGGAAGTCCTAAAGCTGAGTTTGAAAGTGACTGTTTCAGTGATCTACAAAACCCTCTATACTCCTACCTTAATGAAATGGGGAGTCATGTTTCTGTTTGTTTGGAAGACTGCAAGTGACATCTGTGATTACAGAGTGAAAGTTTAATCTCTTATTACAGCATACAAAAGGCCATCCAGATTTAGTTTTTCTCAACTAGTTTTCAGAAAATAGAGTAAATCAGGTCAATACGGCTGAGTCATAGAGCAGTGACTTAAAGGAATGAGCTGTAGAATCCTACTGCCTGGACTTCAAATCTCCCCTCAACTCTTTGCAACTGTATTGCCTCAGCTGAGTCACTTGTGAAAAGAGTACTAATGTCTTCAAAAACTTGCTGTGCAATACACACTGCTGAAGCAGCCTGGACTCAGCGGTAGGTAATGACTGGTAGTATTCTTTGATCATCTGAAAAGGGAGGATGTACTTTTCCCTTACCTTTTTTTAAAATTTGTTTTGATTTGTTGTTGTTGAGATTACATATGAGACAGGGTCACATGTAATCTGTGCTGGCCTCCAACTCATTATGCTAGACAAGAAAATAAAAATATAATATCCAGGATCTCAAGAAACAGCTTTTGTGGTTTTGGGGGCCCCTGTTTGGGTGTATATGTATCTATTATCAGAACATACGATGCTACCTGGTAGCTAACACTCAGGTGTGAAAGTCAGGTAAGCTATGAAGGAAATAAGAAAACTTCTAAGGCACAGAAAAGCTGCAAAGACAGACTGGATGGCACTTATGTTTGTCTGATGATAGTTAATAAGGAGTTGCTAAGTGATCAGATGTGAGAGTTTTCCGATACCTGATCTGTAAATACAGAAATGTTACAAAAGCTTTGCGCAAACAGGACAATCATTTTTAACCTCAATTACAAATTAGTTACAACTTGAGAAAATTAGTTCCTGCCTCAGTGTCCTAACTTATCACAGTATAACGATTATTCTGCGTGTTTATAACACTACAGTGCAGGCATGGGTTAAGTGCTGACACCGTTTAGCTCTTACTGCTACATATGCATAGTTTCTAATGCACAGAAGTAGGCACCTCCAGAAACTCCTGCTTGAGTGATGTGACTATATAGCTAATCTTTTGTTTACAGCTTACAAAGTTAGGAAAATACCGTATTGATCCAAATGTCTCTAGCATTCAGGCCAATTTTCTCTTGAGGTATGAGTCGAGTTACTTTTATTCAAAAGCTCATTTTCTGTCCATGCAGGCTGGTAATATTATTAGACTAAGGGGACTACTATGGTGAATAAAGAGTGGTGTTTGTTCTTTATGCCAAGACCTAATATGGAAGGGGATGATCTTAACAATCCATGATCGAACACTTTATAGGAGCAAAAGTAAAATAACTGATTCAAGTCTTCACTCATTTTTCAAAATCATACTTCTCTATTTCCTCCGAATTGCAGTGCTTTTTAGTCAATATTCAATGGTTAGTTAACAGCCATTTACCAAAGGGGCCATAGCAGCCACTTGTTCTGTTTCTTTGCTTTATTCTCATTGCAGAACAGAAACGAGACAATCTTGGCTTTCTTAGTTCCTCACAGGGTGGCTCATTATGACAGAAGATGAGTGGGGGTAACTTTCCACTTCATAGACGACATTTTTGTATTCTATATAGCAGAATCTCCATACTTGGATAATTCAGTACATACAGACCAGTAAATAACAATAATGAACAACCTCCAGACCACCGCGAACACAAACTGCTAGTAGTTGCTTATTTGGGTTAATCTCTATGGCAGGTGATGACTGTTTGGTATCAGTAGACACCAGACTCTGTAAGATACATAAACCTCAGAAACTGGCTGACTACCTGACCAGAGGGTAGGTAATGCCCCAGAATGACAGCTGCCTTTTTGTCTGCCTCGGGTAGTTTAGGCTGTTTATTTCCCTCAAGGTGTCAACTTCCTGCTTTTTCAAGAAGCCAGCAACTCTGTATAAAGTGCACCTTAAAGGTATTTCCTGTTCCTGTGGCCTTACGGGTCTGTCTTTTCAGTCACAAATCTTGTGCATCAGCTCTTTTTTCGGGTGTCACTTATCCGCACTTGCTGTGAACATTCAATCTAAAACTTAACTTTCCTCCACGCTTGAGTATTTTCTAGGACTTACTACTAGGCTACAAGCTCCAGGTGGTTAGAACCCTGACAGTCTAGGTCACTGATGGGTGAAATAGTGTCACACATACAGTAGGTGACAAGAAAATAGACAACAGCAGCAGCAACAACAAAACAACACCCCCACACACACACCAAAAATTTTTTTTTTCTTCTGAGACATCAAAAGGATCTTGGAAGATGAACACGACCTCAGGATTCCTCTCATGTCAGACGTGCTTGGACTTCTATAATATAGTCAAAAGCCCGAGTACTACTGCTTATGCTTTCTCAAAGTTGACATGATCGTGCTGGGAGCAGCTCTATGCTCTGCTTTCGTGTTTCGGAGAGCCCCCACGTCCTGAGAGTCCCCCTTGTACGGGCACTTCCCCGTGAAGGAGATAGAAGGGTTCCGGGTTGCAGGTGGAAGTCGACCAAGCAGGTGACCCCGACTAACTCATTCCCAGAAAAACTTCTCCATTCAGTTCACCGTGCAGGTGAGTTTGAGGAAACTCTATTCCAACTCGACCTGATACTGGCCACTCCTCGTCACCCACCACTCGCCCTACATGGTCGCATCCAGAAGCTACTTTGGAAAGTGAGCCTTGGGCCACGCAGGTGGCCGGGTGCCTCTGTAGCCCCGCCCCCAAATACCCTTGGCCGAGGCCACTCGCGACCTTCCCGTGTGGGGACTCGGCGGGGCCGCAGGCTGACTTCGCCACCGGCGGCTTGGACCCTCTCACCTGCCCACCAGCAGCTGCACCTCGCGGCTAGGCCGCCTTCGCCACCAGAGGCCAGAAACCGCGCTTGCACAGCAACCAACCACACAACGGAGCGCCACCACCTATGCCCGGGAGCGGCAGGAAGGCGCATGCGCGACTCTGTGCGCACGCCCCCACCCCCACCCCTTTTCGGAGTTTGCCTGAAGCGAAGCTCCAGCAAAGGAAAGCTGCGGCCGTCAGCGGAAATCTTACGGGCAGACGTGTATTCTGTTTGTGCAAACGACCAAAACTGAAAAGTTTACAAACACATCACAGCACCAAGAAGGCGGCAGAGCTTGCGGCTCCCTGCTCTCTCTCGAGGTATTTGTAGAATGAATGACGCTGTTCCCATTCTTGCTGGCTTTTCCTGCTCTGACCAATCACAAGGCGCCTTGTTCTGTCACTCAGTAGTAAATTCCCACCCCTCTCGGGTCGCCCTGAACAGCGTTCCGCCCTGTCGTCCCCTAATGACGTCGGAGAGCGGGCATGCGCAGGCAGACCCTGTAGCCACGCAGGAAACTTCCGCCCAGTCTAGGAGCAGGGTTGGCTGATGTCGAGAGTTTCCAATTCAGTGCTGGATCCGGTTGGTTAATTTCCTTGGTTTTGCCATTCTTTTTTCTTCTTCAGAGATGTCTTTTATTCTCTTGAAACACCCGAAGCATTATGAAGTTATGTTTAAACATATTTTAATTAGCTTTTCTCTGGCACCGTGAAAGCCTATCTTTTTATCTTCCTCATTAAACATTTTCTACACCTGCCCTGTAATTTTGTGATACCACGGAAAGTACAGCTTTTGTTTTTGTCCCTCACTACATATGGTTGATCTACAGTGATACATTATCTGCTAATCCTATTCATGGCATTTCCAGCCTCTTAAGGGGGGGGGGGGGAAATCCGCTTTGGCCGCCATTTTTATTTTGGTTTCGATAAAGCTTTGATATCCTCGACGGAAGCCATTTTTCGTTTGGGCAGGTCCTTCTGCTTATTCCATTACCTTATCTTGGACTTCGCCGCCATCGTAGGTCCTGGCACTGGCTTCCAACCCTGTGAAGTCGGTCATGCCATCTTGTGTTTGGGCGCTGGTTGCGTTTGCTAACGCGCGAGGAACACTGGGAAACGGGAAGTAAGCCAAAGCTTTTGAAGCTTGGTCTGCCGCCCTTTTAGTCTGTGTTTTCACATCCAGGTACTAGTCCATCAGTGTCCCTGGACAGTAACAAAGCATCTAAAGCCCGAACCCACCTCCCGCCACCATCATAGGTAAGAGCATGATACTTCTGACAACCTAGTTGTCCCCTCAGTTGGACTGAACTGTTTGCCCATCTTATACCACTACGTATTTTTGTTTTGGATTTTGGGACTTTCCACAATTTTTCTCTTAGGTTTTCCTTCCCGTTCCATTAGAATTGTTAAACACCAGGGTGCAGGGAGACTGAGACTTGAAGGGGCAATAATGTTGAGGGAATTTCCATAGAATAAAACAGCAAAATGGATGGAACAGCAAATTTTATCATTATTAATTGTATGACTTTCTGCATCTATAGAGGTAAATATAGCTCCAGAGGACTTTAAGGTGTGATGTAGTTGTATATTCTTCCCATTCATTCATTCATTCATTCATTCATTGAATTTGTTGAATACTTAGCTTTGTGCTATAAAATATAGACGTAAACTTAAAAACAAACCAAAACAAAACTTTTTTATTCACTTGCTTTGATATATACAAAACTGGGACCAGGAACATAAAGTTCTGTTTCTTAATGCTGCTGGACAAGCAACTTCATGTTCTCACTTCTCCTACTTCTTGGGTACTGTATATAACTATAATTGTAAGTTACCAGGCTAATACTCCAGTTAGTATGGTCTTCTTGCTCAGTGTAGTCATCTACCAGCTAGGTCAGCATCTCCTGGGAGCATGTTATTTGGAATGAGTAGAAGCTGCACTTGAGCACAGTATAATATTGATTTGGAAACTTTGGACTGTGGCTTACCTTAGCTTTTTTGTAGAACTGGGCTTTCTTCTGTGTCTTCCTGTATGAGAAATCAAAATCAGGAGTTCTCAACCTTCGCTGCCCATGACAGTCATCTGGGGAGCTTCTAAACCAGACTTCAGATCAGTTGCAGATAAATTGAGACCCTGTGTGGAAATTAGATGATACTAGGGTACCTGAGACATTTATGTTTTTCATGCTGTTAGGAGTAAGATTGCTTTTCACCTTCCCTGTTGGATTTACCTAAAATACCATGAGGAAAGGGAGGAATGTTAGATTGAGTGAGTGATGAGCCAGCTTCCCAGTGATTGGTTACCTTGCCAACCAGCTTCCCAGTAATTGATACTTTGCCCTGTATGTCTTTTCCTCAGTCTATTAAGTGGGAAAGAGGAATGAACACCATTTGTCTTACATGAATGTTTCCATTGTGGAGATGCATGTTTTATGAGTATGAAGGAAAGGTGACTACACTGAGATATTGCTTGTTTACAGTTTTTACAGTGCTACTAAGGGTAGTGATAGAGTGCGGATGGGTGAGGAAATCAGTTCTGAAACCGAAAGGGTCCTCCCTGGCTGTACATCCTACTTCCTTCACCTACCAGCTCCAGCTCTGGGATCTAAAAGATAGTTATCCACCCTTCTGCTTCAGCTTCCTAACTTGTAAGGTGGGATTCCTGTTAAAGTTAGGTAAGTTAAGTAATACAAGCAATGTGCTTCTTAAGTACCTGGCATGGGCTGGAGAAATGGCTCAGGTGTTAAGAGCTGTGTGCTGTTCTAGAGAAGCTGAGTTTAGTTCCCAGCACCTATGTCAGGCAGTTCACAATTGCCTGTACCTCCAGCTTCTTGGGGACTCAAGGTGTCCGATGTCTGCAGGTGCCTACACACACACACACACACACACACACACACACACAGCCCCACATGGGCACACCCCAATACACATAATTAAACACAATAAAAATCTTTTAAAAAGTACCTGGCATATAGTATCAGCTATGAAAATATTATCTGTAGCTGTATATTTTATTACACGATAATTAAAAATTTAGATGATTAAGATTTTATTCGTACATTCCCATGACTGAAATTCTTTGGCTTTCTACTTTGTGTATCTATTTGAAAAAGAAGGTGTTCTAAATACATTACCCAAGGCCAGGAAGATGATTTTAAAATAAAGTTTTTAAATCAAAAGATCTTTTTTTAAACATAGCCTTATTAAGATAAAATTGTGAGGCTGGAGAGATAGCTCAGCGGTTAAGAGCACTGACTGCTCTCCTGAAGGTCCTGAGTTCAAAACCCAGCAACCAGATGGTGGCTCACAACTATTTGTAATGAAATCTGATGCCCTCTTCTGGTGTGTCTGAAGACAGCTACAGTGTACTCACATATAATGAATAAATAAATTTTTAAAAAAGATAAAATTGTGGTGCAAATAACAGCATTTATTTAAAATGTACTGTGTGCTAAGGTTTACATATATACACTGGTGAATCATCATCACAATCAAATAATGAAAATATCTGTCACCCTCAAACATGTCGTGTTCCTTGGTAATTCCTCTAGTTGCTGTTTTCTAGGCAGCTGCTGACTTATCAGGATAAACAAGCATTCTCTGGATTCTTATTTCAAAGGACTCTTGTTATACATGTTTTTATTTGAGGGGGAGTATGCGTAATTATTTTGAGAACCATCTTTGTTTTATTGATCGATCATTTCTTTCTTTTTTCCTCCTACTTTTTTCTTTTGTGGTGTTGCAGATTGAAGTCAGGGCTTAGTGCTTTTTAGACAAGTGCTTTATCACAGAGCTCTTCAGTCTGTTCAGTGTGTGGCTACACGGTCATAGTACAATTCACGAGTTGGTAACCATTGAGATTTTTGTTTTCAGTGTGCTCATTTTTGCATAACTGTGTTCTAAGTTATTTAGTGTTACCTATATACAATGAAGCCAGAAGAGTACAGTGGTAAAACATTTTGTGTTGAAATTTTACCTTTCTCTTATATAGTTTATGCCTTAATTGTTTTATGAGTAAAATATGACATTTTAAAACTGCATACTGTGCGGCTGCAGATGTAGCTCAGTGGTAGAGTTCTTACCTAATGTGCATGTGGTCCTGGGTCCAACCTGTAACTCTATATTTTAAAAAAAATTAGTTCTCAGGATCAAACCTTTCACTTGCTAGGCAAATGCTCTATCATTAAGCTGTTATTCTAGCCACACACCCTTCCCCCCTCCAACATTTTAGTTTTGAAACAGAGTCTTACTAAGTTGCCCAGGCTAACATAATTTCTATCAGATCTTGGAGTAGCTAGGATCACAGGATTATTTATTTTTACTCATTTTTTTAAATTGTGTGTGTGTGTGTGTGTGTGTGTGTGTGTATATATATATATATATATATATATATATATATATATATATATGTGGTCATGTGTGATTGTAGGTGCCAATAGAGCTCAGGACAGGGTGTTGGTCTCCTGGAGCTGGAGTTACAGTGAGCTGCTGAGATAGGTAGGGACTTAGTTTTATATGTCCAATGCAAGAACAGCCAGGACTCTTACTGCTGAGACATTTCTCTAGGCATAGGATTGTTATTTCTTGATATGTATATGCTAATCACTAAAATCTGCCTTAAATCTGTAAAGTTTACTATGACTATGTGACTTTAAGGATTGTGGACAGTAATCCATATACATTAGAGACCCATGAGATATCAAAGTAAAGATTTACAAAGCCACACCAGAGGCATCCCAGAGCTCCCAGAATACCACTTATATTCTAAGGTTTAGTGTTTCTGCTATAGAAAAATGGCCCATTAGTTGATTTTAATAGTACTGACACCCACTATGTTAAAATAAAGCAAAGCTGGCTTAAAGTTGGATTTGATTTATGTTACTAAGGGGGCAATATAAAATACAGCTTTTAAAACATCTTGGATATAAAAGTTAATTTGTGTCATTTTGATTCATTCTCTAGAAAATATTAATGTTTTGTAATTAAAAACATTTTAAATTGGCATGCCATAAAAAGGTTTAGCTTTCTGAGTTTTGACTCATGTGTGGAGTTACATAACCACCCCTGAAATTGTGCTATGGACCATGTCTGTCACCAGCCTCAGTCTCCCACCCAACAGTTCCCACCCAGTTTCTCCAGCTATCCCTCATGTCCTTCTGTCCTTTAACCCTTACCAACCAATGAACCAATGGTATATTCTCTAATTGATACAGTGTTTGCACAAAAAAGATTAGATTTTAAGAAGAGTATGTTAATGATTATCAGAATGCCTTTTATTTGTTTGTTCTCTATGAAGGTGATTATCAGAATGGGATTTAGATTATAAAGTAAGTTGTACGATGTCTGCTTGTTCATTAATGGGTCTGTTTATGACTAATCACAGAGATTTGGGCACAGCCAGTTATTTACATATGTGCTCTCGAGGAACTAGAGACACAGTTGAATAGCTCAGGCTATACGAGGCAGCATTTAGAAGGATGTGCTTTGCTGGAGTCTGAAAGCATGATTAGAGTTCATGAGGGTGTCTATGTGTGTGCTTCTGATAATGGATCAATGATAAATAGATGTGGACTATCAGTTAAGCATCCCATGCAGGGTTTGCTGGGCTGAAGACTCAGCAGGAAGGGGAGGCCTAAATCTTGAGTCATATGATTGGCATGACCATCAAGTGCCAGAAAAGTAGAATCCTTACATGGGATCGATCCTGTTACAGATGTATTTCAACATCTGGTCTACATTTACTAACAAAGGAAAGAAAAAAAGTTAGATTTTTGTCATTTGAATGATGTTTTCATTGTTGATGCTTGGGTTTTTGTTTTTTTTTTTTTGGTTTTTTGTTTTGTTTTGTTTTGTTTTGTTTTGTTTTTATAAGCATTCAAGGTTGGTTCCTAAGTCTGAGGAACAAACCAATTCTTTTTTTTTTATGCTGAGGTTTCCTTTTAACCTTTATTTAAGCTGTCACTTGTAAGAGTTTTTTTGTTTTTGTTTTTTGTTTTGTTTTGTTCATGGTTCATCTGTCACTCATTGACCTTTTACTAAAGTTTGTTCCTCGGTATGAGTTTAGTAACAACAAACGTGTGCTTGGTGAAACAGTGATGGTTTCATATGTTCTGAACTATAGCTGTAATATCAGAAATCCTAGGCCTCTACGGTGTTCTGTTCTACTGCCATAGCTAGAGAGCTTTTTAAGATGATAGAAGCACAATAATCTGTTAGCTAAACTTTGAGATGGAGAAGTTCGAGGCCTAGAGTTAGTATTTGGCCTCTCAAACTGGGGTGACTGCTCTGGAAAGCTTGCCACACAGTCCAGAAACACTGAAAGAAAGACAAATGAGGATCTTGCATTGCCCTAGATTTTCCCACAGAATAATCTAGAAGGTCACTGACTTTCTTTCTTTGAGTTTATCTCTGTTCTGTATTTAAATGACAGGAAAATCATGTGATATTGTCTAATCAGCTTCTATTCCTTCCCCAAATTAATTTTCCTAAGATGCTTAGGCTGTTTTGCCTCCCTGTCAGTGCACACATGCAAGCACATGAGTTTTGGTGGTGCTGCACATTACCCAAGTATCTGCTTTGTGAAGGAATGCTTGTTCTCAGTTTAGAGGAAGTGGGCTCAGGAATGCAGACTATAGGATGGTTGTATTTGTAAGATTTATGATGTGCTGTAATTCCTCCATGGACTTATGGAAAGTGTATGATTTCTGTGTACTTGGAAAATCTATCGTTTTGGAGATTGTTCATAAAACTAGTCAAGAAAATAAAGATGCCAGTGCCTTTTGGCGTTAAGAGATAGCTCTGTGGCAAAGGCTTTTGGACATTAGTGCTTGAAACCCTAAGCACCGGGCTTGCTGCTCTTGCAGAAAAATTGTTTCCAAGTTTCAACTTAATTCTGAGGTTAATCGTTCTATTCAAATGAATGTTAGAACATCAGTATTTTAAGAACAGGAACAATGGAAAAACAATGCAAGGCTACACTAAAGTGGACAGAATTTCAACCAGATGTCTGATCTGTTGTCCATTTAATTTTTTAATTTATATCTATTTATACTTTTTGGTGGTTTCAGTGTTTTAGAGCTAAGGATTGAATCCAGAGCCTTTCCCATGTAAGGCGAACCCTGAGCCACACTCCCATTCTCATGGTGCCTTATGCAGCATAAAGCCCTAGGATCTATGTCTGAATCATAGATTGCTCTCTCGGCCACCACTCTATAGGACATAAGTATTTTTTTCTTTTTTTTTTTATTGGATATATTCTATATTTACAATTCATTTCCCTTTTTCTAGTTCCCCACCCCCAAAGGTCCCACATGCCCTTTTCCCTCCCCCTGCTCCCTCATCCACCCCCTCCCACCTCCCTGTTCTTGTACTCCCCCACAATGATGCTTTGGTCCATTCTAGTACCAGTGTCCACTCCTTTCTTCTTGTCAGACATCACAGTATTTATTAAACTTGTTTGTAAAAATCTGTTCAGAGTACTTTGACTTCCTTTAGAAAGATTTAATGTAGATTGTGGGATTGGGGACAATAAAACTTCATTGGATAAATATAAAATATATTAAAAGCATATAGCAACTGACTGTTAGGACAGTAAGAGTTGATTAAGCAAACTTCTATTGTATACCTGTGTTCAGTTATTAAAAAGGACCTGAAAAGACTTTTTCTTAGGAAGCCTGCAGTGAGGTAAAGGAGAGACTCTGTGTCCAGGGTGACATGGTATCTAGTGAGCTGAGTGTGAGGGTAGAAGTGTAGCTGTGGCCACGGGAGAAAGAGGTCAATCAGAACAGTCCCAAAGGGCTCCAGGGACCAGGTGGGCCACTGTTGGGTATTGACTATCGATTGGATGGTACTGTAGGAGAGAGCATTCCATCCTTCAGTATGTGTGTGTGTGGGGGAGGGGGGAGTAGAAGTTCCTAGAGCTCCATCATTAAAGACATTTGCTATGGAATAGTTTTCCATATTCTCTTCCTTGAAAGAATTTGTGTTCTGGCATTATTTATTCCTTAAACTACCATTCAATTTGGGATAGTAGAGGCCTAGAAATAGAAGAGACCTTGGTGGTCACCTTGCTTAATGAGAGGTTATTTTCCACCGTCCTGTGAATCAGCAGGACTTCACATGTGGGGCCTGCACTTTGTTTCAGTAGGTAGAGGTGCTGAGTCATGTAGGCCTGCCACTCTCTGTACCCCACAAGGTGGCAGGAAATGGAGATTCCAGACAGTCGTTCTATGACCTCCAGGTGCAGCCATGTTGTACATGTATATATGTGTGTGTGTGTGTGTGTGTGTGTGTGTGTGTGTGTGTGTAGAGACAGACAGAGTCTGAGACTGACACAGCCTCTCTCACCCCCATACAGAGACTCTTTCCCTGAACTCTTTTCAGCTTTGGTCTGCCAGCCTTTATGATCTCCCTGAAAGATTTTTGTCACTTATGGAAGTCAGGCATGCAGTGTAAGGTTTGGCATCCTCATGGGATGAGAAAAGCCATGTATAGTTAGAAAAATAAATGCACATACTTCATCCTTGGTGGAGCCCTTGCTGGCCGAACTGTATCCATTCTCCATCTAGCTGATCTATTAGAAGATTTGTATCTCTCTAATGGGGATCTTTTAATAGTTTAGCTGTGTCATTCAAACATGAATTAATGTAATTTAGAGGACTGATTGTATATTTATTAGGCCCAAATAATGCAATTTTAAAGACCCAAAGTTTTTGGAATAATCAATATAAATTTCCATCTCCTTGTAAGCTTTTTTTTTTTTTTTCATTTACATCCATGTGTATAAATGAACATGCTTAAGATGAGGATAAGCATTGTCATTCAGATGGTGGACATGAAGCTGGTTATAGTTGCTTATGCTTCTTGAAATTTTAGTACTCTTGAAGCTGAACCACAAGTATCAAGAGTTAAAGTATATCCTCAGCTACACAGCTAATTTACTGCTACCCTAGGCTACACAGTGAAGTTGACTGCATAGCAAGATCTCATCTGAGAAAAAAAAATGAAAAAAGAAGCAAAAAGGACACCAATAATTAAATGATTTAGAAGGCAGGTAAAGGTATTTTTGTCCACTTAACAGTTAGAATCAAGTTAGCCAGGTGGTGGCGGTGCATGTCTTTAAGCTAAGTACTTGAGAGGCAGAGGCTGGTGGAACTCTTGAGTTTCAGGAGAGCCAGGACTACACGGAGAAATCTGATCTCTAAAAACTAAAAAATTAGAATCAAATTTTATCACATTAAAAAAAGAATCATCTAATCTATAGAGTATGTATGACCAGGTAGTAATTATGAACACTCATTGGAGGCCACACGTTTGTAGCCCATTGTGGTGTGTGTGTGTGTGTGTGTGTGTGTGTGTGTGTGTGTGAGAGAGAGAGAGAGAGAGAGAGTTATACTAAGCAGCTTCCTCGTTCAACCTTTCTCTGTCATCACAGCAGTGGAGTTATAGGCCCACACCGTTCCCAGCTTTTCTCTGTCCGTCTGTCTGTCTGTCTTCCCATGGGACCTGGTGATTTGAACTCATGTTTATGTGGCAAGCCTTTTTACCTACCAAGTTATCTACCCAACACTAAAATATATTGTTGAAACAATTTCACCTGTTTCTGTTTGACTTTATGAAATGCAGCTACTGGAAGCTTCTAAATTACATTTGTTGCTGACATTGCATTTCTGTTGGATCCCAGTGCTCTACAATTATTGTGCACAAAATTTCAAAAGGTAGCTAGCCCCCCCTTCCCCCTATCCCCCCCATATCCCCCTCCCGTCCCCACCCCCAACCCCCAGGGCTTATGGATAGTGCCTTTCCCACTTCACTTCATCATATTAACTCTCTACCTTGTTCTTCAGGCTGGTGCAGACTTTAAACTCTTAAGGATCAGGTCGACAGTAAATAACTTGCCATTGTATTTCTGCTTTATCGTGACTGTTTTAATTGATCCTAGGCTTTGGTTTTGGAATATTTTATGATCATCAGAGATACTTATTTTTGCTCACTTTGAGTTTTAGTCCCTAAACAGTATGTATATCCATTCATATGAGTACACATATGGTCAGCACATATTGTTTAGGTCAAGACTCGGTGTTTACTATCATGACTATAAATGTTAGTCATAACTGAGCTGTGTGTTCAGTACTCTTTGCTTTTTGGGCACAGATCTTGTTTCTACTAGAATCAGTCACTGCTTTTTACTCAGATGCTTAGATTTCCGTGTGCCTGCCCTAAGTGAGTCTTATGTTCTTTATCAAGAACATTGTCTGAAATTCATCTCCATGCCTGTGGATCTAGCAGGATGTGCAGTTCTTGGAGCCCTGAGATCTGCCTGTCTTTTGCGGTGGCTCCCCTTTCTATGTTCAGCACCCATGCCGGGCTGGGGCTCTCCTCTCAGGATCCTTAGCGTCCCTCAGCCTGGCTCTCTGTTTCTTGCATCTTGTTTCATTTGAGCAAAGCACACATTATTGTTTCTTGAGAAAGAATACAAGGCCACAGCAATTTTAAAGAAGTTGTGTGTCTAATATGTCTGATTTATTTCCTTATGTTTAAAGGCATTTGGAAGTTGGAAAGAAATACTCAAAACATTGAAGGTGTTTCTCCTGTGTTTTAGAGCTTCCAGGGCTGGTCTGTGCAATGTAGATCAAATTCTGGTACCTAATTGATCCCGTGTGTTCTGTATCCTAGTCCCAACTTGTTTTCTTTCCACTCAAAGTTTCTTTATAAAATATACCAAAGCCAGGCGGTGGTGGCGCCATGCCTTTAATCCCAGCACTTGGGAGGCAGAGGCAGGCAGATTTCTGAGTTGGAGCCCAGCCTGGTCTACAGAGTGAGTTCCAGGAAAGCTAGGGCTACACAGAGAAACCTTGTTTCAAAAAAACTAAAAAAAAAAAAAAAACAAAACAAACAAAAAAACAAAAACCAAAAAAACAAAACAACCCCCCCTAAAAAAACCAAAACAGAAATGTTTTTAATTTTCTTTGTGTGTGTGTTAGATGTTCTGTATTGTCCACTTAACACTTAATTCTGTTTTTCATTGTTTTAATTTTTTTTTCTTCTTTTTTTCTTTTTTTGGTTTTTCGAGACAGGGTTTCTCTGTATAGCCCTGGCTGTCCTGGAACTCACTATGTAGACCAGGCTGGCCTCGAACTCAGAAATCCACCTGCCTCTGCCTCTCAAGTGCTGGGATTACAGGCGTGCGCCACCACTGCCCGGCCTTGTTTTAATTTTTTGATGAAGCTTTTGAGAAATTTACTCAAGTTGATTGTCCAGGCTTTCTAGTAGTTTTTTTTTTTTTTCATTTTACCTACAGCTTTGGGATTCCCCCCCCCCCCCGGCCCCCCGAACGTTCTCTCTCATTTAGAAGGTTGTTGTTTGGCTTGGTTGTTTGGGGTTCTTTCGTGCTAGGATGTGGGTGTGTGACTTCTGGTTTATACCTCAGCTGACTAGCATGCCCACGGGCCTCTTGGCAGTGGACTTCATTTTTAGTCCCATTTCTCATCTCCCCGGGGGAACCTCAGATGTCCATTTTTTTTTTTTTTTTTTTTTTGACTCCATGTTTCATCAACCCAGTTCTCTAAATGTGGATTTTCATTTTTGGTCATCTAAGTAGGCTAGGAACTATGTGAATTAGAAAGTCTCAGCTTGTAAACATCCCCTAATTTCTCTCTGTGCATCTTTAGTAGTGTTACCTACATCCTTGTAATTTCCTAGACTAGAAAGCCTTTTTTGGTAAAAAGGGATTATTTTTCCTCTTAATGACAAACACTGTACCACAGTTTGCTTACTTACTCATCTGTTGATACTTGGTTTGTCTCTCTGTTTTGGTTATTTTGAATGATGCTGCTGTGAAACTCCTCTGCGTTTTTGTTAGAGATAATGCTTTTATTTGTCTCTGGTATATTCTGGTCATCAGACCTGGGAAAAAAAGCATTGTTGAAAACATTTTACACTCCCATGGGGAGTGCATGAGAATTCCAGCTTACATCTTGTGAGCACCTTGTGCTGTTTCTGTTTTGATTTTAGCCATCTGTGACAATATAAAGTGAGTAGCATTTTAGTATAGTTGTAATTTGTATTTCTTTAATAGCTAATGGTGGTAAATACCAGTTCATGTTTGTTTATTGACAATTTAAAAATCTTCTTTGAAGAAATGTTTAAGTCCTTTGCCCATTAAAAACTATGATATTTGGTGGTTGTGGGTTTGTTGTTGTTGTTGTTTTGTTTTGTTTTTGTTTTGTAAGGGTTCTTTGTATGTTTTGGATGTGATTTTTTTTTTTTTTTTTTTTTTTTTTTTGGTTTTTCGAGACAGGGTTTCTCTGTATAGCCTTGGCTGTCCTGGAACTCACTCTGTAGACCAGGCTGGCCTCGAACTCAGAAATCCGCCTGCCTCTGCCTCCCAAGTGCTGGGATTACAGGCGTGTGCCACCACGCCCGGCTGGATGTGAATTTCTTAACAGTTGTATGATACAAATATATTTTCTCTCATTCTATGAGTATGTGCTGGCTCTCTTTAAGGAGATGGCTTAGTTGGTCAAGTACTTGATGTACAAACATAAGGACTTGAGTTTGGATCTTAGATACCATCGTAAAAACTGAGGATAGTGGTAACAATGTCTGTAATCCCGGTGCTGGGAGGAAGAGAGTTCTGGAAGAGTAGAGCTCATTGGCCTGAGCTAGTTGAATCAATTAACTCCAAGCCAATGAGAGTTCAAAAGATAAGGTAGAGAGACTGGTGGAGACTCCCTCAAGACTTCCACACTTGTGTACACGTATGTAGATACCCAGAGGAGTGCAGACACCCCCCCCCACACACACACACAGACAGTTCACACACAAATCAACAGTAAAAAGTCAAAAATTTAAAAAAAGGCTAAATAAATGGTTGTGAAAATGTAAAATAATGATCTAATTATGCCACCAACCTCCCCAAAGTTGTTTATAATTGTAACTGATTTGTGTGTGTGTGTGTGTGTGTGTGTGTGTGTGTGTGTGTAAGAAAGAGGAAAGGAGAGAGGGAGATGGGTGAGAGAAAAAAAGGAATAGAGAGAATTTTCTGGATGCAAGAACAAGTTATTTGTGAAGAAAGCAGTTTGATTTCTCATTCTGATGCCTTTTATTTCCTTTTCTGTCTAATAGCTCTCTAATATAGTTTTCAATAAAAATTGCAGGAAAAGACGCTGTCTTTGCTCATCTTAGAGGGAGGATATAGTTACTCATGTCTAATTCTAGCTATGTATTTTATTAATTGTTACTATTATTTGGTTGTGTGTGTTTGTGTGATGGGAGGGGAGGGGAAGGAAGGAGAGGGAGAGGCAGGGGAGAGAATACAGTGCCATGTGCATACCACAGCATGTGTTCAAAAGTCAGAGGATCAGCTTTTTTTTCGTCTCTCTCTTTTTGTATTCTTTACTCCTTTATATCCCCACTTGTTTCCCTTCAATACATTTCCCCCAGTCCTTCCTCTCCCCACCTTTCTTTCTCTCCACCCCCTCAATTTCCCTTCCAAACAAACAAAAAATAAAAACAAAACCAAAACAAACAAACAAACAAAAACAAAACAGTAGGCCTTCCAGTATATCAACCGAACAAGGTATAAGTCACAATAAGACTAGGTACAAACCCTCACATCAAGGCTAAATCAGACAACCCAGTAAGAGGAAAAGGGTCCCATGTGTAGGCAAGGGTCAGAGACTTACCCCAGTCCTGCTATTAGGAGTGCCATAGGAACACCAAGCTACCCAGCTATAGAGTGCATGCAGGGAGGACCTAGCCCACGTCTAGAGACCCTTTGTGCTTGCCTCTTCAGTCTCTGTGAGCCGCCATGAGCCCTGCTTAGGTGATTCTCCCAGTGTCCTTGACCTCTCTAGACCCTACAGTTCTTCCTTCCCCTCTTCTCTGGGATTCCACTGGCTCTGCCTAGTGTTTGGCTGTGAGTCTCTGCATCTGCTCCCAGCAGTTACTGAATAATACTTCTCTGGTGACAACTGAGCTATGTATCAATCTGTGAGTATAGCAGAATATCACTAGGAATTATTTCCTTGACTTTTTTTTTTTAACCAGTTTGTTTAGATTCATTACTGGGTTTCTGCACTGTTCTGTCCCCAGTAAGTGGCCCTCCGGGCAGTATCAGGCATGGGCTCCCTTTCCTGGTAGGGGCCAGAGGACAACTTCTAAGAGTCGGTACTTTCTTCTTCCTGTGCATTCTGTGAGTCAAATTCTATGATTATATGATATATGCTACAGATTACTTTTTAGGTGTTAAGCCACCTTTACATTCCGGGGGTAAATGTGACTTGGTTGTAAATTTTGGTAGAGGACGGTAGGGAAGCTATCTCAGCTTGTGCATTTGCTTCTGGACAGCTTTTAGATTACCATATTAGATCACATTTTGGGTAAGAGCAATTTTATCTCACACTTCTTACTGATATTTTATTAAGTCAAATCTTCCGTAAAACATCCCTCCAAAGTGATATTTTGATATAGCTAACTATAGCATTATTTTTTTCTTCTCTGCAGGTTCTGTACCTCATGTGGAAATCAGTAAACAATGGCATCTAAGAAATTCGCCATTAAAGTAAGTAATGCTTAGTATCAGCCTTTAAGAGGTCACTCACCGCCGGGCGGCAGCGGTGGTGGTGCACGCCTTTAATCCCAGCACTTGGGAGGCAGAAGCAGGCGGATTTCTGAGTTCGAGGCCAGCCTGGTCTATAGAGTGAGTTCCAGGACAGCCAGGGCTACACAGAGAAACCCTGTCTCGAAAAACAAAAACAAAAAAAAAAAAAAAAAAAAAAATAGGTCACTCACCTTCTCTTGTGCAAATTTTGATGTTCTTAAGTTGATCTCTACTCATTAAATTTAGAATTATGGAAATTTTAAATAGATAACATCAAAATTTTAAGAGGAGGTGGATGAGAAAACTAATAATTCTTACACTTATAAAGAAGTCTTTGTTGAAAACCTTTTATTTAGGAGACTTTTTGGTTATAACTCTGTTTCCAATGCTAATAGCAGTCACTCACACTGAATGTCCATGACTTCTGAGGATAATAGAACAGGCCAAAGTCAAAAGAGTAGGCAATGCTCTTGGATCTGGGTGCATTTGAGAGAGTGCTCCTGATTGTCTGCTGTCTCCTCAGCCTACATTGTTAGCTTAACCCAGAGTAGAGGCATCTGAAGAAGTCCTCAGTGAAGAGTTGCCTGGATTAGATTGGCCTGTAGCTATTCTAAGAGAAAGGTGTTGTTTTGTTCATTAATTGATGCAGGGAGGCCCCAGCCCTCTATGGGCAGCTCTCTTTTCCTAGGCAGGGGTCTTGTCTAGGTGGTGGTCCTGGACTAAGAAAGTGATATAAGCATTACCATGTGAGTGGGCCTTGGAGAAAGCCAATGGGCATGCCATCCGTGCAGTCCCTCCATTGTTTCTGCTTCAAGCCCTGATTTCCCTCAAAGGTGGGTTGTGATTTTTGACTTGTAAACTAACCCCTCAACCCCTGCCTCCCAAGTTGCCTTTGTCCAATGTGTTATCACAGCAACAGAAAGGAAACTAGAACAGCTGATGTCTTTCATTTTTCTCTTATAAATACTTCTCTATCCATTAATAGTAGAGCTGAGACCTTCTTAGGTATGAGTGATAAAGGATTCTATGTGGGGAAGGTCAGTGGAAGACTTGATACATACCTTATGGGAGCTCTTGGAGATAGTTTCATTTATATTGGCTGTTCTCTTAGTTCTGTGTAGTGGTGTTATCTTACATAGCAATTAAAAACAACAAGGTAGACCAGTGAGATGGCTCATCAGGTAAGGAGCCTGATTGATCCTCAGTTGTCCTTGTGAGACCCACATGGTGGTAGGAGAGAACCAATTCCTGCAGGTTCCCATTTTGCATACATACAAGTATACATAATAATTACAAACAAAAACAACAACAACAAAATGGTAAATTCCAGTATTTAATTGACCAGATTGGGCTGGAGAGGTGACTCAGAGGTTACGAGCACTGGATGCTCTTCCAGAGGTCCTCAGTTCAATTCCCAGCAACCATATGGTGGCTCACAACCATCTATAATGTAATCTCGTGCCTTCTTCTGGCCTGTAAATGTATAATAAATAAATAAATCTTTAAAAACTAATTAACCAGATTATTAAATAATATAATATTATCTTAGCTAAGTTGTTACTTATTTAGTTTACTAAAGTATTTATAAATTTCATTGTCGTGAGTATTTCATAAGAGTGTCTAAGTGGAGAACATTCACTATTTGTCTATAAAAATGTGTCTTGATTTTTCCTCTAGACTTCTAGAGACTAGAAAGATACTAAGTTGTTTAGAATACTAGTTTAAAAACATAATTTTAATGAGTAGCAATATTCTGTCTCAAAAGACAAAAGTAAATAAAATTGTCTGGTGATATATGGCATTAATTCCAGCACTCAGGAGACAGAGGTAGGTGGATATCTGTTAATTTAAAGCCAACCTGGTCTACAGGGTGAGACCCTGGAGAGAGAAGAGAGAAGGGAGGGGTCGGGGAGATGATTACTAGCTTAAAATAATACCTTAAAAAACTACTTTCATGATTCTTTCCTGACTTTATATAGGTGGTTTTTCCTTTTGATGTTAGCTGGCACTGGTGGTTGTGCATTGTGTAGATACTTTACTTCCTTGCTGGGTCCTCTCTGCCTGCTCCCAAGGGTCTAGATGAATAGAAACATTGTTTTCACTGTTCACTTTTGGGTACAGAGAAGAGCAGTTTTAGTTACTTTTTCACAAATGTCAGTCACCAAAGCTCTGTTGAATATCTCCTACTGTGGAAAACTTAAGCCTTTGGTTATAGACAAACTGAGCTTAAAAGTGTTATCTACACGTTGGAATTTTCTCTAGTTCTAGGTTCAGAGCAAGTGGCTCCAGACCTAAGTCCCCACTCCCTGTCAGTGCCTCTGGGGTGTTGTGAGTCCAGCTCTCCAACTTCCCCAGTACATTCTGGCTCTAGATATCCTGATAGCCCAGGCTTGACCCTCATCAAGTCATGGTTATTGATAGTGTTATGGGGGGTTGTTACCTTTACTGTTCTTTTCAGATAACCACCAGTTTCTTATCTCCCTACTTCATTGCATCCTTCACAGTATGCAATTAAGGTGGGCATTTGGTCAAATAATTCTTAAACTTTATTATGATTTATGATTTTGACTATTGGCTATTGTAATCACTATTGTTTCTGTTTGGGAATTTCTATTTCTGTTTATGGAAGTTCTGTTTTGGTAAAATACTGCTCTGTAAGCAGTATTTTTGAAAAGTGTGATATCTATAATCATACATATCATATGGAAAATCAGGTATAGTAATATATAATCATATGTATCATATGGAAAATTAGGTATAGTGATATAGTAATATCTGACTTACAAGTCAGATTTGACAGTTGTATTAAATTAGTTTATTATGTATTTGGTAATATTTTTGTCCATTTGTTCAATCAGTTGAAAGATACATTAAAGTATCCCACTATGATTTAATATTTATATATTTCTTTGTGTAATTTTATTGAATTTTCTTTGTTTAGTTTGAAATTATGTTCTTAGATACATAAATTATGGTTAAGATATCATCTATTGAATTTAATTTTGAGCTATCTTTTTATCTCTATACTTCTTATATTTGTAGTCTGTTTTTCTGACACTTGTGTAACCTACGTTTGGGATCCGTTAATCACACGTAGGCTCCTAGGGGAGTCGGAGAGCCTGTCAGTCAGCCAAGCCCAGCCACATGCTCAGTGCTTCCAGTTCCACTTCATTGTTTTCATTATGAATGAAAAATAGCATCTGCACAAACTTAAGGGAAACCTAGAACATAAGAAATAGAGACTAAAGTGAATGAATGAACTTAGAAAGCTCGAGAGACTTTAAGGAGAGATGAAAGTTGTAGAGTTTGATATTATTTTCATAGCAAAAGGAAAGCTGTTATAATTATGAAACAAGATCAGGATGTTATAAACAAGAGACATTCTAAAGAATAGGAAAGAGTACTTATAAAACATGATAGAACACAAATTCTCAGATAGTATCAAGGCCTATCAAGGAATATTGTCCAGAAACCAAAACAAAAGATTGTTTTAAAAATGTAAAAAAAAAATTCCAAGAAAATTTGAATTTGGTGTTGATGTGAAAAGTTGAAGTTCTAGAAAAAAGACAAATATTAGAAAAGAACACCATGAAAAAAAAAAAAAACAGTGTAGTAAAATTTACCAGCAAGGACACAATGTTCCTGTTTTGAAGGGTTGAGTGAGAATCCAACAAAATCAATGAAAAAGTACTGTGCTCATAAGCACAACACAGAGACTTTGTGTGTGAGGGGAGGAGGAGGAGGGAGGGGGAGGGAGGGGGAGGGGGGATGGAAAGGAGAAAGAGGACAACACAGAGGGTAGGGGCTGAAGAGTCTGGACAGCCTGTTCAGCAGAAAACAGCCTGTTCAGACACAAGAACACTAATACCCCCAGAGCTCCTGTGTGAGAACACTAAGGAAACTGCTTTCAACCCAGAAGTCTCTTCACTGTCTGGCCTTTAAGTACGTATTATAATGGAATAGAGGCATTTTCAAAGATGCTAACTCAGGTGAGGAACATTTCCTTCTGTGTACCCTATTGTAGGATGTGGTTCTTCAACAATGGGGGTAACAGCAGATTAGACATGAGATCCTGAACATGGAAAATTAGGACGCTGAGGGTCTAAGCAAATCTCATGCTTGTCACTGTGCATCGTGTTCAGAGTGTAGTAATTTTGGTTAGTACAGGAAGGATGGTTCCTTGCAAAGCAGCCAACCATTGGTCTGGGCGTGGGGTCCCCAAGGGAGGACCTGAAGGGATTTATAGCCCCATGGGAAGAATAATGATATTGGCCACCCAGACACTCCAGGACTCCCAGGGACTAAGCCATCAACAAGGGGTACACATAGTTTCAGCCAAACATGTGGCAGAGGAAGGCCTTGTTGGGCATCAGTGGGAGGAGTGGTCCTTGGCCAGGTGAAGGCTCAATAGATGCCCCAACAAAGGGAAATCGAGGGGGGAGAGGTGGGAGTGGGTCGGGTGGAGGGGCATATATGTGGAGGCAGGAGTTGGGAGGAGAGGGATTGGGGGCCTTTGGGGATGGGGGAAATCGGGAAAGGTTTTTACCATTGGAAATGTAAATGAAGATGATATTCAATAAATAAACTTTTAAAAAAAGATAACAAAAAACTGCAGATTACCCCCCCACCCCCCACCCCCCAGTTTGTCAGAGAACGTGGGAATAATTTAGTCATAGTAGTTTAGGAAACTAACAAGAAATGATGTAACTCTTAAGTATAGAGGGAATTGTGTAAAGTAGGAAAGTAATCATAATCTGTGGCTCAGCATTAAGCAAAGCTTATGTTTCATGATACTGTGAATTCCAGATTTCAGAAGGCTGGGAAAAACATATGGGAAGATGGTGTGTAAGCATTATGCCCTCATTTTCTATATGAGATTATATATATATATATATATATATATATATATATATATATTGGAAATAGAAAGTATAGTTCAAATATAGAAGGATGATGGTTAGTAGCAGATGAAATAGCTTAAGTTTTCAGTCTGTTGCCCTTGGTAAGTGGCAGTTGGGGTCTTTGTGTCTTGTTTTGTTTTCTGAGTTTACGGCTTCTCTGTATAGTGCTGGCTGTCCTAGAACTTGCTCTGTAGACCAGGCTGACCTCAAACTCAGAGTTCCACCTACCTCTTACAAGGATTAAAGGTGAGCACTGCCATATTTGGCTTCTAGACTTATTTTTCATATGGCATTTTAATCAGTGTCTGCATGGTATACAGAATAATCAGTGAATAAATAAAATGTTAATGAAATAAATTTATTTTCATAAAGATACATCTACTTTTGACAGCCTGGGTCGAAAAATAATTGGGGCTTGGATAGATCATGTCTTCAGAAGTAGGGCACCCAATAGAGTGCTCAGTGTGTGTGTGTGTGTGTGTGTGTGTGTGTGTGTATGTTTGGGTGGTTTATATGTACAACTTTCCTAGAAATGGATTTAACTTTTTAACAAACAGCTTTTCCTCTTTAAAGTGAAAACTATTCTCCAGTTCTTCCCACATCTGAGTGTTTCTCCCCGTACCTTTCTCTGTCTCTGTCTCTCTCTCTGTCTCTGTCTCTCTCTCCCCCCACCCTTCTTGGGTCCCTAGTCTTGAACTCTCCTCTATAGCTGCCTCCCAGGCCAGATTTCCAGGAAGTGGCAGCCGTGTCTAAGATGGGAGTCTTTGAACAGCAGCTTTCATGATCTTTGGATGTCTAAATCCCTGCAGTTTACTGCAGGGAGGTCTGTCCTACACTGCAGTGACTCTTTTTAGTTAGAAGAAATGGTTAACAGTAGGGACATGTCTCTCCAAACTTCTGTAGTGATCATAGTTGAAGGGGTCGTCCCATCCCAATATTTTAAAATACCCCTAATTTTTAAACTTTAGATTAAGCCGGGCGGTGGTGACACATGCCTGCAATCCCAGCACTTGGGAGGCAGAGACAGGTGGATTTCTGAGTTCGAGGCCAGCCTGGTCTACAGAGTGAGTTCCAGGACAGCCAGGGCTATACAGAGAAACCCTGTCTCGAACCCCCCCTAAAAAAATCCCCCCCCAAAACCCAAAAACTTTAGATTAAAAAAAAAAGTCAGGTTTAGACAGAAGTTAGCAAACTAAAGCATACATGACAGTCATTTGTTTTGCGCAACAAACACACTCACACACACACACACACACACACACACACACACACTCACACACTTCAGTGCTTAGAATTCAAAGCCTCATGCATGCTAGCTGGAGATGTAGTTACTCCTGGCCCTGGCAGAACAGATCTAAATGGTTATAAATACTCTCACCTGCTTAAAGCATGTCATAGTAAGCATCCAGTGAAATTAATTGTGTTAACCCGACTATAAGCATCAGGCAAGCCCAAAGCAAATAGTAGCAGATATGAACACTCAGGTATTAATCATAGTTGTTTGTCCATTAAAACACAAAATGTTAGAGAAAAGAAACCAGAACAATAAATTGTTGCCCTAAAATGAATGTCCAATCATGTATATGATATCTGCCTCAGGAAAAGTTCAGGGTCCCACTGCTGGCTTTAGGAAGAGTAAAATGTTGCCAGACTTCATTCCTAGTAATTACATTTTAAGATTTAACATGTTTAACTTGGGCTCCAGAGAAGCAGTACAGTGAACGGCCCCAAGCTCATTGTCTGTCTCTAGATCATTTCCTCTGCTTCCTGCATCTGTTTTCTTGGATTAGTTCGGTATTACAGCAAAGTCTACGATTCTTTTGGCCACGAAGACTGCTTTCCCACTTCCCCTCCCCACAACTTACTGTTTTGTGGGTGGGAAAATTTTTGTTGTGAGAGTTGATTAATTAGAAGGGATTCCTGGCTTCCCTAGCAATGGCAGCCTGGGAAGATTACAGAGCCTGGCTTAGTGACAGGCAGGCCAGTCTGTATTTAAGGAAAACTTGGACCAGCCAAATTTCCCTGGAATGTGGATCTGGCTTTGTCTTCTACAGGGAATGTGCAGTGACCCTTCGCCCCTTCCCACCACTGCAGAGGGCTGACAGCATCTCCTTTAGCTGCTCCACACTGTCCACTTTCTCTCTGGGGTCTGTGGGGAAGTACTAGTGTAGAAAGCCTGAGTTGTTTTCTAAAGTTAAAATAATAGGTGTAAATGTTTATTAATGTGTAAAAAGGAAATGAGAATTTACTATATTTAAAATTTTTCTTTATATCCTTATTGTTTATACTTTTTCTTTCTTCTTGGTAGCAGCAATTTTAGTTTTATGCTGAGATCTAAATTTCAGTTAACATCAGTCTTTGCATTCTGTAGAACACCACAAAAAGTTAAATGTGCTCAAAAATGGATGTGATTGCCTTGTTATAGTAAAAGCGAATGGGAAGAGCAATGCATTACATTTCTAGAGAAAGCGACAGCTGAATAGACGGGCGGTCAGGCTTTTGTCTTGGTAGCTTCCCTCTGTGAATCACTTATGCTCTGTGTCCTAGGTTTTTGGTGTACCTAAAGGGGAATGTGCCACTGACTGTGTCACCATTGCTTAATTGAAAGTTGATGCATTGATCTGGTATGTGGCATTGAAAACAAGATTGCAGCAGGTATTTCTATATAGGGTGAGTTCTGCTTACTGACCTTCTAAATGCTAAGAAAGATTAAACTGAAGTGCTCCAAAAGAACAATTAAAAGCACTTTAAGTAATTCTGGTCTTTATAAGAAATACATTTGAATAAGGAGAGTGACCTGTATCCCTGAGAACAGTTTTACAGTCATTTGTCTTTGCCAAATGTTGAAAGCCTAAGAAGGACATGCGTATTTCTTTTCCTGATTCTTAAATCCACCCCCTTTCTGACCTCTTCAGCTGTTTCTTTTGAGAACTCTATTCTTTTGAAGGCATGTGGGCTGTATTGCTGTGGCTAGCAGTGTGCTCCGAGCATGCAGGCTGCTGATTTCCACCAAGTCCGTGTTGCTGCATTGCCAGATTGGGAAATGTTTGCAGCTAGGTGTGCGCTGCTTGCTTGATGGGGCTGGAACAAAACTGCCAGCAGCTTTCCCACACTCCCAGTTCACAGTGCGTGGCAGTGGAGGCTGGAGTGCCTTCTTACCCCTAGGAAGTTTGCTGTGGGTGCCCATGGCTTTGCAACAAGATGAGGCATTTGTTTTGAAAGAAAGCTTTTACCAGGTGTTCTCGGTCAGTTCTGTTTCCTTGGGATAAAATCTTTTTTTTTTCTTTTTTTTATATGTGAAAAATGTTTCGGGTTTTCTTCCATAGTTCATGCTACTTGCCAGTCTGCTCCAGGTTTGCCTGATGAATGAGTCTTGTTTTCTTGGATATAGAAGCCAGATTTTTCCTATGCTAATTACACTTACTTTATGCTCAGTGCCCAGTAGGTACAGCTTATTGTCACACAGTGTGCACACTGTCCTAGAACACCCTGAGAAGGACCTCTCTTCTGTTCTTTTATGTCACAGGACCTGAATATTCTAGGATATTACCAAGGTGACCGGTACCACTCTTTCTGTGTTTCTTCCCTCATGACGTCTTTTTCTGGTCAGTAATGTGTGATTTTCAATTTGTGGTCTATCCTTTATTTTCAAGTTCTATCTTTCCCTATTTCTGCCATAGGAGTTCCTAGTGACTTTTAAAATAGTTTTAATAATTCTTTTACAAACAGCTTGTTTATTTGTAATCGTTTATGTATGTTGTATGTGTGCGTACTTGATTGTACAGATGTTCACATTTGTGTAGCCAGAGGCCAACCTGGGGTGTCATTCCTTAGGATCCACCTATGCCTTTTGAGACAGGACCTCTTAAATGGCCTGGAACTCAGCAAATAGGTTTGATTGGCTGGTCAGCAGTTCCTAGGGATTCATTTGTCTCTGCCTCCACAGTGTGGAGATTCCAGATGTTTTCGGCTTTTCTTTGTGAGTTCTCTGGATTCAAGTCAGGATCTCGTGCTTGCATTTTACCCTCTGAGCTGTTTCCACAGCACACCAACAGATAACAGAATAACAGAAACAGATAACAGAATGGCAACATGTAGAGTTTGCTTCTATGTCATTCACAATTATGTTTATTTAACTCTTCAATATTAAACTGCAACACTTTTTTCTTATAATGATTTTTTTTCCTGGTGCACATACAAAGTGTGTGTTTTATTTTATCTTCTAGTGTTAAACAAACCTTTACTAGAAAGGTAGACTCAGGATCCTTCACCAACTGTATGGATTCTCTCTGAAGGCTGTAGAGGGCATCATTGTTCTATATTTCATAAGGTAACCTCTCTAGATACTGTGATCCAGGGAAGCCAGCCAATTGAAGAGCTTTTAAAGTGAATGGCTCAGGCCCAGATTATCACGAAGCCTTAAATGCTGGTCTGTTTGCCGATTGGTTGTGTACACAGGCACACCCAGAGTCTAGTATATACTTGTGTATTTCTCTTGCTTCCATCCAAACATACCTACTAGGAAACACCACACTGAACACTATAGTGGAAACTATCACAACTACCAGAACTATCCAGAGTGTCCTCCAAGAAATTATTCTGAGAGTGGCAGAGGCTATCTGCTGGGTGTTTTGTTCTAGGCTCAAGAATCTAGAAATGCTGTGCTGGGAGTAAGAATCCCCTTTGTCTTTGGAAAGACTTGTGCGCCCAGGCCTGTCCTAACAGTAGAGGTTAGAAGGGGGTGAAAGGGACTAACAGATGTTGTCCTGGTTACTGATCTTCCTTATCTCTCCTCATTGTTCTAGTCAATGCCAGTGTGGGGATATTTGGAAGTTAGGAAGTTAAGATGTTAAGGAAGATGTTTGGAAGTTAGGATGTTGAAGAAGTTAGGGGCGAGGTGGGGATTGTGTATCCCTGTAGTTCACAGTTCCTGAGAACTCTGTGGCACTGGCATTGTCTTAAGTGTGCAGCCATGCGCTCATCACACATACAGTCTAAAGATACACAGTGCTTACTTACTCTCCTCTGGATAGTTCTCCTGGAGTCCCTCACTGAACATGGCCATTAAGTAATACAGGAAATCAGGCTTCAGCATGTGTCATTCTGTCACATGTGAGGAAAAATATGAATCAGAGTGATTAATATCAAGACTTCTTTGTCATTTAGCTATTTGTTATTTGTACAGTTATTTGACAATCCCTTTTATTCACACACGTGCATATACACACGTGATTTTGCTTGACATTAGAAAAGACTGCTCTACTGTGTGTTTCACAAAAGTATGATATCGTAAGAGTACAGCAGACAGCAGGTCAAGCACCTCAGTTCCTACTACTTGAAAAATCTGTTATGTTCATGATGTCATTTCTACAATTTTTTTTTGTCATTTGCCTTTTTCTGTAGGTTATTTTATAGCATGTCTTGAAATTAATTTATTTTTGTGTGTATGCACATGCGTGAACACTTTTTGATGATCCGAGAGGACAGCCTTGGGGTTTGGTCCTTATCTTCCATTTTGTTTGTGACTGTGTTTCTGGTTTACCCTGCATGTTCCAGTCTAGCTAGATTGTGAATTTCAGCAATTCTTTGTGTGTGTGTGTGTGTGTGTGTGTGTGTGTGTGTGTGTGTGTCTCCTGTTTTGATTTGAAGGTGCTGAGGTTATAGGCCCACACTACTGTACCTCACTTTACACGGGTCCTGTGGATCTGAACCCAGGTACTCATTCTTGGACGGCAATCACATTGTCCACAGAGCCACCTCCCGGTCACTTCTTGAAATTTAGATCATTGGGTTTTTGAGGAAGGAATACTAGAGTGTGAAACTAACGTTAGATTTTACCCAGGATTCCTGAGTTCATCTTGTGGTTTCACTTATAAAATGACATGAATTCATGTTAATTCTCAGAGCAACCACCTGTTTATCTACAGATAGAAATAACAGTATTATCTGTCTCACTGGGGTTTTTTGATATCAAATTAATAACAAAAGGTATAATGCTATGAAAGTGTTTGGAAAAATAACATTCTCTGCGTGCCTGGGAGCCCCTAGTCACGGTTTCACAGGGATGTGCGGTGCAGTGAGGGACTCGGCCTTCGGTTCTTATTTGTTCTTGCTCTCATAAGTTTTTGGAGTGAGGACTAGTCTAATTCTTTTCATATGTGAGGTTTCAGTTACCAAGTCTTTATTTGTCTTTGCTTGCAAAGCCCTGGTTAGGCATTTGAGACAGCGGCAAGCCTGATCCTCTGCCTCTATCCTCGGGGTGTTTGCAGTGAGAAATTGTGTCAAACTTTAGAAGCAGTAGAGTGAAACTTGTACACTCTGCATAGCCTTGTCATGGCCAAGTGGAATAAAGAAACATTTCTGATCTGTTTCTGAATGGGCTGCTGTGACCTGTCCTTCTGTTCAGTGTCCTGTCAGTTTACAGGCTGGGCTGCTTACAGTGGCAGGTAGCTATGATTAGCAGTCAGGAGAGTTGGATTTTAGTGCTCAGCACTGATTGCTGGTTCTGGACAAGGGAAGGTACCCTCCGTTACCTTCTATTACCTCTGTGTAACTAAGTCTACCATGTTGTGTCACATCTGGGAGAGGGATGAGACCTTGCTTCTTGGTGGGAGAGTCAGTGTCTATTCAACGACGATGGAAGGACTCATATTATTAGGTGTATTTTTGAGATTGTCAAGATTTTCTTATTTTTAGATAAATGAGGTGTTGAATCACGGGTTTCTTTCTAGCTTTTACAAATATATATAACCTGGCATTTCCGTAATACTAAAATTTTTATTTGTAGAATTTCTTTTTTAAGAACTTGTGAAAGTAATTTGGGCTGACACCAGTCAGGGCCTTATTACTAATGTGTTTCAGAAACTGATAAAGAGAGAGGGAATATGTTTGGTGGAGGTCCAGTAAGGGGGAAGGGAGCCGCTCTGTGGGCCCATGCTGAGGCACCCCTTCCCCCGAGGAACCAGCCATAGGACAGTATAGTATAAAATAGAGTTTATTCAGGGCACGGGGAGGGGAGTTGAGAGAGAGGGGGAGAGGGAGCAGGAGAGGAGGAGGAGAGGCTGGGCATGAGCACATGGAGAGAGGGAGGGGGATGGGAAGGGAAGGGGTAAGGAGCTGGAGGAAGAACAAGAGAGCGAGAGAGAGGAGGGGTCACGCAGTCCCTTTTACAGTGAGTCAGGCACACCTGGCTGTTGCCAGGCAACTGTGGGGCAGAGCCCAGACTAAATGCCAACAACTAACCTGTACTTTGGAAAGTTAAGTTGTTTTGAGCTTTTGTACCCATCTATTAAGATACTAGGGTTAGGACTGGAGAGGTGACTCACTGGCTATGAGCATGTACTGAGTGGAGGCGCATAGACTCACATGTAAGCTAGCGCTCTCTGCTCCTCTAGCCCTCTCTCCCCCTCCCCTAACTAAAAATAAAAAGAAGTCCTTAAATATTAGGTTCGGTTAAATTGGTGTAGTCATAGCTCACTTGTAAAATTGCTCATCTTAGCATAGAGTTCTTATTCTGTCCCTTTCTGTTTCTTGCTACTTGAAACAGATTTTTGTTCCCCCAGATTGAATTTTCTGACATTGTTGTTTAATATAAAGATGTTTGGGTATTTTGTGTTGTTTTACAAGAACGAGGATATTTATTTTTAAGATAAAGAATTCAAACAAGGCAAACAGGTTCTCTTATTTTGATGGCATAAATTATCCCTAGGATGATGTGACTATTTAAAAAAAAAGTTTTAAAATTAAGTGCAGTTTTGGAAATGTATTTTGGTGTGTGATCATTGAGTTATGTGGTATTTCAGGTAACTGTTGTGTAGAAGAAAGGAAAAGTTATGTGGCCTGTCCAGTATTCGGTTAGGGTACCTGGCCATTGATAGTACTAAGCCTGTGGTTCAGGCCGGATGGGAAGACTGGGGTTCTTTCCCTGTGCTTCTGCCCTGATGCGCATGGTTAGAACCACCTGAGTGAGGAATCTTAGCAGAGATTGAGTTGGAGTCGCTGAAGCATTGGTGTTCAAAGTGTGTTCCTGGACCAGCAGCATCAGCCCCTCCTACCCTAATTGTGGTATTTTTGTTATCTTTTGTGAGGGTTAGAAAATGATGCATAGAATGTGTTTAGCACAGTGCTAGGTAACCGTCGTACTAAATACTGGGCATTGCCGGTAACAGTTACCACTGTGATATTAATCACTCTGATTCATATTTTTCTGCCAGGGTGTTTTATGAAGTAACTTATTTTGAAATTCCTTTCAAAGATACCTGAGTTCTGATTATTGTGAAAATCCTGCAACTGATCTGTTGATCTTTATTGTGTGTCTGGTGAAGGTAGACCTGTGTAAGCAGTGTTTGCAGGGGTTTCTTAGAATGGTCCAAGATTCTGAAGGTACTGTTCTCAATTTTTTGTGTCGGGAAATTGTTAACCACAGTGATGTACACAAGTGTTTGCTGGAGTCACCAGCACCATTTGATGAGTCTCTCCAGACAATGCTTGAAGTCTGGCGTTTGCGTTGAAGAGTCCTTTCCAGACCCCTGCTGCTTCAGCTCACGCATAGTTGGTCTCCACGTAGAATCTCCTTTTTGTTCTTTTATGGCTAAATAAGGATTATGATTAACCCCCAAAGGAAGGCCAGTAGGCCCTAGACCTAAGCCCAGGCTACCGTGCCTGAGCCAGCCCAGGCTTTTCCACCTCTGCTGGCTGCCTTCTTTGCTTCCTTTCTAAGCCTAGCTCTCAAAGTGAGAAGCAGTTTAGCCTGCCTGTGTTTAGAGGCCGCTGATTCAGAGCAGCGGGCGCTTTCTGAGATGACACTGCGGCTGCACCCTTGCCCTGACTTGCCTTGGCTTCTTGTTAGTACCTGTCTTCAGGCCTGTATACCTTTGCCTTTGGAAGCTGTGGGTTTAGGTATGTCCAGTGTGGGAAGGCTTATCTTCCCTGCTGTGCTCCACAGGGGTGCGGGCCCCGTACCCTCATGCCTTTCACTGTCTTTGGACAAGAGTGGAGTGGCTCACTTGAAGCTAACTGTTCAGATGAAGGATCAGACTCAGAGGCATTGCTATCCCACTGGGATTAGCTACATCTTCCCATGGAAGTGCTGCCTTCTGTGACGGCCTTGAGGCAGGTCTCTGTCATGTCTAGGCTCAGTCACCGGTGGGGACTGGGGGGAGGGACTGGGTTCCTGCACAGGTTACCTCAGGGAAAGTGGCAATGTAAGTGCACACTCTTCAATCACTTTTCACGATGAGATGGCAATCTGCAGAGTAGCTCACGACATTCGAAAGCTGCCCGGAGAATGTACGCAGAAGCAATAAAAAGGGCACTGGCCAGGCGTAATGGCTAGTTCAGGCTCTTCTGAAGGAAGTAGCAAATCCTCACAAACTTAAATGGAACTCGGAAAAGGTATTTTATGACCTGGGAGTGTGACTGACTCAGAGTGGATTGACAAAGGACTGTTGAGCTTGTAAGGACTAGGGACAGCTTTTGGCTCCCAGGGACCCCCTCCAAGGCAGCTCCCCTGTGGGCCTGTCTTGGAGGATTATAGTCTCTGTATTTCCATGTTACTCCCTCTCTGCTGGTCTCCGTCCTCTCCTCCCTCCTCAGTGCACTTTGTAGGACACAGTGACCCCTCCCCCAGTGGACATACCCTTCGCTGTGCTGCTGCCAACCTTCTGGAAGCTAGTTGAACAGGTGTGGAGATGTGCTTCTTCAGCTGTGCTTCAGGGCACTGTCCTTCATACAGATTCCCCAGTCCCATTTAAGTTTGTGAGGAGTCCCCACTGCCCACCCTCAGGCATGGCAGTTGTCCAAAAACTAGAAGGCATGGATTCCCCCAGAGGTCAGACAGTGCTGTTCTCTAATCTAGAGACTGAAAGGTTTGCTTTTTTTTTTTTTTTCTATTTTTTACATTCTTGCCGATCATAATAATGAGTGTCTGTGGAGAGACCTCAGTGACACTGAAGAGTTAGCTGTAATAAATCTTATCTGTGAGAAATTCTCTGGGTTCCTAGGGTTGAGACCAGTCATGATTGCTTTCCTTTCCGTGTAGTTTACAGCTGGCTTTATTGGTGTGAAAGTTGAGGCATGTTAGTGTTATTCATAACCCTCAGTGTATATATATTATGGTGATTAAACATAATATTGCAGAATAGAAAGAACATGTCATTCTAGTAAAATTTCTGATGTCTACTCTGTAGGTGACTTTATGCATCGGGAGAGTCTTCAGTCGTGTGACTCTTGTCTTAAATCTTTACTTTTGAAGCACTGACTGCACTCCAGAGAGTCATTAGTCATCCATGAGTCTGCATCTTTGTTTCTGACTCAGCACTCTGCAGACTTCCTGCAGCATGTGAATCGCCTGACCGAGTGCTGTGGCCTTAGCAGTGTTAATGGTCACCGATGAGCGCTGCCTGCCCCGTCCCGGCCGCTCAGCATTTCCAGCAGTGGATGCGATACTTACTGTTCGCAAGGCTGTGCCGTGGAGTCAGGTGCTGGGGCAGCAGTTCTGACTGCTTGCTTGGCTTTCACTTCCTACAATGACTGATTCTCCATCTGCCATGACACTGCATTCCCGAGCCTCTGCCCCTCCTTGGGTTGGTGACTAGAATGTTTATTTTTAGGAATAGTTAAAATTATCCATAGAAGGGTGTATTCTGTAAAATTTACATTAATCAGCCTTGCCCAGCAGGAATCATGGGAAGAGTATGTATGTGAAGATTTTAAAGAAAACCTTTTATGGAAAGTTTCACTAAAGGGAAGAATGCGATGAACATTAATATACCCGTCATCCATTTCAACATTGTGGGGAGTTTTAAAATAAGTTTTAGTCAGTCTGAATACTGATTTTAAAAAGTGCCACCTAACACTAACACCCATGTGTTTAATCTGGATTTTTCAGATTTTAGAACTAGTAGCAGTTTTTCTTATAATGCCAAAATGTCTTATCTCCTCCCTTCAGTTTAAATTCTAAGACATGCACTACACGTGTTAGAGCTGGGACTATACCTCAGTGCTTGCCTAATGTGCACAGAGCCGTATATTCGATCTCTTGGATTTCAGGAAACAGATAAAACCTTTCTGCATGTATAAATGTCTGTACATATATATGTGTGTGTGTGTGTGTATATATGTTTATGTATATATATGTGTGTGTGTATGTATGCAAGTGTGTATGGAAAGAGAAAGGGAGGGGGTGAGAGAAAGAAAGAGGAAGAGGAAG
Organism: Apodemus agrarius; assembly: GCA_964023405.1. Taxonomy (NCBI): domain Eukaryota; kingdom Metazoa; phylum Chordata; class Mammalia; order Rodentia; family Muridae; genus Apodemus; species Apodemus agrarius. The sequence goes on along the minus strand of OZ030008.1, from coordinate 43,630,757 downwards.
AATGAAACACTGACAGCTACAGAAACAAGCACGTGGACAGACGCACAGACAGACTCACTGACGGGGCAAGGTCTAGCTCCTGAGGACTTAGCCCTGTGACTTACTTGCTCCAGTGAGGTCCTAACTCTTAAAGTTTCCTTTGTCTCTTAATTTGCACTGGTAGTTAGGGATTGACCTATATAACACTATAGGGGGTATTTCCTGTTCATACCAAACAATGTCAGACCTAGTACATTGCAATTAGTATTTATTAAGCAAGCCTGATATTAAACAATTATACCACCTAGAAATAAACCAATTTTAAAATTATTTAGATTGTTCTTCATCTTCATTGGCATCTTATTTCACCAATTTAAAATATGAATTCAGGAGTCTTTTATTTCTTCTTACTTGGTTGATTAGTTGATTATTTAATTTTTTTTTTTTTTTTTTTTTTTTTTTTTTTTTTTTGAGAGACAGTCAGCAGATGGCTTTGAACTACTGATCCTTCTGATTTCACTTCCCAACTGCTGGGATTACAGGTGCATAATGTTCTCTTACTATACACTTTGATTTATAAGCTTTTGTGAAAGAGGGTAGACAGCCAACACTTAACCAACCACTTCCTAAACTGTCTTTCATGTCACCTGATTGCACTCTCATAACACCGGAACCGCACTGTATTGCTCAAGCTGGTCTCTGATGTAACGCCATGGACATTTTCATGCAGACTGACACCACTATCTGTTGTCTGTGGAAAGGACTGATTTAGAATCATCCTCATCTAGTAATAATGGTAATTTATAATGAAAACAATTAATAACCGATACTACTGCTACCAACTTACTAAAGCACATGACTGTAGGAAGTAGGAGGGCAGGTGTAATTCAGAGAGGGAACCTGGCTCCTCGCTCCTGTTTTCTTTGCCCCTGCCCTTTAGAAAAGCCCTTCAGGGAAATGGAAGCACTGAGGACTGAGGTGGGCAAAGGTCAGTTCTGGGCCCCCGGCCTCCTTTGTAGATGAGGGCATTCCGGTTCCTTCATTGTGTTCCCTTGGGGCTGGGCATATGCCTTCTGCCTGTGTGTTTCTCTTTTATGCCGTGCTTTGGATGGAAGCAGGATGAAAGCTGTGCTGGGAACCTTAATCTTGGATTTGTATGGTTCTTTCACACACCCTGCCTGTCTCAGGACAGTGTAAATGAATGCTTATATTCTTTCCCTGTATTTGATGCTGATCTGATTGTCCTTAAAGCCCTAGTTTGAGGTTGGTCTTTTCTAAAGTGGCAGCGGATGGTCCTGCAGGGAAAGTTCTGTGAGGTGAGATGGTTATCTGCCCTCATGTCTGGGTCCTACTCTCCCCATGTGTGGTGGAACTCAGTTCAGAATGTGCTTCTTGTTGGGGGTGGCAGGGCGAGGCTAGACTGGACACCCACCCCTCCCCATAGTTAACTGTTTCCCACCTAACGATTTTCCACAGTTCATAGAAGAGAAATGATTTGCAAGAGATGTGGATATCACCATTGGGAGTGATGGAAGTGCTTTACACTTATATGATAGAGAAAGCCCTACAACTGTATACCTTTACTAAAACTCACAAAGCAGGAATTTGAGGATATGCAAATGATTGTGGTGCAGAAGTTCAGAGCAGGAGTCTTGCCCTGCAGTGCATGTGCCATTCCAATACCAGGTAAGCTGGCGTAGGAAGATAACTTGGAGTTCATGACAGCCGTGCTTCATCCATCTCTGGATTTACTCTTGGAACAAAACTACCAGAGCCCAAGCCTGTAGACACAATCTCAGAACAGGAAGAACTCACTCATGTATGCTGAATATATATTCTTATTGTAGCCCAGCCTAAAGCCCTTATGTATTATTGGAAACAGGGTCTTATCCCCATGACGTATCTAGCCAAGAATTTGTAGCATCCTCCTGCCTCTACTTTCTTGGTGCTAGCATCACACTCATGAGTGCAGCACCATGCTTAGCTTACAACTGAAGATTCAGAGAGCTGTTTTTTGTTTTTGTGAGAGTTTTCAGAATGCTGGTTACTTACTAGTTTATCTCCTCATCTTTTCTGCTTATCTATTCATTTATTGTCATGAATCTATAACACATGGGAAAGAATGTCATAATTTTATGTTAAGTGTGTTCTCTTTAGGTTTAACAGTAAAAATATCAAGAAGGATTTTCAGTATTATTGTGTGGTATTTAGATGAAAATAGCCGGGGTGTTGCAAAAATGGGAAGTTAGGTTTTTATTTGTTCCCCGACTATAAAAGAAACTAGAAGCACAAGGGAAAATAAATTCTTCCTTATAAAAATTCTGCCTAGGTGATGTGGCTCAGACATACTATCCCCAGGTATGACTTGATGGTGTTTGTGAAACTTCTAACTCATTGATAGGGTTAAGGACACACTTCCCCAGATAAGACACTGTGGCATTTGTGAAACTTCAAAAAATAGATTGTCCTTGCCCTCTCAGACCTGAGAAGAAGTTTCTGATCTTTTTCTTGAGAAAGTTTTAAGATTTGTGTTCCAGAAGAACCCTCCCTCTACTCAGAGGAAAAAGACTCCCTAACTCTGAAGGCAGGGTGTCACAGGTACAAATGAGCACACAGAGTTATTCTGCCTCCATTACCATTAGATCTTACTCTGTATATATCACCCATGGTGCGTGTGATATATATGTCTATACATATTTATATGTGTGTACTATATATATTTGTATGTTTGGGTGTGTGTACAGTATAGATTTATACATGTTCCTCTGTGTGTGTGTGTGTGTGTGAGAGAGAGAGAGAGAGAGAGAGAGAGACAGACAGAGAGAGAGAGAGAGACAGACAGAGAGAGACAGAGAGAGACAGAGAGAGAGAGACAGAGAGAGAGACAGAGAGAGACAGAGAGAGACAGAGAGACAGACAGAGAGAGAGAGAGAGAGGGAGAGAGAGACAGAGACAGAGAGACAGAGAGACAGAGAGACAGAGAGAGAGATGGAAGCCAGAGGTCCATGTCTCACGTCCTCCTAAGTTGCTCTTCACATTTATTGTTGGTTTGCTTATTTATTTGACACAGGGTCTCACCACTATATAGCTTCGGTTAGCCTAGAACTCAGGATGTAAGTTGGATTGGCCTCAAACTCAATTTGTAGACTGGCTTGTCCTCAGCTTCAGAGATCCACTTGCCTGTTCCCTGAGTGCTAATATTAAATACATGCTTCACCGGGCCTGACATCTTCAGCTTACTTTTTGAGACAGGTTCTCTTCATGTTTGTATAACAAGCATTTTCCTGACTGAGCCATCTCTCAGTCCTAGATCTTTTTGATTTGTTCAGAGACTCGATGTCCTATAATAAGCGTCAGACTTGTGGAGAGCCACCTGCCTGAGTGCTGGGACTGAAGGCGTGCGCCACCACACCCAGCTTCCTACTCTCCATCTCATTCATTGAGTTTTCTCAGTCATGCTTTTCCAGTACTGCTAACTTCTACATCAAGCCTAGCACAAAAACTATTATGTGCAGCTTATAGAAATACAGTTTTCTATATCACAGTTTTATACATTTTGTTTTTTTCAGTTTGCTCTTCTTATGAGAGCCTCAGCCATAAACTTTGGGGGAGTGGGAAAGAATTTTTACTTTCCTACAACAAGATAGCTTTGAATTATTTACTCATTCTAACAGTAAAATCAAATTTGGTCTTAGTTTATAAAATGTTATTAAAGGAATTTAGGGATAACATTTTCTTTTTTTATTTTTAGCTAGGAGTTTTATTCACTTATTTAAGTGCTCTTTATTGAAGAGTCTGAGCTTTGCTGATAAGCTAGTGGCATATGAATGAGTGTATGGCAGGCTTCTCATAGCTTTTTTATTTAGAGACTTCCTTGGCCTTGCCACTTTGTGAGGCATTATAGGAAATACTGACATTGCAAAGCCTTATGGATTTATTTTTTTATATCCCTAGCATTTTATCTGCTACCTGAGTCCATAAAACCTTTTTGCCTAGGCTGGCCTTGAACTCATGATCCTCCTGCCTCTACTCCTTCAAGAAATCCTACCAGCATGGTGCTTGCTGACAGGAGGACCCTGATATAGCTGTTAACTGAGAGGCTCCACCAGCACCTGACAAATACAGAGGTGGATGCTCTCAGCCAGCCATTGAACTGAGGAGCACAGGGTCCCCAACAGAGGAGCTAGAGAAAGGACCCAAGCTGAAGGGGTTTGCAGCCCCATAGGAGGAACAACAATATGAATCAACCAGTTCCCCCAGAGCTCCCAGGGACTAAACCACTAACCAAAGAGTATACATGGAGGGACCCATGGCTCCAGCCTCATGGGTAACAGAAGATGGCCTGGTCAGACATCAGTGAGAGAAGAGGCCCTTGGACCTGTGAAGGCTCGATACCCCAGTATAGGGGAATGCCAGGACAGAGAAGCAGGAGTGAGTGGGTTAGTGAGCAGGGGTAAGGGGGATGGTATAGGGGGTTTTCGGAGGGGAGAGGAGGAAAGGGGGTAACATTTGAAATGTAAAAAGAAAATAAATAAATAAAAAATAAAAAAAATAGATAATAAAAAAAGAATACTGGGGGAAAAACCTTTTTGCCTAAGTGAATGAATGAATGAATGTGTAACGTAGTCCTCGTAAAGAAAAGTCTTCTGTGCTTAGGATTTTGTCATGGTGTAGCTACAGTTTACCCACCCCCCCAAACTCAGGCTGTGTCTTGGTTCTGATTGAGTCAGTGGTGGAGGTCTTTTAGTGGATTGCTGGCTTCCCAGAGAGTGCTTGCTCTGGCGAGGGTGGAGGAACAGGCTGTCCTGGTGAGTCTCTTTTTCTGTATTTTGGACATTTGGCACACACCTGGCAACAGCTTTGTTTTCAGCCATGCATCTGCACTGCATGAGGCCCTCGACAGAATCCGAGCAGGCATTCACACTGGGTTTTGGACTTCCCAGCCCCCAGAACTATGAGCCAATATAAACTTCTCTTCTGTAAGTTTCTCAGGCCCAGATATTCTGTTTTAGCATCAGAAAACCAGGAGATTAGAAGTCATATTTGTGTGGAAAAGATAGCTACAAAGCACGGGTTCCCACACTGAACTGTGTCCATAATGTCTGAAGAAGAGAGTGGTGCGGCTTGGATCGTTTAGGAGTCCCAGGAGGTGTACCTGCATCCCTAAGAGCAGAGCGCACTCAGACGGAGATGGAGATGGCTGCCGAGGGAACCTTGACGAGACAGGGTTGATCCAGCCAAGGGGAAAGTGGGCATTAGTGTTGGGTATGAGTGGTTACAGAGGTTCCTCAGCCTAACCAAGGAGTGAGGCTGTGTTTTTAGCCCTGCGGAAACCACTGGGTACTTGAATCATGAAGCCATTGGTTGGCATACAACTTTTAACCCCAGTGAGGGTGTGTGATCACTGTGTCTACAAAGTTAAACTCATTAGGATGGCAACATTTCTGGTTTTTACATCTCTTGAATGCAAGGTGCATTCAGTATTTGGTTGTTTCATAGTTTTAATTTCTGATATCTTAAGCAAGGTAATCATCAACATGCGCCCATTTTTTCCTTACTAGATAAAGACATTTTGTATTTTTTTTCTCTTCTCCTCCTCCCTTCCCCTCCCTTCCTTTCCTTTCTTCTCTTTAATATGAAACACCGTCTTTAAACAGCCCAACTTGGTCTCCAGCTCCATATGTTGTTTAGGCTGACGTCACAATCCAGATCTTTTAGCCTCAGCCTTATTCGGCCATGTCAGCTCCAGTTAGGGTTTGTAATGTAGCTTGAAAATAAGAACAGTGTTTTATTGAAAATATTTATGCATGAATTCAGTGAAGGTATGTGATGTTCATGAGAGCTCAGAGTAGAGACGTACCATGCAGGAGAGCTAATCTTGTAGAAAGGTGGGCTGAAATGTTGCATATGTTAGGAAGAAAAGGTACTGCTTTCTGCTCTGAGCCTCGAACTGAAGCAAAGTTGCTGTATGCCAGGTATTTTCCTCTATTTCTTAGTCCCTGCAACATCCCAGAACACATGTTAACCCCTCTTCAGCTGAGGAAGAAGAGGCTTAGGAAGCTGACATGTGTGGGTCTCTATCTTAAGTCCTGGGTTTATTAATTCAGTAGTGGAAGAAATATTGATAGGAAGGCTTTCTGTTCATATGGAAGAGCTCGTTGTTTTCATCTTCCCTGGCGTAGATGATTAAATGAGTATGTAGCCAGGGCACCTCATTGTTCCCAGTTAGCAAAATGTTAAGGCAATTTGAATGCTCTGATACACTACTTGCGTCAAGTTGGGTACATTCAACTTTCAACTCCAGCATTTCTTTGAAGGCTTAAAATCTATCCCTTGGAGAGGATTGTAGTCTGAAAGAAAATTTTCTTAATAGGACAAAGTAATGTCTGAATTTCTGCTTTCCTAACTGGCTTTATAAAAGGTTGTGTGCTCACTGGTATGAATGTGTGCACATTTGTGCATGGAGGCCAGAGGTTGATAGGCTGTCTCCCTCATTCAGTGTTCATCTTACCTGTTGAGACAGGGTCTGACATTGAACAGGAGAGCTTACTCATCCTGCTAGCCTGGCTGGCTGTGGAGCCTAGGGATCTCCTGCGTCTGCACCTGCGTCTGCATCTACCTCTGCATCTGCCACAGCTTCTGCCTCTGCTGTGTTGTGATTTCATGTCTGCCGTCCAAACCCTGCTTTATCCTTTCTCTTAGAAGACAAAACTTTTTTTTTTTAATCTCAGAGAAGAATGCAGAAGGTTTGTGTTTAAATGTTCATTTTCTTTAAGTTTTTTCTTTGTCAGTTGGAGACTTGTATATAGTGAATTTTGACCATCTTTATCTCCCTTCACCTGTTCTCATGCCCCCTCTGGCCTCTGAAAGGCGGCTTCTTCCCAGCACACCATGCTCCTACTTTGATGTCTTCTTTTAATGATTAATTGGAGTTGCTTGCATGAGAATGAGTTGGGGGTTATTTCCTAGAGCTCAGGCAGTTTATCAGTGGCTGCGCTCTGGGAGAAAATGACACCACCTGGCTTAGCAACCGTTATCTGCCTTTGGACACTCAAAGAGGAATGGAGTCCCAGAAGCTTCCTCCCACGCATGTGCGTGAACGTTGAAGGTCCCAGGCTTGTGTCGGTATTCACCGCTGCCCTGAGTCTACAGCAGCCATGCTGTGCCCAGAAGATGCTCTTTTGCATCCTGTCGTTCCTCCGTTCTTTCTGATCCTTCCTTGAAATTCCCTCATGGAAAACGAATCTAGTGCATTAGCTCTTAAAAGGTTAAAACAAAAACAACAAGTTCAGAATCTAGTCTAATCCTCCTCACTTTGCATTTCTTACTTTAAAAAATTGTACTTACTTGTTAGATCTTCTACAGTTAAACATAATTCCCAATTTTCCAAGGCCAGCTGTAGATCAGGATTCTAAAGGCCTTAATGGAAAAGGGTGGGTAATGTGTTTGTCAAGAGGCCACTTAGCGAAATCAGTTCCATGTAATTTTTAATACTGTTCCTTGGACAGAGTTTTTATGACTCAGTATTACAGATGTCATTAATTTATAATGGAAAATAGTGAGACAATATGACAATTATCTTCAGACTCAAGAATACTTGGGCAGCAGGGGGAGTGATGATTGAATAGTTCCAACAGAGGCCATTTCAGAATGTTCCAAAGCTGAAGCTCTGGTATCACAGTTGAGCTGTGGCCTCCATGCCTCTGAGCATGGCCTATGTGCCAGCTAATGGCAGAATGATGACATTCAAGTCTGTCAGCAATTCCAGGACCTAAGGTTTCTTCTCCCAGAAGGAAACCTCCTCAGATTTGCTTTTCTGGAGAGGCCGTGCTACATTCGAGGGAGGCCATGTGCACAATGCAAGTGTCATTTGTTCTTCCACAGTCAGATTTCATCATATGCCATTCTCCGAACACTGAGGATTTAGAGATCCGAGCAAACCTGTTCCAGGTGCATTGTAGACATTACCATGAGGAAGGAGAATAAAATAATGTTGATGGTGATAGCTTCTGTGTATCGGTTGGTTGAAGTTTAATTGTTGTTGTAAGGTATGAGCTTTTATGTGAAAGTCAAATCTGAACTTAAATAATGCTGCTCACCTGTACAGCCTGCCTAAGGTAAGCCTTAGAGTAGAGGAATTGTGTAGTAGAAAGGGCCACTGCCTGAGTTGGTAGGACTGGGTTTTGCCCAGGTCCTGAGTAGACTTCGTTTTTTTTTGTTTTGTTTTGTTTTGTTTTGTTTTGTTTTGTTTTGTTTTGTTTTGTTTTTTGGTTTTTCGAGACAGGGTTTCTCAGTGTAGTCCTGGCTGTCCTGGAACTCACTCTGTAGACCAGGCTGGCCTCGAACTCAGAAATCCGCCTGCCTCTGCCTCCCAAGTGCTGCGCCACCACCGCCCGGCAACTTCGTTTTTAAGAGTTGATTTTTTTTTGTGTCTTCCAAAAACATGTTAACATTCTTTGTTATTGTTTTACATTACCATTATTATCACCACAGTGGGCTTGTAGATACCCGAAGATGACTTTGTGGAGTCAGTTCTCTCCATCCACCTTTGAATAGGTTCTAGGAATTGAACTGCTGTCACCAGGTTTGCATGGCAAGCACTTTTACCCATTGAGCCATTTCATTGGCCCTGTATGTTGACTTAACACTCAGTACATCGAATGTGACCTTATGTGGAAGTATGGTTTACAAAGAGGTAAACTAAGTCATTTGTCTGGTTCCTATAGGAAGTGGAAATTTGGGCAGAGAGACATACACCTCTGTGGTGATGATATGACTAACTCAACAAGACATGGAACATGTAGTCCACTAGAAACCTGGAAGAAGGAAGGAATAGATTTTTTTTTCACAGCCCTCACAGAAACCATCCATGCCAACACCTTGATTTCAGATTCGTGGCTTTGGAACTGGTACAATTTTGTTGGCTTAAGTCACCCCAGTTGTTGGTGCAGTTATGGTAGCCTCAGAAAAGTACAGATTTGATTACGATTACCCACAGCCACAAAACTTTGAACAAGCTTCTCAACTTGAACTTCTGCTTTCTAATTTGTAAAGTCAAGTTTTAGAGTAGATAATGTCAGGACCTTCCTGTTTTGATGTTGATGATTAAACTTCAAAAAGTGTATTCAGTTTTCAGTAAAGTAATTGTAGTTGTATTTCTCAATGTAGCTAAAATATATAAACATGCTGTTTTCAGTTCCTGCTTTTGTTCTTTTCATTGAAGAGTCATTGATGATACTTCCCTTAAGCCGTAACATTGGGCAATGCTGTCCCTTCCAAGTTGACACTAAACAATGACAGCATGTCTAGTCTCTAAGCAAGGATACATAGTATCCTCACAAGTAGCCTCAATACAGAGAGCATTAGCATGATAACTGCATGCCTGCTTACTACTCTTTGGGACTACCATATTTTGGGCATCGTTCTGTGAGCTTTTCTTCATTAGACCCTATGAACGTTTTCCTGCAGCCATCTCTAAGCCTACTTTAGAGCTCCCAAAGCAACCACTGGGTTATTTGCTGGAAGCCTCACTTTGGCAAACAGCAGCACAAGCAGCATGTTTACACTGTTGAGTCTCCTTCCACACTAGACTTCCCCTGAGTGGAATAGCTCAAATGGAAAGGCCTTCTTCTTTGGCTTGTTGCTAGTTGCAAGTGGGTAAGTGATACATGATGGAGACTTTGTAGATTGTGCTGGCCCAGAGGGATACAGGGAGGACATAACTGCCCACCTCTGTCCCAGTAGTACTCCTTAGGAATCTATATTTCTGAAATAATATACCCTAGACTTGAGCTTTTATTTTTTCCTGTTGCTTCTAAATTATATTATATTATTTTAAAATATCCCTTAAACATTAAAGGAAAGTAAAATAATATAAAATTATCTCTTCTAAAATATGTATCTGATTCAAAGCACAAAATATCTTTTTAGGATTTATTTTATTTGAATTATGCACCTGCGTATGTGCACACGCGTGCACATGCACTTGAGTGCTGATGCCCACTGAGGCCAGAGGTGTTGGATCCCACCAGAGCTGGAATTTCAGGTGGCTGTGAATCACCCCATATGAGTGCTGGAAATTGAACTTGGGTTCTCTGTAAGGGCTCTTAGTACCTGACCTATCTCTTCAGCTTAACAAAAAAATCTTTTTTTGGAAAAAAATGTATGAAATTTTTCAATTTTCTCTTTTATCTGGGGCTGTCCCTAGTTCTCCCAGAACGTTTCACACCTTGTTGCTCTGCTGTGGTGCCTCTGCCCTTACTTAGCTTGCCATCTTACAGAGACCAAGGCCCAAGGATAGGAGTTCACAGGCAGAGGTCAGCTCTAGGTGGATGTTCAGATGGGCCTTGATGGCTCCTGTTTTCTTTGTAGTCTGTAGAAAAATGATTAACATAAAGACATACTCTCTGTGAATAAGTTAAAATTAAATGAAGCTCATTAGTTTTTAAAGATTACTATGAAAGATTCCTAAAATTGTTCTAATACTTGTGGCTTAAATGTTTTCTCTGATTTAAGTTTTCTGCTTAGTTCCACCCACTCAAGCATCGTTTATAGGTCAAAATGTTCTCTTTGTTAATAGCTAATTCTAAGGAGGCTCTGATGAGTCATTGTATGTCTGTGTGGTGGTGAACACTTTGGAAAAGCAACCCCACTGTGAAGTCTTCAGATAAAATTTCTACCATGCAAACTTACAAAATATATTTTAAAAGGAGATTTTTTTTTTATTGTTTGAAACTGTAGAAAATTTTTGTATTAAAACTTTCTTTGTATGCATATATAGTTGTTGGTGCGGCTTTTAATTTATGTTTTTGAGTAAATGCTGATTTAATTATTAAATCATCCACTTCTGGCTCTGATTGTGCCTCTTGCTGTCTATAGGCTCTTAGTCTCCGTTCTAACTTCTACAGAACAACTGTAATGAGGGTCCATTTACTCTATCCAGTTAGACACATATGTTTTCTTGTAAAGTTTTTTTTTCTTACAGTTTTGCATTAGTTACTTTTCTGTTGATGTGATAAATACCATGAACAAAAGTAAATTATGGAAGATAATTGCTTTGGCTTATGTTTCTAGAGAGATACGAGTGCAGCATGGAAGGGAGACCTGGCAACCCTCTGTAGACAGGGTGGCAGGAACAGGAGCTGAGAGCAAGTGTCTTGAAGCACAAGCAGAAAGCACAAAGAGCGAACTAGCAGTGACACAGACGCAGCCTCAGAATGTTCCCAGTGATGTGCTTCTTGCAGCCTGGCTGGGCTGCCTAAACCCTTCCCACAGCGCCACTAATGGGGAACCACGCTTTCAAATGACCAGACTTCGAGGGTTACTTCTCATGCAAACCATCACAAGTGGGAAGAGCGGATTAGAAATAAACACAGCCTCCTCAGAGGTTCTAGGTTAAAAGCCACAGTTTCATAGGCTCTTTGGACATCACATTTTCCAGGATTCACCAGTTTGAACTTTTCCAAACCTAACACCCTTTCTTCTGGTGACTAGTTGTTTTGGTATTTAATTCTTTGTACCTTTTCCAGAAAAACTTGAATTAAAAATGGAACTAAAAAAACCCACCCTGCCCATATGAGTGTTAGTTGTTAGAAGTAGAAAAGACTTAGTGAACCTGTAGTTTGAAATTATTGGTCAGATAGTTGCTTCTGAATTAGTGTGGATCTCTCATTCTTGTTTGTTCATCTAGCTTGGTGTCTTTCCCCCTTTTCCCTGGCAGCAAGGCTTTGACTCAAATCCTGTAATTCAGTAGCTTCTGTGTTCTCTGCTACAACACTGATGGTTTTCACACTCCTTACATGCTTGCTTCTCTCCTCTCCTGTTGGAGAGTATACAGAAAGATAAGCACTCCTGCCACACTGGCTTTAGTTAGCCACACTGTAAAAAGCTCATTGTCACACGGCTTGGTACTTAATCCTCCCTCCGTCCGTCCGTCCGTCCATGCCTCCCCCTCTCTCTCACTCCCTCTCTCCTTTCTTTCTTTCTTTTCTTCCTTTTAAATTTCATATGTGAATACAATGCATTTTGATCATATTCTTCCACTCCAACTCTTTTCCATGGTATTACACCCCTTTCATATTTACATGTGCTCTCTCTCCCCTCCCTCCTTCCCTCCCTCCCTCCTTCCCTCCCTCCCTCCCTCTCTCCCTCCCTCTCTCTCTCTCTCTCCCTCCCTCGCTCTCCCTCCCCCCTCTCGTATTCTCTGTGTGTTTGTATCTATGCATGATCTCTATCCTGTAGAGTCCAATTACTGTTGCATATGTATGTGCATGGGTTTAAAACTGACCACTTGTGACATAAGCTAGTTTATCAGAGGGCTTGTCTCTGAAGAAAACTAACCTTTATATATCAAGGGGCTTCTCCCTGAAGAAGACTGATTTATATTCATATATGTATTCTCCCTCTCTCCCTCCCTTCCTTCATCCCTCCCTCTGTTCCTCCCTTTTTTCTCTTCCCCCTCTCTGTCTGCCATCGACTGCCTATATATCTTCATCTGTTGTAAGGCCTTGTAAAATTTTTACTATCTGTATACTATACTATCATACTAACTGGTATTGTCATTATATAGGTCTTGTTGATCTCATGGGCTTAGCTTTGGATTTCTGTTTCTTAAGGTCTTCTATCCTGTTTTCTGCAATGTTTCCTGAGCCTTAGGTATAGAGGTTATATCAGTTGTGGTAGATGTATCAATTGTGGTAGGGTTCCTCATGGTTACTTGTTCTTCACATTTGACTAGTCATGGGTTTCTTGAATAATCTTCATCTGCTTCAAAAGAAGCTTCATTCATGAGGGTGAGACCTTGTATGTGCTTAGAAGAATAAGTATTTATAATACAGTTAAAATGGTTTAGGAAAGTCAGTGGTTGTCAAACTATGGGTTATCACTCCTTTGGGGTTGAGTGACCCTTTCACAGGGGTCAACTAAGATCATTGGAAAACATAGGATATTTATGTCATAGTTCAGCAAAATTACAGTTGTGGAGTAACAATGAAAATAATTTTATGGCTAGGGGTCACCACAAGATGAGGAACTGTATAAAGGGTCACAGCGTTAGGAAGGTTGAGAAGCACTGGTTTAAGTAGTTATGTTCTACCATCTTCCCTGAAATCTTTTATATCTGAATTGAACTTATTCTCTCCTTTCCTTCCTTTTCTTTCCTTCCTTCCTTCCTTCCTTAACTCCAGAAGTGATTTCTTTGATTAAATCTTTTATATTTTCTTAGTGTAGTATAATTATATTTGTTTATGTATATGTATATGAAAAAAGACTTAACATCTATATTATATATACATACTTACATATATATGTGTATATATAATATAAACTCCTATACTTAGTTGATTAATAAGTGCTCAGGAAGTTATTGTACAAGCCAATGGCTGATACATTATCAGTATTATTGGGTTAAAAATTATAAACATATTTACGTTCTCCTGTATATGTCTCTTCAGCTTATAACTTTGGCATAAAATAATCATTTTTTATTTTATATTTCTTCACCCCATGTATGTTTCATGCATTTCCTATAACAAATATGTCCATAAATAGCACTTGGAATTGCTTTGCACATTTTCAAACTTACTACAATTGGTGTATGCTGTGGATAATGCAGTGGCGTTGCTTTTCCCACTAGGTTATGATGGGAGAATTCAGCTTACAGGTGCATGGATACATTTAACTGGGTGATGGGCCTGTTGCGTAGCTTCGCCTCTGGTAACTGTAGGCTACTTTTCCTTTGCTAAAGAATATTTAAGTTGTTCCTTATTTTGTGGGGTTGTCAGCCATTCCCTGTATACATTTACATGTATACACAGGGAGGAGTCATCTTGGTATTACTGAACTGCAAAGGACCAGTCAGTTTGCCCACACTAGATACTGTACTTTGTTTTACATTGTAATAATTGTCTTATTTCTCTGTGTACTTCAGGGTTTTTGTTATTGCCATGATTTTTTTTTTTTTTTGCCACTATTGGTCTTCTGCAGGATAAATGAAATTATACAGTTTATTTTTATTGTTTCTCTTTACTTTTATTGTTCTGCAAGGTGACTGTGTCCTTTACCTAAGTCATAATACTAACCAGTGCCTTGATTTTGGTCTGTGTCTATGATATGCTTGTGAAGAGCTTTTAAAGTCTGGTTTATCAGTCTTTTTGGTTAGTGCCTTTTATGTTTAACTGAAAAAATATCTGTCTAGCCAAAATCCTGGAGGTGTCTTCTATTAGACCGTGTTTGCTCCTTCCTCTCTTTATGATTTGCTCTCAGGGTTGTGACTCTTCTTCCTGTTTCCCAAGTTCTGGTATCGCAGACATGTGCCATCATGTTCAGCTTTAAAATTTTTCATTAGTTTTGTCATCCAAATGAGACTTTTTGAAGATTTATTTATGAGTGCACTATAACTGTCTTCAGACACACTAGAAGAGGGCATCAGATCTCATTACAGATAGTTGTTAGCCTCATGTGATTTCTGGGAATTGAACTCAGGACTTCTGGAAGGGCAGTCAGTGCTCTTAACCACTGAACTAACTCTCTAGCCCTGCAAGTGTGATCTTTAATGTCTATTTAGTTAGGTCTCTTCTGCAAGTTCTGTATGGATTTAGCAATTAACAGAGAAAAAAATGTATGGGAAAATTTTTCTGTTTTGCAGATATTCTATTCTTGGCCTCATTCCTTGAACAATGAAGAAAAATAGCCCATGCATATTATGTTTATGATATAAGTATTATATGTAAAACAATCCATTTCATACAAGGACCCAGTCATGTGTGGTCCTTAATATGATCAGGAAGTCCTGGAACCCATTTCCACAGGTGAGGAGAACAGCTGTTTAGTATGTGACACCACATTAGTATCTACTTTTATTTAATGCCACATGGAGAGCCAGTTTTCCTGGAGAGAACTAGTTGTCTCTTTTCCCACTGATATGCAGTACTTTTCTGTCATATATTATTATACCAGGAGACATAGATGTTCTTGACTTATGCATTATTTTCCAAGAATTATTTTCATTGTTTTAAATTATGTGTACATGAATGGGTCAGTGTGTGGCTATGAACATATAATTACAAGTGCCCAGTGAATTCTGAAGGTGTCAGGTTCTCTGGAGCTGGAGACACAGATGGCTGTGAACCACCAGTGTAGGTACTGGAAATGGCACCTGGATCCTCTGCAAGAGGAGTCAGCAAGTAGGCACTCTTCACCTGAGCCATGCCGACAGCTCCTTCCCCTTGATTTCTTTCTCTGTCTCTCTTTCTTTCAGTGTTTTGTTTTTTTGAGCCAGAATCTCACTCTATAGATTTGGCTGGCCTGGAACTCATTATGTAGACAGTCTTGAACTAAGAACTCACAGTGATCTCCTTGTTTCTGCTCCCCAAGTGCTGGGATTAAAGATATGTGCCACCAGGCCTGATGACTTATACAGTATTTTTGTCTTTCATCTCTTCATATGTCATCATAAACTATTTTGGTTGCTTTTTCATTCAGTTCTTATGTATCTATCCATTTTATACTTTTTCTTTTGTTTCATTTTTAAGACCAAGACACTTTGTAGCCCAGGCTGTCTTTGAACTCTGATCCTCTGGCTTCCCAAGTGCTGGGATTATCGCTATTTGTCGTCATACCTGTTCCTATTTTCTATGTCTGTTATGGTCTATTATTTTTATAAATGTTCTGATTTTGTTAGTTCTTATATTCCTGGGAATCAACATTGTGGTGATATTTTAGTATTATAATTTAGAATTATTGAATCAATTTTTATAAATGAGCTTTATTGTTGGTGTTTCTATTCCTTTTTATGGACTTTCTTTGTTACTGGTCTCATTAAAAAAGATGACTCACCCCTTCTAAGTATTTGAAAATGGCTTGTGACTGAATCAAGCTTTCCTGTAAAACCTGAGCCTGGGAGAGAATGAGAACAGAGGATCTGGTTTTTCAGTTTCTTCCAAAATATTGGTTTGTATTTTAATATTTCTCTTGTGTTGTTGTTAATACTTTTCTTCATAAGCAACAGTTTCATTCATGCTATCAAATATACTGACAGTGGATGAGCCCTGCTTTCCTATGATTGGCCATTTAAGGTTTGTTTGTTTGTTTCTTTCTTGTTTTTTATCAAAAAACTTTATTTTATGTAGTAGTATTTATTTGGAATGGAAATTTTCCTTTATTAATTTCTGCTTTTGTCTTCTATTCCTCTTACCTTTCCCCCACCTCTTTTATCTACCTTGATTTTTTTCTCATTGTATGTCTATTATATATTGAGTTAATTTATTTTTCTATTTTATATTATTGGAAATACACATAGTAAAGGGTAGGAAGAGCAAAGAATTAGAAAATAGTAATAAAAATACAAAGTTTCAGTTAGGTGGCATCCATTTTTGACATTTTTGCACAAATCCTGTGAATGTTATTAATAAATACATTTCAAACTTTATGCAAATGAATTTCAGATGTCTTGCCATAAATACTAGCATGTGACCATTTCTATAGAATGCCAGTTAGCTTGATTCATTCATTCTCCTTTTCACATATATCAAAATGTTACATTGTATCCCATAAATATGTTCAATTATTTGTTAATTTAAAACAATTAATACATGTGACTGAAAAATTAAATCTCATTAATTGGTGTAATAGATTTTAATATATAATACATTTATCATAGTTTATCTATAAATATTCTGTGATTATATTATTACTCCCTCTTTGAAGTATTTAGGGTCATAGTGTAATTTTCTTAAATACATATCAAGAACATTTTTGTGGCTAGAAGTGTTCATTGGTAGAGTACTTGCCTACCATGGGCAAGCCTTGAGATTGATCCCTGGCACTGCAAGAAAAACAAACCAATACCAAACAAAAATTTGTCACTTTCTAATTTAAGTGCCTACAGCATGTTAGGTTATTGTTGACATTTTCTTTCTCACCAGGCACATAGTCAGTTTTAAATTTTAATTTACTTTAATTTTTATGTACATATGTCTTTGTACATATGCTATGTTGGAGGGTGCCTTTGGAGGCTGAAAGTGGGCATGGAATATCCTGAGTCTGGAGTTACAGGCAGTTGGGAATCGCCTGACAGGTTACTAAGAATGGAACTGGGGTTCTCTGGGAGAGAAGTAAGTGGCCTTAGCTGCGGAACCATTTTCTAGTCCAACCAGGTTCCTTTTCAGTCAGTAGTCAGTGCATAATTGAAATAACTTCACCTTCTATACCTATTAACTTCAAGCAAATAGTGATAAAACTGAAAAAACATTTTCTAGTACAGTATAAATTTGATTGACGTGTGTGTTCCCCTTCTGTCTTCTGATTTCATCTAAACTTTATATTTCCTTCTATCCAGAAGTCCTTCTTCTGGTTTAGAATGTGTGTAGTTAGTTATTCTATTACTTTAGAATACTTTTCTTTACTTTGTTGTATAACCAAGATTATAAACATAAGAAAATTCACCTTGAGAACCAACTTGAGTTAACAAGTGTCGTTTTTCTTGCAGAATTTAAAATCTGGAGGCCTACCTATCATTAGCAGCTCAGGCTTCTGCCTTTCAGCTTGCCGTCCTGGAGCATGGACTTTGTTTTGTGTTGTGGCCATGAATTGGCCATTTAACTTTCATACAGCACATCAGAGTACCGGACAGGAAGAGGCTGGGAGAGGGCAAATGGGAAAAGAGATAACACGTACTAATGATCCCCTCTTCGTCTGAAAAGGAGCACCAGCCCAGAGACTTGATTCCATTTTGTGGTTAAGAGCTGTGTCACATGCCCTCTGTGGCTGGAGGGGCCAGGGAGAAACTGTGCATCAGGATCAGGGTTGGCTTTTCTATAGATCTAGCCCCATATATATCTAGTTCCCAAATTTTTCAACAAGCTCTAAAGTTAGCCAGTATTTCTAGTCTTTCTATAATATAACCTAGACTAAGGGCATCTCGCTTAAACATTGAACAGCTTGCCCAGAATGAATTGTCTGTTGATAGTTATCTGCTTGGCACTCCCTACCCCTGGGCCCTGAGATGTCTTTCTGAATTGTTTCATTTTACCTCTGGACTCCTAGGCAAGCAGTACTCATCACTGAACAGCATCCCAGTGCACCTACCCAAGTTTTAAATATCATCTTATATGTGCTTCTAATAGTTGGTAAATGGTTTCAAAATTTTGAATATGACTAGAGGGATGCTTCAGAATAAGGCCCTAGGTATTATGTTGATTGTAGATTCTTTGGCAGTTATACAGAGTTTCACTTGTGTGACAGACCTCACAATTGGTGGTTGCCATTACAACCCATTTCAGATTGATTTCAGAGTCCAGGTCTCTAAAACTCCACACTACATTTTTGTTTTTGAAAACCATCCCATATTTAATTCTAGTTTAGACATTTTTTTTTTTTTTTTTTGCTCATAGGCAGCCCTGTCTAGACTATAACAATAGCAGTTATAACTTGCCTGTTTTCTTCTGAGTAGGAGAAAAGAAAATAAGCAATTAGATGGTAAGTTCTCATTGGGAATAACAACTAAAAATGAAATACATATTTTAGATAGTAAGCCATCTCCACTTCTTAATATGACATTATTATAATGTTACTAGCAATAATGAAATAACATAATTTTGAAGCAGACACATATATGCACACCTTACTTTATTCAATTCTAGATTATTCTTTATATTCACTTAAAAAATGACAAGATCATAAGTTTGAAGTCAACCTTGCTAGACTGTGAGACCTTATCTTCAAATAAGCAAACAAAATCGTTCCACAACAAAAAGCGAAACGAAGACTGAATTTATGATATTACATGTCAAGAGTTTATGACCTTTTCCCCCATGGGCTGAAAAACATGTATGTTTGTAAGACCTACCAATTTTACATGCTCTGTTTCTTCTTATCCCTCTTGTTCTTATTTTGGGATTTTGTTTTGTACCCATTACTGTTTTGAGATAAAGTCCTTGGTGATGCTCCTTCTGAACTCAGACATCAAATATCTAATGTGTGAGCCCTTCACAGATGACGGTTATATCTATGCCAGGATTGGGCATAAGAGTATGTGTAGCCACTTGATTCTTCATTATTCTTCATGGTTCTTTAGGTAGGACTTCTTTTTCCACTGGCCTGATGTCATTGGATGAAATCAATGGGTGGCCTTTTCAATATGAATTATACTTAAAAATAAATCATGAAAGGTTCAATACAAAGTACAAATTCAGTCATATGTACTTGCATTGATGGTCACTAAAACAGTGAAGACACTACAGTTGCTTTGTAGCAGAAATATGAGTGTTACTAATGATGATGATAATGATCTTTTCTATAACCAGCAATAATAGATGAGACATAAGACAAGCATCACTGTTTTGAACTTCTCTATCAGGAAGAACTTTGTTAGACTACTATACCTTGTTGCTGTTCATCTAGACCTACTTCCAGTTCAGAGGCTGCTGAAAGGATATATATATACATATACATACATACATACATATACATACATACATATATACACACACACACATACACACACACACAGAGATAGTTGCACGTGCACAAACACACACAGTCACACTCTCGCACACATTTAACATTTAAGAGCCAGGCAACAGTTGAAGAATGCAAGTGTTGGGAGTTTGAGACCATCCTGAGTAGCATAGCCCTATACTGTATCTCTTGAGTAAAGCATGTTATCTTTATTGAGTCAGATACTCTATCTCTTGAGTAAAGCATGCTATCTTTATTGGGTCATCTGAAGGCCTTAAAGCTTAGATCCAAGGAAGGGGTTAGCCTTTAGACTGCCTTCTAGGCCGAAGCCCGCATCAGCATCTTTCCCATCTCCAGCCTCTCAGCCCAGCCTGCAGATTTCAGACGGGATGGCCTCTAAGTTGTTCTCTTGCTCTCTTTGCATACCCACACCCACAGCCCTGCTGCTTCCATTTCTGTAAAGGACCTTAATAATAGGAGGCCATAATGCCTTTCCCAGTTGTCAGCTTTAGGGATAGGATATCCTCTTAGCCAGTACCGAATGATCTCTATTAACATTACAGAGGAAATTCCTCCAGTTTAATGTGCCCTTATTCTTTATCTTTTAACAGCTAAGATATGTCCTTCAACAACTAGGCTAGTAAGTAATAAAGGAGTTGAGGCTGTTGTCATCCATGAGTTAAATTTGTCCTCACTGAAGTAACTCCTGATAAGTCACATTTACCAGACCACTTAACACCTGCAGCCACCAATGAGGCGCTTCACTGTAGCAGTAACCTAACTTCAGTGGGGTTGGGAACACCAGAATATCTCTGCACCTTGAAAATGTGACACTGAGCTTTTTTTATTCTCAGCGGGGTGGGGTGTGGGTTATTACTAGATGTGGGGATGTTCCAGCAGTCACTGGGCCTCTGCAAGGCTTCTGGGGGTTTCCTGGCCTCAAAGATGGCAGCCGTGATTGGTGGCTGTGTTAGATGGCCTTGCTCTATTCTAGCAGGAAAGAGTATGCAATACACACCCAGCAGGGCTTAGGTAGCCGGAAATGTGGCAGCTCCTTACCCCCAAAGTGAGTTTTAAAGTTCACTTGTTTACACTGTTCTCATAGCAACAGGAAAACTCTTCTGACCTATAGCCACAGAAAACTCTGTAAAAGAAACTGTAGGAGGAAAAAAATAATAATGCCAGGAAAAGAAATATAATGAAGTACCATTCTTTCACTCATTCTGTCAGCTGAGAGAAACAGTGTATGCATTTGGCAGCCAAGAGGGAAAGACCATCTCATACTGTAGCTTGAACCTGCCTATATTACATGATTGATTGATTTGTTTTGTTAGACACAATATACTGTGAGGGTTCTTCAAATGGAGAGCCATTAAAAACCGTGAGACCCAGCAATGCTCACTAACCTGAAGAAGCACTTGGGACTTTGAGGAATGATAGATAAGTGCAAACAGCCCAGGATCCAGACGCTCTTCCCAAGCCCAAACCTCTAGTCTCTGGGAATGTGGGCACGTCTTCAGTTACACGGATGCAGATAATTTTTCTTTCTGTGAGGTCTCTTGTCACTTCTATCTTGTCTGGACAGGGTGTAACTCCTGTGTAAATTCTATTTCTAGCTTGAAGAATCACTAAGTCTTCAGCCAAAGCCAGTGCTGCTTGGAAACTGGGAAAGATACAGAGGCCGGGGCCTGTCTTCTCCTTTGGCCTGGCTGTGAACTTGGGGCCCCTCCTCTGGCTGGTGATTTCTGGGAGGATGTCCAAGGTCTGTGTTGAGCCACCGGGCCAAGTCGAAGTAAAGCCGCTCCTCATTCTCATGTTTGTCCTTAAGGTCTGTGCTCGGTAACTGGTGTGCAGATCTTTTCTACCGTGTGACTGAGCTTAGAGTCACCGAAGTGCTCTCTCTGCTTGTCATATCTGTAGCTTTGTAAGAAACCCGTAGGCTGAAGACCCTTCCTATTCGCCATTTTCCTCTTGTTTCTCTGCTTAATAATATGCACTGCTACACAAGTATACATATATCCAGGCTCTATTAAATTGCTTTTTCTTCAAAACTGAATTAAAACAAGTTAAGACACCCCCTCCCCCACGCACTCGAAGCGTCTGCCTCTGGGTTTAGGGTGGTGATGTCTCGATTCCCGTTTTGGTTGTGGAACTTTATAAGCCAAGTTTGTTGCATGCTGCCCCACTCTGTACTCGTGGTTATGATATTGAAACTTTGGGACCACACACAGATAGCAAAGTCTCTGGCCACTTACGCATGTAAACAGTCTGGCTTTTTATAAAGTGGAAAAATCTTTCTTGTGCAGTATTTTAACATGATCAGCATGTTGAAACTTGGTGTGCAACTGTGTCAACATTTCCTTGGCTCTGAAGAGCAAACCTGGAGAGAGCGCGCCTCGTGGTAACATATAAAATGCAAAGCTGGTTTGTTTACTACTGGGATTTAGGCTGCAATTAGTCTGAAGTAGACTTCCAAAACATGGCATTCAAAATAAATGAAATGCCTTTTCCTAGCATTGTAATTGCACTAGGTAAATAGTTTTCCCTTTACCAGTTGATAGTTTCCCATTACAGGCTGATATTCCTTCAGAGAATCAGATGGAGACAAGGAGTTAAGAACTGGGGAGCTCCTTCTTGGCCCTTCCTCAGCCGGCCATACCGGGTCTTTGATGTGTTCCTGGCGTGGAGATGTGTTGGATGTGTTACTACCCGCTGAGCACGTGGGTGAAAGGGCAGCTTCCTCTTCCTGCTTGTTCCCACTCTCTGGTCATCTGGAGGAAAACAAGTAGTAAACAGGCAGCCAGCGACCCGAGCAAGAGCACACGGGCAGTCCTGGGACGTGGGTCTGCTTCTTAGTGAGACGCCTCGAAGAAGCATAGGTCAGGGAATGAAATAGACATTTCTTCCCCTAATGGGGCTTACATTGGGGTGAGGAGATAGGCCATGAGCTGAAACCACAACAAATGCTCAGAGACAGGGAATGTTGGTAGATGCTATGTCGCAGCTAGCAAGAAAAGTAAAACAGGTAAACTGTGTCAAGGAGTGGCAGAGGGGACGTTGATTGGCTTTTGATTTTGTTTTTAGCTATCCAACTTTCTTCAAGCCTGATTAACAAACAGAAGCTCGTTCTGATGAGCAAACACTGTGATGCTTTGACAGTGTTTGATAGAGTTTACCAGCTCTCTCACCTCTCAGGGAGGAGAGGAGAGGAAATCTCAGGGGAAGGGAAGTGGGACACTGAGAGGACCTGAGCAGGGGAGAGAGTGAGTGAGCTGCCTACCTTCTCCTTGGTTCTAATAAGGAGGCCAGCTGGGCAGGAGTGGAGATGAGGGCAGACACGGGGCTCTCCTAGGTGACTAAGTCAGTGTGAAAAGCTCTTGTTCTGTGTGACTGTGGGTGTCAGGGAGTCTCCTGATGGGGTAATGGGATTTGAACTGACACCCAGAAGCTGCCAGGAGCTCATATGAAGAATCTGGTGTTCCAGTCAGAGAAACAGTAAGGTCAAAGGTCCTGAGGGTAGAAAGGGAGTAAAGGAGGATCATGGTAGGTGGAGCTGTGGTCGACGGCATGGGGTTTGGTTGTGGGGAAACCACTTATAAAGTGATGCTCTCTTCTACTTGGTCTTCTTACAAGTCTTCAGAGGAGAAAAGAATGCAGGATAAACTGCACTTGATCTTAGCCCGAAGACTGAGAAGCGATTGCAGGATAACCTGAACATGCACACAGGCTGGCCTGCTTGAGGGACGCATGGAGTGAGAAGTAGACATGCTTGCAGAGTTTGAGGGATGGTCTCGTGGACGGATGATCGAGTGACATGACTGGGAGACTGAGTCTGCTATTTTATTTTTTCAAATATTTCAAGAACACAGTAACAAAATCTGAAGAATACCATGCCAATACTTTTGTACCAACCATACAGGTTATGTAGTAGTTAAGATTTTGGGATATTTGCAACCAGTTTTTAAAACTTTTGTTTCTTTTTAAAATTTCTATGTCTTATTACTCTATGAATGTGTATGTCTGATGCGAGTGCAAGTGTGTGTGTGCCAGGCCACTGTGAAGGCCAGAGGACAACTGTGAGGAGCTGTTTCTCTCCTTCCACCATAAGACACATTGAGAACAGATTCTCAGGCATGTGAGGGAAGTGCTTTTACCCGCTGAGCCATTTTTCCAGTGTTAAAATTGAGTTTTTTCTCTATGTATACATATGAGAAACAGAAAGGTATACTTCCCTGTAAGCCATGACCATACATGTATCTACATAAACACTAAGGATATGTAAAGGATTTATTTATTTTATGTATATGGCTGTTTTATCTGCATCTGTGTCTCCGTACCAGAAGATGGTACGGGATCCCATTAGTCTGCAGTTATGGACAGTGCTGAGAACTTGAACCCAGGACCTCTGGAAGAACAGCCAGAGCCCTTAACCACTGAGCCATCTGTCCAGCCACAACATTGGATGTTTATAATTACCATTTACCATTGCTTTCCCAAGGTTAGAAGCAGCTATGCCGTGAGCCTGTCATACTCATACACATAAAACAAATTTAAAGTAAGTCTTAAAAAAGGTTACCTGAATCCTTCCAATGATTGAACAAGTATTTTCCGGAAAGATGTTCATTTAAGCATTGCTTATAGTAATGAAATATTGGAGATGGCTGGTTAAAAGTCATTGGCGTAATGAGTAAATTTCTACATGACTGTATAATAGAGTCAAATTAAAAAGAATTCATTTGAATCAACTAGAACAAAAATTTTTGCACAGGATTATTTATAATGAAGTTATTGACAGAGACACTAGCTATTTTAACCCTAGTTTTATAATATTAAGTCAAGAAGACAGGAGTAAAAAGTAAGAAATACAATATAATTAAGTAAATATCCAATTTCCTTTTCAAAAGACTAAATATTGTTGCTACAAGCCTGTGAGTGCTTGAGACATCACGTTTGCCCTGGTACAGTTTGTGTGTCTGTTGTCCATTTGAAGTCTTTGGAAGAAAGAAAGGTGGCAGAAGTCAGGTGTGGGAGGAGAGGATAGTGCCCTGTGTCATGCCGGGTCAGGCTACCTCCACAGCACTCTGTGAAAAGAAAGAGTAGAGACAGTTGCTGTTTGTCCAGCTTGTTCGGGAAAATACCAAGTTCCAGCAGATGCACTTCTTTGAATCTTTGCGATAGCTATGTAATAAACATAAGAACCATTATTGCTGATTTCCTGAGTAGGCCGCCGTGACTCAGCTAGCACTTGGTTGGTAGGAATTTACACCTAAGGCTGATGGGTCAAAGGCCAGAGCATTCTTCTACTTCCGGTGCAACCTGCAAGCAGCTCACATGCTCTGGGAAGGACACTGGCCTCCAGAGTATTGCTGCACAGTAGCTGCTTGTTGCTAGGATGCATCCTGGAGGTGGTAGGAGATGGGCAGAAGAGGCTCGTGTAGAACTGACTGGGCTTGGGAGATCTCTAGGAGAACTTTGTACCCTGATAGCCACCTCCTGTCTGTTCCTAGACATTGCTGATAAAAGACCAGGGCTGGTGTCAGGAGGGGTCAGTGCAGTGTGTTGGTAGCAGTGAGAATGGGATGGCAGGGTATGTCCAGAAGCTCCTCTGCTTTAGTACATAGCATCTTTCTTTTCCTATTGAGGAACTGATAATGCTGAGTGCTCTCTATTCCCACACCCACTTTCAGATGGGAGTGGGGGGACTTGTCCTCTCTGTGCTGCACATTCACCTGAGTTGTTGGCTCCTCTGAGAGTTCTCCTTCATCCCTTTACTGTCCTCCCACACTGATGCTTTCACACTTGCTTACTTGAAGCAAGTCCTGGTGTGAGTGTGTGATTCTAACCTCCTCGTGGCTGGATTTGTAGATGGGATGAGGACTGGATGTTTGAGAAAAGAGTGAATCTTCCTTTTCCCCCACTTTACTCTTTCCTCAACCTGTCTGAGGGTTCTGGTACACAAATTTTTTTTCTGGTAAGGTGATCAGGATGTATTGAGCTAGCAGGTCTCATTTTTTACTCTTTATGTGAGAAACCTTGGCAGCCTAAGTGACATTATTTTGAGCCTCAATTTCCTTAGCTACAAAAGTGATCTTAGCATTTACCCCCAGACTAATTTCTGTAGGTGCTTGTGCAATAAACTGAAGCAACCATGTCAAGAACTATATCTTATATACTGGAAAATGCATCTTTTTACTTTAGATAAAGGCTTGAAATGGGATTCAATATGTATGTGGTATGTGCAAAGTCATTTTGTATTAATTCAAGAGGGACAGGGACTGTATATATAGTATGGTTAGTTTTTATTGTTAACACAAACCTAGAGTCACCTGGGAAGCAGGTGTCTCAGTAGAAGAACTGCCTTGATCAAGATAGCCTGTGACGGTCCTGACTGAAGCCTGATGTGGAGTACCTGGCCACTGCACTTACCAGCCACTGTACTTAGCACGAGCCCAAGGCAAGTAAGCCTGGGCTTGTACAAAAAGGGGCGAAGCAGTGAGCCAGGGACAAGCCAGTGAGCAGCTCTCCATCTGTCACGGCTTCTGCTCCAGGTTTGTGCCTTGAGTTCCTGCCCTGACTTCCCTCAATGATGGGTTACAACCCGGAAGTGTAGGCTGAAACAAACCCTTTCTTTCCTGTGGTTCTTTTGTTTATGTTTATCACAGTACCAAAAAACAAAGCAGAACAACATACATTTACCCGTTTATTGCACTCACAACCTCAGTGGCCTTTCAGTGGCCCAGCTGATTGTCACATGTTTTCTCTTCCTGCTCCATTAGACAGAGAGAGAGAGAGAGAGAGAGAGAGAGAGAGAGAGAGAGAGAGAGAGAATGAATTTATATTTAGACTGAACTAATGACCCTCACTCCCTTAAAACAGTGAGCCATGGGGAATCCATATTGTGGTCATAGTTATCTCTTAAGCTCGACTGCTGTAGCTCAGGCTTCATCCGCACTATGCAGTGAGATAGCTTCCTGACTGCCAGTATCAGAGTGGAGCCCGCCTGTCAGAGCTTGCCTAGCTCCTGAAGATAAGGCCGACTACAGTGAGAGGGAGTTGGCTGTAGCCTCAGGCACCTGGCAAATTATTAATGGGCCGGCATGAATGGACCGAGCTTGAATTGTGCACAGTGTACCTCTGCAGGACCCGTGAGCCAAAGCCATGGGGTCGATTTGAAGCAGAGCCCCTGGCTGCTTCCCAGGGGCACCCATCCCAGCACTGTGTGGGTCCTGCACCTGTCCTTCTGTTTACCTTGCTCACAAAAGGGAACCAGTTTGTTCTCTTACTGGTTTGAGTTGCTAATGACTCTTCAAAATTGAAAATATTTGCCATACATTGTTCTCATAATCTGCCAGCATCTGTTTAATCTGTTTTATGTTACTCTCATGTGATACAACTTTCTTAATTAGAACCTCAGAGGGAAAAATAAAAACAGAACACTGGGGCATGTGTCAGATTCTTTCACAGTCTCTTCTGCATCCCTCCAGCTACAGGGTCACGATGCCTCTGGGGATATGGCTGGGATAAACATACATCTGAGGTGTTGAACTCCGCCTTAGTAGAACATTTGCTCATCTGATGTTTTGATTTGTATCTTAAATGCTTCTCAGGAACCCATGTTGAGGGCTTGGTCCTCAATGTAGCATTGCTTAGAGGTGACTGGATCAGGGGGTCCATCCTTCTAACTAGATGAATCTGTTTATCGATTGACAGCTTAAGGGTTTATACAGTAGGGACTGCTAGGAAGCCAGGCACTCTCTGTGCACTGGGCACCATGAGGTGAGTAGACTTGCTCTGCATGGGCTTCCTGATGTTCTGCCTTAGCAAACAGGACCGAACCAACTGAGTCAAGTGCCTGTGGAATGAACCCATTGGAATCATGAGCCAAAACAAATGTTTTCCCCTCTTATTTGATTTATCTTGGATATTTGTCTCAGCGGTGGGAGGCTGACTCACACACCTGATAGATAACTGGGCGTCAGTGAGATAAGATTTTTATACTGACATATTCACCTCCCTGAAACCTACCTGAGCTGTTGTGTGGTGTTGGTCTTAGTTTTTTTAGACAGGACCTCACTCTGCAGCTCAGGCTGGCCTTGAAGTCTTGACAGTCCTCCTGCCTCAATCTTCCTAGTGTTGGGACTGGGGACTGTCTCTACATCTGGCTCCTTAAGCTATCTTAACTTTGTCAGACTGTCTCCACTTGCCCCTTCACAGCCGCAGTGTCAGTGATTACAAAAAGTGGCGGCTGGACACTTGTCTTTCTCTTAATGCGTACCCCCTCACTGCTGGGAAGTTCATTCCAGGGCTTTCAGTTGAGCAGGTAAAGGTCTGCTGGTAGGTTGGCAGCCTGGAGAGGCAGCAAGCAGTCCCTGTGCTAGGCTGACTCGGGCTCCTCCTGTGACCCATTTGCTGCTGTTAAATGGATGCAAAAGCAAATTGATGCAATTGTCTTTTCCACGCCGACCTTTTCTTCTGTCATGACCTTTTCTTCTATCATGTATGTAGTTGAATTCTTCTGGCAACTCCACACATGAGTTCTAGACATCACACCCAGATCTACCTTCCTGTTTGAATCCTTTTTCATTTGGGATCCTGAAACTGTGGTACCCTTGGGAAAGTTATGCTTTGGTCAATTTTAGTTTCATTTTAGATATGAAATTTCCACAACTGAAAAGTCACTCTCACTGTGAGGAGTCATTTGCTGCCCAGTACTCTCCACCTGTCTCCTTCCTTCTTGTTGAACAATGATGATCTGACACTCGAAGTGGAAAATTTACTCTAGATTACTTGAGCAAACTTCTTCAGGAGTAGCAAATATTTTCAAATACGGCTGTTTTAGTTTTACAGGCCATAAAGTCTTTGATATATTAGGCTCGACGATTAGACAATTTTGAGGCTCGTCTGTGCTTTATAGAAAGATCCTGCCTCTCAAAATGAAACAACAAAAATCTGTGTGTGGGGGGTGGCACACAAAATATAAATGAGAATATCTTTTGATTCTGCAATTATTCCATGAAATCAAACATAAATAGGATGCAAAGAAATAAGCATGGCTGTGTTCTCATAAAATTTTATTTGAAAAAACAGGCAAGAACAGGTTATAACCCTGGATCGTAGCTTGTACTTAGTGGGGTTGTTATTGATAATGAAAATCACACAAGAGGTCACTAAATAGGACAGTCTTCATTGTTTTTTTCTTGCTTATTTAATAATTGTAAGACTGTGAATCCAAGACTGTGTTGCTCAGCAAATGAATGTATTGTCACTGTACAATTACGATATTTGGAAGTTTTTAATGACATAAAGATGAGCTAGATTCTCTGGCTTACTATAACAGGGGTTTGTATCACCTGACATTTCAATAGATAATATATAAGAGAACCTACAGTAGAAGAAATTCAAGGAGGGGGAATAGAGACTTCCTACAGTGTCCATCATTCTTGATTTTGGTAGTACCTGCCCATATATGAACTTTATATGGTTCATATATGGTTCAAATGCCCTTTATACCAGGGGCTTTATATGGTTTATCACAAGAAATTTACCTAGGATCAAACACCTAACGATTAGACTTGGGTGCAGGCCTGAACTGTCTTACTCCAGACCCTCCCTCAGGTACTTACTATAAAGTAAGTGAATTTAACAAATCAGTCACATGCACTAGAAGACAGGGCTGAGCTGGCAGAGGCGACTGCTACTCTGCCTTCCTCCTTGTTCGCCCTGGACATAAACATCACAGAGGGCGGGTGCTCAGTGGGACCTCAGCAGGAGCAAAGGAATAGCAAGACCTGAAGACCTTTGGGTTGACTTGAGCATCAGAGTTCAAGAGAAATGACGATACCAAGTGTGTGTATGATCTACAGATGTAAGGCATCATAAGGTTGGAGGAGAGGTGTAGGTCCTGGTGAGCTCAGAGCTTTGCTAGCTAGGCTATAGGATGAGGAAGATAATGGAGTACTAGGCTGTCTTCTCCCTGATCATCAGCCCTCTGCAGTGGAATGAAGAAGTCTGTATTCAACATACATCTGTCTGGCCACTAAGGTGCATATTTTCCCGGGATACCTGTGCCTTCTAATGAGGCCTGTGCAGAGAGAGCAGTCCACGCAAATTCAGAACCCTTGTTAGTCTCTCATCTTTTAGCTCAGCGATTTAAAGAGAACACCAACTTGTCTCTAATTTCCATTGGGAGCTGCCTTCATTAGATAAACCTGTGCCAAAAGGAAATCTTTAAAAGTAATTTCCATTGCCCTGATTATTTGTGGGTGGTATTTTTTTGTATGGTTTCCAAAGCAGTGACCCTAAGCACAGTGAGGACAGTGAGGTGGAGCTCCTGCCAACTCCTCACTCCGTGAAAAGGATGGAGGAAGGTGCCTGTAGCTTTGGTTACAACCTCCTGGAGACAGAACCCGTGGGTAGCTTTCCCAGCCCCAGCGGTTCAGCGAGCAGCCTTTAAGGTAGACTGTACTCTCCTGGGAATATTTTCTCCCACATTCTGAGCATTGCCCCAGGACAACTGTCTGAGTTCATTTTGGCACCAGGACAAATGAGACGATGTTTCCTGTTTGCCTGACTCTTGCCCCAACTTCTTTCTCTGTTCTGTTAAGCTCTTGGCTAAATTCTTTCCTCTTGTATTCCACATTTTAACTGATGTTAGGGCACCAAGTGCAAAAATCTGCAAACAGTTAGCTTTCATGTTTGAACATTCCAGTCAGAACAGACTGAAGTTAAAGTTCTCGGAGCACGGCAAGATCCCCCTCTGCATAATGCATTAAACATTTAATAACTCTCCTAATAATCCCGAACTCCTTTAATGGGCCACATGGGAGCATTAATGTGGTTTAAAAAAAAAAAAAAGGCGTGTTTCTTCACGTCAAGTTAACTTGCATCAAATTGAGAGAAATTCTTCGAAACAGCTTTGAGGAGCTGGAGGTTTATAAACTGGGAAACAAGTAGCATATCCTTAAAATAGCTCTTATGTCGAAAGAGACAATAAAAATATGATGATCATTGACCTAGCACTGTGCATTTCTTTGTAGTTTAAAACTTTCTTAAGTTGAGGAGAAGCGTCACAGGGCTCTGGTGTATCTGTTGCGTGTCAGGCTAAGCGGTTCTGAGTAGCATTGGCAACTAAACCACGCTTGGAACACGGGTCTCTGGCTTCAGGACCGTGTTCTTTGATTGGGAATGGGAACTGTTTGAATTTGCTCCCTTTTTGAAGTACTATAGAAAGTAGAACACTCAGTATTGAAAGCAAAAAAATTGAAGGACAATGTGTTTTGTGTTAAATTGAATTCACATTTCTTTCTAGGTTGACCGCCTTACAGTTATTCTCCCATGAAGCAGGTGTGCACTTGAAATGATGCAGTTGCTCTCTGAAACTCAGAAAGTAGTTAAAGCAGGGATGAGTCCATTAGTGCAGCGGCCTGCTTGACTCTGTTTGGCCTATTCAAGTAGGGTTGGCTCCTTGCTCCAAACATAAGCCAGTCAAAACACTTGCAGTTATAATGTGAATACACTGAGGACTGAGGAAACTGATATTTTTCAAGCATTTGCAAGGAAATGATGTCTTCTGAATAAAATTCATGACATAAACCTAGCCCATCAGCTCATTAGCCTGAGTTCTGTGCCTTAGTGCTAACTTTTTAAAATTTAAATACTTTTTTTAGTTGAAAACTTAAAACAAACAAACAAACAAACAAACAACCCTGCATGTATCACCATGAGTATGGCACAACCCCCACATGAGAAGGTTAGCTTTCATGTAAGGCCTCGGGGCTGCAGAAATCACCACACAGCGGCAGCCTCTAGGAGCGAGTACTCTGCCTTGTAAGAGTGTGCTTGTTTACAAATGTCAGTTCCTGGATGCTTTATAGTAAACAGGTCTGGTCCTCTCTGACCTTCTCCATCAAGAGAGTTTTCAGCAAAGAACAGCTCACCCCATTTAAGGACAGCAGTGATGCAAGCTTCTAACGATAGTGAGTGTCCTAAAAGGAAAAACCAAAAAGCCTTGCTTTTTAAAAAGGAATTTACTGGTATTTGCAAAATAATAATTAAAAAAAAAATCACAAACTGGCTTTGGTTATCTCCACTGGCTTTCATTCATCTTTCCTTTTAGCAGAATGATAAATGTGTGGATGGTTACAGCTTTGTTCTGAAGTGGCCCATAATTTGGTCTGTGTTTTACATCCCAGAGGATTGCAAAGTCCAAATATGGCATTGCTACTCAGAGCAGCTCCCCTGTCTTTCTCTCCAACCTTTACAGTAGTTAAGGATCAAATTGAAAGATATTGAAAGAAAAGACTGACTTAAAATCATTTCATAAGTTCTAAAGCTTTCTCAAAGGCAAAAGTTTGACCACTATTAATGATCTAGACAGACAGACAGACAGACAGACAGACAGACAGACAGCCCCTTTCAGACACTTGGAGCTTTCAGGTCAGCAGTTGCCTACATGGCAGTCCTGTTCAGATCAATATCATACTGTTGTTATCTTTGGGCCTGTGTCCTCCTGTCTACCACACAGATCACTGTAATACCTTGCCAGGGTGTTTGAAGCTATGTTTGTGAATCACAGCACGGCCAAGAACCAGACTACTGTGGCACCCGTTTTGCTGCATGCATTGAGATTTCATTCCTAGAAATTCAGAGATATACAAGGAGAGACTGGATTCAAAACAGAGATAGGCAGGGTCCAGAGCTTTATGCAAGTTTGAGGATGAGCAAGGTATTCTAATCGAGATGGTGTGTAAGATTTCCTGTGTATTATCAATGTAATGCCAACCTTTATTGATAGAAAGGAAAATATGATTGCTCTGTGGAGGCGGGCATATTCTGTTGGTGAGAAATCCCTTGTGTGGAGGTGGCGGATGGACAGGCTTGTGCGGACTTCTGGCTCACACGTGAGCCTCTTGCCTGTAGAGGCTTTGTGGTAACCGTGCTGTCCCTCTACTTGTCACTGAGACTGGGACGGGGCCGGTATCATGGACAAGATGTGAGGACTGAATTTAGGTAATAGTGAGGAAGCTCATGGTTCCTGCTCTCTGAAGCTGCTGTCTGAGGACGCTGACAGGTGAGCAGACGGGCACTCAAGCTAGGGCTTTATCAGCAAATAGCCAGTAGGATCTGAAGCAAGGCTTTCCACTCTCCACGCTGTTACCGATTTCAGCCTTTATAAGAGAAGGGTTCTGTATCCCAGTATCTGGCTGTGGGAAATGTATGTTTTTAAAGTAAAATTGTATTGTTCCCCAAAATGAAACCATAGTAGTTTGAACAAAGACCCCCATAGGCTTGCTTGGTATATTTGAATGCTTAGTTGCCAGACAGTGAAGCTGTTTGAAAGGATTACAAGGATTGGGGAGGGGGGTATAGTCTTTTTGGAAGAAGTGTGTCACTGAGTGTGGGCTTTGAGGTTACACAAGCCATGCCAGATTCCGTCTGTCTCTGCCTGTGCATCCGGGTGTTGCTCTCAGCGGCTGCTCCAGTGCCCACCTGGATGCCGTGCTTGCTGGTCCCTGCTGGAACGCCGATTAAAGGGCGGCTTTTGTCAGAGTAGCCCTGGTCACGGAAGCTCTTCACAGCAATAGAACAGTGACGAAGACACAAACCAAGAATGAATAACATTTCAAAATTAAGAGTTCTGTCTAGAAAAATAAATGGAAAAGTTGATTACATTGACGTCGTTACTGTTTTCCTGGAAATTCATCTTGACACTGAAGGATGATCATTCTCTTGACAGCACTGAAACTTTCCCTGTAAAGACTGAAGGATGCTTCTGGTGCAGACGATTAACCCTACTTATGGAGAGGTGGCGTGCTATGTTTGGCTTTATGCCCATTGCTGCTGGCTATATTTTCATGTGTGGATTCAATGCAATAAAATCTATATATTGGAGATATTTTAAAAATATAAATACTATATTGAGTATTATAAATAATATTTTATATGTATATGTTATTTAAATTATATAATACATATTTATAAATTATATATTCATTTATAAATTAAATTGATATATATTAAATTATATAAGTATATATTATATATATGATAAAATATACCCACAAAGTATATTATCAGAATGATTTCAGAGATGTTCATATCCAGATAAAAATTCTCTCTCTTACAGTCATCAAAAACAGTTTTAACGTGATACAAATCTATGTCGTGCTTTTTCCATACAAAGTACACAGTTCATTAGCTTTCAGTACTTTCACGGGGTTGTTGAGGAGACTGTAGTGAAGACTACAATCTGATTTTTGACCACTTTTATCATCTGCAAAAGAAACTCAATACCCATCTTCTTTTTATCCTTACCCCCATTCCTAGACCAAGCCAGACACTAATTAGTCGTAAACGACATGATATGTGATCTTCTCTATGGCTTCTTTCACTTAGCAATGTGTTTTCAAGGTCCATCCATAGCGTAGCTACTATCAGAATTAATTTCTCTGTGTTATCAAATAGTGTTCCTAATATGGGAATAATACTTTCTATGAATTCACCATAAGAACTTGGGTTGTTTCTGGGTCCAGAGGGGGGGGATTGTGACTAATCTGAACATTTTACAGACTTTAATTTCCCTAGTTTTTATCTGTCTTCTACAAATATCCTGAGAATAGAATTCCCAAGTCACGTGGTGACTCTATTTAACTTTTTGAGGATTTAGAATGCCAAGCTGTTTTTACAGTGGCTGAACTATTATAAGTTATTACCAGTGGGGAAAATATGAGGAGTTTAATTTCTCCAAAGTTTATTTTCATCTGTCTTGTTTACATCTTGGTAACATAATAGTATGTCAGGTTTTAATTTTTATTTCTTTGATGGCAATGATGATTTAGCACTTCTTAGACACTGGTTAATTCTTTACAGAAATGTTTGTTGCATATTCCTTCGTGCTTGTTTTAAAATTAGGTTATTTGTCTTCTACTTGTTGAGTTTTAATGGTCCTTTGTATATTCTGGTCATATATTTGATTTGCAAATATTGTCTCCAATTTTGTAGATAGTTTCCTTATTAAAAAATTTAGTATAGTTTTGATTATGTTATCTGTGTGGAGGTATGTGCACATGAATACAGGTATTTGCAGAGGTCAGAAAGGGGTATCAGATCCCCTGGTGCTGGAGATACGGGCAGTTGTAAACTTCCTGACTTGGGTTCTGGAAACTGAATTTTTGGTCTTCTGCAAGAGCCTTATCTTCAGCCCAATTATTTCTTCTTTTAAAATAAAATCATACTTAACTGATACATGAAATGTAGAATTTATACATGGTAATATAATGCTTTATCATGTACATGTTATATACACTAGTTGTTAATGTTTAAACAAGGTTTAATATATTTATTACATCAAATATTTATGAAGGTTTAATACATTTATTACATCAAGTATTTATGATTTCTTTGTAATAAAACTTGCTTTTAGCTATCTGAAATGAACAGGATTATCCTTACATTGACTATTCTGATGTCTCTTTGCAACAGACAGAGGGTGAAACTTAGGGTTATCTTATTTAGCATTCGTCAGTCCACCTTTCCCAGCCCTTCCTCCCTCCTCCCCTCTGACAGCTGCTAAGCACGATTCTAGTCTCAGGTTCTATGAGGTCAGGCTTTGCTTTTGTTCTTTTGCGTTTTTATTGATTCTTTGTAGGTTTGGCATCATCTAGCCCAGTCCCATTCATCTCCCCAACCCCTCGTATCTGCTCTTTACTCTTGAAACCTCTTCATTCAAGTAACACACACACACACACACACACACACACACACACACACACACGAAACACAGTTGTCCCAATATCACCTTATTAACTTGCATTTTCTGATTTTTAATTATCTTTCCCTTCAGACTTCTGAAGTATACTATAAACTTTGAAGTAAAAAAAAGAGAAAACAATAATTGTCTCTTTCCTCCTTTCTTCTTCGTTAGCTGCTTCTTCTGGGTTTTATTTTCTTTTTGCATGCTTTGACAGTTTCTTCAATATTAATTAGAGTTAAGCATATTTAATTTTTGCACCTTTTATATAAAGTGTTACTGGCTTTTCATTACTATGAGAGTATTTTACATTAAAAATTTTTATTGCTGAGCCAGAGACTTTGATTGCATTTCCCTTGGGTTCATTCCTGCCCCCAGCAGGTAGTCTTTCTATTTATGCTTCCTCTTAGTCTTTCTGTATCTTTGTTCTGTGGTCACCCCTTCTGGGCTTCCCTACCTGTCCTTCTAGCCTGCTTGCTCTCTCTTGGTGCTAACTTAGAAGCTCCTCTGTCTGCATTGGCTTCCCCTCTTCCTCGCCCTACGGAAGCTTCTATTAGGGGTTCTTTCATTATATATCCTAGAGGAGTCTGATACCTAAACTAGTGAAACACCTTCCCTAGGATCTTGCTTCCTTTGCCTCTTCAAGACTTATGAACACAGATTTAAGTGCTAAGTGCTCACATATCAGAATGGCAGTGTTACTTATCAGGATCAGAGTTCCGGGAAGCAAGAAGTCACAGCAGAGGGCCCAGGGGCGCCATAGCTGCAGCTATGGCTGCTGAAGCTCCAGGGCTGATCTTCCATTCATGCCTCATGTGGAGGCTGCTTTTATTTAAGCTACAGTTTTTTAAATTGATAGAAATTTTAGTCATATGTCATAGCCAAGGCGAGGAGATGTAAAGTGTGCACATAAGAATTGCATTTGGCAGCAGAAAGAATGAATTGTGTGAGGGGAGAAGCTTTGTCGTATATGATGAGGTGGTTGATTTCTTTAAGAATTATGTGAGCTGAGTAAGGCCTGAAATGCATTATCACAGACAGTGATGGCAGCTCTTTCATGATGTTCAGTATTACATATCATTTGTACTAGTTGCTTAACTTATGCTGTGACAAATGCATAGCATGAGACAACTTAAGGGAGGAAGGATTTAGTCTGATTCCTGTTGGGGGTACAGTCTGCACAGAAGGGAAGGTGTGGCGGCAGGAGTGGTCCTTGAGTGTGGAGGACTGTGATGGTGCTGGTCGTATTTTGTCCAGAGTATGCAGAAAGTACGGTTCTCTCTCCTCAGCTTCTCATCTGTTCACTTCCTGTTCTGTCTAGAACCCTAGCCCATGAGGTGGTGCTACGAAGATTTAGTTTGGGTCTTCTTGTAATTAAAGCTCCCTGGAAACCCCTTCATGACATGCTCATGGGTATGTCTTCTACATGATTTTAAGTTCAGTGGAGTTGGCAATGAAGATTAACCATCAGAAGTTCATCTTTTGTCAATTTGAACCAAACATACAATTTATAAATCATAACATCTTCCCCTGATCTTCATAACCATTTCATAATGCAAAAGGGATAAGCACCCCAAGCAGTCTTTGTTCAAAACACCCAAGTCCCATCTGAGACTCTAGACAAACTCTTCAACTGTGAGCCTTTATAAAGTAAATTTCCTAAGTAACATATTTGCAATATATTGTGTCACACAGTAATTTTTCCTGTTCCAAAAACTAGGAATGGGAGCATAGAGAGACTAGGAGTGTTTGTGTGTGTGTGTGTGTGTGTGTATGCATATAATAACAATGAAAAAAGGCTATAAATTTAAAAGTGGGCAAAGACAAGTATATGGGAGGGTTTAGAGAGGGAAAAGAGGAAATGTAATTATTATAATTTCAAAATAACAATACAAAAAATGTATTAATTAAAAAAGTAAGGTGAAAGGACTGTGGATAAAATCCTGATATCAACATCTCTCATCTACAGATGAATATTCCCACAAACACAAGTGTATATGACATACACATGCATACACACACATGCACACACAAACACATACACATACACACAAACATACACTCATGTATACCTCTCTCATACTTATACATAGACTCACATATACAAACACACGCTCACCCACACATGAGCACACATGCAAACACAAGCACACACACACTCTCACGTGTGCACGCACACACACAGACTTTAGTTGCTGGGAAGATCAATGAGGATGCTATGTTCAGAACAGGGCATGTAGATGTCACCTGTACTCTTTGAGGAAATGATCAAACTAAGGACAGTGAGCTGACACAGTACTTTTACTGTATTTTTAAGTTCTGCATATTACAGAAAATTATCTTTTCCAGATTTCTTGTGTGCTTTACTAGACTGCCTGCGTGTTTAAGCCAGTGCTGAAACACTAACACATGGTAGAGAAGTCAAAAGATGGTTTCTGAATAGCACTCATATATGCACCCATTCCACATATATATGTATGTATGTATATATATACACTCACACACATATCTATATACATATGTAGATATGCACATATCTGCCTATTGGACTTAAGCAATTTTACAGCTATAAATGCTATTGTAAAACCACTTGGTATAGTATTTTTTAAAGGGATAAGATAGGAGAATTAAGTTATGAAATCTAGTTCCTTATGGATATTATTATTAAATGAAATTTATTTTTTCAATAAAAACAAAATTCTATATATTCATAATGTATTATAGTGTGATTTTAGGACATGTACCTGTTATATAACATTTAAATCAAGTTATACTTAAGCATAACATACTTTGATCATGTTCTCCGATTTACTTGATTATCTGTCCTCCACAATTTCCCTTCTTTTCCCCAAAATTCCTTTTCTACTTTCATGTCATTCACCCATCTCTTGATTATTATTTGTTCTTTTAGTGCTGACTTTTTAGTTGTTTATGTATTCTGATATTAATTCTTTTTAGGGTGAATAGCTAGTAAATTTATTTTCCCACTATGTAAGTTTTCTCTTTACTGGGTTAACTATCTTCCTTACTGTGTAGAAACTCTCGAATTTAATTCAGTTCCACTCACCAGTTCTCATTGTTGTTTCCTGAGCTGGTGGGGTCTTGCTCAGAAAGTTATTGCCTTTTTAAGTATTTTTGAAGTGTTCCGCAGTGTTTTCTTGGATTCAGGTATTATGTTAATGCATTTGATAAAATTTTAATTGATTTTTCACAGAGTAAAGGATATTTTTTTCTCTTTTTTTCTTTTCATGTGATATCCAGTTTTCTGTTTACATCTGTTAAAAATTCAGTCTTTTCTCCAATCAGTGATTATGACTTTAGGTGTGTGAACTTATTTCTGTAAACTTCATTCACTGTAATTGGTTTGTGGAACCTTTTTGTGGGCTAGGAAGCGGATGATGTTTTGTTACATTAGCTTTGTAGTATTTACTTTAAATCAGTACTCAGCGTTGCTCAGGACTGGCTGACTTCGCGTCTTTTGTGATCCCATGTTAAGCTTCAGGCCGCTTTGTATGTTGTTGTGAGGAATGTCCTTTGGGTTTTGACGGGAATCCCACTCAGTCTGTGCAGCACTTAGGTAATAAAGACATGTTCACAAGGAACATGGAGGAGTTTTGTTGTTTTTTAATTTTCAAGAGCCTTTCTCAAGTTTCTTCTCCCCCGATTTACCATTTACTTTGTAGAGATCTTTCACTTGCATGTATAGGGTTGCTCTTGAGTATTTTTTTTCCAGGCTCGTTTGTTTGTTTATTACATATACAGCATTCTACCTGCATGTATGCCTGCATGCCAGAAGAGGGCACCGGATCTCATTATAGATGGTTATGAGCCACCATGGGGTTTCTGGGAATTGAACTCAGGACCTCTGGAAGAGCTGGGCTTCTCTGTCCTCTCTGAGCCATCTCTCCAGCCCCTTTCCAGGCTCTTATAAACGGGATTGTCTATTTTTTCTTTCTTTCTCAGTTGGTTTGCTGCTGGTCTCATTATTGATTAAATGACATGAGTGCCATTTTTCTTGACTCAGTGCTGTGCTGGCGATGTGTTTCTAGTCTGTTGGTTTTCTTGTGTAATGGTATGATCCTCATGTGCCTGTTTTCTTCTAAGCTTTTATTATGAAGAAATACTTTGTTTTGTCAAATTCCTTTGCTTAGTCTAGTGACCTGGCATGCAGTTTTAATCTTTAGTTCTGTGTGTGCAATTTTGCATTCGTAGACTTGCATGTGGAGACATCCTTGCATCTCTGCAGAGAAACAAACTTAATTATGGTGTATGACCTTTATACTGTGTTCAATCCGATATGGAGTTGTTTTTTTTGTTTTTGTTTTTTAAGGTTTATATATCTGTGTTTATCAGAGCTCTTACATTAATAAAAACTTAATCAAGTTTTAGTGTTGTCATCATAGAATGAGTTTGAAAGCATTTTTTTAAAATTTTGTGTTATGAGATAGTTTGAATACTGAGGGCATTAGTTCGTTAATAAAGTTCAGTAAAGAATTTATTGTATCTGTGGTCTTGAGTTTTCTATGTCAGAACCCTTTGTTACTGCAATAATACCATTAGTTACTATAGATTTGTTTGTATTTATTTACTTTTTTGGTTCAATTTTGGGAGATCTTATGTGTCTAGAACTTTACATGTTTCTTCTAGTTTTTTTTCTAATTAAATTTTTTAAAAGTTAACCCTTAATAGCTCTCTGGATTTTGATGTTGTTTTTATCTCATGTTATTTCACTTTCCTGTCTTTAGTTTGCACCTTAATGTCTTTTCTGCCCTGAATATCTAGGCTTTGCTTTTAATCATGTCACAAAATTCTTGCATCTTATGTTCTGGAAAGAGAGAGAGAGGGAAAGGGAGGAGAGGGAGAGGGAGGGAAAGGAGAGGGAGAAGGAGAGAGGGAGAGGAAGAAGAGGGAGAGAGAGGAGAGGGAGGAGTGGGAGAGAGAGGAGAGGGAGAAGGCGGAGAGGCGGGGGGGGGGAGAGAGAGAGAGAGAGAGAGAGAGAGAGAGAGAGAGAGAGAGAGATAGAGAGAGAGTTTAAGGTAACTTACTGAGCTTTTTAAGATTTCTGGGTTTCCTCCCAACATCTCTTTGTTGAACTTCTTGTTCATGCTTTGCATTGCTTTTCTTTCATTTATTTTGTTGCTTTTCTTTATTTCCTTGGCATCCCTTGATCTTTAAAATCACTCCGTTAAATTCTGCATCCATATATCATATGAGTTTCAGTTGAATATTTGGGGCCATTCAGTAGAGAACTGAGAGACTCTGAGACTTTGGAGGAGTTATGCTGCCTTGTTTTCTCATATTTCTTGTATATTTATGTTGAGATTTTTAGATCAATTTTAATAACTTATTTTTTCAGTTTTGTTTTTTTTGGGGGGGTGGTTTTTTTTTTTTTTTTTTTTTTTTTTGGTTTTTGTATTTGTTTTTTTTCGAGACAGGGTTTCTCTGTATAGCGCGGGCTGTCCTGGAACTCACTCTGTAGACCAGGTTGGCCTCCAACTCAGAAATCCGCCTGCCTCTGCCTCCCAAGTGCTGGGATTATAGGCCTGCACCATCACAGCCCAGCTTTTTTTTCAGTTTTACATGAGTCTTTGTGACATGTCCTAAGATAGCTGATTGTGTTAAATATATTTCCACTTGGCTTTGGTTTTATTGAAGCTCATTTCTTATCTCTCTCAGGGGGTTAGTATTTTGTCACAGTTTGTACTGTGTCGGAGCCAGAGGGTCCTGTCTCCCTGCATTTCTTAGAAGAGTGGCATGTGTGTGGTAGTAGCCGGCAGGTCTGTTTTCCATAGTGAACTTCAGGAGGTGTGCCTTTGGTAATTACTGCTACAACCTTGCCAACAGCGCCTGGTCTGAAGCAGTTTGGGAACAACCTATGCTGTGATCTCTCCTAGGTGTCCTGGACAGAGTATTTTGTTATTTCTTTCTGCTGTTTCTACAGGGATGTGTTACCAGGCCAGGACCTCCAGGCCCCACCTGCGTGCCTTCTTGGAGCTTTGTTGACAGTTTGCAGTTTCTATTCTTTTATTCTTTGAGTTAAATTTTCACTAACATTGAAGCCTGAGCGTTCTGTGGGTAGAATGTGGTAACATGTAACCAGTCAAGGTAGGTGGCTCAGAAGGGCATCAACACACAAAGTGGCATCCTTGATGCCATCGCTTCCTAGATAGGACCAAACAAATAAGGAGGACAGCAACAAAGGGCAGTGAACCAGGCCCAAACAGAAGGTTATAACCACAAAGAGAAAAACTTGAAAAGATAATGAAAGAATTTAAGTAGAGAGAAGAGATAAATAGCGTAACAAAAACCAAGAGAGAATACAGAGAATACTCTGTATACTTATATACAGAGAGAGGGAGGGGGAGAAAGGGATGGAAGGAGAGAGAATCTGCCAGTATAAAACAAAGGAGGAAGAGAGGGAGAGATGAGAGAAGAGAAAGAGAGCGAAAAAGGAAAAATGGATTGGTCATAATAAAGAAGTAACTAAAACCATGGCTTCTCCACTGAGGTGGTTCTGTAGGTAAGAGTGTGTATTCAGGACCTCTGTCAGTGTGTGTGGTTTCCCATCTTCTGGTTTGCTGCAGCTCTTGAGAAAGGTAAAGGGCAGAATGTATGTACCCCTCTCTTTTTTCTGTGTTCATTACTGTCTAGTAGGTGGAGTAGTTTGGGCCCAGAGCTGGTTGGGATAGCTTCATTTACCTACTTGGAAGTACAGAGTACCAAGGAACCAAAGTTTTCTAGGATGGAGGTTTTTTTCTTGTAAATTAGTTTGATGTACCTCCAAAGGCCAGGTAGAACTAAGATGTATTGCTCTCAGGCATTTCTTTGCAGTCCCCTTAGAGGGCAAGGTGACAAACTGTTGAAGGTGGATGGCCACAGTTGGTCCTGTGCTTTCCCCCTCTCGTACTGTAGCTTCCACTGTGGTTTGTAAAGCCCAGTCACTGTATGTGTGCATGTGTGCACGCCCTGTTCAGTCTATTGCACACTCTTGCTGGCCAGTGGAGTCAGCTGCCATCCAAAAGCAAAGGGGGCCTTACTCCATTTTGTCTCAGACCTGAATTCCACTGCGCATATTTTCCAATGAACTTGCTTCACTGGCTTTTGACTAGTGTCACATGAGGCCACAAGGCAGATGTTATCCAAATAACCTGGCAGTATCACTATGGGTTCTGAGCTACAGGGAAATGTAGCAAATTAATTAAGTCCTCTGAGCAGAAAGCACAGCTACCATCCCCTCAGAATGCTTTCCAAGATGGTGCCATGCTGTTACCTTGAAAACCAGCACTTCCCCAATGCCAGCCTACTGTGCTCAGACTGCCTTTCTGTTCCTCAAGTTTCTATATAATTTCCCCTCTATTTTTCTTTCTTTTTCTTTCCCAATTCTCTGTTGCACCAAAAAGCTGCCACGGGTCCAATGCTGACCCGTTGTTTCTCTGCCGGTCTTCTGGTAACTTGTCCGTCTCTCCACGGCTGTCTGATGGCAAGCGTCAGTGCCCTCCACGCCAGCTTCACCTCACTCAGAAGCTGTTGTCCACTCCCAGTTCCGAAGAGCTGAGAATCTAGAAAGTACTTGTTGCCTCTAATTCACCACCTTGGCTTTCTCTCTAACTGTTTTCTTATTTATTTGTTCTAATACAGCTATGAGATTGACTAAAATGTTCCCTTCTTCCCTCTTTCCCTTCATATGCTGATGCAGTCAAGCGCTTGTTGATTTACTTCCAAGACATGCTTATATACACAGACTATTCATATGAGAAGCCTCCCTTTTGTTTCTAAAATGAAACTCTAAATGTCATGAAGAACAGGGACAGTGACAACTTATTTACATCCTCACCAAGTCTAGCACAGTGTACTGCACCAAATGCAGTGAGTATTAATGAATGAAAGAAAGAAAGAAAGAAAGAAAGAAAGAAAGAAAGAAAGAAAGAAAGAATAGTTGGGTGGCCAGATGAGTGAGTGGTGTATTGCCAGAAGTGATGTATTTTGACTGCCACCTGGGAGATGTCTTATGGGACAAACTCATGTTAACTTTAAAATCATGAACAGAATAAGACATCTTTTAAAAAGTTACTTATATAACCAAAGTCACATTATCACTTTGCTCCATCTAAGCTCTTATTGAATATATTAGATACTAAGTCTTTGTTTAAGGGCAGGAAATAGTAGATAAAGAGCTATGTTTAAAAAGTTGGTCATTAAGTAAAGGTGGATATTTGGGAGGGTTTCTCCTCTTGTCTGACATGGCTGTGGGAGGACTGGTGTGTGCTCTGATGAGAGTGCACAGGTCACACTTGTGGGTCCACATACCCAGCAAAGCCATGAAGACGGTGTGGGAGAATGCTGAGAGAGCTGAGAGAGCTGTTGGTGGCAGCAGGCCTGAGGGACTCAGGCTCAGGATTGTGGGAGGGAAAAGAGCTGCAGGCATCCTAGGGCTGTGTCTGTTCGCCGTCTATGACATAGTTACAGGGGACAGCTCTCACAGCTCCAAGGCGGGTGTACCTGCTGCAGTCATCCTCACAGCTACTCCTTGTGGGGAACCATCT
Source organism: Apodemus agrarius (assembly GCA_964023405.1). Taxonomy (NCBI): domain Eukaryota; kingdom Metazoa; phylum Chordata; class Mammalia; order Rodentia; family Muridae; genus Apodemus; species Apodemus agrarius. The sequence goes on along the minus strand of OZ030008.1, from coordinate 43,587,032 downwards.
TGGATCTTTTCAGGCTCTGTTGTTGCTGCTCAGTGTATGCGTTTGCATGTTAGAAAAGTGACCATGCAGACACTCGACCATGAGCCTGCCTCAGTGTTTGCATGTTAGAAAAGTGTCCATGCAGACACACTCGACCATGAGCCTGCCTCAGTGCCATGTTAGAAAAGTGACCATGCAGACACACTCGACCATGAGCCTGCCTCAGTGCCATGTTGCTGAGCCCATAATTGTCCCCTTAGGTATGAGAAGGCTTCCAGTACCATCAGAACTAGAGCTCCCAAGGGCCCACTCAGTGGTGATGAGAAAATAGTCACAGAAGTTTAATTGGAAATTCAGTTTGCTCCATACATAAAATGCCTTTGATGTTTAAAATAATTAATATTTTCGTGTGTTGCTTTCAAGTTTTATTTGACCAGTGTGGTTCAGGGTGGCGTGGAAGGGCAGGAGTATCAGGTAGTGTAGTTGAGGGTGACATAGAAGGGCAGGGGTATTAGGTAGCCAAGTGATGTATGTGTGGAGACTGCAGAGTCCAGCAGGCCCGGGCTTCTGCCACTTACTTGTTACTTATTTGTATCTCTTCAGAGCCTCAGTTTACAGATCTGCACAGTGGGGTTTATGACAGTGTTTGTCCACATCAGACGCTGAGTCTATCCAGTGGTCTGATTGCTTGTCTTATCTCATTGCTTATTTCTTAGATTTCCCTCCTTGCCATTTCTTGATTTGGGCTGACTTGACGTCTTGTTGCCAGGATAGCATATAACCTCTTGATCTTCCAGAGTTGTTTGTATCAAATGCCATTTTCAACCAGTCTCCCCCTCCTTTAGAAGGCTGTGTTCTTGCTGCAAGATGCCTTTCTTCTAAGTTGATCGTTTTGTTTATTCTTCACGCATCCTTCCAAGAAAGGAGTGTGTGGAGAGGTAGAAATCACCCACTGCTACCCTCTCCCCTCCTGCTTGTTTAGTCTGCTTCAAGCTCACATGCCCCATGATACAGTCTTCTGTGATTTAGTGTGGACACAAATTTTGATGCACTTTATTTTTTTTTCTCCTTTCCTTATTTTGGCTATGACTCTTATTGACCCTTCTATCTGCAAAAAGACAGGTCTTCAAACTATGTCTTCAGGCAATAAAAAACATGTGGTCTCTGCTTTTAATCAGTTTGGGTTTAACAAAGTATTAAATAGAGTCAACTTTTCTCAAGTGCATGTATGGTAATCGTAGGGACTGAGTTATACATTGTTTGAAGGTTTTTGGAGTGAGCTAGAGTATAATTCACTAAGAAATAAGATTAGTAGTATTTCTACACGGAGATACTTTGAGTATAACAGGAAGCCTCAGAAGCAGGCAGCTGACAAGTGCTGACTCTGGAATGGGCAATACAACGGGGTGCTCTTCGACGCCAGCTCCCTTTCCAGGGCTACTGGAGCAAGTTACCACAAATGGACAGAAAAACAGATAGAGCCATTCACTCTCAGTTCTGAAAGCCAACAGTCTGCAGTAAGTCGCCAGCTGGACTAGGCTTTGTCGGCTCTAGGAGAGAATTCCTTTTTGGCCTGTTCCAACTTCTGCTGGTTGCCAGTTTTGTTGTCTTGTGAACACATCTGTTTGCCCCATCTTTATCCCACCATCCCACCTTTCCATCTGTGTGTCTGTCTCTTCTGTGTCTTTTCTTTTTTTTTCTCTCTTTTTTCTTTTTTTAAAGATTTGTTTATTTATTAGATGTAAGTACACTGTAGCTGTCTTTGGACTCTTTCTTCTAGCCTCAGGCCTGCTTGCTAGTGGTAGCTGTCTTCAGACACCCCAGAAGAGGGCATCAGATCTCATTACAGATGGTTGTGAGCCATCTTGAGGTTGCTGAGATTTGAGCTCACAACCTTCGGAAGAGCAGTCAGAGCTCTTAACCGCCGAGCCAACTCTCCAGCCTCCTCTGTGTCTTTTTTAAGGGCACTCATGATTGAATTTAGGTCCCATATTGATAATCCAGGGTGCTGTCTTCAAAACCTATAATTTATTTGCAGCCATAATAATCCCTTTTTAAAATAAAGTAATCCACATTCTAGAATTAGCACATGGACAATGGGACTACCATCTAGCCCTAAAAGAGCTTCCAAAGCAAGAGGCCCCCTTATATATGTGGTCTCTACTAGTAATTAAAAAAAATATGTTTTCATATGGTCTTGGTTACCATACAGCAATTGATATTTTGCTGGTTCACCCATTCACTTAACTGGTAATCATGCCATAGAATAGGCCCTTTTGCTAGACTTCTGTATATAAGCCAATAAATTATAAATTCTGTCTCTCATACAGTCATTGTGCCCAGAGAGGACAGTTTTCTCACAAGGGGCCCAATGTCCATGTTCATGAATAACTGCAGAAATAAGGAAACAAAAATATAAAGGGAAATTCTGACAATAATACTAGGTATGGAGAGTTTACTTTAGGTCTCGGCAGACCTCTCATTTCATGATTCACCCACTGAAGTATTTGAACTGACTCTTCATGTCTGGGGTGGCCCAAGGATACAAACAGCAACTGGCTAATTGGAAGTGCCTCTGTCGGACCATCTCAGTGTACTCTATAAATCCCCAGACTATCTCGTGACCTTTGCATCTCCATGTACCTCAGTAAGTTGTTTGCCACTGGGGAAGTGTCAGGGTTTGCATGTGATTTCTTTACCATTAAAAAAAAAGAAGAAAAAGAGGAGGAGGAAGAGGAAGAAAAGGAGGAGGAGGAAGAGGAGGAGGAGGAGAAGGAGAAGAAGAAAGAAGAAAGAAGGCAAAGAGAAAAGACCAGCAGACTTACAGTTATCAGTTATCATAATCTCATCATTTGGGTTGCATTCTGCTTTTTCATTTGGGAAAGGAAACAGCTGGTACCTCTGTAATTACACATAACCCCAAACATGCCTTTCCTGCACACTCTTGGGAGCAGAAAGAAATGTCATCCTCTGTCATGCATGATCCATTAAAAATTATTAACTTACACACAAATCTGCACACACATGCACACATACATATGTATGGATACAGGCCTTGTAATTATACAAGTGATTGGTCTCTTAGGTGTTGAACACTTATTAAGAGTAGAATTTTTAATTTTATTTTATATTTTTAAAATGTGTATGTCTGCACGTGTGTTTCACAGGGATAAGTGCTACAGTGTGTGACAAAAGGCAATATGTAGCATCTATTTTCCTGCCTTTACAGACATTCTGGGGTTGGAACTCCTGCCATTCGATTTGTGTGGCAAATTCTTTACTTGCCAAGACATTAGCTAGCCATGATGTTAAACTTTTATTTTCACTTTTGCAATTAATAATAAATAGTTTACATTCTTAGAAAACAATTCAAAAAAACTACTTAAGTTTTTTTGGAATGATGGGTGGGTCCCTAAGTCCCAGTACTTCAGAGGTAGGAGGATCATAAATCCCAGGGCATAGAAAAGGTTTTCCAACTTTTTACTGTTGGTTACGATTTGAAGATACGTGAGAACAGGCGAGTATCCGGAATAGCGGGAAAGGGGAGGAGCTGTGTGCTGAGCCTGGTCCTTTGTAGGAGCATCACACTGGATGGATAAACCTCACCATCCAGTTCTGAGATGACAGTTTTAAGATGAGATTGAATCATTCAAGAAGAATTCGCACCTTCCCTAGTTACTCTTATCTAATACTTTTGAGTGATAACAAATCAACAAATCAACGTTTATAGATAGAAATTAATTTTAGTGAGAAGCTAAAGTGTTCTTGAGGAATAAGCCTCATTGGCTTTATAACGCTCTTGGAAAAGTCTTATTTTTTCCCCCATTATCTAGTCTCCCTTCCTTGTCTTCTTCGCCCTCCTACCCAAGTGCTGAGTCCGCATTCAGCCAGACCAGCCCTTGGCACATCTGCTTATGGACCTGGTTTTGGCTTTTCTGCCCAGTCTTGAGTTTGTAGAAGAGAATACCATCGCACTCCATGCGCAGACTTAGACCTGCCTGCCCAGAGCGGCGGGCCAGCGTTCCTCCCACTTGTTATGTTCCCTAGGTTTAGCAGTGTGACTGGTCAGGTTAGGTAATTTGGGGATTTGGGATTGTCCTCCAGGGTATGCATATGAACATCTTGAACCCCTCACGCTACACTAAATGAAGCCCGTGTGAGGCTGCAGAGAACACCCAGAGCTTTCTTTTATTCTTGTGGCTTAACGTGGCAAATTTATTATTTCATTTTGACCCGTGCTGGAAAGAAATGTTTTGATACATTCATGGTTTGTTTAGAGGGAAATCTGAGTCTATTTGTTTTCAGGATTTTGGTTTTTGTAATAAATTTCGATGGTGTCCCACAGTGCAAGCACATTCCAAGATTGCTTCTGCTTTTAATACCATATGAAATGGAAATTCCCTATTAGGAGGTGTTTTCTTGTTATTATTTAATTTTTCTTTCTGCTCTTTGCTGTATTATAGAAGAGATAAAATCTATTTCCAGAGTGATCATGGCAATTTCTCACTTTTTCTTTATAATCCTAATGTCTCTAAGAAAGGAAGAATACCAAAATCATGGAAAATTCACTGGCTCTTCCTGTAATTGCTGTCAATAAAATGTTCTTTTCATTTTAGTCCCCCTGGATATAAACTTGCACAAGCCAAAATTAGCAATAATCTCCATGCCAAGAGAATTTCATGAGTTCGGGAAGCCCTTTGAGTCTCTGCCCTTAGTCTGGCAATTATTTCATTCTAAGGCCATGTTCATTCTCCAGAAGGTGCATCCACAGACTGGGGGTCGGATAAGCTTATGCTGTCTATAGTGATGCTGCCTACCCAGGCAGCCCCGTCAAAAGCCTGATCCTCAGCAGCAATTTGGGAACTTATACTGTGAACTGAGGATACTGCCTTCATAGCACATCAAGTAGTAATGTAAGGGACTCCTATTTGCAAAGACTCAATGAATGGTGTAGACTTTTACAATGGGGTGAAAAAGACTCTTTGGAAGCATGAATAACATAAAAAGGCTTACCTGTATCACTTCCCCTAAGTAAAGCAAGACATCCCAGCAGCACAACTTCAGAGATTGAAGCACAATTACACACTAGCTTGTACTTTCATCTTATTGGTTAATCTTTGTTTTTGGCATGAGTCTGTGTGTTTCCACAATTCAGTGACTCTGAGCTTTTTATCTTGTGAAGTCTGTTGACATATTCATTCGGGAAGTCAGTAAACACGGCACCATGGCAGCTTTGTGGCTTTTAGGTTTGATTTCCCTCTGAAATTACCACTATGCTATTAGACTTTGATGAAGTTGAGAGCATCAGATGGTAGAAGAAAATGCTTACCCGTGGTTTTTCATGTTTGGAGTTTGGGCAGCGTGCTGTTTTCATGAAGGAGTCTGAGAGTGCACATGGTGAGAAGCTCCTAGGCCACATGTAAACTGAGAAATACATTTCAACATCAGTTTTGATGAAACTGGGAATGTGAGCCTGCCACAGAGAAGTGACTGATGAAAATGGGAGAGCGAGCCTGCCACGGAGAAACAAGGGATTCCCTCACCACTTACGGCGTGAGCATACAGATGTGGTGGGCAGACTGCACTTTCCTGTCCTCATCTTTACAGGAGCACTCATGATTATTCCAGTTCTAAATCATATTATATTTCCCTTGGGGGACTGCCCATGGCTGGTGTGCCAGGCAGTAAGATGAGGACTGAGTGGATCACTAGACAGAACCTGGGTAGCTGACCAGCTTGTAGTGGGATCAGATGCCCTCTCTTTGCCTGCTATGCCCTGTTATAGCCGTGGTTCTGCCTGTGGGTTGTGGCCCCCACGGGAGTCACATTGCTGATATCATGCAAATTAAATATCGATATTATCATTCATAACAGTAGCAAAATTACAGTTATGAAATAGCAACAAAATAATTTTATGGTTGGGGTCACCACATCATGAGGGAACTATATTAAAGGGTTGTGGCATTAGAAAGGTTGAGAAGCACTGGGTTACAGGATTAGGTCCTCAGTCCTGCCTCCTGTTTGTCCTGCCCTGACAGATCAGATTCTCTTGAAAAGATGAGGTTTAGTCTGATGCCCCGTTTCCTGTGTGTTGAGAAGGTGGTGTGTTCTTTCTTTTACTGGGCAGAGTTTAAGACATCCCACAGAGTCCTGTCATGCATGATACTTCTTCTCCAGTCCTGTTTGATTTTGCCTCCTTCATCTGACATGATGTGAAGTGGGTAGTCATAGCTACTCTTATGTTTCTACTATTGCTCTTTAAAAGTGGTATCTTATTCAGTAAACTTTAGCTCTTCTTTCCCGTTTGCCAGGAATGATTTCTTTCATGGGAACACAATTTTAAAGACCACAAAGGCCTTTGGGCTCATGGAGGTAGCATTTCAGTCAGCATATAACAGTGCACACAGATAGGGCCGTTTCAGATACAGCTTGAAGGCTGCTGAATCTGTGAGTCTGAAATCTGAAACGTTTCATTGTTGACATTATCATTTAGGAGACTTGGATTTGGGGTTTCAGGATTAGTGAAGTTCAGCTGGTAAGGTCTGTGTAAATATTCCAAAATCAGACAAATTCTGAACTCTGCAGTGGAACTTTGGAGTTGAAAACCAAGAAGTCTCCGCTCTGGGGATCTGGGGGACAGGGTTTTCCAGCAGAAGAAACTTCAGACAGAGCTTGAGAAGCAGACCCCTGCGTCAGTACTTCTCCTCAGACACACCTTGAGAAGCAGACCTCTGCGTCAGTACTTCTCCTCAGACACACCTTGAGAAGCAGACCTCTGCGTCAGTACTTCTCCTCAGACGCACCTTGAGAAGCAGACCTCTGCGTCAGTACTTCTGTGCCACTCACTCCTCAGAGCTCTCACTTATAGCTTGTCACCTGGCGTCACAGAGGCCCTACTTTTTGCTTTATTCTTGTTGCTGTAAGTGACATTATATCCTGAACATTGTTGTCTTTGCACTTGCTGGCAAAATTTGCCTTTTTAGATCTGGGCTGTTCAGACATTTCTATAGTTCTATATTTGTGGATGTGGTAGGAATATGACTTATCTAAGTAAAAAAGAGGGGCTTATGGAGAACATCATAATAAGTGAGGTAACCCAGTCTCAAAAGAATACCCATGGTATGCACTCACTGATAAGCGGCTATTAGCCTAGAATCTTGGAACACCAAAGACACAATCCACATACCAAATGATGTCCGACAAGAAGGAAGGAGTGGACCCTGGTGCTGGAAAGGATCAAAGCATCAGTATTGGGGAATACCAGAACAGGGGAGTGGGAAGGGGTGGATGGGGGAACAGGGGGAGGGAAAAGGGCATGTGGGACCTTTGGGGGGCAGGGAACCAGGAAAAGGAAAAGGAAATGTAAATATAGAATATATCCAATAAAAAAATAAAATAAAAAAAGAGGGGTTTAAATGGTCCCCTCTGGTGTGGGAAAACATTAGAATATTTATCCATGTTTACTTTATTTAATAGAAATAACAACAACAACAACAACAACAATAGTAATAATGCCTATTCTATTCAGGGCTGGGGTTTTCTCTCATTTTAAGCCCTTGGTTAGAATGCATTTAGTCTCCAGGACTATATATGTCACTGGGGGGTAGACATTGGCGTTTCAAAAGACCCCCCTCCCGGCCCTGCATCTCTCTTTCTGCCTGCTGCTTGTGGCTCAGAAGGTCGAGTTCTCAGCTACTGCTCTGGTGCTGTGGCTGTCTGCTTTCTGGCATGATAATAATGGCCTAACCCTCTGAAAGTATCAGCAAACCCCCAATTAAATGCTCCCTTTTATACCTGTTTCCCGCCCTGATAATAATGGACTAACCCTCTGATACTGTTGGCAAACCCCAAATTAACTGCTCTCTTTTATAAGAGTTCCCCTTCATAGCAATAGACCAGTAACTAAGATACACAGACAGGTACATATGTACACATACATGTATACACACACACACTTGCACACACACACCAGATATACATGCCTGCAAATAAGAAATAGAAATATACACACATGAACACACATAAACAAATGCATACACATACATACAAAGACACACACTGTCATGTACATGCAGATACACACATAGAAATGTGCATACATGTGCAGAGACACAGACACAAACTTAGGCACACAACGCACCCAGGCATGCACAAACATGGTAAAATGATTGTGATCTCTATAAAAAGTATGAGATTAATATTTTAAGAAGCTTGATTTAATTATTCTTAATGCCTACATATAACATCATTTTGTAACCCAAAAGTATATGTAATTATATATGCCAATTCATTATAAAGAGGTTGGTATTAGCACTTTTATATAGTAGTTCCATGGGAGAGCCCTCAGTTTAGAAAAGTGAGTGGAGGGCCGAAGGGGATCTCTTCTCCGTGTGGATGATTTGCCACCCCCTCAGCTACAGCCTGGTGCAGCCTTATGGGAAAGGGTGTTCTCCTTGTGAATTACTTGGTAAAAATAACCCTTGTTTAGTTTCCACCTTACCCCATTGAGAACTTATCACCTCAATGAAGAGTCTAGCTAACAGTGCAACCACACAGCAGCTGGAGAATTTAAAATATTAAACCAGTGTTCAGTGTTTCAAGAAGAATTTCTAAAAATGAGAATCATGTGCTTCCAGCTAGATAAAGGGAGTCTCAAGTCAGTATGTAGTCTTTGAAGAAGACACAGATGGAAACTGCAGAAATCCTCGGTGGAGGCCCAGTGCGCAGTGTCTTTCATGGTAACTAAGGTTCTGTCTTATCTTTTCTTTGATCATTTGCCTTCTAGCATTGGGTTGGTTGGTTGGGTTGGTTGGTATATGTTCAATAAAAAGCAGCAGATAATAGGTAGATAGAGGCCACCAGAAATGGAGCACTGTAGAGCACAGGAATTACATGGGGCTGGAGCATCCGGCTGGGTATGCCTCCCAGCAAGCCATGCAGCTTATCACAAGAATTGAGTCATGGAGAGTGAATAGCCCTGCCCATCTTCATGTTTCTTACTCTCTGCCCCTCTGTTCACCCACTCACTATTGACTGAGGCCCGAAATGTAAATGGAAAACAGTCTCTTTCCTTCCTTACAGGTCAGTGTGTCTTACAGAACAGGTGCTGAGGAGCCTGCAGAGCAGCACAGATGGTTTGCCCAGGAAGAGAGGATTAGAGCTGCCTTTAGAGAGCTTGAAGACCTTGAGCTACAGACAGCCTGACAGGGACTCTGACATTGGGAACACTAGTAAAGAAGAAAAAGAATCTAAGATGGGGCCTGGAAACTCCCTCATAGGAGCCTGAAAAGCCAGAGTCCTTCAGGGGAGCGTTCTTTGCATTTAGAATTGTACCTGGTTTGCCTCTCTCCAGGATCATCACCACATCTTTTTTAAAGCATGGAGCATGGACTTAGTATTAATGTGTGGAAAGTGGATTGCCTGTGGATAGCACTTCTGTCCCATGAGGTAGACACACAGCGAAATAGCTCAGTCCTCTAGACAACTGTTCTCTTGTCCAAGAGAAGAGTTTTATGTCCTCGTACGCATGACCCTTAGAAACCAGCAGCACCATGAGGTGTGTTTGTGAGGCCTGTGTGAGGTGTGTTTGTGAGGCCTGTGTGCTGTGCCAGCGCTACCTTCAGGGCAGGTAACGGTGCTCGGTGAGGCTGGCCAGCCTGGCCACCATTGCCCTCTTCTGGTAAGGGGCTAATGCTGCAAATGCACTAAGGTTTTAGAAGGAAGAAAATTGAAGCTCAGTATTCGCTTTGATCAACTGCGCTCTGCCACCTGGCATTAAACCCCATAATGAAATGAATATTTGCCTTCAGTAGTGGATAACATACACCGACCATATAACTGTGTGAGACTCTAACCCTGTTTACAGTTGTGGCTTGTGGGGACTACCTTGGATATTCCTATCATTTTCCACACTTGTCCACTTTCTCATTGATGAAATCTTTCTTCTGCCTTTTTCTCTGTGTGTGAAAGCCTGTCTGGCTCCTTCAGTAGCTAACACATGTGCGTCTGCATCACTGATAGTGGCAGCAATTGCAGTGAATATGGCTGTAGTCAGTTTTAACATCTAATCTCTCTGAAGCAGCAGGGCAGAGAATGTTACAGGCTTGGGATAAAGAATGTGCACTGCGAGAATCTTAGTATTTCTTAGTGACAATCTCACATACTATATAATCCGGAGGTGACTTTATGTTACACTGAAGTAACCGACTCCATTGGAAGGAGCAGGGAGAATATGGTATTTCAGTGTTGTTTGTGGAGTAGCTGCTCTAAGAACAGACCCTGCAGTTTCTTCTTTTCTGCTCAGTCTTTGGCATCGTCCCTTTCCCTCTGCAGTACAGAAGTGGGTATGCTTTCGGCGAATGAATGGGCACTGCTGTACAGGGAACCACAGTCGGTATTTATAAGGGAAATGGTGCTTTATGAGGCATTTAAGTTCTTCTTTAATATAATCCTTTAATGTAATCTTTCTGAAAATGTAGTTTTAGTTATCTCTTTAAATAGCTACTTGACACCTAAACCTGAAGGCCAGTACAGATAAGAATTAGGCACCATGTTTATTCATTTTATTAGAATATAAAGACACGATGTTTCACTTTTCAGCTAGATAGATTTGATGTCAACAGTTAAGATAATTGGTAATTTTTCTTCTAGGAATTTAATAGCAAAAGGAAATACATCTAATGCCATGATCTTTTTGGGAGATTAATTATGATGATGGAAGAATCCTTGGGTAATAATACTAATAATAATCTTCGATAATCTGTATTATCAGGCTTCATCAGTAGGTGTCAATGTATGATATACAAAGCTTGATGTTTCCTTAAATTGAAGAGTTTAGGATGGGGCAAAAAAATGTCCTGTTAAGTGACAGTGCAGAATTAATCAGAAAGCACATACCAAAAATAATTTAGCTGCTTCCTCCCACCACCAAAGAAAAATATTTAGTCTTTCTGTCAGTTAAATTAGAAACAGGCACTATAGAACTTGATTTCAGGACATTAATTCTCCACTAGCCATGTTAAGGCAGAGGCAGTAAGAGAAGGATAGAAGGAGGATTACAGAAAATATGGAATGTGGCCTAGAAAGAACAAGGGTGGCACTGCACAGGGAACAGACCATGGAGGAGCCTCCGAAGAAATCACAGCCTGCACTGTAACTTCTAGAGGTCTCAGGTCAGAGTTCATCACTCATTGCCCACCCTGTTGAAAAGATGCAGAATTATCATTCCCCGTGCCTCCAGGTGTTCCAGTCAGTGCACCTTCAGAGAAGCCCAAGCAGCGTTAGAGCCCATGTGGCAATGCCAGGGCAACATGCTCAGTGCAGTTTGGTTTCTCAAGAACAAAGGAAGGAAGAAGGGAGGGAAGGAAGGAAGGATAGGAGGAAGGAAGGAAGGAAGGAAGGAAGGAAGGAAGAAAGGAAGGAAGGAAGACAAAAACAGCCAATGAGATATCTCCAGCAAGGACTGTTGAAGTCATGCAGATAGATGATCCTAGTGTGTGTCCAGGGACAGGAACCACTGTCATTGGTCACTGATTGTCAGAGTATGGCCCCCAGGTATATCAAGGTTACCTGGAATCTTGTTAGAAGTTCAAATTCCTAGTTCCCCCTCCCCCTCCAGGGCAAGCCTTAGCAGTCTTCTGTGAATCTTATACACAATGAAGCTTGAGGAACACTATTTTTGGCCACGGAGATGTCAATCAGGCCCTGAGAATCAGGAGCATCTTACAGCAGATTTTATAACCATTATTCCAAAGTCAGTGGTATAGTCTTCAGAGTTCAGTGGCCTCAGGAGACTCTTCACTTACCGCGAGGAGGATGCCTGGGAGATGTAAGTTTCCACTGAGAACCTTTATAAGGTTTAATTGCTAATGTGTGGGTGGCAGCTGATACTGAGTTGTCCCTCCCACTCAGTTCAGCTAAGCTTTCAACTTCTCTCTCAATATTCTTAATTAATGATCTACAGCTTCTGAAGCCATTTCATCAGGGGTCTCATGTCCCAGCATGCTTCCTCTGTGAGTATCCCTTAAAGAAGGTGTTATTCCCAGCAGTCAATTAGAAAAGGAAAGTGGAGGTGGCTCTCAACAGGTCCTGTGACCACTTAACTATCTCCCTTTATTCCTCTTTGTAGTTCTCTAAAATTAGGCCAGAGGAGGAAAAATTCATTTCTGACCAACAGCCCTGGCCTTATTTGTCTAACACAGGCTTGTCCCATTTGGATTTCAGTTTCCTGCCTTAGGCAGGAATTGATTGAAAATCCCCTTTGAACTCTTGATCTCTCCGTGGAAAGTAGTTACAAGGTTGTTTCTCTAGCTGGGAGAAGTTGAACACAGAGAGGGAACTCAACCCGAACTTTAAAGGTCATTCCCACCAACACCAAGGAGGTTAGACAGGGACTGCGGTCATTTAAGAGTCATTTTTGTATTCTGTGTTCTTGTTTGATAAAACAGGACCCAAGTGAAAGATGATGAGAGCTTAATCATCTTAATCCTCTGTTTTTCTAAGTAATATTTTTTTTATTGCTTATCTTTGTTTACAAGGAAAATACCTTTAAAACTTTTATTGGATCCAACACCTTCCTTGGTAAATTTCATAGAAATTTCCCAGGTTAGTCCCTCTTATTCCCTCACAGACAGCGCTGAGGAGGGTTCTGGAATTCCCTGTGGGATGGGAATCCCCTTGTATCACTGGGCACTTCCTGTTACGGGGTCCTGATGCTGCTTGCTCTCTGTGGCTTCAGTTTCTCACTAAAATAATGTAATCAGGCTTTTTGAGCAAGGAGCCACTTTGGGAATGTAATTCCGCTGTCCATTGGCTTTCCAATAACCATATCCATGTTTTGAAATTAGTGAATAATTGCTACCTAACCAATTTCATTTGTCCTTACTTCACCTGTGACTCAGAATAGTATAGGTAAAGACCCCCCCCCATTATCATAATAAGCTACTGTCCGTTTTTGTTTGTTTGTTTGTTTGTTTTTTGTTTTGACTCTCATTGGTTGAGTTACTGGTGAGAATGATGTCATTTGTTAAATCCTCTATATTTATAACAATTTCACTGTCATCTTGATAAGAGTAGGCATTATTGCTCCCCATTTATCAGATAAGGGGATTGAGATTCAGACAGGCTTGGGAATTTACATGCTTTCAGAGTTAAACTCTCCCTTAGAAGATTTATAGATACATTCTCTGATTCTTGAGGTCATTAAGCCCACATCTTTAGGGACACACTTTAGTAACATAACAGCCAGTAACCACTGGCACACTCCTGGATGCTTGAAGTGGCTGATATTAATGTAGCAGAGGAGTTAGTTCATCTTCTGTGTGATTTTAATCATTTCTCACAGATAGAAACATGTTCTACAGTGGCAGTGATTCATTCAGTCATCCACTGTTGGGGCCTTGTTGTCTGTAGAGTTTGGTCTTCTGGGTTGGGCAGTGAGGTCACTTCCTTTGACAGATTACTTCCTGTCTGTAAATCCCTTCTGGTCTTCAGGTCTTCCTTACATGGTGATTATAGCTATCTCCTCAGATTTGTTCTGCTTTGCCTGTCTCTGTCCTTAAGGCCAGGAAGATCTGAAAGGGAATATCTGTTTACCTTTAAAAGCCTTGTATTATATTTTATTCTGTTTTTCTTGTTTTGGAAGTTCTTTTTCTTTTCTTACTCAATCCTTGTGACACAATTTTAAATATTGCTACTGCCTTATGGTCATGTTTGCTTGACTCTGTGATAGATTCTTTCAATTTGAAAATGCATATAATTAAGCACTAAATATGTAAAGCCAGGTCCATCCTACCAGTTATTCTGGCTATTAATGCTAAAGTAGCCTAATAGAAAATTAAGTCATAGAATTGTACTACCGCTAGTAACCTGACTTGACTCAGAATGCCACTGTGCTGAGCCTTTTAGAGTTTTTAGAGCCAAATATTGTCCTTAGCATATAAAAAGGTCTATCTTTACCAAAACACTAACTAGTTAGATTGGTCTTACCCCTCCAAGTAATATGGTTACTATTTTAAGATTCCCCATTCTACAAGATCTAGTTTGTGCTACCTGGGATATTCAATTATCTGTTAATATCATTCACATATTTTATGAGTTAAGTTTAATATATTGATATCTTCTACCATATTGACAAAAGTAGAACAAAAACCTTTAGAAAAGAAGAGAAGAGACGAGAAGAGAAGAGAAGAGAAGAGAAGAGAAGAGAAGAGAAGAGAAGAGAAGAGAAGAGAAGAGAAGAGAAGAGCAGAACAATACTGGAACCCGGGAACAAATGTTCAAGTCACCTGCAGGATGTGTGGATATATCAAGTGGCCCTTGTGGCTTTGGTTGTTAAATGACTATAAATCCATCCAGTTGTTCCATTGCTCTGGGTTTTTGTTTGTTTTAATTCAGTGAGACCCTTTGCATATTCTTAGATTCATTTTATTCATATATATTGAGTTCCTATCCTCAGCTAGACCCTTTAAAATGTAGAATGTTAGGGCTTGCTAGCAGATTCAATGTGGAATATGAGAAAAAGAGACACATTTTAAAAACAAAAAACAAAAAAACTCCCAAATTTCTGGCCTGGACAACTAGGTGAGGGTGGCCTTCTGCCAAGCCAGCTCAAATAAACTGGTTGGGAGCAGATTCCAGAATAAAATGTGGACAGTATCATCTTAAGTCGATTAAATTATTTATTCAATATCTCACCAAAAATGGGAAACATGGCTTCCTCAGTTGTCAGTTGGGTGCATGTATCTGGAGTGTGCGACATCCAACCAATAATAATAATAATAATAATAATAATAACAACAACAACAACAACAACAACAACAATAATAATAATAGCAGCCATCCATCAGCTTGTGAACTACCCAATATCTGAAATGTGAGATGTGAGTATATCTGATGCTAAGATATCCCCAAGGAATGGGCTGTCAAGTCTTCCGTCCTTACAGGGCCTCTGCAATGGGAACAAGCAGGGAAAGTAGACTGAGAAAGAGCAGCTAGTGGTGAAGGGAAGCCAGGGAAGCAGGCTGCTGGTGTCCCACACGTCAGGGGAGGACAGGGCGAGTGGACTATTTTGTTAGGTGACACTCAGAGCTAAAGTAACAGAACACCCAGGAGCTGGACCATTGCACTTGTCACTGAGTGCCACTGGCCGTTGGTCATAGACGCTGTTCTAGTTAATGGTGTGGAAGACATAGGAAACTGAAATCCTGACTGGCATTTCTGTGTGCTTTGACCCCACTTTCTACCATGTATGGCAGTCTAGGAACCCTTAAAGGAAGAAAATGAAGTTTGATTTTAATAATAGGGGTTTTCTTGTTCCCCCCTCATAATCTGCTAAGAATTTAAGAGATAAAAGCCATTGCTCTGTCCCTTTGGAACCGCCTTGCCCTGCCACCTGCCAGTTCTTAATGCAGTGTTATTACCAGTCTCCAGCACTCTCCAGTACAGTCGCCACCCTGTACCTAGGACAGACTCTGTGAGCCTGGGGACCCATGCTCATTAAATAACACCAGCA
The DNA here is from genome assembly GCA_964023405.1 of Apodemus agrarius. Classification (NCBI taxonomy): domain Eukaryota; kingdom Metazoa; phylum Chordata; class Mammalia; order Rodentia; family Muridae; genus Apodemus; species Apodemus agrarius. Next base: position 43,571,542 of record OZ030008.1, on the reverse strand, counting down.
CTGCGACAGAATCTCACTGCCTGGAGTTTATCCCCTTTCATTCCATTTCTGCTCTTTCCTTGCCAGTCCTTGATACTTGCCAGCCATGATGCAGCCTTTTTGATTTCCATCACCATCTCAGAGGAAGATATCATGTTAGTATAAAAAAACCTGGAAGCGAACCAGAAGTGAAAATTTAAGTTCTTTAAAAAGGCATTAGTTCATGGGTGGGTCTCATTCTTGCCTTCCTATCACAAATGACTCTAGAGAGGTCTTAGACAACAATTCATACTAACTCAAGGGTTCATTTTTGTCACAATCATAACAAAATTGTGGTATCTAAAAGAGTTTTGGAATTGTATATTCTAGTGAGCCCCACCTTCTATTGCATTATGTGGTGAGACTGTCAGATCTTCCTATCTCATACTGACAATATTGTGAACAGTCGTCTGGGATCCATAGTGATCTACATCACACTTTCTTAAACTAGTGAAGTCATGGGAATCACCTGTAGGTGTCTTACACTTATCCTGGAAACTTGTATGAGATCCCCATTTACAACTCTTTTTTTTGTTTTTGTTTTTTGTTTTTTTGTTTGTTTGTTTGTTTTTCGAGACAGGGTTTTTCTGTGTAGCCCTGGCTGTCCTGGAACTCACTCTGTAGACCAGGCTGGCCTCGAACTCAGAAATCCGCCTGCCTCTGCCTCCCAAGTGCTGGGATTACAGGCGTGCGCCACCACGCCCGGCCCATTTACAACTCTTAACTACAGAAAATACTGGTACTTTGAGAACCAGGGATCAAGACTAGAGCCTGTTAGGATCAATACCCTTCAGGTTATGCACACAGAGAGCATCTACACACACACACACACACACACACACAACACACACACACACACACACACACACACACACAGAGAGAGACAGAGACAGAGAGAGACAGAGAGACAGAGAAACAGAGACAGAGAGAGAGAAGGACTCAGACAGAAAGAGAGACGAAGACAGAGACAGACAGACAGACAGAAGTAGTATTTGTTCAGAGTTACAACCACAGAAAAATTTAAATGACAATTTGATTGGGTTAAGTGCAAGACACAATTTGGCAAATTCTTTGTTATTTTAAAGTAGAAGGAAAGAACATTGTTTTGGGAGTATTTAAATAACTTTGTATTTAGCCCAAGAAATGGAATTCCTCTACATCATTGAAAATCCCCAAATTCCTGGTTAAAGATTACTTGGTCCCACCCAAGGAGGCAGGAAAGTTATGTCACCACCCTTTCCTTTCACCTTCATTCTTACGTTCACAAATCTCCCTCTAAGAATACCTTCAAGTTACAACTATCTCTCAGTCTAGGTATTGGTCACCAGGGGAATATTTAGAGGGTTTTTCTTTGACTCATAATAATATTTTATAAATTTCTTCAGCTCAAGTTAACCTGATTTTTAGTGTATCACCAGGGACATAAAAGAATGTTTTCTAATACTTACATACATACATACACACACATGCATAACACATATACTCACACATACACATATACATACCACATGTATAAATCTATCAATCCATCCATCTCATCCATCCATACATACATACATACATATGTACATACACATACCCTCCCACACTCATATACAGAGAAACACAGAGACAACATACATATACATATAAACACACAGACATACATATTGTTTGAAAGAGATGGAGGGAAGGGAGGGAGTGGGAGAGAGAGAGGGAAGGGGGGAGAGAGGGAGAGAGGGAGATTTTATGATAGAAATTTACAGGTATTGTTTTCTAAACACCATTTAAGGTAACATACGCCATCATTGATCCTGATCATGGTGTAGACCAGCCTTCATGTTGCTTACTCTGGATGGTACCTGCTCTGCTCTGCTCCTTTGGAGACCGAGAATCCATAGTACTTTATTGTGAATCATCTTTTCTTTCATGTTCTCTGTAGCAGAAATATGTAAGAGCAGCATTTATATTTTTTACTTGGCCATTGGCATGATTATGAGCCGTCTGCCTGCTCTTCCAGAAGCACCGTGTTGCCAGAGCAAAGCTACGAAAAAGTCTCAGCATTTATTAGATCTTATAGAGATGGGTGAATACTTGGCACTATATATGTGTGAAAGATTTTTAATTGATAATTTAGAGTCTAATTAGAATGTCCTCAATTTGAAGCACATACCGCCTTTGGAGAGGAGTAAAGGGAGCGGGGCTGTCATACAGGGCCTATACCTACGCCATTATGTCCCTCATTGCTGCATGTGCTTTGAACCTGCCAGAGGTCAGGCAGCTGAGGGGAAAGGGCTGCAGATTACATTTGAAAACTGCTAGGGAAAGCACCTAAAACATCGAGGGAGCGACAGGAAGCCTGCTCCTGACTGGGCTCTGTCTACAGTGATGGATAGAGTTTCTAGTTTTGTAGTGAGGTGTACTGGTGTGTATTAAAGCATCTCTTTACTAACACTAGTTTCAGTGGCCACTGAATATGACATTTCCAACATCACGGGTGCATCTCTTCCCAAGCCTTGTCTGTGAACTGCCCTGACATCTCCAAGACAAAAGACAAAAGTCTTTCTCTTTTCTAAACAGACCAGAAAGTTTGCTAAAAGTCACCAAGCAGCTTCTTATTTGTTTATCCTTACAGAAGCTGCCATCAAACTCACTTGTTCTGTCTTTCCCTGGGCTTTCGTCTCCATTTCTTTATCATTTTCTCTTTATCTCTAGAATAGAGATAAATCTTAGTGAGGAATCTCCTGTAAATTTTGGAATGTCTAGAAAGTCTTTCACCCTGATCTGTAGTTAGAATCCTACAACTGACAAACAGGAAAAAGCAGCTCTCCTGTCCCAGCCCCTTTTGGCCTCATATAGGCCACGCCTGTCTCTCTGTCCGTTTTAACTAGAAAAACTTGAACTCAGAGAGTAAATCATCCACTGACTTTCCCCAGTCACTCTCCTTTGATGGACTTGGTTCATAAAGCCTAGGTTTGTCCTTGGGTCTTGTTCTACCAACTGATTTGAAGGTGAGAACAGAACCTGTTGGCTTCAACTATATCTGTATTGCCTATTTCTGTGAGTATGTAAGGTCAGTTTACTTGTAAGCTGTGAGCTTGATTCTGTAGTCTTACTGTGAGGACAGGCTGTAGGAGAAGGGGAGGTAGTCCTTCCTAAAGTGCCATGGCGGGTTTCCCCTAGTAATGGATTCTCTAACTTATTAAGCAAGCACCCTTCTTTGCTACCTGTGTGCCATCGTCAGTACTGGGAACTGACAACTCCAATGGAACCCGGAAGTTAGAAGGCAGGACTTCATGCCGGCAGGCCCCTGAGAGAGACAGATGTGACTGTAGTCACATGTTTGCCGCCTGCAATAGTCCTGCCTGGGGGTGTCCTGAAATGCCATAGGGAAGAGTATTTGCAGCGATCTGTCCCTTGGCCATCTCCAGCTCCATTTCCTGTAGTTTATCCGGTGGTTTCTAGCCATGTAGTGGGTGTTTCACATTGTGTAGATTTTCATATTGTGTTTGTATGGGCCATGGTGGATGATACAGGACAAGCTGCCATATTGTATGTGTTTTTGTGGTGACAAATTGCTTACTGATGGATGAGCATTATGTATCCAGGTAGAAGCAAGTATTTTAGGCAGCCATGGAGGGAGGATCTAGAGCGGAAGTCTCTTAGAAGGAGTCCTTGTGTTTCACATATAGGAAAACTGATGCCTAACGGATCCCTTTCCCCCGGGATGGCCTTCCCTCATGTCTTCTTCGTGCAGTTGGATTTGAATACATCTGCCTGGCTCTGGTTTCCACTGCATGCCATCATCCTCTCTTCTGCCTTAGAGAGCTTTCCAGCTTGCCTGTCCCCTTGCTTCCTCTGCTCTTCAGGGTTCCTGTGTAACCCAAGGCTTCCTGCCCTGATTGTATCCTGTGCTGACATTGACATGTGGATCTGAATTATGAGACTTGAGCATTATGAGAACTGTTTGGGGCCACTTTCTCTGAATGCTGTGGTTGCTTTTCTTCCATGGTTTGCTGTTTCATGGGATTTACTAAATCAACACCTCCCAGGCAGCCTTTTCTCTGCTGCCTCTGATCTTCGTATGAACTGTGGTAGGTGAGTACCATGAGATTATAGTGTGTACTGCAGCACCCTGTCGCTGTGCCCCTTTGTTGGTGAGGGACTCAGACAGTGTGGAAACCCTTCTATGTCTGTGCTTTGTGAAACATGCAAACATTTTCCCCTTTATATTTTTGTAAAGTCAGAACACAAGGTCTCTCTGAAGACTCAGAGCACAACATTAAGTTAAACCTCTGAAGGTGAAATAACCAACATGTGTGTCTGCCATTGGCTTTATGCATTTTAAATTCTTGCATTTTAAATTTTGAAGGAAAAAAACAAAACAACACTCTTGCCACTGATGATGACAGCTGTTGTGGCTGCAGATTAAGGAGAGAGGAAGGTATTATTTCATTCACTGCAGTGAATAGCCACGGCCTTGTTTCTAGAAAAACCTTTTAGCCCTTGCCTTGCTGATGTGCCTAAACCTTCAGTTTGTTCGTTCATATGTTCTTTCTTTCTGTCACTAAATATGAAGCATGTTCATGGGCTGCTAGAGTGCTGGTCACGGGGACTAGAGCCCACTCTGGCCTGGGCCCATTCCTCCTGGAGCCACTTCTCTCAGGGAAGTCTCCTCCACAGACCAGTCATTTAATGCAGAAGTCTATAAGCACTTTTAAGAATGTATGTAATCCAGAAGAGAAAGATAAATGCTTCAGAAAAATTTTCCAGAGCTTGCTGTGTACCTGATAGGCTTGGAAGATGGTGACCCTACCAAGCAGCAGGAAGCAGAGCAGTGAGGCCTGTTGAGAGGCTCAGACTGGCTAGAGGAGGAATGCTGTGTTGGTGATATTACAGGTTCATGTGGGGCACCACTAGGGAAGGGTCTGAAAGTCAAAGTGGGGATGGGAGAAGCAATGGAACGGAGTGGATGGGTGTCTAAGAACACATTAGAAACCATAACTTACAAGATGAAGCAACCTATTCCAGAAGGTTAAGGAAAGGCAATTGTTGGCATATCTCCCGGGGTTTTGGGTACCCACTTCTACATGGAGGGGAGAAAGGACAAGAATACCTTGGCCTGTGTTTGTACAGCCGAGTGCATGGGCTGTGTTATGGAACAGAATGAAGTGAGGGGTATCTGTGGCAGGCCTGAGAAATTAAGCTATGCTACAGACATGGTGTGAAGAGGTTTCCTGGGAAGGGGAGAGGAGGAGTGAGGGCCTGGGAAAGGGGCAGACAAGTGGACATGTAGACAGCAGACAGACAGCATACCTGTGATGGCAGAGAGAGGGAGCAGAGAAGGGCAAAGAGGGGACAATGGACACACAGAGAGCTGCGTGGTGGGCGGGTCCTTTTGCTGGCTTCACACACCTGGTGCACCTGGTGGCAGCAGGTGATGACATAAGCAATTGCTAGGTCCCTGGGGCCAGGCCAGGGAAGTCACCTGTAGGCTAACATTCCTCTGAGTTTCAGCGCTGGTGTTATAAAATACAGTGTGAGGAGGCATTTCTCTGTGGGTTCCAGCCAAGGTGTACCCTTAGAAAGTACGCCATGCAACAGATATGGTGTATAAGGGGCTTATTGGGGAGGAAAGAGGAGTGAGGGCCTAGAAAAGGAGATGGAGGCAGACAGGTGAACATGTCAATAGACAGACAGCAGAGCCGTGAGAGCAGGGGTGGGGGAGGAGCGGCACATCTACAGAGAACAGATAGAGAGGATGCTGGGAACAGACTGAGAGAGGGAGCTGCTGAGTGGGGGGGGGGTGGGCCTTTTGTGTGCAGCACATACCTGATGTTCACCTGGCATGGTAGCAGTTCATGACTTAAGTAATTGGTAGGCCCCTGAGGGCAGGCCAGTGGAGTCCCCTGAGCACTAACATTCCGCTCTAACAGTGTGAAGCTATTTCTCTAAGCCCTTGGAATCCCTTCCTGGATGATCCACTCTGGCCTGCGGAACAAGTGATGCTTCCCATCTTCCTGATCTGAAGAGAGCTAGAGCATAGAAACAAGCTCCTAATTAAGGCTGAGGGGGAAGGGAGGCTGTGCCTCCTCTGTGCTCAGAAGCCTAGTTTGTTCAGCTCTGTTTCCTCACGGGAGAAGCAAGCAGTGCCTTGAGAGCAGAGAACTTTAGGAGGCACAATGGTCCTGATTAGTGCAGAGTATCCACGCTCCTGCTGGAGAGAAGCAAGGCCTGGTGGTTGCCCAGAGAGAACCACTGCCTTCCAAGCATAGAATCTTCCAGAAATCTAGGAAATTTCTCTCCTACATTGCCAGTGTAAGAATTGACACCTTATTTATCCAAAGACAGAAAAATCTAATTATAATCAGTCAGGGTGTGAAAAAACCCTCCAGATTAAACCTTGTCTTTCATTGGACTTAGATGGGAAAGTTAGAGCTTGATTTTCACCAAGTTCTCATAAAGGTAGGCCTCCTTTTATTATGACTGTAGGATTTAAAATACAGTGGCAGTAGCAGTGCCTGTGGCCATTAGAAATCACAGCTCTTTGTGAGTTATGGTTGTTGCAAAATGATTTTAAAGAATAGTACTAATTTAATATTAAGGCTAATGATAAAGGATATCCATGTAGATACCAGAACCCATATCCTAAAGTGCCTTCTAGGCCTCTCTAGCTTCTGGACTCTCTGCTCTGGCTTCTCACTCAGCTCTACTCTTGCCTTGGTCATCGCTCATATTCAACCCAGAAATCTGCTCATTCCACATCTCCTTCTTGGGAAGATGAGCCCAGGTGTCTGTAATTCCAATACAAACGTGTAAAGCAGCTAAAAGAACGTTAGCTGCTGTCGCTAGGCTGATCAGATTATGAGTCAGTGCCTGCAAAACATGCCTGCATTAATTCTGTATCACAAACTCAGGCTGCTTTTTAAGATGCTGATAAATATACCCCAGTGGAATCAGTTTTCTTTTTTATCCCATATATTACATTTTATACATTTAAAATGCACTCTGGGCACATTTTATAAGATTCTCAGTTGGCTAAAGAAAAATTCAGGGCACACAAAATCCCCCAGTTAAGACCTTGTAGTCGTGGCATATGACCTCCACCTGGTGGCAGCATCTTCCTTAAAGGGTAGAGCTATGATCAGCACTCAGAACAAAATCTATGCGTAGCCATCCATATACTTGAATGTGGTTTTCAAACATTGTTTGCTATGGCCCACAAAACCATCAACCTTTCATCATAATTCATACACAGACTTACATTTCACAAAGTAATTCTCAATCTTAGTATCTGACATGCTGATATTTTTTATGTCTTTCTAATATTCTCTTGGATTTCTTTAATTAAAAAAATAATTCTGGTTGGGCAATAGTGTCGCACGCCTTTAATCCCAGCTCTTGGGAGGAAGAGACAAGGGAATATCTTTGAGTTTGAGGCCAGCCTGGTCTATGGAGTTCATTTTAGAACAGCCAGGGCTACACATAAAAACCTTTTCACGAAAAAACCTAAAATGATGATGATGATGATGGTGATGATGATGATGATGCATCAAATTAAATTGCAGTCAGGCAGCCATAATACAATGTAGTTATAAGAGGCTGTATAATATACACACAGTTTCAGATTTCATACTTGCATTTTAAAATTATTTATTAGTGATCAGTAATTTATACATGGTGAGAAGAACCGCTTTTATATGTGCAGCCAAGGTCCCTTGTTAGGACCCTACATCTTCGTGTCACTTGGCTCCTTCTTCTGCCACTCAGGCCCTGCCCTGCTACCTTCACCATGCATTGCTCTTGCTGTTGTGAGCCTCTGTCCCGGGGTTCATCAGGCGGCCTCTTTAGTTCATTCTGATTTTGAGATGAGTCTGTTGGCTGTGTCAACATTTTGGTTAATGCCATTTTATTGAGTGACTAGAATACTAGTTTATTCTCCTGTTGATGGTCCTTGAGTCTGTCTTCAGTTTGGGCTAGTGGGAACAGAGCTCAGATAAGCTTGTAAGACGGCCTTGTGGGCCTAATGGCCTCCTTGGCCTAGTCAGTAAGTACATGGCCGGTTACAGAAGCTGGCAAACATTCGCCAACGTAGTTGAACCCAGTTGCATCCCCAACAGCGTGTGAGTTTGGGCTGCTCCATTTCATTCCTGCCACTGGAATGGCATTAACCTTTGTACTTTTCAATCCTTCTGCTCCATTCTGTGGCTGTGGCTGTTAATTAGGAGATGAGTTTCCCTGGCTCCAGTCAAGTTCAATACTTTTTCAAGAGCCGCCACCAATTTTTCATATTTGTGGTACATATTTCAGCTTAGATTAAAAAATTCTATCACTCTGTGGAGCTGTTTACATATTTGTATGCCAGCCCTGCATGTCAGACATGTGCTTTTACAAATGGATTTTATCCAGTCTGTGGCAAACATCATTTCACTGATGGTAGTGATGATGAGCAGAAATCTCTTTGATTTTTAATGTCCAGTTTAACCAACAATTTTTCCTTCTATGTTGTGTGTTTCCTGGGTCATATGTATAAAATCTTTTCCTGCCCCGGTGATAAGAATAATACTGTTTTGGTTTTTATGCTTAAGTCTGTAATTTATCTCAAACTAACAGTTGTCTTTGGTTATAAGGTAGATGCCAGTTAAGTTTCATTTTCTTTCTGTGTTTGTGGCTAGCGCTATTTGTTGAATGTCCTTGCCTCATGTTTTCACAAAAACTTACAAAGGAAATCAAAGGTTTAGTTAGAGATGAGTAAAAGTGACTTTCCTACAGGTCTATCGACTGAATTATCGGGGTCTCTTTGACATCTGCAACCTAAGATCTTGGTTGTTCTTTTCTTTCCAAAGTGTTGCTTACTGTTATCTTGGGAATCTCAGAAACGACTCCTGACAGGTGAAAATGTATAAAGCTCCAGCGTCAGTGTGTGTGCACGCTCCCCTGCAGGCACTCCTGTGGGCTGCCCTGCATAGAGCCCTGCCTGAGTTCCTGTAAGAGGCAGAGGCATCAGATGACTCACTCCATCCTTCCATTCAACCTGAAGCTTGCCATTTCAGTTTGACTGACTGGTCAGTGAGCTTCTGGAATTAGCACTAAGATTTGAGGTACTGATCAATGTGGTTACTCGTGCTTCCACAGCAGGCCCTTGACTCTGAGTCATGTCTCCAGCCTGTTACAGCTTTTCATGAGACCCGTGTGCCTGCTGACCAGCACAGAGACATTAACTACATGGGCCTACCAAATTTACTTTAAATAAAATTAAAATGACAACTTTAAGTCACGATAGTCATACTTTGAGGACCTAGTTGGCTATGCTATTGTATTACACAAGCATACAATATTTTCATCTTTTCTCTTAAAGTAAGAAAGGAGGCTTTGAAAATTCATAGCATATTTAATGGAAACTTTCCTCAGTTTTGGTAACTGGCATCCAACTTCTACCCCCTTATCTCTCTGGTTCTTTTTTGTTTTCCTGAGTATTTAATGCTATTCCATGCTCTTTGGTGCAGCTAGTTCTTATATTTTAAAAAGGGCAATAACTTAGATAGATTGTTTCCTACGGAGGAGAAAGGCTTTTCACAGAATCGTTGTTGTCTGGCGGCTACCTAGTAGTGTCCTGTTCAGCCTCTCTCCGTGGCAGACTTCCAGCTATGGTGGAGATGTCCAGTCATCCCCTTCCAAGGTGTGGTCCAGAAATAGTTATTTTGTCATTTCTATCCTAATTAAGCCTACATTTCTTCATAACATCTGCACTATAATTATGAACTTGTAAACACTAAAAGCCATGCTGAGATTGTATCCCACGGGTGGTTTTGCATGTGCAGTTTGTGACATCCTCTGTAGTTGTCTGTTGGGCATGACCTGCACGGACACATTTTACCATTGATAAATCTTACCCTTTTCTCTTCCAGTGTGGGAACTTTGCAGTCCTGGTGGATCTTCATGTGTTGCCACAATGTTCAAACAAAGATTCCAGTTGGTTTTCTGAACAGAAGAAAGAGGTACAATAAACATTTTTATCTTTAAGCAGTGTTTGTTGTAATACCAGTTAGAAGAAATGTCAGCTATTCTGAGCTTTCATTTTCCTTGGTGTTTAAAAAGAAGTGATTGTTAAGTACTCACTGAGAAGCAGGAGTGTGCCTGGAGACAAGCATGCACGTGTGCCCACCTATGCTCTTCAGAATTGTGCTGATGTATTGTTGATCCGGGAGTGTGTGTGTGTGTGTTTGTGCGTGCATGCATGTGCATGTGAGTGTGCATGTGTGTGCCTGTGTGTGTGTATGCATGTATGTGCATGTGTGTGTGTGTGTGTGCGTGCGTGTGTATGTGGCAGTAGGGATTAATCTAGGGCCTTTACATGCTTAGTAGGCACCTCACATTCTCTGTGTCCTCATCCCAGGCTCTATTATTTAAACCAAAATTTGAATCCCCTCCACTTTGAGGAAAATTATTCTCCATAATAAAAAGAGATGAAGAGGAAGCCAGATTATTCCAAATGAGCAGGGATTTCGACCTTAGAGATGAGGATGGCAGCACCTGTTCCAGGTGTGGAGGCTAATCTCCACAGCTGTGTTCATCCTCACTTCCAGGTGTGGAGGCTAATCTCCACAACTGTGTTCATTCTCACTTTTAGCTCCGCCTCTTCATTGTCATGAGCCTTGACAAGTGAAAAGGAATTCCAGTCTTCTTCCTTTCATGTCGACTAGCCAGAAAAGCAGATAGTTGGTGTGGATGTGTACTTGACTTGGAACAACATAGATTTGGAGTTCGTTGGTCTGCTAATACATGAAATTATAGGAAAATTTGAGGGAACAAAAACTGTTAGGTGAACTTCATAACCTAGAAATATGGAAATATTTAAGAAAAAATAGAATTATTTTACTGTTTACTACCAAAATGTACTACAGTTCTTTAAGATATTCTGTACGCCTCTGTTGGCGTTCGAGTGAGGTCAGTTATGAGGGTCTACCTAAAACACTGCAGGCTGGCTGTGCCACGTGAGCAGTTTGTCTACTAAATTGCCTGCCTGAGTAAACAAGTATCTCTCATCACTCCTAATTATTTGTTTAACTGTCTGCACCTAACATAAAAAATGTGTCACAACTATATTTTTCCATTAGTAAGGCTTTCCAGTTAGTAGTTATCAATTATAGGACAAAAGAGGTGGCTTTACATTCCAAAGGCTTTCCCCTTTTCCAGTTCCCCCCTCACCATATGTCCCATAAGTCCTCTTCCCCCTCTTCCTCAATCTCCCCCACCTGTAAAGAAAGAATATAGAAAATTTAAAAAAAAAATCTAAAAAAAAAAAAAATGAAAGAAAGAAATAGTAAGTGTATGGTTAAGGAAGTTACTAACTTACTTACCTCTTATGATGGAAGATGGAAACCTGATTCTTAATTTGGATTCTTGGACTCTAGAATCCATGAACTCAACTGCCATTCTTCTAAGGCTCTTGTTCTATGGAAAAAGTTTTTGTAGAGAGCCAGTGTGTTTCTGAAAGTCTATGATAAATTACATCATGGGAACACTATTCAGCCTATGAGATTTAACAAAGAAAGCTTAGAACAAAGATCTAGTTTTTAAAGATTTCTTTTAACCAGGGAAACAAAGTATATATCATAAAGTAGAGAGCAACTCAAAAATATTCTTGGTCAAATGCTCAAAAATGGAAGAGGAAAATATAGGACTATATTTGATCAATGGCCAGTGTAAAGACCAGAACTGTTTCTGGTTCCAAGCTATCTTCAGATGCTGAAGTCCTTGGTATCAAACAACACAGTATTTACATATCCTCTTATTCACTTTATATAACATCTGGGCTACTTATAGCACAGATACACTGTATGCCATTGCAATATTATTTAGAGAATAAAGACAAAAAAAAAATCTGTACATGTTCAAAAAAAAAAGAGGTGGCTTATTCTCAGAGGATCTGAGTTAAGTTCCTAGTGCCCACTCAAACAGGCCACAAGTGCCAGTAACTCCTGCTCTAGGGGCTTCAAGCCCTCTTTTCGTCATGGTCATGACCCACACATGTGACAAAGACACACACACACACACACACACACACACACATCAAAGTCAAAATCTTAAAAAAATAAACAAAAATCAGTAGATTGTTAATAACTAAGTTACTAAAGAGTCACCAGTTATCCTTGGGTTTCTAACTATCTTCCTACCTCTTGACTTTCAAGAATTGATTCTATGACATTAGACTTCCTGGGAGCTTCAGTCTCTTCTTCAAATGAGAGTTTGACCAGATAGGCCTCAGTCTTCTACAGTTTCAACACTTCTGTGAGCTCCTGTATTGTAGAAACATTATTTCTTTCCTTCTGTAGAGATCAGGGACAGATAGTGAGGCACAGCCCTGACCAAAGTTTCAAAACAGGCTAGCTGTGTGGCTCTGTGGGTGTAAAGGAACACACCGCCCAACACTGACCTGAGTTCAGTCTTCAGGACACACAAAGTAGAGTGAATGAACCAACCCCTGCAAGATGTCCTCTGGCCTGCACATATACACTACGGCTTGTGTGTGTCCACACAACTACACACATATACACCACAAGTAAATGAGTAAATATAATTTTAAAATTTTCAAAACATACTGGTCTTCATTTCCTTCATAGTATTTATCTGCTGCTACTACTCTTTGAGTAGTGAATAAAAGTCAGTTGTATTAAGCACTAATGTATTTTTAAAACTAATTTGTGAGTGGGTAGATTAGTCTTAGTGAAGTGAACAAATGATCAGAAATACATTTTTTGTCAAATAGAAATACCAATAATTCTTTGTGGTCATTATTTTGAAAGGATACTCAGTGACCCAATGCTGAGAAGAAACAATTGATATGGCTGGTTTATCACTAAGGAAGTTGATTATGGGCTGTCCTCTTGAAAACTCTCTGTTTAGCAGGTCAGACCCTTTCTCCACCATTCACTTTCTTCTAATCTCAAATTTTAGGTCACTTGCACATGTCTGTATGATTCAAATTAGTGAGTTCACTCTACCAAAGTGCCTAATATTTCATGCAAGGCACCTCACCGAAGTAGCTTCTGATAGTTTCTAAAATCTCCAGTTCTAGACCCCAGCTTTCCCATGCTCTATCCCAGCCTGAATGGTCTTCAGCTGTAGCCCATTAGTGTTGGTATTTAGGCAGCTTTGATGAAGAGGTAGTTGATATGGAATGCTCTAGAGCCACAGTCACCTCCCCTGCAAAGCGTGAGGTGAGGTTCCTTGTCAAGGGACCGCATGCAGCTGTGTTCTTCCAACTGGTAGTGCCTACTCTAGTCACTTAGGCATGACTTAGCAGAGGTGCAGGATGGGACCTGCAGAGAGGTGCTTCGGTGGTTACTGCAAGAACTCTGCTTTCTCTAATAAGTTGAACTTTCCCCAAAGCAAAGTCAATAATTTGCTGCCTGTTTTAGACTGTTCCTTCAAAATCTATGGTCATTGATATTAGAGTTAGTCTGAAATAATTTATGTGTATGCTTTACAGGGGGAGTTAAAGGTTACTGCTTTACATTTCTTCATTCAGTGGTTTTAGTCTTCTTCACTTCAGTTGGTTTTAGTCTTTAGATCACCTCATGATTGAGGTTTCATAAACAACCAGTTTGATTGCATTTTAACAGTCACTTTGTATGAAAAGAGGACCGGGTTAATATATTAAACATACATTTTGTTTGAGTCCAATTAGAAGTCTTTGCACTCAAGAGGCAAACTGAAAGGGTCCCGTTCGTAAACTTGTGGAAGTTAACACAAGTCCCTTTAACACCGAGAGGCAGTCATGGAGGTTTACTCTGACCTCTCAGATGTCTCTGGCTGTTTTCTCCTTCATTGCTCTATTTGAAGAGGATGCTTCACCAAGCCTGGCACCATCAGTTCTTAGGGATTTTTCCCACTCTGCCCATTGCCTGTCTTTAATTCCTAAAACCTGCTTCCCAGAAGGAATGCCTGTACTATAGTGAGAAACTTCATGTGTATGGGCTCTATTTTTGTCTTACTTATTTTTAGTCTTAGCCTTATAGGGTATTTATGGCCAAATTTTAACAATCCCTGTTGCCTTGTGTGTCTTCCACATATTTTCTAGCTCAGTCATAGTTGAACCCTCCATGTGAAGCAGAAATTATTTAATTGCTAGAGCAACAGTCTGAGGCCAGGCTGCCCGTGCGTTATGTGAACAGTGGCAGAGCACTCAGCTGCAAATGGATGTCTTTATATCTCACAAAGCAATACATCTTTTAGGTGCAATAAAAAGCAAGATTGAGAAGACTGGTATTTGTATTTTATGTAGAAATTTCTGAGTATGTGTTAAATCACGGGTTTTATTTACTGTTTAAGGGGTGTTTGTAGGAAAGGACCTCACTGTGGCTGCTCTAAAGAGCAGCCAGAAACTTGGCTCATGTTGTAATTATGAAGAGTTTAAAAGATCAAGCTATGATGTCTGAGGAACAAGTGGAACAGGTTTGAGGCGACCTGAAGAACTCTGAGAATGCTGCAGAATTGTTGGGAATTGATCTAGGATTTATTACTCATTTTAGGTGTCAGTTTTATATGTATCCTGTATATATGTACCCTGATATCCTGTGGTCAATTGCATTTTCTTGATAATGCAGGAAACACTACATAAAACATAGGTAGTCCCAGTGTGGAGTTGGACTTCTGAGTTATTTTTGGTTGTTCTTTACAAATATTATGAGGCAAGTGATAGCTCTAGAAATTTATTAATACGGTATGTTGAAATTGAATTCAAGCCTAGTTCTGCTACCTAATAACAGTAATCTACACCAGAGTCATGAGAAGCTATTTTTATCATTAATGAATGAAGAACCATACAATAATTTTAAAAAGCAAACAGGGTTTATGCTGTCATGAAGAGTGGGACATTCACATTACTAGATCCCCCATTTTCTATTTAACTCACCACTCTGACTCTTGTGTTTGTAATTCTAAGACCAGAAACTAATGAATAAAGGTATTTACATAACACTAAAATACAAAAATTAAATTTGAACCAAAGTTTTCACTGTTTCTGACTTTCTTTATACAAATAACATCTGGTAACACTGTCCCTGCAAACACGACAACAGTGCAGTGAGACCATCGGGCCAGAGCTCTGGCAGCTGTGACCTGTCCCCATGCTGCCTGCACTGGCAGTAGGAGTGTGCTTACCTCTGAGAACCTCCCTGAGACCATGCTGCCACCCAAGTGGAGAGCACCAGGGGCTTTGTCTCTTCTCTCCATCACAGTGTGGTGGACTGATACTTACAAAAACATTCTTGAAGTCACATCCTGCTTATAAGTCTTCCATTTGATATTGTGAAACTGAGGTAGAGAGAAAATGAGGCGAGTCAGCGTCAGGCCTGGAGCCATCTTTGATAGTGCACTTAGTGTACAGTGCAGTCATGAAGGCTGTGCAGTGTCCATTTGAGCATAGCGGCTAGGCTTAAAAGCTAATCAAAAAACATTTGCTTTCTCAATATGTATAATCTTTGCTTTTTTTCCCATTGCATTAAACAAGAAATGTCTAATGTTTTAAATTTACTTTAGGAAGTTTGTTTGCTGTTAAAAGAAGCCATTGATTCCAGAGTTAAGGAGTACGTGGGCATTTATAAACAGCACAGGCCATCAAATGCAGAATTCACAAGATCCAGTCCCTTGTCCTTAAAAGGTAGGCAACAAGCACTGCAATTTTGGACAAAGAAAATAAAATTTCAGCTTTGTAGAGATTGCAATTATATTTCACTCTGTCATGTTAGCATAGTGATACATTTAAAAAATATGCTGTAATGAAGATACTTGTGTTTGAGGAACAAAAATTTGCCAGAAAGCCCTAAAGGGCTTTTAATGGTAGGCAAAATATACAAAAATAGCAAATAAAACATTCTTAAGGAAACTGTAAAATTTTAAAGGTCTCTTTTGTTTTTTTGACAAATAGTCTTACAAATGGATTTATATTAATTCTGACATAAATTGATTCGCTGTCTTATGCTTTTTAGATTGTTTTCCTATATGTCATTCTATTTCAGATGCCCTCAAACAGGAGCACTGTTACTCCCAGGGGACATTTGGAAATGTGTGTAGAGAGTTTTGGTTGTCATTAGTGGCATGGGGTGGGTGCTGCTAGCCTGTGGTGGGCAGTGGCCAGGGATGATAGGACAGCCACAGGACACAGAGCAGCCATTTGCTGAAGGACCAAAGCCTGAAGGGCAGCAAGGTTGGCACTCTGCCTGTGACGACACAGCCCTTCCCTCCTCCTGACCTCACTCCCAGTGATAGAGATGTAGTGACATGCTGAGTGACATACCCAGGGAGCAGAGCTCGAATCCAGGCCCGGCTCTTGTGAACTCCACTCCAGTGTTTTGTTTGTTTGTTTGTTTGTTTCTTTTGTTTTGTTTTGTTTTTGTGCTCCCAGTCTTCTGCTTTGCTTCTCTGTCTTGTTTTGGTTATTTGTTTCTCACATAAAATCAGCATTTCATAGCAGCCTGTGATACGGTGAGTGCATGCTAATTATCAGACTATAGTGGTAGACTGTTGTGAACCCCATTGTGCTAACAGAACATGTTTAGGAAAAATACTAAATCACATACTCCTGAAATCCCTCTAGGTCTAGAGTGCTTCCCTTCTATAGGTGATAAATAGAGAAGTAGTTTTTGTCACCCAAACTGGAAGGCTTGGATTTCCAGACAAAGCAATATTACTATCCAGTGGTTCTTACCCCTGTGGGTTGTCACGACACCCACAGGGGTTGCCTATCAGGTATCCTACATAACAGGTATCTACAGTACAGTTCATAACAGTAACAAAATTACAGTCATGAAGTGGCAAGAAAATAATTTTATGGAGAAACTGTATTAAAGGTCACAGCAATAGAAAGGTTGCAGAGCAGTGCCCCAGGAGATGCTCGGGGGATTTGCCACTCGCGTTGTTTTAAATTATGAGAAGCCACAGGTTTGTGCACTCCTTATCCCTCAGTCAGACCTGGACAACCTCACATTCTCACTGGTGCAACAGGAAAAGAATTAAGCAAGATTCTCAGGTTACCGTCTCTGGTGCAGCTGTTACAATAGGCGCTTTGATCAGCACTGATTCCCAACCAGCCCTTCCCTTCCCTAACCTGCCCTGGCAACTAAAGAAAGAGGCTACATACTCAGCACCCAGCTTCCTTCAGAGACATGGACAAGAAAACATCCTATGTTTGTGGAGAAAATGGTTTATTGATTAAGCAGACAAAGGGATCTTAGTCTGTACACAATTTTGTAACCTTTCCCCCTCCTAATTAATGTATTATAAAAATAAAATTTCCCATGTCGCTAGTTTGGCAAAGTTGTTGTAAAGTAGAGATAAAATTTGCTGTTTAACAGCTATTGAAGTGTATACTTTGGCAGCAGAAATATGCTCACAATTTTGTGCAATTATCACCATTACCAATCCCCAGAAGTCTGTCATTGCCCAGTCTGGGACTTTGCACCTATGGATAATGTGTCCTCATCCTCTAGCTGAGCCCCCGTCCCAGAGGTCCTGTTCCTGGCTCTCTTGAGCTCACGACTGTCAGTATCTCTTTTGAGTGAGTCATACGATATTCGTCATCCTATTCGCTGGTTTATTTCCATTACAGTTAGGTTTTCAGCATTCCTAGTGCTGCATTTATCAGAATTTCACTTCTTTTGAAATCTTAGAGTGGATGTCACATTGCCTGTTCATTCATTTGTTGATAGATCACTTCCATGTTCTGACTGCTATGAACGGTAGTGTTGTGAACACTGATATACAAATTATCTCTTCAGGATTTTGGGTTTTTTGAATATACACTTAGAAATGTCTGGATCACAGGGTAATTCTTTTGATCGTGTTTTTGAGGTACAAATATATTGTCTGCCACCATGACTGCATTATTTTACATCCTTGCTGTACTAGAGTTACATTTTCTCTACACCTTTGCGAATCCTTTATTTCCTGGTACTTTGATAATTGCCATCATAATCTGTGTGAAGCAGTCTCTGTGGCCTTGAGCTCTTGGGTGGTTGGTTGGTTGGTTTGGCACTTTTCCCCTAGTGAATAGTGATGCTGGCCATCTTCTTATGTACTCATTGGCTATCCATACACTTTTTCATCTTTTGAAAAAATGTCTGTATGCTTGGTTCATTTTTAACTGGGCTTTTGAGGGGGAATTGTTGGAGGGCTTTATAAATTATGCATGTTAATATTCCTTATTGACTATGTAATTGACAAATACATTCTCAAATTCTGTGTTTTGTCTTTTCAATCTCTTAGTGGTTTATTTTGGTACACACACACACACACACACACACACGAGTGTGTGTGTGTGTGTGTTTAAATGTGATAAAGCAAAAATACTACTTTCTTTTTTTGTTGCTGGTAGTTAGATGCAATATCTGTGGAAATCATTGCCAAGTCCTGTTTTGTGAAACTTTTTAAAAATTTTTCTTCTAAAAACAGAAGTTCTATGGAATTTAAATTCATTTCCATGTGGATGTACAGTTTTTTAGTATTCTTTGTTTAAAAGGCTACTTTCCACATTGAATGGGTTTGGTAATCTTATTAACAATCATTTGGTATTGAAGTAAGGGTTAATTTCTGAGCTTTCTATTCTGCTGGAGCCTTTAGCGTCTGTCACTGGTGCTGGTTCTAGAGCCTCCTGATATACTATAGCTTTGTGGTAAGTTTTGAAATTAGAAAACTTAAAATTTATCAAGATTGTCTTGATTTATTCCAGGTCTACATTGATATTTTTGATGAATATAAAGTATTCTGTTAAACATCAGTGTTCTTAATTTATTGGTGGAATTTGGGTTACATCTGATACTCAGTTCTAAAGAAAAGTACAGTTGACATTCTAATAATGCATATATTTGTTATTTTAGAGTCTGAATTAATATTTATTGTTTTGGGGGCTGATTAGAGTTTGTGGTATGTGTGTGTATGTGTGTTTCTGCATGCACACACATGCACACTAGTGGGGCTGCATTAACTCTGCAAGTGTTCTACTAGTGGGCTATATGAGCTATAACTTTCTCTTTTCATTTCCGTTTTATTCAAATAGGGTCTCCCTGAGTTGTTCAGATTCCAGGCTAGCCCCAAACTTGATATCTTCTTGGTACAGTCTCCCAAATGCTAGAATTACAGTCACATACCACACCCAGGCTCTAAGACCATATTAAAGATAATTGATGTGTGTGTTTATGTGTATGAATGTGTGTGTGTATGTATACCAACACATATATGCAGGTTCAAAGGTTAAAGTCAGGAATTATCACTGTCCACTCTTCCACTTTATTCACTGTGGCAAGTGTTCTCAGTTGAGCCCAGAACCTGTTCATATGGCTAGTCTTACTCTACGGACACCCTGTTACCCCCTTCCAGGCATGCAGCTATACCCACTGGTATTTACATGGGTTGGAGGGATCAAAACCCCAGTGCTCACACTTTTACAGCAAGTGCTTAAACCCCGAGCAGTCTGTTTTCTAGTCCCCTGCAAATGATTTTTCTGTTGTCATCTACTCTTGACTTTACCTATCTGCACCACCACAAACCAGGCCCTGTTTGATTTGTGCAGCTTCTGATGACCAGTAACAGAGTGCATATGGTGTTTAGTATAGTGAGACGACAGTGTGAGCAGAGGAAGCCAGAAAATAGATATATACATACACATGCACACGCACACGCACACGCACACGCAAACGCATACATATACATATACATATACATATACATATACATATACATATACATATACATATTCAAATGTCTTTGAAAATAAACCTTGCAGGAGAGTCCCATATTTCCTTTCTTCCAGCACTTTAACAACCACTGCACATATTTGTGGAGGTTTATACCATGGCCATCCCCTTTCCCAATAGCCACGAGCCAGTTTGTCACCTGTCTCCCTGTCACCTGGAGAACCTCATGGTACCTTTCATATGGCCAGTGTGCCATGCTCTGTCCATTCTAGGCCATCCCTTAAGCAGCCCAGGTCTGATCTTGTGCAGCTCTGTAGAAAGCCATTCAGGATATTCTCAGGATCACCAAGATAAAGACCCCTAGGGAGCTGAGCTGCCTGTCATCCAGGACCCCTTTTCTCTTCGTCCTGTTTAAGTGCCATTGACTTGATTCCTTTCTCCTAAAGTTGCATTCTTCTGAAGGCTTTACTCAGATCAGAACTCTGTGTTATCATCAGCTCACTAGTCAGTATCTACCCTGGGCCATCACCCTGTCTGTAGATTACAGGTACGCTGAACGTACTCTCCTGCCATTTGATAAACATCTACCTCTCCTAAGTGTGTGAGCCTCCCATGGACCAGGTCTGCCCTGTACATCCCCTGTTGTCTCTCTAGCATGCGGCAGCTTGTGGTCTGCGAAATACAACGCTTTTGTCTTTAGGTGATTGCTTTTCTTGTAATGTTAGGACTTGCTGTAGGGAACCTGGCCTTCCTTATTTCCTGCAGACCTACATTGTTTACTTTTAACAGCTTTTCCATTGTCTGGCCGATGAAGTTCTAAGTCAAATTCCCCCTGTTCTCTAACTACTTGTTGTTTGGTATTTAGTACTTGTATCACCTGTACCATATTATATCTTAGCCATGCTATAGTCTACTTAACAGCCTTCTTCCGTCCCTTTGAGTGGAAGACTGACTCTGGCACCCCTAGAATCTCCTTTCCAGATTACCATGCTGCAGAGAACTGTCTTCTGATATGAACCTGCTCACCTCATATAGTTCCCCAGAGATGAGTGCTACACTCCTTTCTCAGGATCACTCTCCCAGTTGGCAGGTTCACCACAGGTCAGTTCTTTCTTTCCATTTCCACAGCCCATCAGGGTAATGTGCCGCAGCACAGCGTGAAACTAAACATGTAGTCCTGGGTAAGCCAAGTCTCTGAGCTTACAGCTTTGTTCATTGCTCTAATAAGATTAATATTATTCATGCTTTGAGTGTTCTTTTATAAAAACTACATATGCTTCTCCAAAACTATTTCCTTAATCTTATAAAAAAACAAAAAAAGAAAGAAAAAAAGAAAAAACAGGTTATTCACAATGTCAGTGAAGAGTATTACATAGATATTAGCTTCATCCTTTGTAAGTCATCTGAAAAGTCATTTTGGCAGTCAGCATACCTTAGTGACATGAGGAAGTTTTCAAAAGGATGTCACAGTCAACTCCTACCCGCTTCACCTCAGCATCTTCCTCTAGTCTCGCTCAGAGTTGAGTGTTACCAGGACCTTTAATTTTTGTCAGAGTAGCAGCCCAAAACTCAAACTGGAGTGTTGTGGTCCTTGATTTTCATTTATGTTGTGTGTATTCACAAAGGGAAGTACACATTTACAGTTTGGGTTCGTATCGGGTTGTCCTCCCTCCCTCTCCCTCCCTCTTCCTCCCTCTCCCTCCTCTCCCTCCCTTGTCCTTTCTTCTTTCCTTCCATTCTTTCTTCTCTCTTCCTTTCCTGTTGCCACTCCCTTCATAAGCAATCCCTGACTTACTGCCAGAGCCGCCAGATTTTCCTTTAATTCATCTCTGCCTCTACTGCCAAAATAACCTTTTAAAAACAAAATTGGCAGTCCTCAGCTTGAGTCCCTTTGTGGTCAGGAACTGTAGCTTCATTTCCTTCCCAGTTTCTTCTCTGACACAAGCCAGAGTGTATCTGGCTCTTGGTTAAAGCTTATCGGATCTCTAAGAAGGCCAGCAGGAACTATTGAGAAGCACAGCCTCTGCTACCCCATGGGGACAGCCTCAGTGTCCATACCATCTTACTACAGAAGGGTCGCTCATCTGCAAAGCTCAGGACATAGTGCCAGAAACCTCTGCCCAGCCAGAGAGCTCAGCACACGACCAAGTCCTTCAGAACCATATCTCATGTCTGTTTTCTAGTCACAAGTGAGTCAAAGGAGGCAAAACATTTGGCCTTTACCCTGGAAGTATCAAACTATCCTAACAGAGAGGAGTAAAATTTGCGGTTGAGTGGATGCATGGTACAGCTTACTTACTTAGGTTTTCCTCTTGATTTCCTATTTCCATGAATTTCCTAGTGGTAACAACAAGCTGTCAACCCACCCCTAACACAGTTTCCCAGCTACATGGAATATTCCCCCTCCTATAGATAGTTCTAAACCCCAGCTCCACTCTACCATAGGGTTTCTGAGTGATAGTACTGTACTTTTAACCTCCTCTACTTCATTCATAGCCCATGTTTGTTAATTTACTGACTAAATTGGGAAGTTGATAATAACCATCATATTTTAAATAAAACAAATAGGAAACAGCATAAACTTCTATTTTAGTTCTTGCAGATGTGCAGCAAGAAATACTATGTAGGTTGCAGGCACTATTCTGGCTTTGATAAGCAAGAAACATGTAGTTAGTCTTTATATCTTCTTCCTTTGCGTTTGTTCTCTATTCCTTGTGTCTGTAGCTGATATGGAGTCTTCACTTTGAGTCTTGAGGTGCTTGAGCTACCCATGGCTCTGCCTTGGCAGGTTAATCTTGTTCCTTGTTCCATTAACTTTGAGATAGCTCCATAGGGTCAGACAGTGGTGACACACACCTTTAATCCAAGCACTTAGGAAGCAGAGGCAGGCTGGTCTCTGAGTTCTAGGCCAGTCTAGTCTATATACTGAGTTCCAAGAATGATAGGATTGTCACCCCTCCATTTATTCCCTTGGTTACAGAAACCATGGGTTTTGTTTGCTTGTTTGTTTTTTGTTGTCTTGTTTGTTTGTTTGCCAGGGAAAGAACATATTACTCTGCGGGTCAGCCTGTACTTTGCGTCCTTTAGTTTACAGGCTTTTCCAAGTTCCATCGGGTCTTGACTTATACTTTGAATCCTGACTGCAATTTCTGTAAATCTCATGTTTGATTACTTAAGACCATTGACTTTTATGAACCCATTGTCTTACTTTGACCGAGTGACTTAAGCAGTTTTGGCCTTTAATAGCCTCAGTATTTTTAGCCACCTAGTCATCACATGACTTCCTACTCCAGGGCTTTGGTGGTTACAGACACCATCTGTTCTAATCATTAGTCCTTCCAGCTCTTGATACCCTGAGGTTCTCTCTCACCCTAAAGGAGGCTTCTCATTCTGAGACTTTATAGCAATGCTTTTCTCACACTAGCCATTTTGCAAAGGACTCTTGTAGAAGAAGGGAAATCTCTGTTAGAGGTTGCTCTGCCTATTCAGATCTTCATGCATACATAGCTCACCATTCTCTTAGCATCCTTTGGCTAGCTCTACTTGGCTGGGTCTACCTCAGTGAGCCTTATAGCTGAGTTCTGATAGAGGAGCCCCAGTTCTCTCATCAGTTGCTTCCCCACCCCCACTTCCCCACCCCCCTTCCTGACAGCCATGAGAGTGACCTTCTGGGTATCGAGATGCTAAACATTGTCATCCCAGGTTGACGTATGACAAGCCAGTTGACTAGTCCAGGAGACTTTGGAAGGTCTTATGTGGACCTATGAGACACTGATCTTACAGGAAGTCCTTAGTCCCTAAGGGGAAAGGAGTACAGTGACCTATGATCCTATAAAAGTAACATACCTGAAGAGATCTCCTGACTAATCACCAGTTTGTCTTTCTACCTTGACTAATCTATAGTCCCCAGATTGCTCTCACCTCTCAGCTTTTATACATGCTGCTTCTACTTCTCTGGGGAACTCTCACTATTACAGGACTGGGCCCTGGTACAGTCACATACTAGGGAGGAACACAAGTGTTGGAAAAAGCAAAGGAATTGTTGCAATTCATTGGTCACCTGCTTCTTGACTTTCCTTTGGTCTGTTTCCATCACAGCAGAGGTGGCAGTGGTCTGTGAGTTACAAGTCAGTAAGTAGCCTTTCATTTCCAAAACCACACCCTGGCCAGTGTAAGATTCCAGGGCAGGAAAGTCACCTAGCTCGGAGGGAGAGGAGGGAGAGAAATGCTTTCCTCTAACCCATCCCCTCTGGCCATCCTTTAGCACCTGCCTTTTAGTGCCTGTTAGTGAGTGTTAGCCGGTTAGACACCAGAATGGCTGTGTCTAAAACAGGCATTTATAGCCTCTTTTTCTTCCCATTGGTGGGGATTAAAACTAGGCTTTCTACAACTACACAAGTGTTCCACTGCTAGGCTGTAGCTGCAGCCCACAATCATCATCCTTGACCCTTTCTCTGAAGATGAGAACAGGCTTGGAGCTGTGTAACTTGTCCAAAGGTCATCATAGCGGTGAAATGTCAGTAACTATGTGATGGACAGCTGTCTGATGACTGGCTAGCTTGTGTTTCCTTTAAAGAGAGTGCTATCTGCTTGTGCTTTCTTTTAATAAAAATTTCCTCCTGTTATTAAGGCACAGCTCTTTTTAAATTACCGAGGTGCAGGATCAGTGTTCTGCTTGAATTACCATATGTGCATCTTTGTTTTAGATTTCATATCTCCCATCTCTGATCTTGAGACAGGAAAATAGACACCAAAATAGCCCATCTTCCTTTTTGTTTTTTAATTTTTTTTCTACATTCTTTGTTTACATTCCAAATGCTTTCCCCTTTCCCGGTCACACCCCCCCTCATAAGTCCCATAAGCCCTCTTCCCTCCACCCATTCCCCAATCAGCCCCCTCCCATTTCTCTGTCCTGATACTCCCCTACAAAGCTGGATTAAGCCTCTCCAGGGCCAGGACCCTCTCCTTCCTTCTTTTTGGGAATCATTTGATTAATTGTGTCTCCAGTATTCAGAGCTTCTGGGCTAATTAATATCCACTTATCAGTGACTGCATTACATTTGTGTGGGGTTACCTCACTTAGGATGATATTTTCCTGTTCCAACCATTTGCCTAAAATTTTCATCAACTCATTGTTTTTTATTGCTGAGTAGTATTCCATTGTATAACAATACCACATTTTCTGTATCCATTCCTCCACTGAGGGATATCTGGATTCTTTCCAGCTTCTGCCTATTATAAATAAGGCTGCTATGAACATAATGGAGCATGTGTCCTTATTGCATGCTGGGGAATCCTCTGGGTATATGCCCAGGAGTGGTATAACCGTCCTCTGGAAGTGTCATGCCCAGTTTTCTGAGGAACCGCCAGACTGATTTCCAGAGAGGTTTTACCAACTTGCAATCCCACCAGCAGTGGAGGAGTGTTCCTCTTTCTTCACATCCTCACCAACACCTGCTGACTCCTGAGTTTTTCATCTTAGCCATTCTGACTGGTGTGAGGTGAAATCTCAGGGTTGTTTTGATTTACACTTCCCTAATGATTAATAATGTTGAACATTTCTTAAGGTGCTTCTCAGTCATCTGAAGTTCTTCAGGTGAAAATTATTTGATTAGCTCTGTACCCCATTTTTAATAGGGTTATTTGGCGTTCTGGAGTCTACCTTCTTGAGTTCTTTGTTTATACTGGATATTAGCCCTCTGTCAGATGTAGGGTTGTTGAACATCTTTTCCCAATTTGTTGGTTGCCATTTTGTCCTTTTGACAGTGTCCTTTGCCTTACAGAAACTTTGTAATTTTATGAGGTCCCATTTGTCAATTCTTGATCTTAGAGCATAAGCTATTGGTGTTCGGCTCAGGAACTTTTCCCCCGTGCCCATGTCCTCAAGGGTCTTCCCCAGTTTCTTTTCTATTAGTTTCAGTGTGTCTGGTTTTATGTGGAGGCCCTTGATCCACTTGGAGTTGAGCTTAGTACAAGGAGATAAGAATGGATCGATTTGCATTCTTCTGCATGCTGACCTCCAGTTGAACCAACACCATTTGTTGGAAAGGCTTTTTTCCCCCACTGGATGGATTTAGCACCTTTGTCGAAGATCAAGTGACCATAGGTGTGTGGGTTCATTTCTGGGACTTCAGTTCTATTCCATTGATCTACCTGCCTATCACTGTACCAATACCATGCAGTTTTTAACACTGTTGCTCTGTAGTACTGTTTGAGGTCCAGGATACTGATTCCCCCAGAAGTTCTTTTACTGTTGAGAATAGTTTTAGCTATCCTGGGATTTTTGTTATTCCAGATGAATTTGAGAATTGCTCTTTCTAACTCTGTAAAGAACTGAGTTGGTATTTTGATGGGGATTGCATTGAATCTGTATATTGCTTTTGGCACGATGGCCATTTTTACTATATTAATCCTGCCAATCCATGAGCATGGAAGATTTTCCCGTTTTCTGAGGTCTTCTTCAATTTCCATCTTCAGAGACCTGAAGTTCTTGTCATACAGATCTTTCACTTGTTTGGTTAGAGTAACACCAAGATACTTTATATTGTTTATAACTATTGTAAAAGGTGTTATTTCTCTAATTTCTTTCTCAGCCTGCTTGTCCTTTGAATAAAGGAAGGCTACTGATTTGCTTGAGTTGATTTTATAATCACCGACTTTGCTGAAGTTGTTTATCAGCTGTAGGAGTGCTCTGGTGGAGTTTTTTGGGTCACTTAAGTATACTATCATATCATCTGCAAATAGAGATAATTTGACTTCTTCCTTTCCAATTTGTATCCCTTTGACCTCCTTATGTTGTCTAATTACTCTAGCTAGAACTTCAAGTACTGTATTGAAAAGATATGGAAAGAGGGGCTAGCCTTGTCTAGTCCCTGATTTTAGTGGTATTGCTTCAAGCTTCTCTCCATTTAGTTTGATGTTGGTTTGCTGTATATTGCTTTTACAATGTTTAGGTATGGGCCTTGAATTCCTGTTCTTTCCAAGACCTTTAGCATGAAAGGATTCTGAATTTTGTCAAAAGCTTTTTCAGCATCTAATGAAATGACCATGTGGTTTTTCTTTGAGTTTGTTTATATAGTGGATTGCATTGATGGATATCCGTATATTGAACCATCCCTGCATCCCTGGGATGATGCCTACTTGATCATGATGAATGATCGTTTTGCTGTGTTCTTGGATTCTGTTGGCAAGAATTTTATTTAGTATTTTTGCATCGATATTCATAAGGGAAATTGGTTTGAAATTCTCTTTCTTTGTTGGATCTTTGTGTGATTTTGGTATCAGTGTAATTGTGGCTTCATAGAACGAGTTGGGTAGTATTCCTTCTGTTTCTATTTTGTGGAATATAGTTTGAAGAGTATAGGTGTTAGGTCTTCTTTGAAGGTCTGATAGAATTATCCACTAAAACCATCTGGTCCTGTGCTTTTTTTGGTTGGAAGACTTTCAATGACCACTTCTATTTCTTTACTGGTTATGGGACTGTTTAGATGATCTGTTTGATCCTGATTTAATTTTGGTATTTGGTATCTGTCTAGGAAAGTCTTCATTTCCTCCAGATTCTCCAGTTGTGTTGAGTAAAGGTTTTTGTAGTAGGATCTGATAATTTTTTTAATTTCCTCAGTTTTTGTTTTTATATCTCCCTTTTCATTTCTAATTTTGTTAATTTGGATACTGTCTCTGTGCCCTCTGATTAGTCTGGCTAAGGGTTTTATCTATCTTGTTGATTTTCTCAAAGAACCAGCTCCTGGTTTTGTTGATTCTTTGCATGGTTATTGTTGTTTCTACTTGATTGATTTCATCCCTGAGTTTGATGATTTCTTGTCTTCCATTCCTCTTGGGTGAATTAGCTTCTTTTTGTTCCAGGGCTTTCAGGTGTGCCATTAAGCTGCTAGTGTATGCTCTCTCCAGTTTCTTTTTGGAGGCACTCAGGGCTATGAGTTTTCCTCTTAGCACTGCTTTCATTGTGTACCATAAATTTGGGTATGTTGTGCCTTCATTTTCATTAAATTCTAGAAAGTCTGATTTCTTTCTTTATTTTTTCCTTGACCAAGGTATCATTGAATAGAGTATTGTTCAGCTTCCATATGTATGTGGGCTTTCTGTTATTTTTGTTCCTATTGAAGACCACTCTTACTCCATAGTGATCTGATAGAAGGCATGGGATTAGTTTGATCTTCTTATATCTGTTGAGGTCTGTCTTGTGACCAATTATATGGTCGATTTTGGAGAAGGTACTATGAGGTGCTGAGAAAAAGGTATATTGTTTTGCTTTAGGATGAGATGTTCTATAAATATCTGTTAAATCCAATTGGTCCAAAGCTTCAATTAGTTTCACTGTGTCCCTGTTTAGTTTCTGTTTTCCTGATCGGTCCATTGAGGAGAGTAGAGTGTTGGCGTCACCCACAATTATTGTGTTAAGTCCAGTGTGAGCTTTGAGCATTAGTAAAGCTTCTTTTACGAATGAGGGTTGCTCTTGCATTTGGAGCATACATGGTCAGAATAGAGAGTTCTTCTTGGTGGATTTTTCCTTTGACCTGTAAGAAGTGTTCTTCTGTGTCCCTTTTGATGACTTTAGATTGAAAGTCAATTTTATCTGATATTAGAATGGCTACTCTGGCTTATTTCCTGAGATCATTTGCTTGTAAATTTGTTTTCCAGCCTTTTACTCTGAGGTACCATCTTCTAATTCAAAGTATCTGTTGCAATTAAGTGACAAACAGTCCATTTGTGTTTGTAGAGCAGCAGGATTTTTTTTTAAATTGCTTATTACTTTATTCTATATAACCTTTTCTTTCAGTTAACAGCTAAGAAACCCAGCCCTTTGGAAAATGTCATAAGATAAATTACATTTCCCTGAGTTCTGTGGTTTCTGTCTTCAGAGCGTTTCCTTTTTTCTTCTTCTTCTTCTTTTTCCATGACTATGCTTTTCAATTGAATGTTTCTCTAATATCTTAGCTGAAGTCTCCAGGCAAAATGCACACCCATCTGCTCATCTTTTGTGGCATCATTCCAGGTATGGTACATGTGTGGCCAAGGCAGGAGTGCTAAGGTTTCCTCCCCACTTACCTCCTTTTAGCCTTTGGTGCTGGAGCACATCACCATCATGTTAGAGAATCAATGGTTGTTCACACAAGAAAAGAAAAGGGCAAGAATGGCCAAAACAAGCAAGCTCTTCCTATTCTTCCCTCTGTCTGAGAAATGTTCCCCTCCCTTCCCTTGGTGCCTGATGCAACACAAGATCCTGCCAAAGAAAGCTTTCTCCTTGCTCCTCAGACACAGGCTTGTTATAAGCTCTGTTCCCTGATGTCCCTGTGAGTGAAAAATGTGTACATGTGGCATTTTGGTTTGTATTTATTTTCCCAGCCTATTGGAAACAGAGCCCTTTCCTAATTAAAATAAATTTGGGAAGTGAAGCATGTTTCCCCTGAGCCAGCCCTTCCTCTGCAGCAACCCGGCATCTTCAGGAAAGACTGCAGCCCTGCTGGAGCACACCACCCATGTGATTCCCCTCAGCCCTGCTGGAGCCCACCACCTATGTGATTCCCTTCAGCCCTGCTGGAGCACACCACCTATGTGATTCCCCTCAGCCCTGCTGGAGCCCACCACCTATGTGATTCCCCTCAGCCCTGTTGGAGCACACCGCCTAAGTGATTCTCCTCAGCCCTGCTGGAGCACACCACCTATGTGATTCCCCTCAGCCCTGCTGGAGCACACCAGCTGTGTGATTCCCCTCAGCCCTGCTGGAGCACACCGCCTATATGGTTCCCTTCCACTGCTGCATCTCTTAATTTTAACAATTAGAAAGATACTACATGTCCAGCAATGGCTAAATCTCAACAAACATAGGACCTTGATAGATAGTTTTTCTCATCATTCCCTGTGTGAGTCGACTTCTCAGGCGGAGCTCCGAGTGCACACCCGCAGGAGGAATGTTAGCATGCTCCAGTCACAGGCAGGGAGTGGAGGCAGGTTCTGACTCTCGGGCTTCAGAAGGGAAGAACTAGTCAGTCGTGTGGTGTTCTGAAAAGTAAGCCAGCACAGCCTGTGTTGAGTTACCTGTTCTGTTTAATAGTCTTAATTTTTACACAGTGTTTTTGTTCACAGACACTCAGGAATTGAAATGGATTTCCCTAGTCTGTCATAGAACCTAGTTGGAAGCATATGTTTTCTTTTGACACATGTGTTTGAATAGCTTTAGTTATTATTTACATTTCTCCCCATAATGTACTCAGTCAAAACATTTTCTAAGCTTTCATCCACATTAAAAAAAAAAAAAAAAAAAAAAAAACCTTAAAAAGGACAATAATGAAAACAAGTGTCTGCAAGCCCGCTCCTGAATATACTGTGACATTAGCAGAGATTATTTTTCCAAGAATGGGCAATTTGTAAAACTTAAAGTTTTAGACATTTTACCAAAAGTGTGCTAAAGCAGCAGTGACAGGTCAAGATGCTTTGCTTTCTCAAATGTGGGGGATGTGGGGGAGATGGTGCTCATCGCTTACTGCAATACATGGAAGCAAACAGAACTCAAGAGCATAATGGTCCCACTTGCTGAAGTCACCCGAGAGGGAGGGACATTGCAGAGTGCAATGCCTCATGCTTTGTCTGCTCCATTTTATACCAAATCAAATACGAAAGTGCTCAGAGAGAGCTTGTGAACAAGACAGAATTGTTTTCAACACATGAAGTGCTTGGCCTTCTACTGATCTACCTGAGACAGTGTGGGCTGTCAGGGTAGACTTGATTAGCTGATCCCACTGGCTGGAGAGTGCTCTGCGGCCCTCCCTCCCACAGCCCTTTCTCCCTGAACTCACAGCCTGAATATTATGGAGACATCTTGAAACAAAATTGATGTTGCTTTTGCTTTGTTTCAAGCTGCCGTTCCAACCCTGCTGTGGTGTTTGTAGCAATGTGAATCCCATATTATTTTTCTACAGCTTTTAATATGAGTCTCATATTACTTTGCCCGGTCTCTTATGATAATGTAAGTTTGTGTTACTTTTTCTCAAGCTCTTGTGAGGATTTGAGTCCCATGCTCTTGTGTCTGTTTAGGATCACTTTTACAAATGGGAATTTTGCTGCTGGATTGCTATGTGTCTTGAAACTAGAAAATTCACAGTGAGTACCAAATCCTCCATGAGTTGTAGAAGGATTTTTGATATCTAACACTGGTTTGTAAGAATGTTTCCAGAGGAATTGTGCAGTTTGCTGAGAGGACTGCCCATTATCAGCTCTATGCAGAGCAATGATTTATCACTAGGTTTTCTAAAGACAAGCCACTTGTAGGAGTCAGAAGAACTGATTAGCACTCCTGTCTGCTAATTGGAAGGAAAAGTAATAGGAGAGAAAGCTTCCAGCTCGTGAATTGGACAGAAATGGGACCAAAACCAAAAATCTTTCCTTTTAGGCATCTGCTTCATGATATTTCTGATTATGACAGGACTATTTAGGCATGCTAGGAATCAAAACAGTGCTTCTACATGCTGGGCATATACTCTACCACTGACCTGTGTGCTCAGCCAGCGTTAGAGTTGTCACCATTACTAATGCTGGCAACTGGCTTCAGGGTCTGTGGCTCTTCACTTTATACAGCAGATGAGAACAACCCTCACCACTGAAAGCCATTATTTAACGCAGCATGTTGGGAACACAGTACCCTGGCATGTTGGCTTTATGTTATCTAGTGGTCTAGTTGCCACATAGCTAATGTGTTTGTATGTATTGGAGAGAAGGATGGAAATAGAAGGGGAAAGTGAGATCCTTCCTAGACAGCGTTGTCCTTGGCACACCCTTGCTGAAGCCTGGGAAGTCGCTGACCCATGGCTCTGACAGGGTATAGAGAGCACTCTCCCTCCTCTGCCGTAATGCCGTGCTCTTTTTTCATCCAGGCAGCATGTAATTTAATTTACTAGACAGGATATGAGGAAACCTTCCCATAACCTGTGTGCTTCTGGATAGCTGCGTGTCTGCTGCTCTGTAGCAGTAGCCTTCTCATGTCTGACAAGTGTCTGGATTATTTACCAGCTTGTCTGTTCTTTATCACCTCTTCTCACCCCTTCAGGACTTCCGAGGCTTTAAGGTTCTTAGCCATTGAGTTTCACATGGCCAATATTAATACTCAGAATACTTGAAAGAGAAAACAAGAATTAGAGCGAGAGCTCAGTAAGGCCTGCAAAAGGGACCAAGTCTGAGCCACAGAATGCAGGTAAATAGAATTTGAGCTGGGGAGCATGTGATCATAATCCCATGAAAGGTACAGACAGGCAGAGCCCTGGAGCTCACTGAGCAGCCAGACTGGGCTACTTGGCAAGTTCCGAGCCAGTGAGAGACCCTGTCTCAAAACACAAGATAGAGAGCTGGAGGGATGACCCTGGAGGTTTCCTTCTCTCTCTCTCTCTCTCTCTCTCTCTCTCTCTCTCACACACACACACACACACACACACACACACACACACACACTTATTCACACATGTGTAAGCACTCATGCATATACAAAGGAAAAGAGGAAGGAGGGGAGGGAGAGGGAAGGGAGAAAAAGGGTAGAAATGTAAGAGATGAAACGCCAGAAAGCCCCTTTGGAGTTTGCAGGTGTAAAGGGTGAGGACAGAGCACTGGCAATGAGGTGGACTTTGGCTTTATTCCTGGGATGAGAGTTGCTAGCTAAAAACCTCATGAGATCTGATGGTAATCTGCATGATGATTTTAAACTAAAAAGCTTCCATTCTCAGATTCCCTAATGTAACTCCCTAATTATTCTGATTATTTACAACTAACGTAGAGAATCTAAAATTATGACCTGTGGTAACTAAGTATTTTCTGTTAACTATTTCACTTGTTTATAACCAACACAATTTTAAATCAACTCTGATAGCTCCTAAACATGGCCTGGGGTGGTGTGCAAGCTCCCACTCAGAGCATAGACAGTGAGCATGTCTGTAGATGAATTTACACAAATTTCGGAGTGAGGTATCCACAGGGACAGTTTCTGGGCTGCTCCTCGGGAACCGAGTGAGGACACGCTGGCCAGCTTTGGACCCCTCGACATCTTAGCTCACTTAGATGTGCTGTTCTGACTCTGTGCTCTCATTACCAAGTACTACCCTTCACTCAGTCTCACTTTCTTAAGCTATCGTAAACCGTATAACCTAGTAGGAGCTTGGCCTCATCTATTTTGTGAACTACTTTAGAAAAGTTCTGTCTACATTGTTACTGAAAAATAACAACAAAAACAAAACTACTCCACAAAGTCTCCAGGTTAAAAGGGCTGGCCCTAGCTCAGCTGGCACAGTACTTGTCGAACAACAAAGCCCTCGATTCAATCCCCGGTGCTACACATACAAGGTGTGACAGTGCTTGTCGGACATCTTTTCCCAGAGATGGAGACCAGAAGACAAGTGCATGGCTATCCTCGGCTGCAGAGGGAGTTCAGGGCTAGCCTACATATATGAGACCTTGTCTTAAAGTGGTTGGGGAGGGGTTCAATACCTAGAAGAGATGTTAGTTTTAAGATTTAAGCAGAGATAATGTATGTCCAAGTAAATATATGAATTATGTTTTCTAGGTTCAATGAGTATGTTTATATATATATATATATATATATATATATATATATATATACATATATATATATATACACATACATACATACACATACATACATACATGCATGCAGATATTGGCCATGTAAGTTACTACTACAGAAAATTAAAATTGTAAGCCTTAAAAGTAGATATCCAAACTATTATTTCCTTACAAATATTTGCAGGAATTTTGCTTAATTGCAACCAGAAGTCTGACCTGGAAGTCTAGTGTCTTGACCCTCTAGCTGCTTGGTTTCCTATTTGTGGTGTTTTTGCCCTCCTCAACTGTGAGAAAATCTCTCTTACATAGTTTTAACCCTGTGTATTCTTAGCAACACTGAAGTAGAAAATACTCCCCTGGGGAAACCAACATTCTCATTATTTCAAGAGTGACTTGTAAAAGTCTCTCTTAAATAGAAAACATTTTTTGAAATAGTTAGCAAATCTTTTTTTGTAGGCTCTGTTTGGAAGTAAAACAACTCTGAGCTTTCATTTGAGGTAATGTGAATTTTGGAGAGGTTTTTGCATTCTGTGAACTTACCCTTTTATTAGTAAAATATATTTTAATCAAAGTAGGGTTTATTAGTTATCATCTTATAAGAAAACTTTTCCATATACCCCTCGTTTTTAATTTATTAAATCTTTTTTTTCTCTAACCTTTTAGAAATGCGAAAAATACCTTGGGTGGCGCCATAGTATACAGTATTATCTATGTAATATTCTACTGATGGAAGAGGATGGGTAAGCTGGCCACTGCACAAGGAAACCTTCAACACCCATACCTCACCAGTGTATGCCACATTGAATAATGACCACATTATTTCCATGTAGCTCTGTGATTAATTGATCGTATATCCCCATTGCAAATAGCTTCAGACTTTTTTGTTTCTGTTTTGTTTGTGTGTTTGAAGCAGAGTTTCTTTGTGTAGTACTGGCAGTCCTGAAATCCCTTTGTAGACCAAGCTGGCCTTGAACTCAAAGATCTGCTGCTGCCTCCAGAGTGCTGGGATTAAAGGCTTGTACAACTGCACCTCGAATCTTTGGTATTTTCACTCAGAGCAAGTTCTTTTGTTCTGTTGATCTCTTGTGCTCTCTTGTGCTCATTCTCTCTCAACCCCCTCTCCCCCATCTCCCCCCTCCACCTATCTCCCTCCTCTCTCTCTCCTCTCTCTCTCTCTCTCTCTCTCTCTCTCTCTCTCTCTGTCTCTCTCTCTCTCTCTCTCTCTCTCACACACACACACACACACACACACACATATATATTGTGTGTATGAGGGTGTTTGTTCCCGTGCTCTTGCTATGTTGTGTGTGTGTAGGTCACAGAATACGTTTGCAGGGTTGATTCTCTCTTTCCACCATTACGTGAGTTCTGGGAATTGAGCTTATATAGCCTTACTTATATTGTTGGACCTTTACCCATCTTGCTAGCCTAGAAATCATTCTTAACTGTTTCAGGGGGGGTTAAGAAAAAGGAACAGTTCCCATCTATTTAGCTGAAGAATATTTTCTTCCCTATCCCCCTTTGTTATTGTAGTATCACATTTACAACATTTCATTACTGTTAAGGAGCCCTGGATACATGTGCAGTTTCATCCATTTCTGCTGATACTTCTTCCAGCCCTGTCTCTAAGCGACCACTAGTTTACTGTGCTGATCTGGGCATTTCATGAGATAGAATTGCACACCATGTGGTTCTTTGTAACTGGCTTCTGTCACTAAGCAATGGGCTTTCAAACTCCATTCATATTGTATATATAAAGCCATAACTTCATCTCCTCATGTGTGTGTTTGTGTGCATTTGTGTGCATACATGCTTACACATGGCCACAGGGCAACCTGCTGTTTCGCAAGTGCCTTTCCACCTTAGTTTTGTTTGTTTTTCAAGAATGACAATAAGTTTTATTTATTATTTTAGGAGAACTCATCTGAAACAAAAAACATAAAAAACAAATGTTTCAAATCCCATGCTTGTAAATCGCAGCTCGGAGGAGGGCAGAGACAGGCCGATCGTTATGGCTCACTGGCCAGTCAGCCTGGCGTACTAGAGACCAGCAAGAGATTCGGTCTCCAGGAAACAAGGTTAGGCCAGTGAAATGGGCCGGCAGGTAGAAAGTCTTGTACAAGCCAGATGTTCTCAGTTGGCTCACCAGAACCCACGGGGAAAGAGAAGAACCGGCATTTTGTTTGTTTGGGTGGTTTGATCTGGTTTGAGTGGTTTTTTTCCAAGTCAGTTCTGAGGTTTAAGTGCTTCATCCCTGCAGGAGGACTGCGCCGAGCAGGCCCTCTTGCCAGCCTCCCTCTCTGCCTTTTCACTGGCAGATGCTCTTCTGTCCAGTGATTATACATTTTATTCAGACATTAATTGGTAGACAATTTGAGTTTCTGTTTTAAAATGTAATGTCTTATGCGCGCGCGTGCGCGCGCACACACACACACACACACACACACACACACACACACACATTCCACCTCCCTCTGGTGGGCTCAGGACTGAGGATGGAGCAATGCTCCTGAGGCTCCTGAGGCTGCTCGGCCTGGCCTACTACACACATGTGTTATAAAGTATATATGTGAAGGTTTTTGAGTGGCTATGTTTTAATTTCTCATGGTCTATACCTAGGAATGAGATTTGCAGTTTATTTTTCATCTCTGTGGTTAATATATTAAGGAACGTGCCGACTGTTCTGTGTTTGTTCCTGTAGTGCACACGGAGTCGTTGCATCTTCCTCTGTGTTCCAGCAGCACATGTTACTGCCACGTTGGTCATCCCCATCCTAGCATGTGTGATGTGGTATCTCATACAGCTTTATATTTCCATTCCCTGATAGCTAGTGATACTTGCCCTTATTTGAGAATCGATTGACCATTTAATATTTTCTTTAGGAAAAATGCCTGTGCATATCCACTCCCATTTTAAGTGCTCTTCTCACATAGATAAATTGAAGCTCTTTAGCCTTTGGATTTTTTTTCTTCCCTTAAGGTTTTGAACTTTGACTATAATCTCATTAATTATCTTTTATTTAACTGGCCATGGACTTCATATCTAAGAAACAATGTGTCATTTAATCCTCGGTCACAAAGGGTTTGTTTTGTTTTTCTAGACATTTACTTCTATAAGTGTGTAAGTGGTATAAAGTGGCAGATCTTACATCATCCTTCTGCAGGTGGATATGCAGGTAACTTAGTACCAGTTGTTACTAGAAGATGATTCTCACTTAATTTCATTCTTGGCTGCTTAATTGAAGAGCACATGGCCATAAGTGTGAGGGCTTGCTTCAGTTTCTAGGCAGCTGCCTGCCAGTGTTACACTGACTCAGTCACCACTGCTTTGTGGAATAACCCTGAAATCAGCATCCCATTCATTTAAAGAGATTAAACAGAGAGAGAGAGAGAGAGAGAGAGAGAGAGAGAGAGAGAGAGAGAGAGAGAGAGAAACAGAGAAAAGCAGAGAGAGAGAAACAGAGACAGATGACAGAAAGACAGAGAGTGAACAATACCTTAACCCCCCTGAGCCATCTCCCAGACCATTTCCATTCTTTTAACTCTTGTTTTTGTCTTCCTTGAAGAGTTAAATTGCCATTGTTTAGGTCAGAGTCTGTTTGGGGGACAGGAAAAGTAACTCAGTGGGAAAGAGCTCTTGCTTGGTTAAAGTGAGGACCTGAGTTTAGATCCTAGTATCCAAGCCTCTTTGAGACACAGCCAGGAGGAGCAGTGGGGCTTGCCTGCTCCCAGCCCAGCTGCAGGTTCAGTGGGAACTTTCTCAGAGGAATAAGATGGAGCATGATACGGTAGGAAACCTGGTGCCTTTCTCTGGCCTCCGCTTTCACTTGCATCCACGTTTGTGCTTGCTGCATGTGCATATTCATGCATCAATATGAAATATTAAAAAGAAATGAGTAACCAAGAGGTACTTAGGGGCATTAAGGACATATTTGTACATAATTTGTGATTCAAAATAAGATTTACCCAACACACCCTTGGACTAATAAAAGTCTGCAATCAGTGGGATGGCTCATGAGATAAACGGACTTACTGCTAAGCATTCCAACCTGAATTCAAGTTCTGTACCCTACACTGTGGAAGTAGAAAACTGACTTCACAGGAGCTCCTGGGAGCCATTCAACAATGTTATATCACATATGCACAAACACTCAGAGATGGAGATGGATGGAGGGGGGGAGAAAGAGAGAGGGGGGAGGGGAAGGGAGAAGAGGTGCCTATTTTAACTTGGTCATTGCAAATGCAATTTTAAACTGTTATGAACAACTAATGTTTTAATGTTTTTAAAGTGCTGTTGGTCTTACTGATGCTTTTTACCTATGGTTGTAGATGAAACTTTGTATAAGTGTGTTCATCCCAATTCTTCTACTTTTGCCCAGTTGGTTCAGAGAGAGATCCTTGCTAGTGTCAGTGTCTTCCTGTGCAGAGGTGTGCATCCGTTACCCATATGTGTCAGATGGGACTCACGACTCTCCTGGGTGTCAATACTGTCAGTTGAAGCTGGATGAGTTCTGGAAGACCAAGCCGAATGGCACCTCATCCTTATCCCATAGTGGCCTCCTCACTGGAGGCTTGCGGAAGGTGGGCGCTTCCTCATCTCCTCTCAGCATTTTTGTTTGTTTCCTTTGGTTTATTGTTATCTACTTGGAAAAACAATTCACAACGCAGTAAAGGATACCTATCCATTCCTTGATAAATACTCTTCCTAGTCCCAGTAAATGACCAATAGAAGCACTTTCAATCATGATTTATTCTCTGATACTGGAGAAAAGGCTGTGGGAACACAAGTTATACTCAGAAGAAATGCATCATCTTTAGAGTTCTTGAATATTTTCATCACATGATGTTTATTTATAGCCTTCAAAAGAGTCTTTCATTTGTTAAACTTATCAAAAATTTCAGTTATGTACAAAAAATGAAATCATATAATGAGCCCGTTTACCTCTGTCTACATGCTTTTTTCACATATAGCCAATGCCATTTCCTAACATAAATTTCCCTCCCCTTATTGATATTGTTTTAATATTAAACTTGGAATCAGTTTATATACATAAATGATTCAACAGAAATAGCTCTGAAAACAAACAAAAATGATCAGAGTGCTGACTTTTTTTAAAAAATAAGTTGAGTTGGGTATGGTGCTGCATGCCTCTAATCCAGCTCCTGGACGGTGGAGGCAGGAGGATGCGACTTTAGCTGCATGCAGAGCTTCATGCCAAACTATGCTTTGTGAAAACCTGCAAATGAGGCAGCCCAGCAGTGTTTTTCATTTACCTATCTACATTCATTATTTCATTTTTCATTAACTTATCTACCTTCAGATTTTCTGAGTGTCTCAGTTGCTTTTGAGTTGAATTATTCAAAACAAGGTGCAAATAAGGTTGAGCCATTTTATCCTTAGAGTTGGATGCCTCTCTTTGCTATAATATAAAAGAACATCACTAATATGCACTCCTCTTAAGTTTTCTTTTGATTTTTTTGAAGAAAGCAGGTCAAGTGCCCTGGAATTTCTCAGGTTTAGGTTTGGTTGGCTGTGTCTGTGTGGTATAGTTTCTTTACAGTCTGAGTCTGAGTGAGATCTGGCATGAATCTTAGAAAGGAGCATAAGGCATTGTGTGCCTTTAATATTACTTCAGTGTCCCATTGTGATATTTTATATGAACTCTTAAAAACTTGTAGAAGATAAAACTGAAAACTAGGTGGTCTTCCTTCTTTCCTGGCTTCCTTCCTTGCTTGCTTGCTTCCTTCCTTCCTTCCTTCCTTTCTCTCTCTTTCTTTTTTTCTTTCTTTGTTTTTATTTGAGTCAGGGTTTCTCTGTGTAGCCCTGGCTGTCGTGGAACTCACTCTGTAGACCAGGCTGGCCTCGAACTCAGAAATCCACCTGCCTCTGCCTCCCAAGTGCTGGGATTATAGGCATGCGCCACCACGCCCAGCCTTTCTTTCTTTTTTAAGGAAGGGAAAACAAAGAAGACATGAGACCTATCCTCAGAACCTTTAAGAGGTGTGGTGGTGACTGATCTCATATGTATTAATGACTCCTGAGTTGCCCGGGTCTTTTGGAACTTGGTGCCAAAGTTCCTTTCTCCTAGTGCCTCTTTGCTGTCACTTTAAAAGCCCTGCTAAAGACCTGCTTGTTTGTGTTTAAGGAACTAGGGTAATGAATCACTTGTTTTCATAGACAAAATCATATATCTTTTTCATTACCTAAGAATTTTATGATATGCCATCATTGCTCAACAAGACTCTCACTAGTTAATTGTGACATCCTGTCAATCAGCAAGATAATATTTAGAAGACAATGGCATCCAAACTGACTCTGCATCAGAGCTCTTTGAAAATAATATAACTGTCTATCTCTGTGTGTATGAGACATGACTGTATATCTCATGCTATGTGTGCCTCATCAACTGTGGAAATTCAAATTCCACACGAGATGTAGGTAGACAGCATGAACCCATGACTTGGAACTGAAGAATCTATCTAGAATAGTACATACTTATCTGAATTTCATATTTATTTATCTCTTCAGTATATTCATTAACTGATGAGAAAGTAGAAGAGGTGATCAACTTGGGAAACATTTACTCCCACCATCTATGCATTGAGTACTAAATGCATCAGGACCAGGAAAAGGACCCCATACTTCCTAAATGACAGTGACAGAATTAAGAGACATGTTTATAATAGCCAGATGCTGAATAGCAATGTAGGGGAGACGCCAGACTATCTAAACATCAGGAGAAGGTCAAAGAGTGAGTAGACCAGAACCAGGAGATGAACACAGAACTGTGACATTGCAGAACCATATGGTACCCTGCCTCTGTACGGTAAGTCCCCTGAAGCTCTGTGCCCTGTTCTGCTTCTCATCTCCACAGAATTCCTGACATAGATGTTTGCCTTTCTGGAGCCACTCTGGTATTCTCTTCTCCCCTGAAGCTACTTCAGAAATACTACCAAATACCTCTTGATTGCCAGCTCATCATTTTGTTTTCTTTAATCTCCTTTCTGAGACTTTTGCCCTGCCTATTCTTGTCTCACTAATATTTGTAGTCGCCCTTTTGCTGTCCTTGACTGGGTTGTGTGTGTGTGTGTGTGTGTGTGTGTGTGTATGTGTGTGTGTGTGTGTGATCCGTTCTGTCATGACAACCCCCACCCCTGCACCCCTGAAAATGCTAGGCTGTAGATGTTTCCTACCTTTTAGACAGGTTGTCCTCAGTATTTTCCCATATGACTTCTTCCCTGAAGTCCATTTTGTTTTGCCTTCCAAATAGAGTCACATAGAGATACTCACTGGTTCTTCTCTAAAGTTCTGTATATCTTCTTAGCAAGTCTCCATAAACCCCATGTTTCTAGCAAGCTACCATTATCTATGATGAATTCACAGAGGTGAAACACACATCACCACCCATAGCCCTGCATTGACATACTGAGTCAATCACCAGATGTCTCTGACTCTGAAGGATCCCTTGGCTATGTTTCCATTTGTCATTTTCCTAGACTACTGAGGAAATTCACTTTCTCCTCATTGGCTTTGTGAAAATCTTGAAGCAATAGTCAGTTGAAGACAATTACTCCATTAGGTAGGCATCTTCTTTTAGTATAATTTAATGGAAATTCTCCAGTTACCTAACAGATTGGGTACTTGGATTCCTGAAATTGACATAAAATGCAATTAAAAAATTAATCAGTTACAATTAGTAAATCTAAGGTAAATTTGTTGCTTGCTCACTTGTTTGTTTACAAAAACAACCTGTGCAAGGGTATCTTTGGTAAAACACTGAAAGGTTTTGTTGATGTGGGGAGGGGGCGTGTGGATCTGGGCATGGTGATACTTATGCTTGGGATCCTAGTGCTTGGGATCCTGAGGCTAGAGAATTCCAAATTCAAGGCCAGCCTGAACTGTATACAACTTCTCTCAGGCTAACACAAAGTATTTATTTGGTAATTGAGAATGTCAGATACAAGGCTGCCAGCAACAATATTCAGAGGTCTACAAGAATTTCCAAACCAAAGAGAAAGATAAGAGGATGCAAAACCACAGGTGAAAACACAAGACCCCTAAAGCTTGTCAGTAAATATCAAAGAAGTAAATAAAACTGGTTCTCATCTTGAGGCTGCAGAGAGAGCACCCACATGGCAGCTCACAACCAATGCACATGGAAAAAAATTAAATAAATTAAAAAACAACTAGTTTTCAGTTTTGTGGAAGGACACTAAAGTTCTTAAAAACAATCAGCAGTTTTAACATGTTGAATTTGTAATAAATTTTATCAGAAAAGTCTTAGTTTTCTTGAAATTGATCTTTGTATGGTTTGGGGTCTTCTATATCAAGTGTCCAAAGAATTTTTTCATAATTTGACAAAGAGCAAAAGGCCATGAATAACAAGTATTATTGATAAAGAAGAAGAATTTGCTCTACCACATTAAGACTTACTATAAATAAATGTCAGGTAATTGTAAAGTAATGCAGAAAAGGACATATATGACAGACTGAGATTAGGAATGATTGTGGGCCTTCTGTCTGATAGTTAACTATTTCTCTGTGACATTGACTTTGTGTAGAACATGAAGCACATTGGAATAGCCCTGATCTGGGATGTGCTGGCACACGCCTGTATTCTTGCACTTAGGAGGCTGAGGCAAGATTAGAGAAAGATGAGCCAGCCTGGCCTAAGACCTTATCTCAAAACAAATATACTTTAGTCTCTGTCTGTTGCCTACTATCCAAAGAGCATTGTTAGGCAGGTATAATTGAACACATCCACATTGAGAGGTGGCAGCAAAAGCCCTGGAGTAATACCAGACTGGATCCTGTCTTAAGGAAGCCACACATGGGGGCTGTGAATGGCTCAGCTGGTAAAGGTACTTGCACCAAGTTGAAAACTTGAGTTTGATACCTAGTACCCACACAGTGGAAAGAAAGGAAAACTACAGTTATTGTCTGATCTCCCTGTACCCTACCCCTTTTAGTTGAATAAACAAATAAGTGTGGTATAAAATAAACACATCACAAACAGGAATGTGAAGGGGATGGGGAAATAACGCTGAGATATTTATTTACTTGTGTGTTTGTTTCTCAGGCAGTACCTCGCTCCATAGCTCAGACTGGCTTTGAATTCACTAGATGACATTTCGCTGCACATCTTCCTGTCTGTCTCTTGTTCCTAAAGACTGAGGTTACAGGTGTATGCTACCTGGAAAAAGGAAAGCACTAAGTTTTCCTTTTAGTACAGTTGAAAAAATGCTCCATGGTTCTTTCTTTAAAAAGCAAAACAAAACAAGTGACACGATCCCTCCTGGCATTGCCGTGTAAGCTTCGCCTTGGGGGATCCGCTCCTCCCCTCCCTCCCTTCCTTGAAAGCCTGCTGTTGCACCTTACAGTTTCCGGTCATGTGAGGTCTGTTAGCCCCTATGTCAGTCTTCTGGAACCTTCCCCCTTCATGGTCCTCTTTCTATACTCGTAGTCACCCCCACATAAACACAAAAATGTAAAAAGTAGAAGCTAGGATGCATGTATCTTTAACGTCAGGACTTTAGAAGAGATTCAAAAAGACAAATCACACATAGACATGCATGCCCTGCACCTGATTTAATTTAGGTTAGGATAAATGACTAAATCAAAGCTGACTGCCGCCTGTCTGAGCATTTGGAACTGGCCAGCCTTCCTCGGGCGCTGCCTAAGCCCCCAACAGCAGGTTTCCCTAGTGTGTGGGATTGATCGAGATAGCAAACGACAGCAGCAGGCTATGCTGTGTATCATAAAATTTTATTTGGATTATGTACTTTATTTTAAGTTTAAATTACTTTTCATCCTAAAATATAGTTTTTATATAAAAGTTGGGATGACTGGTTTTTCTGGTACTCAAATCCTAGGTTTCTAATGGCAGCTGGTGGCTGGAATGGCCTGTGTCAGCTTTAAACAAGATGGTGGTTCTCTCTGGCTTTCGACCATTTTTCTATTGCCTGTTTTGCCACGTAGGCATGGAGTTCCTTACCTGGATTCAGTTGACAAGGAAGGATGGTGTTGTATGTAGACAGGTATAACATGCCCTTACCTAATATTTCAGGTTTTGTTTGCTGGTTTATGTATCCTGATCAGCAGTGGGGAAGTAGAAAAGATGCCTGTTGGCTATGCTGTACTGTGGTTTCATAGTCCTTTTGGAATAGACCAGTGGTTGGTGAGCCTTTGTCTTTATGTGTGGCGCTAAAATATCAAGAGTTCTTTGGAATAGGCTCTCTGCAGGAAGCTCTGCAGGGCACGCTGCTCAACTATGGACGGTGTAAGAGCTGTCCCTGAGAGGCGTCCTGTCCTCAGACAGCTGGCAGGTGAAGCAACCAGCCACGCCCTTCAAAAGGTTTATAAAATCTCTCTTTCTTTTCTTAATAGCAGAGACTTTTTTCTAAAGAGTGGGATTTTTTTTTTTTTTTTTTTTTTTTTTAGAGACAGGGTTTCTCTGTACAGCCCTGGCTGTCCTGGAACTCACTCTGTAGACCAGGCTGGCCTTGAACTCAGAAATCCGCCTGCCTCTGCCTCCCAAGTGCTGGTATTAAAGGCGTGCGCCACCACTGCCCAGCTGAGAGTGGGAATTTTGTAGAGGATATTAAGTTTTTGAGTCTGCAGCATTAAATTACTCACTCCATTGGTCATGGCCTGACAGGTAGGGCTGTGAGAATCAGAGCTTTGGATGCCATTTCTGCAGTTCTTGCATGTTCTCTTGGCATAGTCTCATATTTTAATTTTGTCATTTCACATGTCTACATTGCTTTTTTACAAAAAAAAAAAAAAAAAACTCGAAAATCTATATGGAGAAAAGATCTGAAAATTGTTTGTCTTACAATTTGACTACCCTGAAAGGCTTTCCATTCTAAGTCAGTGATGGGCCAACAAGGTTAGGAAGGTTGCAGGTAGCAAATGTGATTTTTAAACAGGAAGTTTTGCCTCACTAATTTGTTCAGTATAAGGATTTTTTTAAATGAAACTACCCTGCTTGCCCCATTTACTTTGGCATCAGATAGACATAACTTTATTGTGATACAGATATAGATTTTAGAGCTATCATAATTTAAAGATCTGAAATAGTATCTCAAGAGAGTCTTATCTTTTCAGAGTCTCTACATGTCTTGGGTAATAAGTAAATTTCCAGCCTAGGACCAAATATTCCTCTTCTCAACCTAAATTGTTTCCCAAGTGCCATCTTATGCTAGGATCCTGTGTATATATTCTTAAGATTAAGACAGAACTCTTGAGTCTCAATTCTCAGGAAACCCCTGTCTCAAGTCCTGTCCATCA
Organism: Apodemus agrarius; assembly: GCA_964023405.1. NCBI lineage: Eukaryota > Metazoa > Chordata > Mammalia > Rodentia > Muridae > Apodemus > Apodemus agrarius. The sequence continues at coordinate 43,526,981 of OZ030008.1, read as the reverse complement.
CCAGCAATAGTGAAGGTAACATGTAAACCCTTGACACACTTCACAAGACTTCATGAAGACTCTCCCAGTGGTGTTCCTGAGAGTTTCTTGCTATGTTTTAGTGGACAGTGTCCTACTTATAATTTCTTTACCTTTTCTGTCTTAGATCTTCTCATAGGAACATAAGAAACTTTCTGAAAGCACATGGTTTAGGAAATGGTAAGTTGTATACTTTCTTCTCTGAATGAAATAGCTGTAAAACTTCTGTCCATCTTCTGTGTGTTTCTGATCTCGTATAGTACAGAACACATTGCCAGTGCTTGCTAGACATTAGTATTTTTCTTCTGTTCTCTTAGTTGCATCCTAATCTTCAAATGGAACCTGGACACTTCTCCTGCCTTTACCCTGGGAACCATCCCCTGTACGTGCTGACATACAGTCAGCTCCGTAGCAGCACACGGTGGTATTTCTCACTTCAAATGAGACCACACTCCTACTCATTGAGGGAGCTTACTTTTGCCAAGATGTTAGGTATCTACAATTGTACCATGTTTTTCTATGACATCATTGGGGTAAATAAGTTAATTGCCTTCCAGTCTTTGAACTGTAAGTACAAGTTTGGTTTGTACCCACAGATTCCTATGACAGGTAAAGAAGTCAAAAGTTTTAAATTTGTAGCATTCTAAAAGACCATGTAAATTGGAGGAAAAACACAACAGAGGCAACAGAGAATATACCTGTCAAAAATGAATTGTTTGGATCCCAGTTTGGAGAAAGCTCAGTGGTCCATACTTAGGGATGTTGGAAAATATTGAATTTAAAGTAGCTGTGTGGTTGATAATGTCATGTTCAACAGTGGGGTTGCAAGGTTTGTGTATCTGAAATTTATGGGACTAGAGATGTTTCAGGCTTCCAGAACTTGGGGGTTTTTATATAGACTTTATTATTTGAGTATGCCTCATTTAAAAGTCAGAATTTTGCGATGCTCCAAAGGATGAAACTTTCTGATCATGATGACAATGGTCAAAGGTTTTCAGATTTTTGAGGCAGTTTAAAATTTCAGGCTAAGGATGCTTAATCTATAGTATTTTGATAATAAAACAGATACAGACTCTATTGTTTGGAACTCATACTCACATGTTAGGAAAGTAAGTCTTCATGATGTCTAACTTATCTTAACATTTTAAAAGATATATTTATGAATTATGATAAAAGATGAATCATTACTGAATCTAGATGGTGAAGTTTGGGGGACTCCATGGTTTGCTTTTCTGGATCTTTGAAGTTTTTGTGGTTATCTGATCAAATGAAGATGTTCAGTGATAGGCATTTAAAGGATATGAGAAAGCACTTGCCTGTGCTTTGGGAGGGGGCTTTGCTGGATGAGAGCCATGCAGTGGGTGAGTGGAGCGCATAAGAAGCCTATGAGGAGTGTGTGCTTGCATGCAATCCCATCCCCCCGCAGGGCACATGGAGATCTTTCTCCCAGCTTCCCCCTTCCATGGTTTCTGTTTGATGGTAGAACTTCTGTGCTATGTACCGCACTACCAACTTGCCTTGCCAACTGCCAGGATTCTCAAGTCACTTTGGCTGTGAGTCTACTGGAAAACTAATGAGGCTGAGTAGTTTTACAGCATCTCAAGAAGCTATTTTCTCTCAGTGACTTGACACTATAAATGATAATAACCAATGTAAATAACCATTCTTTTAAACTGAGTGTCTTAGTCACTGTTCTATTGCTATGAAGCCCATGCCAGATCCAGACTCAGTCTCACTTATTCAGACCTTCCCCAACCTACTCTGCCTACCTATCTGGATGTAACTCTCAACTGCTTCTCTATCACCAGGGCTTCCTGGGTGCTGCCATGTTTCCCATCATGATGGTAATGACCTAAACCCATGAAACTAAGCAGTCCCCCAATTAAATGCTTTCTCTTATAAGAGTTGCCTTGATCATAAAGACTCTTCATAGTCACTAGGATAGAAGTTGGTACCAAGGAGGGGCATATTTCTGGGACAGGTGTGACTATGCTATTGATTGGAAGAATATGAAAGATTTTGGGACATTGGACTAGGGTGCTAAACGCAACTTCAACTATGGTGGCCCAGCTCAGAAAGTTCCATAGTACCAGGATGTTATTAGCAAGTGGCCTAAAGACCACCACTCTTGTCAACTCTCTCTCCAGTGCCAAGTCTCCATATTTCTTTTTTTTTTTCCAAGTTGGGGAGGAAAGAGTTTATTTAGATCACACTTCCATGCTGCTGTTCATCACCGAAGGAAGTCAGGACTGGAACTCAAGCAGGTCAGGGAGCAGGAGCTGTTGCAGAGACCATGAAGGGATGTTACTTACTGGCTAGCTTCCCCTGGCTTGCTCAGATTGCTTTTTTTTTTTTTTATTGGATATATTCTATATTTACAATTCATTTCCCTTTTTCTGGTTCCCTACTCCCCAAAGGTCCCACATGCCCTTTTCCCTCCCCCTGCTCCCTCACCCATCCCTTCCCACTTCCCTGTTCTGGTATTCCCCTATACTGATGCTTTGATCCTTTCCAGCACCAGTGTCCACTCCTTTCTTCTTGTCAGACATCATTTGGTATGTGAATTGTGTCTTTGGTGTTCAAAGATTCGAGGCTAATGTCCACTTATCAGTGACTGCATACCATGGGTATTCTTTTCAGACTGGGTTACCTCACTTAGTATGATGTTCTCCAGCTCCATCCATTTCTCTAAGAATTTCATGAATTCATTGTTTCTAATGGCTGAATAGTACTCCATTATGTATATATACCACATTTTTTGTATCCATTCCTCCATTGAGGGACATCTGAGTTCTTTCCAGCTTCTGGCTATTATAAATAAGGCTGCTATGAACATAGTGGAACATGTATCCTTATTGCATGCTGGGGAATCTTCTGGGTATATTCCCAGGAGTGGTATGGCTGGGTCCTCCGGAAGTATCATGTCCATTTTTCTGAGGAACCGCCAGACTGATTTCCAGAGTGGTTGTACCAGCTTGCAGTTGGTACAGTGACAGGGAGGCAGATCAGTGGAATAGGATTGAAAACCCAGAATTGAACCCACACATCTATGGCCAATTGATCTTCGACAGAGGAGCTGAAAACATCCAGTGGAAAAAAAGATAACCTCTTCAACAAATAGTGCTGGCTCAACTGGAGGTCAACATGCAGAAGAATGAGAATTGATCCACTCTTATCTCCTTGCAATAAGCTCAACTCCAAGTGGATCAAGGACCTCCACATAAAACCAAACACACTAAAACTAATAGAAAAGAAACTGGGGAAGACCCTTGAGGACATTGGCTCAGGGGGAAAATTCCTGAACAGAACACCAATTGCTTATGCTCTAAGAGCAAAAATAGACAAATGGGACCTCATAAAATTACAAAGTTTCTGTAAGGTAAAAGACACTGTCAAAAGGACAAATCGGCAACCAACAAATTGGGAAAAGATCTCCACCAACCCCACATCTGACAGAGGGCTAATATCCAATGTATACAAAGAACTCAAGAAGTTAGACCCCAGAAAACCAAATAACCCCATCCAAAAATGGGGTACAGAGCTAAACAAAGGCTTTTCACCTGAAGAAATTCGGATGGCTGAGAAACACCTTAAAAAATGTTCAACATCATTAGTCATTAGAGAAATGCAAATCAAAGTCTCCATATTTCTATCAAAGATAGAGTGAAACAGTGTAAGACAAAGTGTTAATATTTTTTGTTAACATCTTGTAGAGCCCAGTAGAAAGTTTGCAGTAACTGGTCTCCATTTGAACCTTCAATGGAGATTTGGAGGCTCTTTGTAGGTGGATAGAGAGATTATCAGAGAAGAACATTAAACCGACATGATTTCTTTATGAAGCATGGAATATAAGAAGTGAAAGAGACACACTGAAGTTCTTAGGGGCTGCTTAAAGGCGAGAAAAAAGATGTACTTTTTAGTATCTGGCAACCATGTAACAGTAGCTACCTGAGAAATATAATTTATGTCTGGGGATATGTGAGGAAGAGAGACTTCTATTGCAAAGGTATCTCCCTTCCAAGCACCCCTGGTTCTTCAAAAATCTAAAGACAGTGTTCTTTAGTAGAAGAGGATCAAAATAGCTAGTGAGAAAACAGACTACTCTAGTGTGATTTCCCAGTACCTAGTGATTTTAGATCATAATTGCCAGATGACTTTCAAATAAAACACATTTTCTACTTGTATATCTTGTCCTCAGTCTCCTGACAGGGTTTTTTAATCTATGTTTCACTCTTTTGCAGGTTCATTCATGTATACAGTGAATTTCAGTCATTTCAACCACATAACCCCCCTTTGACCTTCTGTCTTCCCCAGCTCCTTCTGCAGCTGAAATCCTTTCAAGTCCCCATCCTTCTTTAATGTCTTCTCTCCATATATTCCTCACTGAGGTTGTTAGGATTACTTGCATGTGCATAGGTAGAAGACTATTTACTGGAGCATGGGCCAGTCAGCAGTGACTACCCCACAGAAAATAGTGACTGCTGTTACCCCACCATTAATTGTTTGTTATATTTCAAGAAGGGATGGGGTCACATGTGCCCATTGCATTTCATAATAAAATGTTGATGGGCTTAATCTTGCACAGGTAGCCACAGCTCTTAATCTTGCACAGGTAGCGATAGCTCTTAATCTTGCACAGGTAGCCACAGCTCTTAATCTTGCACAGGTAGCCACAGCTCTTAATCTTGCACAGGTAGCGATAGCTCTTAATCTTGCACAGGTAGCCACAGCTCTTAATCTTGCACAGGTAGCCACAGCTCTTAATCTTGCACAGGTAGTGATAGCTCTTAATCTTGCATAGGTAGCCACAGCTCTTAATCTTGCACAGGTAGCGATAGCTCTTAATCTTGCACAGATAGCCACAGCTCTTAATCTTGCACAGGTAGCCAAGCTCTTGTGAGTGTTCTGGGTATAATGGCTATGTCACGTTCAGAAGATGTCTTTCAAACCATGCAGCCTTTCCATCCCTTCCAGTCGTTCCTTTCCCTCTTCCATAATTCCCTAGACTTTGGAAGGGGTAGCATCAACGAGCCATTTAAGGCCAAGCATGCTAGCATAACCTGTTCTTGGAAGTTTTACTAGTTAGGAGTCCCTGTATTAATCATGGCCTGCTGAAACTTCTCTGACAAAGGTGGAGATCCTCACTTGGTTTTCTGCATTTAGGCCTTAAGTGTAGAAAGCTGTCAGGTGGTACTACATGGAGGGGAAGAAAGGGACCCCCCCTGGATTCTCTGCCATGTTATCTGCAGAATGGTGGGGCCTCGGCTTAACCCTGAGTAAGTACAAAGCCTCAGCAGCCAGCTGAACTTTGAGGTCTTCATCTCTCCCTGTTATCTATGGAAAGCAATACATCTCCCAAAGCATTTCCGATCAGTATGTTTCAGTTGGCAGTAATTTTCTCTGTGCATATATCAAGATCATTTTGCCTTAGGAGCTGACACAAGTACCATTTGTATTTAAATTTCTCTTTAAACAATAAAGTTTCATAGAACCAATGGAATTAGATTAAACAGGTGCAAATCTTTTTTTTTTTTTTTAAAACAAGTTAAACCTACCATTTCACTTGAAGGGCCATTAGACTCTATTTCCTAAGACTACTGCTATTAATACTGGCCACTTGGGGAGTGATTCTTGTACATAGTTCTGTTTCAGGAACATAAGTACACCGTGCCAGGTTCTGTCCTAGTGATTTCACTGACAAACTGCTCGGAATATGCTTTGTATTCTTTTTCTATAGGAGGAGGCATTGTATTGAATTTTGTTGCATAGGTCAGTTTACAGTTTATTGGTTAGGACATTTTGGTGGAGAGTTTCTTCATCAAGTAGGTGGTATCTGCCAGATGACAGACTCTGTGGGCTCAGAGCAGTGGCTTCCATCATCAGCTTTCCCTTAGCTACTTCCTGATCATAACTTTCTGTTGCTGACATTTTGTCAGGAGGAATTTTGACTTACAGACCAGCACAGGCCATTGTGCATTCTCTTGCTTCTTTGGTCCTTAAATAATTATGTGAAAACTTTTGTAAGACTCATAAATAATTATGTGAAAATTCACGTCTAAGTTGTGATGTCTTCTTGAGTTCTAAATTGCCACAGTTCTTCTCCTGTAACTGTTCCTCCCCTAACAGTATGGGGCAGCTTCCGTTTCCTCAGCGACCGGAAGAACAGAATGCTTGCTTGTTTACAACACTCAGAAGTGACAAGTTTGTATGTAATTTTAAAAACTTATCAGAAGCAAGCAATGCGACTGAAATATAATCTTGTTTTTACTGTGTCTGGAAAAATGTATTTGATCATCTTTTTTTTTCGAGCAGTTTTATTAGTCAATAACCATTCCTTCTCCATATGTTCACATGTATTTAACATTTTTGCCATAATCTCCACATTAGGCATGCAAACATTTACTGAACTTATTTTATGTGTTGTAATAATGATAATTTATTGTGGAAAACCTTTTAGGTATATCTGTTATTTTTCCAGATTCTTTTAAATAAGAAAGAAAGGCCAATCTTTTTCTGTATCTTTCTTTATTATGAATAAAACAACAAAAATAAGCTTTATATTTATGACCTTCAAAGTTCCATCAAACCTGCTATAAAAAAATTTCAAGAATAAAACAAAAATAGGAAATATTAAAGATAGACTTTTTCTGGGCTATACAAAAATAGGAGATGGGCATGGATAATTTTCAAAATACATACACTATTAGCACTAATAACGTATTTGATCATCTTAAATCTGGAGAGTGTCCTTCGGTATATGTCACTGTATGGCTGAAGGAACGGTGCTGTCAAAGCCATTGCATGTCCAGACAGGGCCTCATGTCTGTGCTCTCCTGTGTCCTGAGCCTGTTTACGGGGCGGTAAGAAGGCTAGTAAATTTAAAAGAGGAACTTTTCCTGGTTGTGTTTTAACCATGCGTGTGGTTTCAGAGCAATTTTCATCATGGAGTTAAGAAGAGCAAGGACTTGATTTCCCTGTGGAGGTTCTGATGGTTCTCAGTCGCTTTGTCTCAAAGACTTAGCACCTTTCTGAGTTGGCTCAGTTCAGGAAAGCTCTCACCCCATCTCTCTGTGGTAACTAGAAACACAGTCACTTGACCTTCTCAGGAAAATTCATCAACCCAGTGTTTTATAACCCTGGGTTATAAAGTTCAGTTTGCAACCATTGTGAAGAATGCTATTATAGAAATACACATATTTATGTGAGTTCAACTTTAGGTATTGAATACTCTTTCAAAATGGCTGTGTCTATTTGTACTTCTATCAACAGGTCTATGCATCAGTTTAGACTTAATATGTCACTCATGTGAAATCATTAATTTTCAGACATGTTAGACCTCATTTGTTCCATTTTACAGATGAAGTGACTGAGCCACTTCACAGATTTAGGCCTTTCAGAAGAGCCAGTTATGTTATCATTAACATCCTTCTCTCCACTCTAGTTCATTTATTCTTTTACTTGTTAATTATTGAGTACATACTATATGACAGGCATTGGGCAGGGTCCCGCTATTCAGTCGGATTATAATCTAATGACCTCACTTTCATTGTACAGGATATGGCTTTCAGATCACAGCTTATTTCCTCAAGAGAGGCATACACCTTCGCTGTATCCAGAGCTCCCGGAATACTGGTAAGGTATCTGATTTGTAGATCAGGCATTTTCACAATCAAGTTGTCCAAAAGAGGACAAAAGAAAATTAGAGAACAAATATTCCTATTTGCTGCTGTAACTGCACCATTTAGTATTTCAAAAAGTATATGATCCCTCTTGCTATATCATTGTGCGTATTGCCCATAAAAACAGGAAGCTGGATCACTGTGCACTTTTGTGGTGTATCACAGCATTTTCATGACATTTCCGAGTGACTCAGTGAACAGGTGAGTTTGAGCCATTTTGTCAGGATGAGCGTACCCCAGAGACACTGGAAAGGGGCAAGGGAATTCCAAGAAAGCATTTTCTTAGCCCAAAGCCAGCAAAGCTTCTGTAAGTATTTAATGAGACCAGCTCCCAACTCTCATCTGCACAAGTTCTGATACAGAAAGTGATATCATGCACAATCAACCACAGTAAAGTAAAGAGATGGTGTCAGGTCTCCCTGAATAGATCAGAACCTTAGAAAAACCACCTTTATGCAAGTTTATTCACAGAATATGCATGGTTATCTGTACTTTCTTAACTCTTAAGTGTTGATCAGATATATAACCATCTTTTTAAAGAAAATCAGAATATTTCTCTTTTCTATGTATGAGGTCTGCCTTCATGGATATATATTTGTGTCACACATCTGTGCTTGGTGCCCTTGGAAACTAGAAGACTGTGATGGATGGCCTGGAACTGGAGTTACAGATGGCCTTGAATGACCATGATGGGTGCTAGGAATTGAACCTACGTCCTCTGGAGGAACAGCCAGTTCTCTTAACCACAGAGACATCTCTCCAGCCCCCCAATTAGCCACTTAATTGGGGTCTTCTATTTGTTTACCTCACTCACTCAAAAAGCTAACCTTTTATCTGTTACAATGCAATCTAGCTTTACATTCTGGTGGAGATTGGTAGTGTTTAAATCTTTATTTAAATATTAAAGTAACACAAATTATATAATCAAGAAACATGATTAAAACTTTTAAATTGATTTGACTATCAAAGTGTTCATAATCTATCACTCTCTTCTTTTTGAGAAGAAAAATAGAAATATAAAATAGATGGAGTGATAATTGAGTTCTGTGGCTTTTTTTTCCCTCCATAAAGTAGGGCAGGGGCTGTTTACCACTTAATCCCAATCATTTATTTCAAGAACTAATATATAAATATTTTAAAAATTAAATTTTATATTTTTGTTCTTAGAGCTTTTCAAAAACCATCCCTCTGGAACATGTGTGTGGGGTCAGACTTTAGATGCACCCACAACTTCATCTGCAAGGAAACTTTTCTGTGGGAGGTTCCAGTTGACTAAGACCCGAGCAACAAGTTGGCTGAAGTCCTGGAGGGCATCCGTGTTAGGTAGCAGGACCCAAGTGAGGCAGATGGGTGGGGCTTTTACTTAGAACCTCTGACCTGTTGTTAAGAAGTGCATGGTTTAGAACAGTAGTCCCCAAAGAAACAGCGTTGGCCCAGGGCTCAGTGGAGAACCACTCCAGGAACATTAACTCTTTTAAGTCTTTTGGTACACTCTGAACTAGCAGGTGGTAAGAAGGTGTTACCTGTGTTCGTATTGTGTGTTTGCATAATTAACACCCTTGTGCTTAACTAACAGTTGAGCCAAATGGAGCTGTGTTACTCTCACTCGGTCTCTCATGGCAGGATAGTGAAAGGTTTCACTTAACCTTGATTTATACCTTTGTCTAAACCATGCTCACATCTGAGAGGGAATCTTTTCGTTTTTAGAACATTGATTGTTTTTTATAGCAATATATATGTGTGTGTGTATGTGTGTATGTGTGTGTGTGTGTATGTATGTATGTATGTATGTATGATATAAAAGATTCAGGCAATGGGGCAAGAACCAAGAGATGAAGAATCCTCCCCATCTAGTGGAGGTTGGTACTCTGTTTATCTAGTACACATCACTCTAGACATGGTCCCACAGTGGGATGGTGTTTGGTAGGTGTACAGATGGACAGAGAAGCAGCTGAAAGAGGAGGTGATGTAGATGGCACTGCCTGTGTTGTGTTCCCATCACTTACTGACGGGTCCTTGGTCTGTGCTCCATCCTGTGTTCCCACTTGGAAGTCAGGGGCGCTGTCAGAATCTGCAGAGGTGGGCTGCTGTGACCAAGAACTAATGCCATCTCTACTGTTGCATACTTATCCACTCCCTTAATTGACTACCTAATTCCTAAGAGAAACAGTTGTTTTCATATCCCAATTCAGCTTAGAAGCTTGCTCTCTAGTACAGAATTCACCCCTTAGTCCTCTCCAAGAGCTAGGAAGACAATGAATACATGAATCGGTCACATTTTTAGATTTAGATCTCACATTCTTCCCCTTTTTTCTTTAAGTCTGTATGCTGGTTAGAAAACATTGATGTTTCTCTCCAAATAGGACTTCTAAACAGAAAAGTGCATGCTAACACAGAGAGCAATTATAATAGCCTATCTGGATATTCCATATGCTAAAGTAATTCAGACCAGTTTGCAACCTCTTGGCTCTTCCTAGAACTCACTCTGCCCAAGTGGTGGAAATCCTGTAGAGAAGAAGGGAAGGAGATCCCAGTCAAATGTATGTGCTGTATAACTTGCCATAACAAAAGTCAAGAATGATTTCTTTTTGCATGGTGTTGTTGCTTTTAATAATTTGATCTTCTTTGTTGTGTACAGAACTTCGTATATTTCCTGAAAGATTCGTGGTATGTGTCAGTCAGCTTGCATTTGGTCATGATACTTGGGCAAACCAGAATGAAAAATCGGTATGTATGAAAAAAAACTCTATAAGTAAGAGAATATGCTTAATGCTGAGTACTCGTGGTAGTAGTGGTGGTGGTAGTGGTTGTAGAGTGTGTGTGTGTGTGTGTGTGTGTGTGTGTGTGTGTGCTGGGTGTCTTTTATTATCAGCAGTTCAGCACATTTTAAGAGATAAGAGATGCCTTGCCTTCTGTTTTGCATGCTAACATTGATGAGTTAATGAGTTGATTAATTAATGTATTGAGTTTTTGTTTCTTTCCCCTCCAAACCCTTTAATATTTAGTTATATAAGAAGTATCTTATCACTTTCAACTTTAAATGAGGCAACAACACACCAGAAAAACCTTGATGGTGCTTGTGATTATAAATGAAGAGAGTGAAAATCTGTGCTTCCACTGGAACTTTCCATTGGGGTCAGTGGCTTCTGAATTGTATTCCATGGTGAATCTCTGATAGTTTCCCAGAGAACTAGTGGTTCTCCCCAGTGTATTGTTTCCTAGCTAATAGAGCTCATTTTCTCTTGCTCTCTTTTCTCATGCTAGGCTTGAGTTCTATCAGGGCCTAGCTCTGTTTCACTGGAGTTCTCTATTCGGACAAATAACTGTAGAAAATCTACTCAAAATGAAGCTTATATCTGTGTCTTAAGCTTAACATGTACTCTTGACAGTATCCTCATTATTTGTATATGTATCTTGCTTCAATCACACTTGAGTCTATTTAACTTGCCCTCAAAAAAAATTTAGGTCTACAGCTTGAACCTTCAATGAACAGGAAAAAAAATATAGAAGACATTAACCCAGTCATAAAGTATGACATGATTATTATGCTTCTAAAATAATTTATGGGGATATTAAATTATCCCTGTTGTTTATTATTTTTTAACCCATATGAAATTTGAAATTTGGCTCACATAGTATAAAATCAGGTTCTCATCTTAAGTAAATACATAAGCAAAGTGTTTCGGAGCCTCTGAGACAATGGAGACCAGAAGAGCTAAAGAGCTAAAACTCATACTTGCATTTAGTTCCTTTGTTTTGAGCAGAAAATCCTTTCAAAAAAGCCAGTGTAGCCCTTTTATTTCCCCTTCATCCATCACAACCACTCTGCATATGTACATAAAATAAGATCAGTGAAGCAAATTTGGCCAAAAGCATTAAAAGTTTATTCTTTGAAATATTTCCAGGACATTGTATTGTCTTTGAAGATTAATAAATACTAAAGTAATTTTGTTGGGGTATATTTTAATAAATATTAACTGATTTTTCAGAGTAAGAAAGAATTGATCTGTAGTTTATAAAAACAATTAACTCTACCAGAATGTTATTGCTTGCAGATGGGATACAGGAGAAATCAGATCTTATATCTGATGTGTAATGTTAATACTTAATATCTTAAATTGTTAAGGAGGAATTAAAGCATCTGAATACAAAGGAAACATTATCCCCTTAGGGGCTCTGGTATTTGTACAGATGTAAGTTTTCTGTAGCTGCTGTTATATAAATCCTGTAATCTGGAGAACTTCCTGATTATTGAGAACTTTCATCCTTAACCAGCCCGGACATTTTACATGGGGAGTTTGGATTCCTTATCTTTAACATGTTCTGATCTTTAGTAGGTACACAATCAAAGTTGACCATGTTAGTTCATAAGAAAAATGTCATTTATATCACATGGTTCTTTTGTTGGTTTTGGTGGCTCTTTTTGGTTATGTCTTCCTTTCCAGTCACATACACACTTTCCCAGCAACAAAAACCTAGAGTCAGTACTACTGCACAGCTCCATTGCCACGGGTGCTCCCAGCTTCAGCTGAGCACCTCCCCTCCTCGGGTTCTTCAACCCACCACTTTCTCAGGAATGTTGTCACTAGAGCTATGAAATGCCCAGGCCCTCCTGCAAATCCCTCATCAGGACAGTCATACTGTCTTTCTACCATTGATATCTGACCTCTTCAGAGTTCACCTGTCTCAGCTATGTAGAGATCAATAAACAATCTTACCTTCCCTGATGCCTCCTGTCAGAGAAAGAAGAAATTGATTCTCATGATGTACCTCAAACACCCAAAACCAATGATGAGCCTCTTCCCCAAGCATTTGGATTTCTTTCCATTTTACATTGATGTTCACAAAAAGGCAGGGCCCATCTCATTCTCTCTTGCTTATCATTCTAAGAAATTTTTGACTAGGCAACGTTTGGGAACTTGGCTCTCCATGTAACTATATTGGCAATAAACTGGAGTTATTTTCTTAATAATTGTTTATATACCCCAGTGTTTTGCTTTCCACAGAACTGATGGGGAAGGGCGGTGATCTTGAACCTGAGAGCAGCTTCAGCCTCTCACTGGGACGGTAGCCATTAAGGAGTTCTCCTTAAGTTCCCCATGCTCTCTGGATCACCTTTTTCTTAAGTGAGAATTTGTTAGGAAATCTGAGAGCATCTATTGGAAACTACTTTGCAGGGGACTCTTTCAGCCTTCAGACTAGGAATCCAGAAGTATTTAGCACCCCAGTTCTTCAAGACAGCTACATTGAAGAACATATACCAGATCACACAGCACAAAAGAAGCAGAGAAATCTCCTTCCTCTACAGAACAGAGTGAGAGTAGTTCTTGCTGTCCCTTTACCACCATGCCAGCAAAGTCTGTTCTCACTTTGTCGACTCTGTCTGCCTATGTGGGCACAGACAGTTGAGGAAGGCCCTCCTGTTGTAATAGCCCTGCACCGGGTCCATGTGCCTGGGATGTGGGAGCTGAGTTGTGTACTTTGGGAAGCAAGGGCATTATTATGAAATGAGTCACTGTATTTTTCTTACTAGAATTTCTCATAAGAAATCTCAAAACTCTTTTAGCCTCAGATTTGACCTACTGCTGGCTGTGGAGCCAGTCTTCCTGACAGTTTTTACCTTTGTTCTCTTTTTCTTGAACAGCATAAAGAACATTAAGTCAGATTTTACTGTACTTGGAGATATTCCACAAAATCGGCCTGTCTCTGTCTGTCTCTCTGTCTCTGTCTCTCCCTCTCCCTTTCCCTCTCCTTCTCCCCCCCTCTCTTTCTCTCTCTCCCTCCCTCCTTCCCTCCCTCCTTCCCTCCTCTATCCCAAATTTAAGTCCCCTCTGTAGAGACTGTCCTTTTTCAGTTGTAAAGCCCTGGAGGTTTGGAGAACGCTGAAATTACTTACTAGTTTCTTTGATTTCTTTATTGAAGTTATGTAAATAACTGTGGACCTCTGTATATATCTGGGACATTTCAGGGTCATTGCAAAGCTACTGTTTGATTGTGTGTTGGTTACAAGCCACTCCTAGTCTCTGGAGACCATGGTTCCCATTCGATCTGACCATTACATTGAACAGAATGTTCTGGGTGCTGGCTCTATACCAGGATCTCCTCTGAGTTGCAGTGACACAAAGTAAGAAAATACTGCTGCCCTCTGCTTACAGTCTGGGAGATTGACACTACTATTGACTGTCATAGTCACCTAAAATCAGGCATAGCCTAAAAGCTGTGCCTTTAGAGAGTAAAATCCAGAATTTAGACTTCCACTTTTCGTTTTAAAGCTTTAATGTGCCAAAGACTGAGATCCAATTAGAAATAAGAAAATGACACATATATCAGTGACAAAGTGACAAATGACAGTGCTGCCTAAAAGCAGGTCCATGCACTAAGATTGTTGGGGGTTTCCATGTTCTCCCTCATCTGAATTGTGGCTGAGCTATGAAAATAGTTTTGTTGAATCTTTGAATAGTTCTTTTGTTTTTACTTGGTTGACTTCAGCCCTGAGTTTGGTCATTTCCTGCCTTCTACTCCTCTTGGGTGTATTTGCTTCTTTTTGTTCTAGAGCTTTCAGGTGTGCTGTTAGTGTATGCTCTCTCCAGTTTCTTTTTGGAGGCACTCAGAGCTATGAGTTTTCCTCTTAGTACTGCTTTCATTGTGATCCATAAGTTTGGCTAAGTTATGCCTTCATTTTCATTAAATTCTAAAGTCTTTAATTTCTCTCTTATTTCTTCCTTGACCAAGTTATCATTGAGTAGGGTGTTGTTCAACTTCCGTGTGTATGTGGACTTTCAGTTGTTTTTGTTGCTATTGAAGACCAGCCTTAAATCCATAGTTAATCCATAGTGATCTGATAGGAGGCATGGGATTATTTCATTCTTTTTGTATCTGTTGAGGCCTGTTTTGTGACCGATTATATGGTTGGTCAGTTTTGGAGAAGGTACCATGAGGTGCTGAGAAGAAAGTATATTCTTTTGTTTTAGGATGAAATATTCTATAGATATCTGTTAAATCCATTTGGTCCATAATTTTTGTTAGTTTCAATGTGTCTCTGTTTAGGTTGTGTTTCCCTGATCTGTCCATTGATGAGAGTGGAATGTTGAAGTCTCCCACTATTATTCTGTGAAGTACAGTGTGTGCTTGAGCTTTAGTAAATTACATTTGTGTGGCTATCTTCTTTTGAATTTGTTGAAAGAAGATTACTTTCTTGCTTTTTCTAGGGTGTAGTTTCCCTCCTTGTGTTGGAGTTTTCCATCTACTATCCTTTATAGGGCTGGATTTGTGGAAAGATATTGTTTAAATTTGTTTTTGTCATGGAATATCTTGGTTTCTCTTTCTATGGTAATTGAGAGTTTTGCTGAGTATAGCAGCTTGGGCTGGCAGTTTTGTTTTCTTAGGATCTGTATAACATATGCCCAGGATCTTCTAGCTTTCATAGTCTCTGGTGAGAAATCTGGTGTAATTCTTCCTTTATGTTACTTGACCTTACCGCTTTGAATATTCTTTCTTGTTTTGTGTATTCAGTGTTTTGACTATAATGTAACAGGAGGAATTTCTTTTCTGGTCCAATTTATTTGGAGTTCTATAGGCTTCTTGTATGTTCATGAGCATCTCTTTCTTTAGGTTAGGGAAGTTTTTTTCTATAATTTTGTTAAATATTTACTGGCCCTTTAAGTTGGGTATCTTCATTCTCTTCTATACCTATTATCCTTAAGTTTGGTCTTATTTTGTCCTGGATTTCCTGGATGTTTTAGGTTAGGAGATTTTTACATTTTGTATTTTCTTTGACTGTTGTATCATTTTTTTCTATATTATCTTCTGCACCTGAGATTCTGTCTTCTATCTCTTTTATTCTCTTAGTGATACTTGTGTCTATGACTCCTGACCTCTCTCCTAGGTTTTCTATCTCCAGACTTATCTCCCTTTGTGATTTCTTTATTGTTTCCATTTCCATTTTTAGATCTTGGATGGTTTTGTTCCATTCCTTTACCTGTTTAGTTGTATTTTCCTGTAATTCTTTAAGGGATTTTTGTGTTTCCTCTTTAAGGTCTTCTTGTTTACCTGTGTTCTATATTTCTTTAAGGGAGTAATTTATGTTCTTCTTAAAGTCTTCTATCATTGTCATGAGATATTTTAAATCAGAGTCTTGCTTTTCTTGCTCTGGGGTATTCAGCGCTCACTATGGTGGGAGAACCTGATTCCTATTATGCTAAGTAGCCTTAGTTTCTGTTGCTTATATTCTTTCCCTTGCCTCTTGCCAGCTGGTTATCTCTGGTGTTAGCTGGTCTTGCTGTCTCCGACTATGGCCTGTTACTCCTGCAAGCCTGTGTGTCAGTACTCCTGGGAGACCAATTCTTTCCAGGAGGAATTTGGGTGTGGGGATCTGTGGCACAGGGTCAGCTCCGGGGTACAGATGGAAACCGGAAGGATCCTGTCCCCAGCTGTTCCTTGATTCCTGTGTCCTGATGGCTCTGGGTAGGTCCCTCTGAGCAGAAGTAGTTGCCTTACCTGTTCTCACAAGCGAGTCTGCACTCCTGGGAGACTGGGTCTTTCCCAGTGGTATTTGGGTATGGAGTGCTGTGGCACAGGATCAGCTCTGAGTGCTGTTGCCTCCATAATGATTTTTTACCATGGAAAATCTTAATGTATTTTTATGAAAGTATTTTTCTACAATTTGTTAGTTTGAGGGGTGAGGTCCTTTTTATTATGTATATTAACCAGAACCATGCTAATCATGTTCCTTAGGAGTAAGGGAAAGCTACAGCCTCTTGCTTCACCATCTAGATCTCATAACAATCCCCTTTACAGACCAGTTTTCCCTTTTGCCTCCTAGAATGAAATAGTCACTGATGTCACTAAGATATTGGTGTTTGCCTATGAAAATAGCTGTCATCTACACAGGATAGGTCCTTACCGCAGCATTGTCTCAGTAGAAGGCATACTGAAACATCCCTGTCAAAAGACAAGATTTAAGCGCTAAGTTGAATGGATCTCTTGTCAGGCTATTGTTTAATTCTAAAGCATTTTCACAGTGCTAGGCACCACAGAGGCTGACTGCTGCCAGTCCCTTCTCCAGTTAGCTGGAGCCCAGTATCAGGTTAGCGCATGGTCAACAGAGAGTCAGGGAAAGACTGTAGTCCAGACTGCAGGACAGTCTCCTTTTGAGGCACCTCTCCCTGCAGCACCCTTCCCCACTGCCCTTAAGAAACTCTTGATGAAAATCTCTGGTGAGAGCGATGAATATGTTTTTGGTTGGCTCCTTTTTCTAGACTATGACACAGAAAAATAGGAAAAAATATTTCTCAGCTTAGATCATTTTTAAATATTAAATATTGCATATTCATTATAGTAATCCGTTTTATTCTTCTTTCTTAATAAAAAAAGTCTCCCAAATTTTAAACAGTAGTATTGCAAATGAGATATGTTGAATTTTATCACCTGAAGGTAACCTGCTCACTACTGAATTAAAAGACTCTAAGATTAATAATTAGCTGGGGTAATAGAAAATGACATATCTGGCCCTCTAATCCTTGTTTTGCATAATGTTGCTTCTATGTTCAGAGACAAGAAATTTGTCCTCAGTGACCAATTATACTTCAGATTAATTAGGAAAAGCATAGTGTGGAATAGAACAGAAGAAAGGGTTTGGAGTCAGTATAGACCTGGCCTTGAGCCCTGCATCCCCCCATCTCTTGCTGCAGGATCTCAGACACAGCATTTGACCTTTGGAAACCAGCCTCTGACTTGGTCCACAGAGGTAAATGTGATATGTATGTACAATACAAGCCCTGTTAAGTTCTACTACCAGTCAAGTGAAATATTAAAGTGCTTTATAAACATTGAAGCACTGGTGTGTACTAATTATCACCACCATCATTTCCTTTTTCCCCAGAGAAGTGTTCATATAAATGCTGTACTGCTAGATTAGTGAATGATCGTATGTCTTCTTCATGGTCTAGAATTGAGACTTGATAATTTATTCCCATCTCCCAAGAAGTTAGGCCCTTATTTTTGTGTGCTTCTACTTATCTCAGCAGTATTTTGCAAGTATACAAATTGCAAAGGGCTAAGGGATAAGCCCCCATGTAGTCAGCTGCTCCTGTGGCACTCCGTTGACCAATTGCAGAGACTACCCAGCTAAGCACTTAGGAATTCCAACAGAGCTGTCAGTAGCTTCCTGCTGGGATGAGACTCTGGAGGGTAAAGCCAGTCATTCCTCTAAGGTCTTGGGAGTTGGGAGATAGCAGACTTTTCAGGCCTAAATTTCTAGGAGTCCATGTACCACAGAATACCCATATTGACAGCATAGATAGAGCCCCATGTGTGAATGGGGTTTTGTTTGGAAAATACATTAATAAATAGATGATTTAGAATCCACACTCATTTTCCCAAGGAAACAATGTTATTATGGAATGAGGTTCCCAGACAAGTCCAAAAAAGCTGTTCCTATCAGGAGATATGAGTCTTGGAAAGAGGGGCCCTGATTGTCTGTGCTCAAGGAAATTAGCAAGAGCTATTTCTTCCATAACTCAAGGCAGAGGGCCAGCTCTAGAAAGAAATTTGCAATGAGATAAGATGACTGTGAAGTCTTTTTCTGGCCGCCGCTTTCCCACTACCCTCTAGGCTAATTTAGGCTATCTTTTAGCTAGCCTACTACCTGTGCTGGTGGAACACACTATACCTACTACTCTCCTCTCTCTTCCTATCAAGGATTTGAGCTCAGCATGTAAGAAGTCACAGCAGTCTGCCCCCTGAATGAAGGTTGTAGAGGAGGTCCTTTTAAACAAGGGGACCATGGAGCTAGGCCAAGTTTCCCTAAGGTAACTCATCGTACTTTAATATTTATCTGATCAAAGTTAAGTGAATTTCATACAAGTCTAAAGTGGTCAGTAGGTCCCTGTGTCAGCTGCAGACCCAAATCTATGTATTCTTTAAAATACCATGTTTTGTCATACTTGTTTGCACCAAAGACTCAACAGTAGCCTCAGCTTGGTCAAGATTTATTTTTAGGTTCTCAAGGGGAGGTGAATGTAAACTGGAAAATCCCTGTGAAGTGTACTTCCTCCATGATAACTTCCTTGATTTTTCACAGATAAAACCTTTAGAGCTATATTCTTTGCAACATCTTACAGGTATTTCCCTGGATTTGTATACAACAGCTTCTTGGTCACACTTCAAAGGGAGGATTTTTTTTTCTTTCTTGAGACAGGATCTCATGTATCCTGGGCTGGCCTCAGACTCACTGTGAGCAGAGGATGATCTTGGTCTCCCAGCCCTGCTGCTTCCCTCTCCTCGGCGCTGGGTCTCCTGTGTGTACCCCGTGCCCGATTGTGGAGCACTGGGGCACAAACCCAGGGCTTCATGAGTGCTTAGGAAGCACTTACCTAAAATGAGCCACATACTCAGCCCTATGGAAAGAAAATGTTAAATTTTTTAAGGGAAAAATCCATAGTATTTGTGTCTGTGGGTCTACAATCCTGGTTCTCTCTCCCCTTGAGATCCACCCTTTCTCTGAAGTGGAAGAGGGAAAGGCCGAGAGGAAGGACCTCACAGAACTTTTGAAATGGAGAAGGACATGCCTGCGTTCTCACACTGCTCCACTTAGCAGCTGCTGATCCCTGCCCTTCCTGCTTTGCCTAAAGTAACACAACACACATCTACTTACGTTGTCTTAGGAAAACGGCATCAGTCCGGTGGCAGTTGTCAGAAGCCACCTCCTTTTTGTTTTCTTCCCTTTGCTTCCATTCCTTTGAGTTTATACTGAGAACTGAGATTATACTGACTACGTCTTTCCTTTTGTTATGATCCTGTTCCATCTGTGTTTCCCCCTTTTATTTTTTAACTTATTACTAGATAAGGAAAATAATAGAAATGAACTTTGGAGGGTGCTTCCTCCTCATGTTAGAATGCATGTGTGGCCTGGCCACACCACACTGTGGTCTGAGATGGTGTATTCTTGTGTGGGAGCCTCATTTCAGCTGCTTCTCTCTGACCACTTCAGTCTTCCATACTGTGCCACACTTCAGGACGTCATTGTACATGAAAACCAGTAGCACCGCACTAAAGTAATAGATACATTAATGCTTTCAGCTTTATTCTTTAATACTGTTACCTAAATAAGCAGATATGATGTATTAAACTTTTATGCAGCCCTTATTGTTTATAGAAGGTGTTGCTGGCAGAGTGCAGGGGCCTGGCACCTACAATAACTTATAAAGTACAGCCGACTCAAGAAGCGATTCTGTGCATCTCGAACATTTTCATTTTTAACGACCAGGAATGGCAACTGCAAATAGCATAAGGTTGGTGGGGAAAGGACTTTTTACTGATGTCCCTGACAACTCCAAACTTTAGGTCCAGCTTGATCAGAGACCGAGTATTCCGAAAACTCAGTTTCTCAGCACTGTTAGTTCTGCCAGCCTCCGTGCTGGCTCTGTTCTCTGCCTGTATATGGTGGTTCTTCCTGGCATCTCTAGGTCTTTTTCTTCCCAGGGGGAAAATGAACAGACCTCTACCCAAGACAGCTGTGCCGGCTAGTTTTATATCAACTTGACACAAGCTGGAGTCATTTTGGAAGAGGAAACCTCAAAGAGAAAATGCTACCACCCAATTGGCCTGTGGAAAGCCTGTGGCACATTTTCTCCCACCTTGCTCTGGGCAGTGCCACCTCTTGCCTGGTGGTCCTGGATAGTCTAAGAAAGCTGGGTGAGAAGCCACAAGGAGCACATCAGTAAGCAGCATTCCTCCCTGGCTTCTTCAGCTCCTGCTCTGACTTCCTAATGGACTGTGATACAGAAATCTAAGATGAACTCAGCCCTCTCCTCCCCAGGTGGCTTTGGTGTTTTAGTGAAGCAGCAGAAACCCTAACTGAGACAATGACCATGGCTTTTTTAAAAATAGGTTAAGAAATTGATGCTCAACAAAGACAAATCAGGTTTCCAAATCTCTTAGCCAGGTGGTGACTAGAAGGGACTGTTGCAACAGACTTTTGATTCAGAGTTCTCACCTATCTACCTCCATCCCACAATGACAGCAAATGATGTGCAGGCCACTCTGCAGAGAAGAGAAAGCACTGCCTGGGGCGGCCCTATGGATAAGATGCTAGGAAAAGGACTTTGTGAGTTATGAATTTCTTTAGGTGTAGAAAGCATCTTTCCCTTTTCATAAACTGTAGGATTTATGAAGACATCCGAGCTTATTTGTTTTAAGCAACAATGTCAAGAAAAATAGTGCCAACACTTTGTAGTTTCCAAAGTATGCTTCATACACCTCTCCATACTCAAAAGCAAAACAGAGCAGGCCATTGGGGTTGTCAAACTGGCCCCAGGACAGGCCAGCCCTGAGGGCGAGTCCTTGGGCTGCGCTGTCAGGCGGCTTTGTGCTCTCTGCCATTTCCTTTGCTGATAAACCCTAGACAGACTGTCTTAGCAGATCATGAGAAATGAGGGTCAGTGACTTTTTTAGTATTCTATTATATTATAATACTTGTTGAATTACCTGCTTTTAAAATGTAGTTGAGATATTATTTTAACGTGGACTGAATAAAACAATAGGAAGACACCTTCTATGAGAAACTGGGTTCAATTCTCAAAAGATGATGATGACAATCATGGTGATAAAACATATTACTACATTAAATACTCCTTTGGAAGGAAAAATTGTACTGTCCTCATGTGACAAACTTTAAAATCTTGTGAACAGCAGTTTGGTGATCTAGTCCTTGTTGAGTAATGGCTGTGAGACATACCAGTAATACAGTTCAGCAAGTAGGTCAGTGATTTGACTTAGACCTCACATGTCACCCCAATTCCAACCTCAACTAATATTGAAGTCCTAATGTTTCTAAGTAAATGCTAGAGAATCAGCTACGAAGCTTTCCCAGAAGAAGCTATATTCGTCATCTAGTCATTGGCATTGCCACCTCATGCTGTTTGCTTAGTTCCTGACCAACACCACCTAACCCTGGCCATGGTAACAGTAATAAAACCTGCTTCACTAGCCTTTATTTGGAGTATTCATTTCTCTGCTTGTCCTTAGTGAGAAATGCTCCCAAAGCATTGTTTACGGATACACTGGCCAAGGCGGTTTGCATTGACTTCATTCTGCCTGTAAGCATTTGAAAGACAAGTTGAAAATTATACACTCTGTATGAAGTCTGTATGTATGTCTGGCTGCCATAAACTCAGTGTATAAATGTGGTTCAATATTTTTATATTGATTACATGTTGTAATATTTTATAGATGTTGTTAAATAATACATATTGAAATTTAATTTCACCAGTTTCCTTTTACTTCTTTAATGGACTATAGAAAACTTCAGGTTATTGTCCAGCTCATATTATGCTTGTACTAGAGAGTTCTGGGTCTCTTATCATCTCGACTTCCCTCCACCTATGGTAGATACTGAAGTCTCAGCTTTCCACAGAACAGCTACTTCCTGTCCCGGTGGCATTTCATTTTTGCCATGGTCTAAGGGCCTGCCTTCTCTTGGCAGCACGTCTATTGATGTCTCATTTCTCTTCTTTTCTTCCCTGTGAGGACCCTATGCTTCTCTTTCCTTTCCAGTGGTTCCTTTGTCTCCTTTTCTGCATCTTCAACATCTTTTCATGTGCCTTTTCTACCCACTCATTCTCCTCTTCATGGCTTTGCACACCATATGGAAGGATTTCCCCAATTTGCATTGGCAGCTAATGAACAGAACTGTATTTTGGTGAATTGTAAGCTGGGATATCCAAGAACACTGACCAGTGGCTTTTCTGTGTAAGGCGAGTCTGATCTCTGCTTCCAAGTTGGTCCTTTACTGCTACATCATCTGAGAGAGAGAGGGAACACATCATCATGTGATGAAAGACAGAAGGGCCAGCATGAACTTCCTCTGTTGATCTCTCTAAGGGAACCTGATGTCACTCATGAGAACAAAACTTCACAACTTAAATCGCCTCTTAACATTGGCAATAGCTGAATTTGGGACTGGGGGCACACACCGTTTTGTGTTTGTTTACTTCTCCTGTTACCAGAAGCTCCCTGAGACAAGGTCTTTTCCTGTTGATGTTTGTCTTCTCACTTAAGGGCTTCAGGCTCTGTCTGCCTGAGTTCAGTGACTCCTGATTGGATCATTCTACTAGATTCTGCTCAGTTACCAGTACCATGTGTTTTTAAAGCACTTCACTAATTCTGCTGGGTATAAGAATCACTGGGGATCTCGCCTAAAATATACCTTCCCTGACCCCAGCCCCTGGGGATACAAATGCAGTAGATTCTTGGTGGAATCTGTAACATTTCTTAACAAGGTCCCAAGGTGATTTTGCTGGATAATGCTAGTACACTTTGCAAAGTCGTCTGTCTCATTGCACCAGGCTAAGTTAATTTCTCTATATTGCTTTCTTTCTTGAATGTTGTTTCATGTATATCAGCAGAGTGTGAATCACCTGGGAACCTAAATATAGATCTCTTAGCCCCACCTCAGACCTTGTGAGTCAAAACTTCCAAGAAATGAGTCCTAGGATTCTTTTCAACAGGGGTGGGGGGTGGGGGAGGGCCTGCCTCAGTGCCTCTGCTGCAGCCAGTCTTCTGCCTAGAGTCCAAGCTGGTCTTACAGACTCTGAGCAGGTCCTAACTCCAGAGCAAGGATGGGTTTTCTTTGCCATTTTAAGCCCCTTTCTTCATTTACCCCACAATGTTCAAAATCGTTGTTCAGTAAGTCAGGTCAGTGTGGGATAAATGCCAAGAGGTTACTGAGAGTTTCCACGTGCTCTTGTAGCTTGAATATTGACCATCCATTCAAGGGCATTTCAAACCTGTGTAGCAAGTGTGGCCCAGCTGTCGACCTCGCTTTAGTGGGGATGCCCTCCATCATCCTTTCAGTCCAGGAATTAGACGTTCCCCAGATCCAAAGCATTCAGACAGCGGGGCATATGTCCTTCCTCCTTGCATTTTCATACTTTGCCCGCTCAGCCTTCCTCTGGATCTGTATGGCGGGACATGCTTGGACTGCCCTCAACTTTGAAGTGAACTCACTGGTCTCCAGAGATAGGGAGAGGCCTCACCCCTTGGCCGTAGTCCCCACCTGGGCTGCACAGGATCCTGCTGGCAGGCACTCTCCCAGGTTAGACCTGTGGAGGCAGCAGCTTGTCCTGCTTCTGTTGTGATACTTGCTCAGATAGAATGCTGTAAATCCAGAATCCAAAACTGAAACAAAAAGAAGTGGTAGGAATTGGGTAAGTGGTTAGGAAGAGAATGTGCCAAGAAATAATATTCACAGAATTTGTCCTTGGCCAGCAAGCTTTCAGGTCGTCTACTTCCTGACCTCTGCAGTATGCCTTCTCCAAACTCGAAAGAGTTAAATGCATGCACCCCAGCCTCTTTGAATATGGTAGATTTGTCTGTGTTCCTTGCAGAAGGTCAGCTCATTGCTCAGGCAAAATCTAAAGAATAGTGGTATCAGCTCTGCATGCTCCAGTAGCAGTGCGGCCGGACTGGTGTGCTCCATCTGTTCGAGTCTTGGACTCTTGTCTATGGATAAGCAGCGGATTTCATTGTTATGCCAGATTTAAGAGCAGTAATCAGGAGAAAATCCCTTTGGGAAATCCTATTCCCAGGTGACGGCTGCTTCTTTAGGATAGTGAGTCAAGAGGACAGCACTAGAGCACACAAGCTGTGATTTAGGAACAAAGGGATGTGAACTGACCCTAGAAATGTATGGACAAGAGAGGCCTAATGAGTCTTGACAGTTCAAGGGCTGAGGAAGGAGAATAATCATTTTTTCCTGCCCACCCAGTCTTCATATAAATGTAAATATGTCTCCTTCAGCAAATTGCCAAATGTGGTTTTAATTTATAAGCTACAGACCAGCCTTGCTGAGTATGTACTCAGGAGTGTGTGTGTGTGTGTGTGTGTGTGTGTGTGTGTGTGTGTATTCTCTATCTGCCTTCCCTTTCTTACTCCATCTTGCCTCCCATCTTCCTTCTCCCTCTCCCCTTATCTCCCTCACTCTCTCTTTTTTGAAGTTACAGGCTTTATACTTCTGAACTGGATTCCCTCTCCCACCCCCTCCACTGTCACTTTTATTCCAAAGACATCCCTCCGTTGTTGGAAGACTAAAGACAAGAATAGACTGCTGCATTTCTAAAAGACCATTTTTTGAAGTTCCCAGAGGAAATACATGTACTTTTTAGACATAACTAAGTCAGTGGCTGAATCCACCCTGAGACTGAGATTTGAAGAGCCTGTCGCTGTCCCTGTACCACACTTGATACAGTGGATGCAGAACCCATTGTTGTTATTTATGACCCTGTTTGCCTTCCATTGTGGGCTTCTTCCAGCCTTGGGGAATTTACATCATTCCTAATAGCAAAAGGCTTTCTGGTTCCCACAGAGTTGTTCAAAGCCTGACTCATGCTCCTTATGTTAATTGTTCAGCTCTGAAAATACAGCACTTACCGGGTGTGGCTGTGAGGGGAAATCAACTCTTTACAGGGCATGCAGGACATGTGTAGAAGTGTTTCTCACATAAATCTCCATTGCTCCCGTCTCTCAGCCTCCCCTCTTTTACCTTCCTCCTCTGACATAACTTGAAGTATTCTTTTTCCAAAAATTAATATTAGGAAACAACAAACTAAAAACATGACATATTATAATGCAATATAACCCAGTAAAGCCAGTTATACTCTGTTCACTGACCATTAAAACCAATTTAGGTTACAAGTGGACACGCCTTTGAAAGGTCCTAGCCCAGGTCTGAAGCCACCATCCTGGCTGAGAGTTCATGGACTCTGCTAAATTAGTATTGTGAGGTCCAATTAGATCAAGGCTTTAAAGATACAGTGGAATAATACATTTGGCTGCCATCCTCCAGAATCTCAGGGACTATCAATATTGATTCCCTAAGGAAGCCTACTTTAAACAAAGACCTACTGATTGGTACCAAACTGTTCCTCATGGGTCACAACATTTTATAGGAATTTGATGTGGAAGAATGCTTAGTATCCTAGACAACCAGAGCTGATAACACCTTGTCTGGACTATCAACTTCTAACCTAAGGGAAGAAATTCCAAAACCATTACATGGGTCAGCTCTGGCGCAGGTTGGCAGACTTAAATTTTGTAATTACCTCTTTATGAAGCTTCACAGTTATGTTTTTTAAAGGCAGATAATCTGCATATCAAACCGTAGCTGTGATGACTATAAAATGGCCGAGACTCTTAGGTCCTGTTGTTGTTTGTCTGTTAACCAAGATAGAAAAACTCCAGTTTTTAAAAATACCGATATTAAAAGGTTTAAGTTGGTACTGTTTTAAGATTAACAGAGGCTATATTGGTAAACAGGGAAATGTGGAGAAAATCTCAGGATTGTCAGGAGACCGGCACTGCCTTCTCACAAGCATGCTACCGCTAGCTCAGAGACTCTGCCCTGCGGGGCTTGGGGCCACAGAGATGCCAGATATTGTTCTAGATGGCTTGGGATCCACAGTTTCACATTACGGTGGTGTATGGTACATATTAGTGCATGAATGGAGTGGACAAGAATACAAAAGCAGTTGTGACCCACGCCAGAAAATACCCAAGTGAAAGCACTTGAAACAGCCAAGAACAGCAGTCTCTTTTATTTAGTATTTACAAAATAAAGCTGTCAGTCTGAGCCTTCCTAGTGTAACTGTTTTCTCTGGTGTTCAGCTAATAGACTCCTGTTTGAACCTTTGTTATCTTTTGGAGTAGACAACAAAAGCCCTCCGTGGAATGTCTGATTATTTTGCTGAGTGTGCGGAGATTTCACCTTCTCCTGGTACAAAGCTCAAGAGGAACGCTCTGAAGGAAATGTAGGTCCAGCATGTTTCCTGTGTTTCATTTTCTGACTGCCTGTGTGGATAGTTGTATCACTAGAAGAATCTATCGCTTAATGACAGTGTGTATGGACCCTAATCGGAAGCCCCTCTGCCATGGGTTCTGCCCATGACCATTTATTAATCCATGCCTTCCCACCTTCCTCTCGCTCTTGCTTTCTGGACAGTGGGAATGGACGCCTTGCTTCACAGGTGTGTTGCAAGGAGTGATTAATTATAAGCTCTTTGAAGATGAAAAGCACCTACTGGTGGTGTGTTCACACAGCTCTTGGGGCAACTGCAGACAGACCTAAAAACTACATTCCTTTTGTAAGACGCTTGTTCTGACTTTAATGTAATTATGACAGCCCTTGGGCCCCTTACAGCAACATATTTATGTTTTTTTTTTCCACAAACCTTAGCCAAAGTAAATATTCCAGCTTCAGTGCTTGAATTTAGTGGCTGAAGAAGTTTCTTGCTATTTGTAAATGTATTGTTGTCAACTCTTTGCCAAAATTAAGGGCTTAAGTCTCTCAGTTTCTTGTGAAGTTTCTGTCCTGCCCTGGAAGTTTGTTTTATCGTTAAGTAAAGTTTGTCTTACTTATTGTGTATCCTGTGGAAGAGGAAGGTTAGATGATAGATAGATAGATAGATAGATAGATAGATAGATAGATGGATGGATGGATGGATGGATGGATGGATGGATGGATGGACGGATGGATAGACAGATGGATAGATAGACAGATGGATAGATAGACAGATGGATAGACAGACAGATGGATAGATGGATAGATAGATGGATAGATGGATAGGTAGATAGATAGATAGATAGATAGATAGATAGATGGATGGATGGATGGATGGATGGATGGATGGATAGATAGATAGATAGACAGATGGATAGATGGATAGATAGACACATACATACATACATACATACATACATACATGGATACATAGATGGATAGATGGATGGATACATACATACATACATACATGGATACATACATGGATACATACATGGATATATAGATAAGAGACAGACTGATGGACAGACAGATGATAGATAAACAAGATAGATACACTGTTTGTTATGGTTATACTTTGCTTAATGTTAGCTGTCTGAATTTTTTCCAGGACTGACCAAGTCCAATAAACAGGCTTATTCCCATATGGTTTATAAATAAGCCAGCACCTGCTGTGTAATACCATAAAATGTCAGGAGGGAATTTTCAGATTAGTATTTACTTACAAATAGAAATTTTATGTGTGCATATTTTTGCAATGTGTAAGTATGCACTAACATACTGTGTTTTGGATGAATCTAAGCATTTTGTCCTACAAAATGTCAGTATATCAACCCCAGGCAGTATTTGCCTCTAACATCTAAAAATGGATACCTATTTGCTTTGGTTAAAATGATTCATTGTGATTCCATTGATGAACCAATAATGAAAATTCAGAACATATCCTAGTTTACTGGAAAATGGGGATGTTATTACTTAATACTATCGATATTCAACATACACTTTGGGGATTTCCTAGATATGCCAGGATGTTATAAAGCCAGCTGATACATGCCTTGTTCTTAGGAGTAACCACCAGGGAGTGGGGGTTTGGAGGAGTCCATGCCATTGCAAACCTCATCTGCTCTTCAATGTTATTGTCTGTTTTAGTGTGAGAAGAACTGAATCAAAAGGCACTGATGTGAGCAAACCACAACCCAGCGGGGACCTCGTGGGAAGATCTAGTGACTCAGTAATTACCGAGGTACCACGGAGGAGGGGTGCCTCAGCCATTCTCCTGTCAGAATCTGTGGGTCAAGCACAAGATGACATAAGAGCAGCCAAGAGCCACCAGGAGCTTCCTGTTCAAACGCTGGAAAATGTTTCTCAGACTCAGCCAGGAGACACTCGCAGCCAGCAGCAACTTCGTCCTGGGGAGTGGTTAAAGACGGGGCTTCTAAGCAGGAGCCCTGTGTATAACTATGAGTCAGCATCACCAGGTCCAAAGCAAAGTCCAAGGGCAGCCAAGACACAGCAGAAACGCAGGAATTGTGGCTCTGTGGAAGACTCTGACCACCACAGGAGAGTTTCTCTTGGAAATGAAGGATTAGTCCCAGAGGACGCGGCAGTAGAAAGGAGCACAGCTGTCAGGGTTTTGCCAACCTTTGAGTTGTCAGATCCTGGGTTGCTTTTGAAACAAGATTTGGCAAAAGCCACAGCTAGCGAAGAGCTACATGCTTTGGAAAATCTCTCCTCCAGACATCTTATGACAAACAACCCAGGGCAGGCACAGCAAACCGGCTCAGCTGCAATTACTGAAAGATTAGCTCCAGTTCAGGGCGGCCCCAGCAAGAAAAGAAAGAAATTGCAAAGTTACACCAGAGGATGTAGTGGCAAGACAAACTAAGTTAAGTCTACAGTATCTGGGGTACTGGAAGGAATTAGGGCAGTTTCTTTAAATAAACAAATATTTAGGAACTGGAGTTATGTCTCAGCTTTTAAGAGCACTTAGTGCTCTTGTAGAGGACACAGGTCAGGTTCCAAGCACCTACAACCATGGTGAAGTCCAGACCCAGAAGACCCGACACCCTCTGTGACTTCCATAGGCACCAGGCATGCATATGTACCAGGCAAAAACACACAAACACACACACACACACACACACACACACACACACACACACGTAAGTCTGTTTGTAAACTGTTTGTGTTGGAACTGGCCTTTACAGTCACCTCCTGGAGGCTGTTTTCCTAACAGACTTGTTACTTTCTCATCACAGTTATAACTGTCTCCAGAAAATACTATATTGACAAAGAACCATCCACTGGTCAAGAAATAAACTATGTATCTAGGACCCTAAGGAGAAATCAGTAATGGTGGCCTTCTTACCCCATCACTATGAAGACCTCCTGATGAGGGAGAGAGACAGAGACAGTACCAGGTACTGAGGGCCAGTTCTTGGCCGCAGTCCTCTTACTCCTCAAACTGAGCACCTGAGAGTAAGAATAAGTCAGCGGTCTCAGCATGTGGTTCCGAGAGGTCTCAGACCTATGGAATAAGCAACTGTGATTCTGAAATAGGCTAAAGTTGAAAACAGTTCCCTAGACCTTACTTCCTACAGCCTAGTTACCACGGCTTACATCTGCTGGGGCCACAGGTGGAAACGCACACCTCTGTGCTTCCTTCAGACCTGTAGAGTGTTTACATTGGATTTGGTGTGTGAGCCACTTTGTTCCCAGGCTCTACTATGGGACAGACACGATGCCTAGGGAGCTGTTACATCTGTCGTCACCGGAAATGTATGGCTAATTCCTCTCAGTCGTAGGTGACGACGTGGAAGAGATGTGTCCTGTGTAGCACACGTTTGACTCTGTCCTTGTCATACCTCCCTTGTTCTGGTTACAGTTAAGACAGACCAGAATCCAAAGGGAGTGCAGTGGCCATTCCAGTTCCCAATCTGGAAAATCTCCCAGGTTATTTAAATGTTCTCTTCAGTTGTGTAGCCAACTCTCAAGAAAGACAGGAAGCCAAAGTTGTCAACCTGGACGTTTCATCTGGTCACCCCAACCTCAAAGGACCAGAAACTACTTGCTGGTATTCCTTTCCTTTCCCACTTAGCTTTTTTTGTTTTCTTGAGAGCTGATTCCAAGATGTTGAGTCCTCGATGGAAGTGTGATTAGTCACCATTGTACACTAAGAAGCATCTCACTCAGCTCAGAGGGTGCTTCCCTCTCCAGAGCTAAGATATTCTGACCTGGAGTAGAAGGGATTTTAATTGTTTAATGGTTAAGGTCATATTCTGTGCTTAATTGTACTTATACAAAGGATGTGCTTTCAAGAAAATGTTTTGCTTTTCAAATATATTCTGTTATAATAATATAATATAAATTCCTATAAAGGAAACTGATTATTGTGACCAGTGATTTAAAAAAAAAAAAGTAGTATGTTCAGGTTGTATATAGATGTGGCCTTTGTCTCAACCTTCATGGACAATGGATTTTAACAGGTTTAACGGAGCTCTGGGCTCCCACACTCTGCCATATGTTTAAGGAATTTTGCCCACAACCATTTCCCTTCAGCATGTTTGAAACACCTTTCCATCTCTTGTTTATTGAATGGTTTTACAACTTGTTTAATATATGGATCAAGGGTTGAAAATTAATCCCAAGTGTTTTGGTACTTATTAGGTGGAACATTAAGTATTGTCTACTGTTGGGAATGGTATGAATTTTTATATTCTTAATTACTGTAACAGTTTGGCATTTGAAAGTCTGAGACACAGTCAGGATTGATAGTCAAAATCAAGTTCTTCAACCCTTTCATCCTTCAAATTAAATTTATATTCAGGTCCCTATGATTCTGATACTTAGAGGAAATGTTCAATTCCGTAGAAAACTAAACTCAAGACTTTTCTAATTATCTGAGATGGTAAGCCACCTCCATGTACTATCAAATGAGACATTGTAATAGATGAAAGCTGGTTAGTATTTTTTATATTTTTAGTATTTGTATTGTTAGTATCTTTTTGTATTTTCTTTCTTTCCCCCTCCTCCCTCAATTTAAAAACATGGAAAAGCTGGCCTGATGGCACACACCTTTAATCTTAGCACATAGGAGGCAGAGGCAGGCAGATCTCTGAGTTGGAGGCCAGATTGGTTTTCCTAATAAGTTAGTAGACAGCCAAAACTACATAGTAAGACCTTGCCTCAAAACAAACAAAACAGTACGGAAATAATCTGATTTTTCTTGCATGACTGCTTGTCTTTGCCACTGGAAGTTAACTCCCCGAGACATGCATATGACTTGTGAAGTGTACAGAAGCACCTGGCGCTGGAATAGCGATGAATGCTGTTCCCTTATTTCATGCTGAAGAAGTGTGGACATGTATTTAATTTCTTAAAAATCAAGACTCATGGGCCATTGGTGAAGGGAGTGTTGTGCATGGGCAGTGACCCCTAAGACACCAAGAAGAAAGAAAGAGCCACAAAAAGTCACAGTATTTTGATGTTTGAAGAATCTAGTTTATCTCTGGATGGACCTTCTCAAAGTGTATCTTGGCAGAGATGATGGGGTCTTAGTATAATTGTTTTATGTTTGATGTCTTGTTTGGACTTCAGCAGAGACTGTACCTCTCATTGGCCTTTGACTTTAGAAAACGCCCCAGCTAGGGCAGACACATAGGGAAGAAAATATCTATGCCCAAGAGAATGACCTGGGATCCGTGTCAGCCTTCATGGTATTTTAAGCTCCTTGGCAGGTTGTACTGTAATAGTTGCACAAAACGGTAGTGAACGGCCCTCTGAATAATAAGCAACTTTTCAAGAGCCAAAACACAAGCTGTGCAGCATGCTGGGACTGGAAGATGGAAATTGTTTTAATTTCTTCTTTTCTCTTATGAGGAAATCACTGCACTTGGTTTGTCAAGACAAGAGAGTTCATTCCCCTGTATTGAAACAGTGGTGAACTGAAACATGTTGGAGCAAGCTTTTTTAAAAAATCAAAATTAAACTGGTTTCTCTTAAACAGATTAAAGCTTTCCGCAGTAGAAAATAAATTAAGCACTGTAAAATGAAGTTAATTCAAGTAATCACTCAGTACAGAAGTCTAAGCATATATATATGCTTAGACTTCTGTACTGATGATATATATATCATCAGTCCTGCAATTCCAGGGTATGATTAAATTCTCAGAAATCTGCTGATTCCCTCTAATTTGGTTTCTATGTATATTTAACAAGACAGGGAGCAAATGTATGTCAGTATGTAGCATAACAAAGAGAACTTACGGGAAGTTTTCTTCTAATTGTGGAGACTCATTAGGACTGGGCTTGAAGTATCTCTAGGTAAGTCTCATCTGTCTCGGTATCCCCACACTACATTAAAGTTTCCATAACCATTCTGACCAGAGACAGAGTTCTTGTTTATTGAAGTAAAATCAGTAAAATCATGCTGTTGGCTCCCCAAAGCGTCTGACCGGGGCCGATCCATGCTGCCTTGGCAGGTTCTCAGACTGAGTTCCA
This sequence comes from Apodemus agrarius, assembly GCA_964023405.1. Lineage (NCBI taxonomy): Eukaryota > Metazoa > Chordata > Mammalia > Rodentia > Muridae > Apodemus > Apodemus agrarius. The sequence continues at coordinate 43,494,453 of OZ030008.1, read as the reverse complement.
GGTGGAACTAGACAGTACCACAGTCTCCAGGACAGCTTTGCTCCTCTCAGTTAAGTAACTTTAATAAACTGAGTGTCCACATAATAAAAACACTTTGTAGTGAAAATGTACCTGTTTTATGAATAAATATGTGGGTTTGTGAATTTAAATAAGTTTGTTGTGCAATTCACTTACTTTACAGGTTGGAGAATCTCACTATATGCCATAGTTCTAACACACTATGTAGCTCACACAGACCTCAAAGTCTGGGTCCTGCCTCTGCTAGGAGTGTGGGTGCCTGTGCGTGCCTGTGTGTGTGTGAGAGAGAGAGAGAGGGAAGGAGGGAGGGAGGGAGGGAGGGAGGGAGGGAGAGAGAGAGAGAGAGAGAGAGAGAGAGAGAGAGAGAGAGAGACTTTAAAAACAACTGAATTAAGTTCAAAGAATACATATCCAGAGTACCCTGTTCTGAACATGTTATTTTTTAATTATGCTCTGCCTGTAAGAATGTCTTTCCTCCCAGGAGCATTTCTTGGGTTTTGGAAATCTTGTTAAGTTAGATAAAGGAACTATTTGAACCACTGACCCTTAAGATTTAGGTTCTGAAAACCTAATAAGAAACATTATGATTAAATTTGACCCTTAAGGTCTGGGCTGTCTTAACAGTGTGAGTTTGTTCCCATTGTGCTCCTGACTGAGTTCTGAGTTCTAACAGAGCTGGAAGGAGGGGGCGTCTTTACGTGGTCTTGACACCTTCCAGAGAACCCTGCCATTCCCCAAGGGAACTCGTTGACATGTTATATGAGCATCTTGGCTTTGTTCAGACTGATTGAAGCTCTGGACCACCGTTCTCTATATCACCTTATATCCCGGACGCTCGGGCCTCTGGTCCCTTATAAATTTCCCAGGTGGCCCTATACCAGTCCGCCAACAGTGTGAGTTCCAAAATGTAATTAGAGCTGTACGTGAAATGTGAAGAATGACTGAAAATTGGTAAACTCATTTCATGGTGTTTTTGGTCATCTTGGTACACTGTGTGCCACTTCCCACACGAAGGATACCCTGCCGGAGGTGGGGGAGGGGGACCTAGAGAGCGGAGCTGATGAAACACCAAGGTACTGCCCGCGGCGAGCCCTGGGTCCAGAGCTACAGTGCCAGTCATGAATTTTACGTGTGTTCTAGTACAATCCACTTAACCTTCCATGTCTTCATCTATCAAACTTGCCTAGTATTTTAAGTATAACCCGTAGCCCTCTAAGCACTGAAGTAAGCATAGCACACCCATGTGTTAATTTCCCCATCTGTTTAGAAATACTCCCTTACTGTGGGCACTGGTTGGAATCTCCTATGTAGGTTGTAGCTCAGTCTAACTCCCTAGAATAGGCTAGGCCTGCATTTTAGTATTTTTAAAGGCCCTCAAACAATGATTCTCATGCAATGCCATACATAGTTAAGAACTACTTTTCCAAAACGGAGTATGTATACTTATGTAAATCCTGGATGTTGAAGGAGACACAGTTGACCCAGAAGAATGGCCCTTTAAAAAGAGGGCTTTCCTCCAAATCCGAAATTACATCTACTTTCAGACAAATGAGTCGGAAGTCTTCAGGGACAAGGTGTCAATCAACAGCAACGCATTTTAATCAGAGAGATGTGTTTTCTTCTGAGCCTCCCATCCTGCTGCATTAGACCCTACACATTCAGACACACCATTCCCCACACTGAGATCCTGCTTCCCTCCTTCGGAAGATGAGCTTTCAAAGTGCCTAAATAATTGTCTGGAATTTCTTCATAAACCTCTGGGGTTTGCCTTTGATCCACGATCATTAATATCATTAATAGGCACTCTGAAAGTGCATGTGAATCTCAGGCTAGCATTTGGCAGAGCAACGGAAGAATGAACGCTTTTAAAATAGTTTGGCTCAGAACGCGCATGTGAAATAACCCTGTGGGAAAACCGGGAGACTTTCTCATCCTGCAGGGGATTACCTAGGATGGGATACTGACCTTGTATTTTAAGTCCAGTTACATTTCTTAAAACCTCATTCATTTCCCAGCCTGATTTATATTAAAGACTAAAGAAGTCTGCGAGAGGCCTCAGTGATGATGTACAGTTTGTGTTTGTCGCTTTCTGCACAGTTCCCAGCAGACATTTTTATCGTGTGTGTGTGTGTGTGTGTGTGTGTGTGTGTGTGTGTGTGTGTGTGGTTTCTTTAAAAAGAAAACCAGTTTCTGCCGGAGATTTCCTACAGCATTTCTCTCAGAAACAGCAGTCGAGCCCCAGAAGGCTGAGTGTGTCGGGGTGAGCAGATCGCTGACCTCCACGGGGGAGAGGTCACTTCAGCACAGAAGACTCAAAAGGGAGGAAGAGAAAGCAACTCCACAGCAGGGATTTGACTTGCTTGAGGGCAGAGGAGCTTCTATAAAGGAGTCCCCAGTCTCCCACGCCCTTTCGCCTGCTCGGCTGTTACTGGGCAGCACTGTGCTCGGCACACACACCACGTCACACATACACAAGCACACTCAGCCCTGACTCCTCAAAAAAAAAAAAAAAAAAAAAAAAAAAAAAAAAGCCTCACACCCTTCCTCCACCTGCCCCCAAGCTGTGGACAGATTGACAGCCCTTTCTCCAGAGGAGGCAGGTGATGGATTGACTGGACATTTTTCTAGGCCCAGTGGCTCTGAAGACCTCTTTTAGTTCCTCCTTCACACGCCTGACTGGTGAGAAGAACACAGAGGATTCTTTCCCAAACCCATTGTGGGTGCCTGGGAGGGCTCAGACCAGCCCATCCATTCTTGTCAGAGGAAGGTGAGGTGGTAAATCAGAGTCATCCCCAGCCAGAATGTGGAAGGCTAGGCTGGGGCGTTTGGGACACATCCCAGAAGGAGGAGCCTAGGAAGAGCCTTCAGCAAGGATGCCAGAAACCTGAGAAACCACAGCATGGCTTTATTTACATATTTACATGGCCCTGAAAATGCTACCCTGGCGAGCTTTCTCCTTGTGGCACTCTGCTCACTGGGCAATGCAGAGGAAGCACATGGAAAGGCTTTCTCCGGTGGCTCACCAGGGAGAGGGGATCTGCCCGGCTCAAAGTATGTCGGGGACCAGACCAGAGGCTCTCTGTGCAAAGGCGTAGGGGCCTGGGGACGGTACCTGCTGTTACGAGTTTCATTGTGAGGTTAAGAATCTCAACTTGGGAAAGACTTAAAGGCAAATAAAGCAGGTCCATCCATCTCTGTTCTGTCAATAGCAAATCAACCGTGCTTTCCCCTTTCATTCCAAATCTGATGGCCTCCTGAACCTGGTTGTGCATGAACTGGGCTCTTGGTTTGCAGGTTTGTTAGGTCTAATCTCAGTTCCCTATAGTATTCTAGGAATGCTTTCTGAATTTGCAAGAACCCCCAACTCTTCTGCTACCAGCTATGCATGTCTGCCTAAACCGGCTGCTTTGCACATGAAAGCAAGACAAGATGGGGAAGAAGGTAGGTCTTGACATTTAGTCTCTTCTCAATCTATTGAGGTGGTAGGTGGGTAAACACTATAGAATGTGAAAGTCATGGAGGGAAAATAGTGGTTGGGAAAGGCTCTATAGGGGAAAAGCCATCACCAAAAGCATTTCAGAAGTGCCCAATCTACTGAAAACGTCTGTAAAACAGCCAAACATCAAGTCCTTTCAAAACAATAGAAAACGGGTCCAATACCATGTCCTGAGATCCTCCAAAGCCACTGAACTGGGCACTGGTTTTATTGTGGAGGAAGATGAAGGAAGGACTGCATCCATCAGTCAAAGGCAGACCACACAGTTGTGTGGAATTGAATTGGGCCCCAAGTTGGGTTGTTGTAGTTTTAAGTCCTATAGTTCATTCTTATCTTGAACGGGCTTTTCTTCCTGCACACTGGTAGCAGGCACTGAACTGTGTAAGCACTTCCAAGCAGAAGGTGTAGCTTTCCGTTGCTATATAACAAATTGCTATGGATTTAGAGTCTCGAAAGCACATAAATCTATTGCTTCATTTATGACACCTTGTAGCTGGACCTTCAGTTCATTGTTTTACAAAGCTGAAGTTTGGGATATTAGTCACACTTTTTATCTGAAGGCTCAACCTGGCAAAGGTTCATCCCTGAGCTTGCTTACATTGAAACCTTCTTGCTTACAACAGCAGGTCAAGGATGCCCTAGAAGGTTTACCATAAGGATCCAGTCACCTCATTAGTGGAGACACTCCTGTTTGAGTGAGATATAATGTTTACAGATACCTATCACTGTAGTATCAGTATTTGGTCAATAACCAGGGTGCAGGAATGGTTGAAGTCCATCACAGATTTTGGCCTACCACTAGGGCCTGCAGCCTCTAAGCTCTTCTATGATATGTGTTCATCTAACCAAATACCTTCATTTTTTTAATGTACTCTTATCACATTACAGTTGAAAGACTAGTAACAGCCTATTTTTGTTTTCCTATAGTTTTTTCAATGCTGCATGGCAAAGAAACTGAGGCACAAAGAATTCTAGAAATCTTCAAGTCTGTCCAAACCCAAGGCACAAAAAAACTGTTATTAAGGTCCTAGTGGGAGAAACTTCCAAACAAGAAATGCGGGTTGGAAAAGCTGTTATTGAATCAAGGCAGCCTGGCCCCAACACTCTTGCCTTTGAGCATAGATTCTGGCTTGCACACCCAGAGGATGAAATTAACAGTGGACAGGCCAGTGTGGAAGTAGAAGTGCTTGTGGAAATACTTTAGAACCTCCCTGGTAACTGTGGTACAGCCAGCATTGTCCCAATGAGAACTCACAGTGAGCTAGATGATGGTTTGGAGTGGATGGAGAAAGGAGACTGTGATGCGACCTGACCCTCTTCTCATCTGACCTTCCTACTCCCTTTTCTTTACCCAGGAACACTGCCTCCATTTTGGTCAAACCTATAGACCATCCACACCTGCCCTATGCTGCTGCTTCATGATTTAAATTTGGAAAAAAAAAAATCCGTCTCCAGGGCTACAAAGCCACAGGGAACCTTTTGGGGTTATTTGAGTGTCCCATCCAAGTCTTTTCTGCATCAGTACCTGGTACAAAGGAATGGTCTGCCTCACACTGACATGACAAACAGGGACAGACAGGTAAACCACAACTCAAAGAAGGGTAATTCATCAGTCTTGGAGAGAGGGCAGGAAGGGAGTAGTAGCATTTCAGTCAGGGAAAGCAGAGCTGTGGGTAGAGTTATGGAGACACGCCTGTACCAGTGAGCAGTAGCCACCAGCGGCTCGCTGGACATGGCCACCTTTGTTTCATTCATGTGATCTGGATTTTAGTCATTGTAAATGCTCATATGATTTTCTGCTATAATATAGAAGGACTCTTCCCAATGTGGTAGGCATGTGGGATGGGGCTGGTGTAACTGCAACTACCAGAAGACACCCCATTTTGATTTGTGCAGCAGTAACACAGTTTTGAAAATGCTCATGAAGTTTCATGTATATTTGTGTGTGTGTGTGTGTGTGTGTGTGTGTGTGTGTGTACACACAAGAGGAGGTGAGCCCTGTGGAGACCTGTTTCCTCTCAGAACCCCCTTTCCTGTGATTCATTTTCTAATTCTATAAAGCAGAACATAGAAAGGAAGTCTGAAACTTCCCAGGAACAAAGGGAAAGCCCACAGGGCTGGGCCTTCGTCTGTGATGCAGAGAACACCCACTGCTCCCGGGCTCGGAGATGCCCCAGTCAAGATCAATGCAGCTAAAGTATCTTCTCCCTGGAACCCCCCTGAGCCTTCCGGGTTATTTCCTGTCTAGCATTGATCAGAGCACTTCGTAGCGATACCACCCAAGGCTAGATCCTGACAGAAACCTAAGTCCCCAGATGAGCCACACATCCAAGTAGCCCAGGTAGGAGGAGCTCCGTGTTCGAGCCCAGGCCGTTGCTGTCTCTTGAGGCCTCAGTCTGCCCGTCTCCCATCCTCTGATGGATGGGTCAGATCACTGCTTATACTAGCATTTGGCAAGTCTGTGATGAAGGCTTTTCAACCGCAGACACACCTCTGGGAGGATGAAGCAGAAAAAGCTTCCCCCCACCCCCAGCCTCCTTTTGCTAATCCCAGAGGGGACAAACAGTATGGCCGCCTGAGTAGTCATGAGAAGGGCAGCGCAAACCCGAGTCTCTGGAATCTCCAGGCGCGCCCCACACTCTGCCAGGACAACAGGGCTTTAACACAAAGCTGCACCTTTCCTGTTGCTGGGATCCGGTTGCTTGCTCCGTGGATAAATAATTCAACCCTTGGTCCCCTGGCCGTGGATATCTTCAGAGGAGTGGGTTGGTGAGGTTAAGGGCAGACTTCCATTCAAGTTTCTTACTGGATTTAAGAGTCATTCCCCTAAGATAATTTCCCTGACTTGCATATCACAGGTTAATACTGGACCCGTGCATAATGATACATAATTTGAGACTTGTAAAAGCCGCTTTGGACTTGAAAGGAATACGCTCTCTGCCAGAGAGGTTGTGCCTGGCGTGCAGGAGCAAGTAGTGCAGGTAGAACACTGGTCCAAGGCAAGGGAGCCACACCCTTTTGACATGGTCTCAGAGGATGCCGTGCAGGTGTTAGGCCCCCCGGCTGCCAGGCAACCACACAGCCCCAACCCTGCAAGCACCTGCCCACAACCTTGCTTGCCCTTCTGGGGACCACCAGAAAGCAGTTGTTCACCAAGGAAAACTCATTCTTTTTAGTACACTGCACGCAGTCCTAGTGATGCAATAGGATTGTCCTAATGACTTCTAAACTTTGTTTTTAAGGCTTCTGGGGCAAGAACCTCAAAAGACCTGCCTCAGGGGCCACCTTCCACCTTAGGTAGCCGAGCAGTTTGTTGGCATTGTTAGAGGCTGACATAGTCTGAGCCAGGATGTTTAGCTGCTTTGGTGGGGGTGGGGGGATAGGGGGTGGGGGGAGGGGGTTAGGGGGGGTGGCAGGGGGAGGGGGTGGGGGTGGGGGGTGGTAATGTTAAGAAAAATATTGTTGTTTTTTGCAAACTATCTATTTAAAAACTGAACCTCAGGAAGCAGATCTGTGTTCCAATGCTTGGATGAATCAGAGCTCACAAAGTATAAATACACATTAGCAGGAGAAGGCTTCCCATAACCCACGTACTTATGTCTCCCAGCCGGGAACCTCTCAACTCCCATTTCTCATTCCCAGGAGAGCGGAGAAAGCAGCCCACAGTCCAAGCGGAAGGGGTGCGGCTTAACTCAGCCCCAGTTCAAATCCCTATGGACCTCCAGGAGAGTTTGTTTGTTTGTTTGTTTTTCTCTTTAAAAAGCAGCAGGCGTTTAGCTGTTTACTTGTTCACTGGCAGACAAGCAGACATACTCTTTAGGGAGGTGGGGACCCCACCCTCTGCCTTCTTTGACTCCCTTCTACCAAAGAAATATTGCTAAATAAGTTCACTTCGACTCAATGACCCCTCAGATCAGCTAATAAAGATGAATCACACCGACCACGGCTTGCTTAAGGGGCGGTGTAATCATTTTACTTAAAAATGATGTCAGGTGGTAATTTAGCAACAAACCCGCTTCCAGGCCAGCTAATTCCATTTAACGAGGAAAAACATTGTCATTAGTGAAGAGCGTATACTTTTGTTCTCAAACTTTGCCGTGTGTAGGCAAAAGGCGGAGAAAGGAGAAAGCTTGTTGACAAATGTGGAGTCAAAAAACCAATTTGGCTGAGTTCTGATCCTACAGGGTCTTGGGGTTCTGCGGTGAAGAGAGCAGGAGGTGGTTTCTTAGGACAGTCTCACTTGCCTTTAGTTAGGTTAAATAGCCTACTGCCTCCAACGGCCCCACCCCCACCCCCAGTTGTTTAAAAACTCAGGAGGAGAGTAATCACCACCAGCTTCAGGGTAATCCTCTTCCAGAGTTTCATGGCATACCCTAACGTTAGGACTTTAGATAGTGAGATTCTGGACTGGAACTTTCCTCTGCAAACACTTCTTTAAGAAGGGCTGAGAACATGTCCCAGAGTAGTAGAGCAGAGTCCTCTCTTCTACCCCCTGACCCCAGCATAACTGCGTTTCCTTTGCTTCCTTCTCTCTCCGCAATTAAGATCCTGGCTTTGAGCTGTACCCACAGGAGTCTGACCTGTGCCCTCCCACGACTCAGTGTCGGGGACCAAAGACTCATCAAGACAACACCCACAAATCTCAAGATCACTTCCCTCCTGGAATGAAGAACTGCAGAAGCTCATTAACTTTTTTTTTTCTTGGCACAAAACTACTTGGCAGCTACCCAAGGAATTCTAGCGTCCTGCAGAATCCAAGTTTACAAACCACCAGAACAAGGTATTACTTCAGAATGCTATTTGAATCTGGTGCTGTTTAACAAGAATGTCTCCTGGCTTATAGGGTCCCTGCTTCTCCCTTTTCAACCCCACCTTGCAGAAACCAGCTGTGTGCCGACAGAGATTAATGACAAGGTATTGCTACACCAAGGCCAGATGTCATGGGAATCTAAACTCATCGCTAGCTGGGTCCTTCTGAAGTACCTCAGGGAGGTAACCCAAACGAAACACTGTTGGATATATCTTAGGGATGTTAAGAGACATTGAATCCCTTGATAGTCTGTTTATGCACAGGTATTGGGACACTCAAAACCCTCATCCATCCTGAAGTTAGCTACCTGAGAATAACCCCTAGACTGATAGAAAAGGAGAAAACTTCCTATGGGGGATGGGTATGGGAGGAGAGCATCTCTCTTCAACATTGACTGACCATCAAGTCTAGGGGCTAGTGGACAGGCCTGGATGCTTGGTTTGCTAAAGAGCTTTCGAGAAAGGTAACCTTTGGCTTCCTACCCAGAAAACAGGGAACCCCTGGTGACTACACAGCTCCTGGAATGTGTCCACATGGCTTTCACCACAACTCATCCCTTGCTGAAGAAGAACCAGAGGCTCAGCTTCCTGCACCGCCCAGTGTGGGAACGGGCAAGGCCCCCGGAGCCACAGGGAGCCGTTTACCATTTACATTTGTAACCCCTTGGAAAGTCAGATAGGCAGCCCCCGAGGTCTGTGTGGGAAGGCAGCCCAACACAGCCAAGGCGGTGGTGACTAGGTGGGTCCGAACATCATCAGACTACCCACGTCGTGGCAGAGACCCTCTGGGGATAAGCATACACATAAAGCCATAGGGCGTGGTGTCTAATGACAGCAAGGAATCACTATCAATCCGATCCAAACGGTTAAGAGACAAAAAAACAATGAGTAAGCGCCAAGTCTCCCTCCTTCAGCTCAACCCCAAATCCGAGCTGTTTAAGAAACCACCGTGAGTGCAGTGGGCATCCCCGAGTGCTCCCAAACAATTCACCGCCACACTGGAAGCCATTAACCCAGTGGTATTTATTCAAGTAGTATTCGCACTTGTCAAATGACAAGGGAATCGGGGCTCCCCCCACAGTTCCCGCCTACACAGCAGCCTCACAGGTTTGAGAACTGGGAAATTTTGCTGTTTGCTTCACCCCACCCCACCCCAGCCCCGCCCCCTTTCAGATGCTCCATCTAGCTGCATGAGCAGGGCCAGCCAAACAACTAGCCGAACTGGACGGGAAAAGCCAGCAAGGATCCCATGAGCTCAGAAGACTCCACACCGGTCCATGTTTTCATACAAAAAATTTAATAAATATTACTTTTCAAAATTTATTGCCAGGAACAACACATCAAAGATGTATTTTATGTTCATATAACACTAATAGGACAATACAAAGTATCTTCCCGGTCTCAACGGTGAACCAAGATTACTCTGTTTTATAAGCCTTTTCTGATCTTGAACTTGGTAATAGCACTTTGATTTCCTCACTTAAGGCAGGCAGTGTACTCTATGGCAAATCTAAACAGTGATCTAACTGGACAGTTTATGGTTCAAGTATTCGACTAGCTTATTAGAATACTCCCTAAATGCAGTAGACAACAACAATGAAATCAAATCTACAAGTGGTTCAGCATTACATACGGATGGTGAAAAGAAATCAGAATTTACAAAGAAAGATTGGTGCGCCTCCAATGTCACACAATTAATTTGATGTTTTTGATGAGAGTCAACCAGTCACATCCTGGCTCTGTAAGTCACAGCTCAGTCTGCTCCCTTAGCCTGCTCTGGAGCACGCGACTGCCTGTCTCTTTTCAAGTCTAAAGCAGGAAAAAAAAATAATAATGGAAGAAGGGGGGGGAAGAACCTGTTCTAGATTAATTCTCAATCTGCCTCAGTCAGTCCTTAAAAATGTGTCTTAAAGTGATGCTATAAAGGAAGTGTTTGAACACCTGACGTCGTACGGAAAAAAAATCCATCAGTATTCCCAGGGGAAAAAGCCTATCCCATCCTTTCAAGAGAAACTATTTCCAAACACCTTAATTTTGGCTTACAGGCAACATGTAATAAGCAAAGTTCACAAAAAAAAAAAAAAAAAAAAAAAAAAAAAAAAAAGCCATATGCTTACAACGCTAGCAAAAACCTTCAATTCTAAACACATACATATAAATAAAAAGGAATGATGTTTTAAGGCTCTTGATTATTAAGTTAATAAATCAAATATACACAGTGATTAATAAAAAAAGAATTATTTACATAACTATACAAAAATTCTACTTTGACACATTTTTCCTCTTTAAATTCTTCATTTTACCAGCAACGGCTGACATCAAATCCCCCCTCCCCCAACAACAAAAATACAATAAAAAAAATAAATAATAAAGTCATTTGTGATAGCTGCTGTGGTTCCGAGCTGCAAAGGCACTTTCAAATACAGACCTACTCGAACGAGCGTCATCATAAAACCAATATACAAAAACAACTCAAGAGTCAATAAATATAAATAGAACTATGATCCTAAGGCTGCCATCACCTTTAGGACCGCCGGCAGGTGTGGAAGCCCCAGGCCTAGGGCGGGGCAGCTCCTGGGAGCCCGGAGGGAGGGTCGGCTGCAGGGGAATGTACACCCGGCACATTCTCTAGTTTTTGCATAGCTGTGAGCGCTGCACTCGATTTCCCAGCCAACCACAGAAACTACCAGTGCCAGTGGAAGCCAGCTTGTCGAAACTTAAATTAACACAGGATTCTAAGTCAACAACAGCCTCAGACTGGAATACGACAACAGTTTAAACAAACTACAAGCCCCGGGGTGCCCTCAAACTCTACCTATGGCGGCAGCCCACTGTCTGCTATACGATGTACTCCATCCGGTTCAAGCTCTGGGCACTTTCCAAGTCTCTGTTGTCCTGTTTGTTTGTCCAGTGCGGGTGTTTTGTCGGCGTGCCGCTGGGGGCCTTCTCCTCTCTGTCTACCAGTGTGTACACTGGCTGTTTGGCAAACCGGACTTTCTGCTGGTGTTTATCCATGTCATCCTCCTCCACTTCCGAGTTGTGTGTCCTGATTTTTGACATTTTGGAGTTTTTGTTCTCATAATCCTTAATGGGGACCGAGTTGGCTCCGTGTTTCTCGATGGGGTTTTTGATTTGGTTCAGCTGTTCCCGCACGTTGTTGGTGGTGTTGTCCTCGGGGGCGGAGTGAGCGTGGCTGCTGGGCTTCCGCCGCTTCCGTACACACCAGTAGAAGGCTGTCACCAAGCAACAGACCCAAGCCACTGTTAAGACAGAGCTCAGCAGAGGAACCAGGAAATCTGTAAGACAGGCAAAGGACCAGTTACCTCAGAAGGAAGCGCTATCACCATGGCAACAGAAGAATACCAACAGTGGCCTTCCTGCATTGGGTTGTAAGAGGGGCACTGTGGGGGCAAGTCCCTCTTCCGAACAGATAGCTTAACTACTGCCAGAAGTTGGCCTTTAGGACACTTGTGTCCGGAGACGCCAGGTGGATAGAATAGTACTCCTACGGCTGCTCCCAATTCCATGTGACCGGTTATTTCCGGTTCCAGAGGGCCTGGCTACTCTGGTGGCTCCAGATGAGGGCTGATTTCAGAATCAAGAGAAACTCAGTGCAAGCACAAACTCCAATTCCCCCAAAATAGAAGCCCTGATTGCTGCTCAGCCTACACGGTGAGGCTCCAGATCATCACAGGGTCCAGATGAACACCCTGACACACCATCAAGCGGTTCGCCTAGTGGATGCTGGTCAATGTTCAGGACCAGCTGTGCTAGAAGCAGGACACCGGCTCCGTAAGCATCGACAGCTCAGGGCAGGTACTGCTGTGCTCCGAGTCTTCGTACTGGATCTAAATCACACTTTTGTGTGGGAGCTTTCCAAGAACACGCATACAGAATGCTAGCGGGATGGGCCAGGTGCGCCTCTCTGCCTTCCCTCGGCCAATACCAATATTGGTTTGGTGACCTTGGGCCAGTAGGCTGGAAGTGAGAGCTTCTAAGATGGCTGAGATGACTGCATCATTCCATGCATGATGGCGTCCTTGGATGAGACAGTGAAATCGTTTTCACGGTCACCAGGCCAGGGCGTATTCCAAACGCACACCCACCTGTTCTGTTTTTCAGAGGACGCCTCTGAACTCTGACCTCCGCGACGGCAGCGATAAGTGAGCTGTTCCCATCGCGTTTGCTAACGAGATCTATGATTTTATCAGTGATGTCCTTGACAGGGTTGCCATCATCCCGGATGTCTTCTGCAGACTAAAAGAAAGCAAACTGACGGTGGTTATCGCGCAACCTTAACAGGGAGAGCCAACGTTGTCATTGCAATTGCCATTTCATACTGTCTAACTTAAATCCCTTTGTAATCAAATAATTCGGAGTGAGAAGGTCTTATACTCACAATGGCCACGTGTATCTCGTTGTTTGCTGACAGGGAAGGCTCACAGGCTATGTAGATTGAATATTCAGCAGAAACATTCTTCAGAATATTCAAATTCCTCAATTCGCTGCAAATGTGCTCGGTGGTAAGACCCTACAATGTGATTTTTTTTTAAAAGATTAACACATTATATGTCAAATAATGGAAGAAATAAAAGGCTTCCAGCCTCATCAACTAACTGGCGAGACAGCAGAAGCCTCGGTTTGTTCTAAGAGACAGATTTGGGCTAAGGGGAGGGGATGAACTCCTCATACGACTGAGCTGCCACGTACTACTGGGAACCAAGCAGGCATACTTTCATCCCCATTAAAGAAGTTACGCACTGGAGACATCATCTCTTTGTTAAAGGTGAAAGTGATGTTTGCACAGTTATCTTGGTAATAGGAGTCAGAGGTGCACTTGGTCTTCACTGGCTGGAGGCTGGAGGACCGACACTCGCCAACTCCAGTGCAGGGGCGCACGAAGCACTGGTCGTCCAGGACCGGAATGCAGCTCTGCCCGCTGGGGCACTCACTGTGCCCTTTGTGGAGCCGGCATGGTCTGGGGCCACACCAGACCTGGAGACGAGAAGACAGGAGCCCGTGGCTTAGCAGGAGTGCCCACCCCTGATTAACCCTCGGGAAGTTCCGCAACTCCCCCTGCCCTACCTTGGAGCAGGCCACCCGTCCGTTCAGGCACTGGCAGGTGTTACAGTCGTCATCCCACTTCGCCCCATCGAGTATCACTCTCCCCATGGTGACGCAAGATCGCCCTGAAACTGAGAGGCGGAGACGCCTAAGTAGGAGTTTCTTTTCCCACAGGCTGGATCACATCGCTCTTCTGAATGCTTACCCCCTCCCTGTTAAGAAATTGGTTACACCCGTGTCCTCTTCCTCTGCCATGTGATGACAGCTCCTCCCACATGTCAGGCTCATGCACTGGCCCATCCCCTCCGACTGCTCCACTTGGTCACTTGGCTAAAAAGCAGTCTCGGCAGACGTGACCCGAGAGACCCTTTAACGGGGCTTTCACAGATGAGCTGCCATCGATCGTGACAAGAACATGCCTCCGAGATCGCGGAGGACCAGTCAGCTGGAACTGGGCCTGGAATTAGTCTTCTGCCCAGCTACAGGCCACACACACACACACAAAAAATGGATACTGCAAGCTACTGAGTGGGAAACTTTGCTCCACCGCAACTCCTTGATCCTAACAGCACCAGAGATGGGCAGCTAGCACCCTGCTCTGTTCTCTTCCTCCCTGTGCATGGCGCACCCCTCCCCCCACCCGCTGTGAGCTGTGGTAACTGTGATGCCTCCTCAACTGAGAAGACGCAGGGAAGGCAGCCGGGCCCCGCACACCCACCTTCCTGGCACTTGGCACCGCTATGACCCGGAGGGCAGATACACTGGTAGCCATTGATCTCATCCACACAGGTGGCCCCAAAGGCACAAGGGGAGGACTGGCACTCGTTGATGTCTAGGAGAGATGAGGTCCAGTTCCGGATTTAGTGGGAAGTTTTTTTTTTTTTTTTCACAGACGCTGCCAAAGCATCCAAGTCCTGATACAAACTTGGTGAATTTCCATGTGCGCAACAAACCAATCACTAATCGCCCATAGAGCCTTCGCGGGCTCCTGACTCCCAAAGACCACAACTTTTCTTACTCCTAAAGCTGAGACCCTCTGCAGAGGGAGCAACTCTTCCTCAGCGTCTTTCTCCTCTGACAGTAAGTACACTTTACACCAAGGCCCACCATCGTCCTCTGAAAATGGGTCAGAGCGGAACATTTTACCTTCCTAGATCATAAAGTTGGTCATGCCCACTGTTGTCTAGTGGCACCCTGTGAGCGCCCCGCGCCAGAAATAGACAAGACCAAGTAAGTACAGCCAAGCACCAGGGAACTTCATCTGCAAAAACAGGAGGTGGCCCCTCCTTTGCCAAACCCTGACTTAGAAGGTGAAACAGACATAACTTATCTTAACACCTAGTGCTGGAGTCCAGCCCATCTCAGACTGGGGGACTTCAAATACCACTATTTTAAAGGGGGGGGGAGGGAAACCAAAACAGAGTATTCTGTACTGTTTTGCATGGGAAAGAGATGTTTTTAAAAGTAGGCAAAACCAAACAAAAACAACAACAAAAAACCCTCTCACTTCTTGATCCTTATGTTTCTCTGGGGCCTGGTCAAACCCACTACAGAACAGTCTATGGAAGCCAGAGACACAGCCATCTGCACGGACAATAGCTTGGCCATAATTTCATGCTAATCATGAGGGAAGCATACACTTTTTTTTGTCCCTCAGGGCTCTCTCATAGCTTAATTGTCAAACTCTATGGCTGGCACTCTCCCTGAGAACAAAGACGGCTGTGCCACCCAGAGAATGGTGAGGGTAGACAACAGCCAGGGGTACTTAAGTCCAAGCTGGAGGTAGGAGATTACTTCAGTTGTCAGGGCTATTAGGAATTATGGTCTTCATTGTTTTTAAAGAGGAAAGATTTGAATGCTGAGGAGGACGGGCCCAAGGGGAGATCAGACACAGTGATACGTACTTATCCTGCAGTCCGGCCCAGCGAAACCTGGGGCACATTCACAGCGGTACCAGTTGTCTCCGTCCACACAGGTCCCGCTGTTGTAACTAAGAAACCAAAGGTGACCTTAGTTACCAACATCCAGGTCCACAACGTACCCAGCACATAAAGCCACGCCTGCCGAAAACACAGGCTTTCACCCCAGGCCCATATCTGCTGCTGACCAAAGAGCTCACAAATACTGGATGCCTGAGTCCTGCCCCCCCTGAGAATCTAATTTCCTAGGTCTCAGTCGCAGCCCAGGCATTGGGACTTTTAAAAGCTCCCCAGGTGATTCCCGTGTGCAGCCCGAGGTTGAGAATCATTGCGCTAAATGAAGACACAACCTGGATAATTAAAGTGCGGTCCACAGAGCAGCAGGGCAGGGTCACCTGGGAGCTTGTTAGAAACACACAGCCCCATCACAGACCTCCTGAATCAGAACCGACATTTTCAACCTCATCCCGGGAGGTTCCCATGCATCTTACAGCCAAGTACCGGCTTCAAAGCTTGCCACACTTACCAAGGATGAGGACTGCAGTCGTTGGTATCTGCAAAGAAAAGACAACAGCTTTGGTGTGTGTGGGGGGGTGGGGGTGGGGGGGCATCTCCATCAAAGAACCATTTACTTATTTCCATAACATCCAAATGTTAAAAGTCACACTTAATACGAGTCAAATACGGCTGAAAATCTAGTCTAAATTGGAAGCAGGCCTGGACCAGACTTAGTTTCATTTGCCGTGGGACACATGTATACAGGAAGAGGCCCTTGCGGGGAACAGGGAGTAGGGAGGGCTGAGAATGGGAGGAGGCAGGCTGCTGGTCAGACCCGGGGCTGGGAACACAGACACCATCTGTCTCCACTTATCTCCCAGGGAACTTTCTCATGCCCAGGTCAGGGCTGTATCCCATCAAGTCATTAGTAGGGATCCAGGTGATACAAAAGCAGACATCAAACAGTCATGCTTCTGGTTTCGGTTCCCAGTCCCCGTGGGTATTTTGGGTAGACAGCAGCAACCCGGGAAGAATCCAGGGGAGGCCACTCACTCTGAGTACAAATGGGCCCCTCCCAGCCTTCTTTGCAGACGCAGGTGAAGGAGTCTCCATTGACCACGCAGGTGCCTCCATTATGGCAGGGGTTCGGCAGGCAGCTACTGTTCCGAGCTATAAGACAAAAGCAGGTGAGGACCACCCACTTCCAGAGGACGCAGGGTGGTCCGAAGGAGCGGAAGCAGACCGAAGGAAGTGATCCTCCCCACAGCCCACCCCACGCAGGGCAGGAGGTTACCTATATTACAGGTCGCTCCTTCCCAGCCACCAGGACACATGCACTTGAACGCATCCACTTCATCGTAGCAGGTACCGCCGTTATTGCACGTGGCTTCGTCACACTGGCTGTCCCCTGAAGAAAGACGACCTCAGAATGAATGAGTCTCTCTGCTGTGGGGTTCCCCCTCCCTCAGCAGACAGACGGGAGAGGCCCTGGCAGCGACACTCACGGGAGTGGCACGTCTTCCCTTTCCACCCGTTCTTGCAGTCACAGTAAAAGTCGTTGACCAGGTCCCGGCACGTACCCCCATAGTGGCAGGGGTTCTGGCTACAGTCATTTATGTCTAGAACCAAAGAGACACAAGGCTGAAGAAGTCCATTCGTGCTAATGGGCCTAGGATAAGATCCAACCCTGGCTTTTTCTACGCTATCCTCCAAGAACAGGTGAGATGTCCTAGGACTTCAACGTCGTCACCCTTTTAGAGAAGTTTCCAGCTAGGACACAATCCTCTGGAACGCCCATGGCATGGACAGAAATGTCAATAAGTCAGAATAAGTGCCTGGAAGGAACCTAACTAGGACTAATCCTACCATTCCCCAGTGGTGGCTCCTCCACAGTACTGCCCAGCAGCCTTAAGAAATGCCAAGGAGATACAGGAGGTCATTATAGCCACCATGATAGAAATCTCTGGCGGGAGGGGGGTTAGGGGTGTTGGGGGTGGGGGGAGTGGGGATGAGGTTCCCCCAAGGGAAGGTGCTATCCCTGCTCTACCCCCCAGCCCCTCACCCTGGAGCCACCTGTCCCCTAAGGCAGCAGCAGACTCACTATTCTCGCAGTGCACGCCCTCCCAGCCGTCACTGCAGATACACTTGTAGGAGTTAACGCCATCGATGCAGGTGCCGCCGTTTTTACAGGGGTTGCTCTCGCAGTCGTTGATATCTGTGAAAGGAAGCACAGGGCGAACTGAGGCGCCTAGGACGGCCGGCCATGCAGCCGCCAAAGCACCACCTGGTGACCTGCACAGCTGCCTTCCTTAGCCAACGCACCTGGAAACACCACTACCCCTTTTCTACGCTGAGGCTTCTAGATGGTACCTCCCCATTTTCAGACCCTCGCAACGTTGGTTCATTTGGTAGGCCTGGGGGTGGGGGGCTTCTATAGCAAAGAGGGACTACTCAAAGTAAGATTCCACAACATTCCAAAATCTATCTTGGGAAGCTCAAGAGACTGTTAGTGGTCTTATCAATCGACGAAATGCCTCTATTTGGGACCTAAAGCTGCTGCCACTGGTTGTCCTCTACCTTATTTTCTTACTAAAGCAATTCAAGTGCGAAGCTCCCCAAGGTAGGGAGCCCCCGCCCCGGGCTCCCCGTTCCAAGCGGAGTGGAGTCTTACTTTCGTGGCAGTAGGTGCCGGTGAAGCCTTTGTTACAGTCACAGGTGAATTTGCCTCCGGACTGGCTCTTGCACTTCCCGTGGGGGCCACAGACGTTAGAGGAGATGTACCGCACCCCTTCAGGCGTGTCGTTGGAGGCCATGGCCACGGTGCAGCTGTCAATCACTGAACACAGGCTTGGGGTCAGACTCCAGGCACACACCCACAGACAGCATTTTCTAAGCGGACATAGCCCATGCCTGCCTGATTGGATAGGGCCATCCCTCGGGGCTGGGGAGGAGTTGACGCATCAAGAGGACCAAAACCCAACAAAGCTCCGTGACAGGTAAAATGTAAGACTCCCAAGGGGACAGAACGTTCTTTAAGGTTTCTTTTAATCACACTTTAATATCTATCTGGTTTGTTTAATGCTGGTCAAAGATCACCTCTATACGCCCCCCCCCACCTCAGCTTCCCCCAACTCCCTCCACAGGGTTTCTCTGTGTAGCCCTGGCTGTCCGGGGACTCACTTTGCAGACCAGGATTGCATCCAACTTGGAAATCTGCCTGCCTCTGCCTCCTGAGTGCTGGGACTAAAGGTGTGTACCCCCACGCCCAGCCCTCCTCCGTCTTAACCAAAGCTCAAGGACAAACCTATCTATACAAGTTTTCAAGTTATGCTTCCCAGTAGAGCAGCCATAGGCCCACGGGTACTTATTTTTCAATGAACTACACCAAAAAGTGTGTCTCAAGCACTGACCCCCAGCCATAGCTACAATAACTGATAAAACCCCACACTTCCCCACGGCTTCCCCTGCGCTCCTCAGGGCAATTCTTCCCCTTTGTCACAAACTCCTCGGCCACCTCTGAACTGGGATAATAAGTGGATTTCACACTCTCTCCCTTGGGTAACCGGTACTCGCAGCTCTCCCAACTGGCAGCCTGACAGATTACCTCCATATGGTTTTGCTTCCCCCTAAGTGATCAGATTAAGTATTTTTCATCTGAAAGCCGTCCTCACCCATTTACCACTTATAAGACCTCTAAGGGGAGGTGGCAGGAACCAGTCGGGGCCCCGGGTGAGGGGAGGGGGGTTACCTTCGCAGGGGGTGGTGCGGCAGTGGTCTTTCAGGTGTGAGCAGTTCTTGCCCTCATAGTCCTCGGGGCACTTGCAGAAATAGTCACTGGCACGATTGTAGCACTGGGCACCATTCTGGCAAGGGTTGGGCTCGCAGTAATCAATGTCCAGCTGCCAGACGGCCAGAGTACGGAGGAGCAGATCAAAGGAAAACAAAGGTGTCAGACCATCACTTCTCTGTACAGCAAACACTTGACTGTGCCAACCACTTCCACAAGGAGTGCCCCCCCCCCGCCCTTACACAGAGCACACCCATGTAACCCTTAGGATCTGTCACACCCCAGGAAAATATTAAAGCCCAGCGCACAGTGACATAGCACAGAAAACTGGGCTAGGGGATGACACTCAGCCAAGCAAACAGGCCGCAGTAATCAAAGAAATCATTCAACACTGCCTTCCTCCTAAGGCATTTGTCTAGCAGAAATCCTCCAGTCAGTAGGGTGCTAGCTGATATCAGAGGTCTAAACAATTAGAGTGGGGGGGGGCGGGAAGAGCGGGGGCGAGGGCGGTGGAACCGGGTTCGATGTTAAGGCTTGGCGATCTCAAGTTCTCTCTCCTCCCTCCGCTCACCTGACAGAGGTTTCCAGAGAAACCAGTGGGACACAAGCACTGGAATCTGTTGATTTCATTCTGACAGTGACCCCCATTCAAGCAGGGGTTGCTAGCACACTCATCGATGTCTCTCTCACAGTGATCGCCTGCATAGCCAGGTGGACAGATACAGCGATAACCATTAACCAAGTCCTGCAGGAGGAGAAGGGGAGAAAGAGACATGCATATTTTTCTCTGTATCCACGGACCCAGGATGTCAGGGATTTCACATCGCTGCTGTGGGTTCAGTGGATTCGCTTGGCTAAGCTTGGGCCCAGGACTAGCGGTTCCGAATGCCTGCCTTTAAGAGGCTCTTGGGAACGAGGGTGGGTGAAGGACTCAGCTTCTCAACAGCATTTTAAATCCCACAGGCGCGAGGCACTCCAGTGTCACATCAATCTTAAAAAGATTGTTGTCATGTGTCAAAGTTTCCCTTTAGGCAATGATTTACGTACCCGACAGGAGGCGTCATTCTGACACTGGCCAAGGCAGTCATTGATATCTAAAAAAAATAAACAAGTCGGCACATTAAAGAGGCACGTGACATCGAATTCGGGTTCACCTGAAAAGCATGGGGCTGATAACAGTTTCAATCAGATCTCCCTGTGCTTCCGGTGAGATAAGGATATTAAGTCGGGTGGGGACCCTCCGGGGACCCTCCCTAATCCTCCCAGACAAGGGAGTGAAACTTCACCTCATTGTTTTAATCACCTTATCAGAATATGCCCAATTTTAGCAGCTAACAAGCCTGATAAATTGTATGTTTTCCTTGCCTTGCTAGCCTGGCCCCTCCCTCTCCAAAAACATTCCCTTCCCGCTAATAAGGTTTTCCTTCTATTCAGCTAGAAGAGTGCTTAAACAACTTATATCAAAGCTGTGGGTTCCACCCTTATCACAAAGTAGGGGAACAAGAGTCCCAGAACTGGAGCAGGGGCTGGGGTGGGGGTGGGGGGATGAATCAAAAAACTATCATCATCCAAGTTTCAAGAAAATCAAAACAAAGTCACTCACTTATGTCACAATTCTGACCCATCCAGCCAGGAAGGCAATCGCAGTAGTAGCTGGCAATCAGATTCTTACAGGATCTGGCGTTGACACAGGGTTTGGACTCACACTCATTTGCATCTGAAAGAGCAGCAAGGATGAACAGTGACAAATGGGGGGCCTGCGGCAACCCCACTGCTGCCCCCTTCCAATGAAAACACCATAGAGCCGCTCTGAAATATGAGACATTTTAACAAGCTAGCTAAATAAGAAATAGGCGGCGTCTTCTCGTTGGGGCGGCGGGGCCCTCTCCCCCAGTCTTTATCCACCAAGGTTGCTAACTGATAACTTTCTTTGGGGATGCAGGCTAGCAAGCAAGCAAGCCGCCAGGCACTTCTGGTGCAAAACCCAGCACAGTCCTGTTGCTGGGATTTAATTGTGGCAAAAAAGAATGCAGACGGCTCGTTCCTCACGAGGTCATCCCTGTTTGGAACCCAGCTGAACACTCCTCGGACAATTGACATGGTTCAAGGATTCCCAGGGCTTTCCCACAGGACCTAAAAACCCTAGGACATTTGCATGCAAGGTATTTCTCCCAGGCTCGTTAGGCCCTGATAATAAATTACTTCATATGATGGAATACAGACACACACACACACACACACACACACACACACACACACACGCTGCTGCACACACACGCTGCTGGCCACATGTTCACCTTCTCCTCACAGCTCTGATGAGCACAGCCAACCTTGGCTGAAAAATTAGTCACGCGAGTCTCCTTACCTAACTGGCAAGTCTTGCCAGTCCACTGGGGCGGGCACACACACTTGAATCCATTCACTAGATCCTGGCAGGTGCCCCCATGGGAACAGTTATTTGGAGAACAGTCATCGATGTCTGTCCAAGGAGAACAAGAGAGGGGCGGCAATTTAATTTCACTTGATCCACTTGGCAATTAGATAATCAAACAGCACCCTCTGCAAGAAGAGTCTTCACCTAGGAACCGACCAGACACCTGCTACAGATCTAAGAAAAGCCACAGGGAAGGAGGGTGAGGAAAGGTCCCACGCCTTTATTTTAGCTTTAAATCCTTCACTGCCCTAGTTCAGTTAATCCGTCCCTTAAGCATCGAGGGAAAGGAAGACAGCCAGGGACACACGGGGCATCAACTCAGTGGTGACAAGGGACATTCTTATCTGCTTAACCTTTACTTTTAAAAGAACTCTTTCCTTCATGGTTCAGAGATTGCACGCAAAGAGGAGGTGCGGGAAAGTAAATTTTTTTTAACATGTGGAAAAAAAATCTTATGCCTGTAATTTCCTTATGAGATTTTTTCCCCAAAACTGCATACACAGAGGCTGCCTGAGCCCCTTCCAGAGACCTCATTCATTTATAATATGTGCTACAATTATGTCTCTACAAGTTTGCTCCCCAAGACCGTAGGAGGACCCTCCCAAACCGGAGCTGCTCCTGCCCTGGTTAAGGGAGGGCAGGGAAAGGTGGAGAGGCCGCTGAGTTCCACCAGTCACAAAAGCACAGAGACACCTATGCCTTCTAGAACACAGTCTTAACCACGCCACACACTGCTCCCAAGGTATCAAAGACAGTGGTTTTTCAGGCTTGACTAAGCCTCAAAATTTCAGGGAACTCACTAAAGACCACAGCCTGCCTAACTCTGCAGGATCTCACATAAGACCAGGGTTCTTCACTGAAAAGTACCCCGATTAAACCGCCAAGCCTCAAAGCTAAGTCACAGCTCGGGACAACATTCAGCAGTCGGTCTAAATCCCCCCTCTCTGGAGGAAGACAGCTCCAAAACACACATGCTAGGGACACACATTCTATTATAGACGCATCACCAGCCTCCTTAGTGGGTAGAAGGACACTCTAGGAATCATACGAGGGCTACTAGACCACCCACTAAACTGCTGAATGTGCCCACCCCTCTCTGTCACCAAGATAGATATACGGGCACAGCCCAGGTCTCTCCCACCAACCCTACCTTCTCAACACAATAACCCTGCAGAACAGACGCATGTCAGAACCTGGGCTGACTTACTTGTGGAACACGTGGGGCCAGTCCAGCCTGGAGAACACTCACACTCAAAGCCCGAGGAGGTCTCCTTGCAGCTGCCTCTGTTGTGGCAGGGATCAGAGAGGCAAGCATGCTCAGCTGCGTGAATGAGGAAGACAGTCAGCGAGGTGCTCAAACACTCCCCTTATCCTGTTCCCGCCCTGGTCCCAGTCCCCTGCCTCTGCTACCAGTTTAAGCAGATCACAAGCCAACAACAACAAAAGCAAGCTTGTGATAGAACACCGCTGTGGTGTGACACAAACGGGAAGAAGACACTTTCAAACTAAGCTGGCTCAAGGCACAGTTCAGTGCCTTTTAGAACTCGGGTTCATTTAAAAGCCCACAACCTGCTCGGGTGTCGGCATTGTCTCCCAGCCTTGGGGATCTCATAGGTTCAGAGAAGGAAGGTCTGGGATAACCAGTCTTAACTTTAAAGCTGTTTACTTCTTTTTCACAAGTGGGTTCAGTGTATTCACACACATACACACACACACAATTGATCATGTTTCTCCATGAATATTATGAAGGCCATATCAAAACAGTGCCATTTTTAGCAATTGTGAATAGGATAACCATCCTTTGTCCAGCTCTGCCCTGGCCCTCTTCACTGAGTCACTGAATTTAGCTACAAATAAATCCTTAGATGCTTTGGAGATCGTTCACCTGTGACCTTAAGCTACCACTTTTCAACTCCAAATTTTTAAGTATTTTGAGAATTTTCTACAGTATATTTTTGCTCATATTCACCCTCCCTTAAAGTCCTACCCCATCTAACACCCCTCTTCTACCCACCCAATTTTGTTTCTTAAACAAACAAACACCCGAATCAAACAAACAAACAAACAAAACTACTTGGTTTTTAAACTGAATGTGCAGAACACGAGGGCAAAGGAACCCCTTGCTCCTCCCAGCTCGGGCCACTTACCAATTTCACAGTTGGGTCCCGAGTAGCCCTCTGGGCAGGAACACTGGTATTTGTCAGGACCAGTGTTGCTACATGTTCCCCGGTTGAGACAGGGCTGATGAGTTCCACAGTAATTCAGATCTGCCAAAAACAAAAAACAAAACAAAACAAAAACCAAAGTTAGGGAAAAAAATTGCTAACTGGTCCCAGTTCTAGGCCATGCCCCCAAATAAATCAACATTAAAGGCAAATTCAAACACACCGCTAATAAGAGCCCCTGTAAAAACTTAAACAGGGCCAGGGGTGTAGCTACAGCTGAGCACTCACATCTCAAAGGTCCTGGGTTTAGCCCTAGCAATACCAAAAAACCAGAAGTGGATATTAATGTTTGTGATGGTTTGTATTTGCATGGCCCAGAGAATGGCACTATTAGAGGGTGTGACCCTGGCTAGAGTAGGTGTGTCACTGTGGTTCTGGGCTTTAAGACCCTCATCCTAGCTGTCTGGAAGCCAGTATTCTGCTAGCAGCTTTCAGATGAAGATGTAGACCTCTCAGCTCCTCCCACACCACGCCCATCTGAATGCTACTATGCTCCCACCTTGGTGACAATGGACTGAACCTCTGAACACGTAAGCCAGCCTCAATTAAATGGTGTCTTTATAAGAGTTGCCTTGGTCATGGTGTCTGTTCACAGCAGTAAAACCCTAAGACTGTGTTGTTCTATCCCATAACCCCAGTTCTGCCCTCCAAGCCCCTCACGCCACCCCCCAAGGCTTCACAATGGTCATACCTTTGTCACAGAGCTGTCCACCCCAGTTGGTCTCACAGAGGCACTGCCAGGGTTCATTGCAGGTGCCATGGACACATCCGGGATGCGGGATGCACTTATCGCAGTACAGGCCCTGCCAACCATATTGGCATCTGTGGACAAACAACATACCCCTCCCTTAGCCTTCCAAACAGCCTGGGATGCACGTGGTTACAGCACACAGCTATTTCTGGGGTTTGCCCCTAGAAAGGACAGGATGGCAGATTTTTCAGATCTTCACAGGGCTCTGTCTGAGTAACCTCACAGTTGGCCCAAAGTATGTGTCCTCTCAGCATACCCTGACAGAAGGAGAGCTATCTGGGGAGAAGCCAGCATGGGGTGCCCTGCACAAAGCCCTTCTCTTCTCAGTCTCTCAAGAATGAAACCCAGGGGTTGGGGGTGGGGGGTGGGACTGGAATAAATCAATCCCAGGTCCTCGTCAGGACAGACCATACAAGGGAAGGAGCCTCTGGTGACACCAGCTGTGCAGCTGCAACAATACACACGAAGCCAGCCCCACTCCACTCAGAGTGCACAGAGTGCAGGGCCACAGGGCGCCAGGACAGCGCCTCACAGGCTTCGTAGACTCAAGTGGGAAGGAGAACACCCTCCTCACAGAGACCTGGATCTCTAACCCAGCTCTGTAGGAAGAGAGAGAGAGGAATAGCAACACTGGGAACCAATTCATATATAATTTATGACCCATTACCCCAGCCAGGCAAGCTGATTTATAGTTATTTCTCACTTTAGAAGAAAAGGGGGGGAGGGTTGGGAGAGGGAGGCAGAGCTTGGTTTGTCGAGCTTTGAGGGTGAAGAGTTTCCTAAGAGTTCGAGACTTCTTTTGAGGTCAGATGGATGGACCGGTCTGATGCCCAAACCAAACCACAAACATGAACCTTCACCTGGGGGGTGGTGGGACAGGGTAAGGTCTCCAAACCACTTTCCCCTCACATTTCAGGCCCTCTGCAATCTGAACCTCCCTCTCAAAAATCAAGCTTTAACCAAGGGGCCTCGGAAAGGCAGGGAGTAGCCAGCGGCAGGCTGATGAAGGAGTGAAGGTGGGGCAGATGTAGAGCCAGCAGAAGCAGCCTAGAGCAGAGGCCAAGGGAAACGCAGGATCAGATCCAACTCCCTGTAAGCTTCTCAGCTGGGACTCTGGGGAGAAAAAAAAAAAAACTTTGCTTCCCCACCTCCCCCCAGCCAGAAGGAAGGGCTTTGAGATCCAGAGAGCTGGAGGCAAAGGAGCAAATCCTGGTCATGGGAAAATTATAGAAATCTAGCGATTAGCTAATCACCCAGGCTGAGAAGCCACTGAACCCTTGAGAAGCCGGACAACTTCCTAACTTCTCCAAACAGTCATCTACACCCAAACACCGACAACCACTAGAATGTGGGGCTTAGCGTTAGTCAGACCCAGGATTCTGGCGTCTCTAAACCAGACGTCAGTTTAAATGACAAGTGACTACTTAAAAAGACTGATCTAAGAACAATGTATGCCACTAGACGGGAACCTTTCTCTTCAGAGGCAGACACCCAAGTCAGTGGGAAGGAGGAGGGTGGGAAGCCAATTCTGTCAGATCAATATTCTTAGCTTAGAAGACGTGAGGTAACTGACGGGGCCACAACCCTCTGTCCTCCCCCTCGGTGTCCCAAGTGGAAGATCAGTACACGTCTTCGGTTTGCCTCATAAAACCAAGCCGGATGGCTGAGGACCCAACCAACCTCCTAATTAATGAAGGCTCAATGCCCGAGCATAAAAAAGCAACCATAGGAGGCCACGGATGACTTCAAACAAAAACAAATAAAAATACTGACCCTAACAGAGGCATCTACCACGTTATCCTGGTGTAATGACAGATGATTAGCACCCCCATGAGAAGCTGACTTTCCTGAGGTGATGATTCATAATTGAGTTTGATATTACTGTCAGGCTGGCACGAAGCCAGCCTGTACACCCAGGAAGGGGCAACCCAAGTCTACCTGGGAACAGCAAAATCAGTGAAGTTTTCTCCTGTGGGTGCGTCAACAACAACAAACAACAACGCCACTCATGTAATACATAACCCAAAAGACAACTTAAAGGTAACTTGCCATGCAACTATTTCGGGAGCGGGACTCAACGTGAACTTCCTTAGCTGGAAGGTTCTGTTTTGATTTTCTTTCAAGGCAGAGAGGAGGAACTGGGCTGGGAGACTATGCAAATGGCGTGTGGGAAAGTTGCACCTTAAGTAAATAAGAGCACTGGTGCGTGTCTGGGCAGGGAGTGGGAGGTGAGACTTCGAAAGGGAAAGGGCTCAATTCTGGAAACAAAGCCTGTTGTTCTGGCTGGGAGGGCCCTCCCCTGCCCGGCAGGGTGTTTATTCTGATGACAGTAGCACACATCTCAGTTGGCCTCGCTGATGCTATCGGAGCAGAGAGAGCAGGCTCCAAGGCTCGGAGAATAACTCTTACTTTCTCCGGGACAGCCTTAATTAGCAGAGTCATCGAAGGCAGGTTTTTCTCCTCCAGCTCTAACAAAGATGCCATCGGATGCCACGGTCAAGCTGCGACCGGGCACATTCCTTTAGTGGGCAAATCCTGTTCAGGCTTCCTGGAAATCAACTTTCAAAAAAGCAGGAAGAAACAATTCCAGGACAACCTGTTCTTAGTTTACTCCCAGCTGCCTTGAATCTCTTCAGCCTCAAGTTAGCACTCCCATAGCTCGGAAGAGAACGCACGCAGGGTGGGGCTGAGTCATCAAGGTTAAACCTACCTACCGACCGACCGACCGGTTAAAGCAGTGTTGGCCGAGGGTGAAACCACTGAGAAAAGTTGTCAAATGAGGTCTCCTAGGTCTAACCAAGGCCTGGGAAGTCAGTGCCAGTTGTGCGAACCAGGAACCTACACTTCTAACAATTTTCCGTTAATTCTACAGTTTGGGAGCAGCAGCACTACAGGGGGACCCACCACAGACCCTCAAAATCAAAAACTTTGTTTTAAGAGCACCAGACACCTCCTTCTATGGGTTTGTGCCATTAGACTGTTTCAAAACTGTCTTTGGCTCAAGTCGGTGCAACCTTTCAGAGCAAGGGTGACAGGACCTGACGTGGGTCCACTTAGTGTCTCATCAAATTTGCTAATTCTTAAAGGCTTCTCGGAGAAGAAAGCCTGAGACCAGTCAAAAATGCCACAGACACCAAAGGTATTTCCTGAAACAAGTCTTTTCCAAATTGGCATAATGTACATTTTAAAAAAGCCCCCAAAACCGGCATCGGAAGGGGAAACAGGCTGGGTAGATTTCCGTTTGGTTTCAGTATTGTCCCTGGACCATAAAGAGCAGACTTCAAAGGCCAGCAGCAAAGTCTACATTCATCAGGCTCAAGCGAGCAGATTCCAGCACAGCCATTAACCTCCGGCAGCAGCAGCAGCAGCAGCGCAGCTCCCGCCTGCAAAGGGGCCAGGAGATTGAACTAATCCCATTCTAAAGAAGGCTGGACTTTTGCCTATTGATGGGGGAAAGTGGGGGAGGGGAGGAAAAGCCAGGGTGGAGGAGGAGACAAGGGGAAGCACAGCTTCGTCCCAGTCCAGTCCATTAGCACTAAAGGAAGATTACAGATGCGCCTTACCAATTTACAGAACAGCTAACACATGAGGATGCCAGCAATGCCCAGTAAGAATTTCGGTTTGGGGTTCTGACACCCACCCCACCCCCAGCAATGAAGAAGGGTGCATCCCACCAAACAGCTGGCATGATTCAGTAAGCTTCCCATGTGCCCGCTTTGTTTTGTGTTTTCCCTTAACTTTTTCATCCTCCAAGAAAAATAGAGTCACATTCACAATGAAGTCAGTTTTTCTTTCTGTTGTGCATGAGAAAGAGAGAGAGAGAGAGACTGAATGATTGATTACTGAAGTTCGATTAGTTTGGTCATTTACCTGCAGTCACCTGGGAGTTTGCAAGAACCATGCTTGGGACTGCAGCCCTGTCGGCATATAGCTGGAAAAGACAACAGAAATTACATTAGCACTGCCTATGCCTTGCGGGCCACTGTCATGAGAATGGTCTGGGACATAAAACTGGGGGCGCAAGTAAACTCAGGTTCAAACTCCAAGGCCATGTCAGTAGATCCTCAAATCACAATACTGCTTGGGGACAAATGATTAGGGTATTCCTTGAGCCCTGTCAGGGCCTAGTTCCTCCTCGTCAAGAGGGGGGGGGGGGGAAACACCCCTCCCCAACACACACACACACACACACACACACACACACACACAAAAAAAAAAAAAAAAAAAAAAAAAAAAAAAACCCTGAAGACATTCATTTGCCTTCCCTTCCCCAATGCTGTCCCAATGCTGTCCCAGCATGGTATTTTCAGGTAAGCCTCCCAACTAAATGCCTGGTTTCAACGATCCCACGG
The DNA here is from genome assembly GCA_964023405.1 of Apodemus agrarius. Lineage (NCBI taxonomy): Eukaryota > Metazoa > Chordata > Mammalia > Rodentia > Muridae > Apodemus > Apodemus agrarius. The sequence continues at coordinate 43,465,601 of OZ030008.1, read as the reverse complement.
GGCTAAAAAGAAAGCAGGCAGGCTAATCTTGTGGACAAGTAGCCTCACACAGCAATTCTATACTCACTCACAGAAAGAGAGAAATCAATTGGATACTTAAAAAAAAAAAAAGAACACGCGGATATTGGGGGAACTTAAGTGATTGCTCCTGAATTTTAAAATATTGAGCAATTCTTTCTGTCATCAATTCCAGAAAGTGCCATCTTTTAAATCACAGTCACCAGATACCAGGAGAGAGGAATACTTCCTAAGAGACCAAATATCCTCTTCCTGCGTCATCCCGCACAATTTAAAGCTAAACAAAGGAGTTTATCCAATGATTTTTTTGCAAGACCAGCAAGGTATATTATATGTCTGTGAGGGTACAGCATCTGCTGTGCTAGGATCTCCAACTCTATTTCTAGGAATTAGAATTACTTAATTCTAGGGTAAGGGGCAAAAGACAGCAAGGGACTCTAAAGGTGACTACCCACTCCCACCCCTTTTAATGTCAGAACCTCAGAGATGCCCAGTGAAACTTGCTGCAGCGACACATGAGCTCAGGGGCAGTCCTTTCCCATAGCACTGTCTGGTCAAACATCACTGGCCTGGCCTGTTCCTGTTTGCCATCAGACTCTTCTCAGAAGCCGTCTGAGGAGGAGATTTGGTAATAGGAAGACGGAATGGGAATGGGGAGCCAGACGAGGCCTAAGGAGGAGCTGAGCACAGATGTGGTCTCAGCTGGGGTCTGACTTCAGTGTGATCCCGGGGGAACCTCCAGAGTGTGAATCTTATTCCACAGTGTTAAAGCAAAGGGGCTGGCCTTCGGATCGGGCCCCAGCCCCCTGAGTGTCAGTCACTCAGGAACTGTTCAGCTGCAGGGACAGGGCAGAGAGTGAGTGGCTCCTGCTTGGCCAAGGACAACTCCCTGGAGAAGGAGCAGCTGCGAGCTGTTAGCAGCCAGCACTCACAGCAGCTGGGGGATGGGCACACCAGCTGGTAACGGGACTCCGGACAGGGCACTAACAGAATCTTCTACATAGAGCATCTTCATGCTGCAGTCTAAGATCATGATAAAGGCAGTATCCCACTCTGCCACCTGACTGCTGTAAGGGTGAGAACCTGGCACCAGAACCGGGAAGCCAATAGCATTTGCCAATCCATCTAGTTGCATGCAGGCATACCTTTGTTACACTCAGGACCCATCCAGCCTTCCATGCAGGTTTTGTTGCCATTCTGGTCACAGGCATAATGTCCAAAGAAGTCATCTCTGGGTCGACAGAACTTATTGCAGCCAAAGCCATAGTAGTGGTCATCACAGGTCACTCGGATCTGATACTCGAAGTGGGCAATCCCCGTGTTTTGTTTCAGTGTCTGCCATTGCCGGCTGGGGTTTATCATGCCTGAGTGAGAAGCCTTTTCAATTATGCTATCAGGTTCTGGAGTGGGGGAGATTAAAAAAGAAAACAAAAACAAAAGAGACTCTTTAACATTCACATTAGCATCTTCTGATTTGAACATTTTGGCTACTTTCAAAGTAGAAACACACACACACAGTACAAAAATCAAATTGTTATTAAAAAAAAGGAACAAGAGCTATACCCTCTTCTTTGTTTGCCAATTTAACCTTCAAGCTCTTTGTCAGGTGCTTGGAAACAGCATTAAATAAACGCACCTCTTCCCTGATCTACAGGCATTCAAGGCATTAGAGTTAGCCTCTTATAGGGCTGGAGAGATGGATGGCTCAACGGTTAAGAGCACTGACTACTCGTCCAGAGGTCCTGAGTTCAAATCCCAGCCACCACATGGTGGCTCACAACCATATGTAATGGGATCCGGTGCCGCCTTCTGGTGTGTCTGAAGATAGCAACAGTGAACTCATATAAAGAGAAAGTCTTTAAAAAAATATTTTTTTTAAAAAAAAAAGTTAGCCTCTTGCTATTCAAAGCTACAATAGGCACATTGAATGCATGTTGGTCAGCAGCAAGAAATATCCTAAGAACATCAGTACAGATTCAGTACATACAAACAACACATTCCACCCATAGGCGAGCCACAGAGACCTGCCACAGAACCTGGGGACCCTCAGCATAAAGTGGTACATCAGCAACAGTACCACAGCTTCTCATCTCCGCACAATAGGTCCATCAGGTACAACAGTGTCTCCTGTTTTAGTTGACCTTTAGTTGACGGTATTTTTATTTTTTTCCTGTGATCAGTGTCCTTTGCCAACTTTTCTAGCATACTGCTGTCCACACTAATTTGCAAAGAAAAACTCCGAAATGTTGTAGAAAGCTGCTCCTTAGGAGATTTTGCTCTTAAAGACATTTTTTACCATTCCGGACAAGGTCAGTGATGTTTCTTTACCTTTTACTTGCAAGTCTTGCTTAGAAAAGCTCTATTTCAAAATGCTTCCCCGAGGGCACCAGCAACAACAAAAACATCATACAGCTTCATTCTTCTCGCCAGCCTGAGCCGGCAGAGCTGAGTCAATTCACCTCAGCCTGCAGACAGGTAGGCTGAGGCATTGCGTTTGTTTGTGTCTGTTTTAAGTCAGGTACCCTTAAAGACGCCCGAGAGGCAAAGCAAATGTGTTGAGCCCAAGCAGTTCTGAGAAGCGGTATGACTGGCCCCTATCCTGAGGTCACCTACAAGCTAGCCGAAGAGGCAGGTACTAGAACAGCTTTAAGCCCCCGGAGCAAGGAGTTGCAGGATGCGGACAGACAAGGCGCTCTCTCAGTCAGCACTCAGCCTGGTGCCGTGTTTGTTTTCTTAAACCTGCCAGTCATCACCTTGTCAAATTCAAGGCCACCTTGGAGCAGAGGCAAGGTAGGAGCGACTTGCCATGTCTCTGTGATTCCTGCACACCCACCCACACCACTGTTTTTCTAGGCCTTGAGCCTGTGCTCCTTGACAAAGCTAGACAAGCCCTACAGGTGACCAGAAGAACAACTCCTGGGTGGCTCTATGCACAACCAACACAGCCTCAGCCAGTCTGGACCACAGTGTGGGCAGAGCAAGCCTTGGACAAGCCCACGTACCTGCGGGCTCACATCCAGTAACATGGAGAACCAGGTGCAGGTAACACGGCATTTTGCAAACACACACACAGACCAAAGAATGGTAAAAATGCCTCTCCATTAACTGCCTGTTTGCTTTGCCGGCTCAAGTTGAGAAATGCAGTCGGGCTATTCCAGTGTAGCTTTAAGAGCTTAATGAAGGAATCATTAAACACAGTAGCCGTGGTGCAAAGGTGTCTTGACGAACGACTCTGTGTAGTTCCGTGCACTTCCTACCTAACTTTCAGGAAATGCTGTGAAGACAACTTCGGAATCCACGGGGTGGGGGTGAGGGTGGGGGGCTAACAAAGCTAAGGAAGCAACTTTACGCCCACTGAGGCAGGAGACGACAGAATGTGTGGCATGCTCCACATGGGCTGGGTTACAGAGCCGTAGCTCACCCTGCGATGCTTCTACACTGCCACCTGACAGCTCTCCCATCAGCTTAGGCCACTAAGTGCAGGGGGCAGCGCACCTGGGGTAGCTCCAGCCTTGGGCTGGAGGAAAGAATATTAGCACACTTGCCCATACATGTCACTGGTACAAAGATGCATCGTGAAGCACAGACGCAGCCTCGTCTACCTAGGGGGACCACCATGAACACGACTCAAAGGCCAATCAGAAAAACCTAGATAATGGCTTTAGCTGGGAGAAGCCTGTGCTTATATGGACAATTTGCTCTCAAGGACTCCTGGTTTTGCTTGCCCATCGATCTGTTGAATGCAACAATATATGAAAATCATTTGCTCAGGTGGAAAAAAAACGAGAACCTTGGATCTATAAAGATGCCATACACCAGAGCCATATTAGTAACAACTGGAAGTCTGAGGCTGGCAGCCAGCCTTGGAAGCTTCAGAAGCTCCTGACCTTAATCTGATCTAGACTATACTTGAGTTTTCGCAAATATACACAGACCAAAGGATGGCAAGAAAAACCTTCGTTGGGGATCATTGCAGAGCCAACGTGAAAAGGAACTCCCCCGCCCAAACGTGGGGATCTGCCTATACGTTAGATGCAAAGCCAGGATGTCTGCACCTTGGTGTTCTTTGTGACCAAAGAACAGCCCACACTCCCGGGCTCTTTGGGGTCCTCGGATGCTTTGTAAGGGCAGAGGGTAGAGAAAACAAGGAGCCAAACGTACAAACAGTGCACGCAAAGGTCCCGCCAAGACAAGAAGGAAACGTGACACACTCCAGGATACAAATGAATAAAGAACGACTAGGATACAGACCCAGTGGACACGGTGTGTTAAGACGAGCCATCAGGAGGACAAGGCATACAAGGATCGGACCCAAGGGCTACAGGATGCCCGTGAGTGGGCTGTTAGCTTTTACCCCCTGGGTGACCTGTAAATGTTATGCTCAAGGAAAAAAAAAAAAAAAGATGGCCCAAGAAGATATTGCAAGTTGACTGGAGCCAGTGAGGACAGCCCATGTAGCAGTAACACTAACTCTGAAGGTACAGCAGGCGGTGCAGCGGGCCAGGGCAGCGGACAGCAGGCATGGCAGGAGGCGGCTGGATTCACATGGAGAGCAAACGGTCAAGACTATTCAGAGTTGGGAGTCGTGTAGATATGGAGGCTAAATAAAGGACATAGGGGCCTTCCGGATGAATGGCCTATGGCACCGGCTGCCCAAATACTGCTGCTTGTCACCCAGAAAGGGCCCCACTAGAGGGGAGAGCTCTTGGACCTCCAACTTGGCTTTGACTCTGCAATTTGTAATGCCTTGGAAATATAGATGAAAAATAAGGAGAGTCAAGAGAAAAGCAGATACACCGCAAAGCCCGAGGCTCATACTGAAAGTTCCTGTAACTGTGATGGGCGTCTATGACTATGTCTCACTTTCTAAAACGTTGAGATCTGTCCAGAGACAAGTTACCCTAGGAAGAAACGAGATATCCAGGAGTCCCAAAATGTAGGGATTTCCGTTGCCTGGAAATGAGGATAACTGTGGGGGACTGTGGACAGGCCGAATGTCCCTGGAGGCATATAGCCCTGGAGAGGGAGGTGACGGACAGCCTAGCAGAGTCTACAGACGCTGGGCAGGAGTCCTCCACAGCCTCAGTCCCGGCACCAGGTCACTCAAAGAAGGCGCACTTCTGTCCCCTACCCACCCATCCCTTTGTACATGATGGGTACAATGATGAAATGTGCATGCAGAGGGTTTTGTGGGGAGGACAAACAGGTACCCATGACCTTGGCTGGCATCAACCACAGCAAGGTGGCAAAGTGTCCTACCTTCAGAGTGTACCCTCAAAGTGTACATGTCTGCCGCAAGGAGACAGCTCAGATCCTGGCCATCCACAAGCTCCCTCCCAGGCAGGGCTGCTGTCTACATAGCTGAATACCAAAGCAAGAAAATAACTCTAATGACAGGCAGCCTGTCTCACACCAGCGCTTGCCAAGGATTTTGTAACCCTAAGAGGCCCCAGGTGAAGAGCCAGCCATGGTGAAGTGCCATTGAGTTTATGTGCCTCCGCTATCCCTATGCCCACACTGGGTGCTCAGTACTTTCACCTATGGTAGGAAAACAGTGATGCTGACGAGGGAGAAAGGTGTTACTAGCAGTGAAAGAAAGAAACTAGTCAGTAAATGAAAGAAGTGGGAGGTGCAAGGCATTCTGGGAGCAGCGGGCAAAGGCAAGAGACAGTGGATCAACACTCTTCCGGAACGGATTAAAAAAATGTCAGAGTGAATCAGGTTTTCCAATGACAACTAGGCTTCTGGTGATAAAAGAGGAACTGTCTATTTCAGTGTGAGGAGAACACGTTGACCACCATCAGCAGGGCATACCTTCCCTGCCTCTCCATCCCCCACCCCCACCCACTTCACTGTAGGCCTGAAAAGCAACCTGCCAGGAAAACAGAGCCATCTTTCAAAAGGGACAGGGCAGGTCATGACAGTGGGGGGGCTCTGAAATTCTGCTTCAATGGGAGGTTTGTGGTGAGCAGTGTGGGAAACTCAGGCTGGCGGGGAGCTCACCTGCCCACCAAGTGAAATTTAAGGTCGGTCTTTAGAGCCCCAGCACCACACTTTACAGCTTTATCTTTCCGATGAGAGATTAAATGCTCACTTAAAGTTTAAATGGACTTTTAAAAAGTCACTACTTTGATCCTTTAGCAGTCTACAAGGTTTTAAAGTTGTAAAACCATTAAGATCTCTATCCAGAGATAAACTAATGTCCCTTTCTGCAAGGACTGAATAAACTGGGAGTCTATTCTGGCTACTTAATATTTCAGTTAAAAGTTCTAGAAGTTAAGGAATAGAATCCATGGACAGGTTCAGCCCGGGGTGGGGGTGGGGGGCATTGGGGACTTTCCTCTGGGCTTCCAAGCACTTTAAACGCACCAGCATTTAAGGAAGAATTCCTGACACCAGCATTTAAGGAAGAATTCCTGACAGAGATACTTACGAACTGTGTCGTTACTGGAATCCCACGCCTCCACCAGCAAAGTGTAGGACCTCTGCAAGACAGATAAGCACAGTTTAGTGATTCAGACGCAGGGGTCAACTCTCCGACTCTGATGCCGCCTTCAGTCTCTAGTGCTCTGGTACCAGGAGCCAACCCAAAACAGAAGGCAGAGAAAAAGGCAACAGGGTATTTGAAGCCAGATCAACCTCTTCCTTTCTCGGCAGCACTCTTCACAGGTTGACAGATAACTCCCCTCACCTGGCAGGGCCACCCTGGGGCTCATGTCCCTCAAGCCAAGCAGCCCAGAGTCCTGGTCAGAAACTAGGACCTCCCTATATGGGAACACGTAGCATATAGGTTTCCCAAAAAAAAAAAAAAAAAACGTTTCAGTCCCTAGTCCCAGTGCATGAGGGGAAAAAAAAAAACCCACACAAAGAATTTATCCCAAGCCAACCTACTCAGGTATTTGTATTGAGAGAGAACTGCTAAGGTTACGCTTTGGGCCCTGGTGGGGCAGTCCCCAGGGAGGCCCCCTTTTCCTTTTCAGAACCCCTTTGAAAGCCCTGTCTGTGTGAGACCATCCCAGCTCCCACAAGTATCAGGTGACTCTCGGAAAAAGGAGGGGTAAGGCTCAAAGACTTAAGACAAAGGCAGCAACCTAGCTTCCACGGTGGGGTGGGTGGTGGCTGTCTGTGGGAGAGAGCACAAAGGAGAAGCCACCGCACACCCATGGGTTATGTTTATTGATGAACGTATCTGTCAATAAGATCTAACATTCCTGGAATAATCAGTTCAGTAACTAAACAATTCCCTGGAGGCTGGCAAGATGCCAGCTATCCTACAGAAGCATTTTTGTTTTTTAAATCTTCTAAGCGTGTCTCTGAATCCCAGTCCCTCTTCCCCAAGACCCAAGCCATTAGCAGATTTCCACTTTTACTCCAATCTTCACTTACAACAGGTACTGGGGTGAATCTCGCTAAGCCTATGGGGGTGGGGGGAGGATGGAGGAATACAGAACGGGACCGGGTTTGTGTAGAGCTGCTCTGCCACCGGGACCAACCCCTGCGATGCTCCTGTTTGCTCAGATAACCACAATGCCACCGGGAGCACCGCTGCCAGGCAGGGAGAGGGCACTGAGAGGGGCAAGGCGTGAGAGGAAAGCAGGAGCTTTCATTCATAAAGCCAGGCCAGCTCCCTCCTCTCTCCGTGACACAGCAGGTCTGCTCTGACGACAAAAAATGTCTTGTGATAGGCCCCTGCTTTGGAATCCAGCCGAAATATGCTTCATACTTGCGGCAGGATTCCATTTCGTTCTCTGATAACTGTGGGAAAATGCTCACAAAGCGAGGAAAACCGGGCAAGCTAGGACACATACCCCCACGCTCTCCTCTTAGTGGCTGTAGGTCCAAATACATTGTTATTGTCGTTAATATTTTATTAGTGAAAGTTACACCTTATTTACAGCCTCTTTAACTTTCCTGGGACTTCCTACAAATTATAGGACTCTTCCCAAAGAGCAGCAAGAAATTATATTTCTCTACTGGTTCACGGTGAGAGCCAAGTCGAAACGAGGCCAGATGTGTGGCTGATTCTGTATAATTAAGGCCTTCATTTGTTGGTCACGTTGAGGCCCACATCCTTCACTTCAACAATATCGCTGTAATTAATCCTCTGAGTAAATGCATTGATACCGAGAGTTTTGACAGACTTGCACAAGCGCTACGCACACATCATACCCACAAACGCCACTGCAAAGGAAGGTGCCTTGGAAGCGGCTGGCGCAGCAGTATTCACTCAGCTTCATACTGAAAGGCAGAAGGCATCCTTAGGCCTTGCACAAGAGCTTGTAAGATCAAGTTGTCTGCCAGGTTCATCTTGGACTCAAAAGTTGCTGACCAACACTACCCCAGCTGGAGGGGAGAAAAAAAAAATGTCCCACAGCCCCATGGGCTGGCGGTATGATGACTCTAGTCAAGTGCCTTCCTTTTGGGGGTTGAAGGCGGGCTAGAAAAGGGTAAGAGCTTGGAGAAACAACCGCCAAGCCTGGACTTTGCTCTCTCTGGGGAGCTTGCATTAGAGTTCCAGGTTTCCTGGGGCATGGGTGCCCTGCCTTCAGAGAAAGGGTGCCCTCCAAGGCGTCTATTAAGAGGCATTCTTCCCTCCCACTCCATCCCCACACTATAGATCAACAATCAAGATAATTTGGCAATGATTATTAGTTACTAGGGAGCTTTAATTTTTTCCCAGGCCCACGCTTGACCTCTGTACATCCCCGGCTGTATGTCCGGACACTCAAAGAGTTTAGACCAGGGGTACCACACGCCACTCAAGCAGATAACCAGCCACAGATCACCCACATCTGACTGGCCTCTACTAATCCCCTCCTCAGCAGGGACCAAGTCCCCCAGTCCTAAATAAGGGGGTTCGAAAGGCAAGTTTTGCTTGATCTTAACTTTACACCCAGAAGCAAACAACAAGCAAATCCTGAGTTTTGCTGTGGTTCAAACAATACGAGAAACGTTGATGAAGTTACCCAGACTTCATATTTTGTCCTGAGTCTTCCCAGAGTAGTAGTCTGAGGCACAAAACAAAGGGCGCAGGATAGTTACCAGATCTTCCATCTGGATTTGCCCCTTCCCAGCTCTCGGCTCAAGGACATCTGGCTGCAAGGCGGCTGACTTCCATTCTCGAGAAGCATCAAAAAAGCACTGGTCAGCTTTCAAAGGGGCCTTTTGGGAGATTTCCATAGGCCTGTACCTACCAAAGAGTCTTGGCATCAAAGCCCTCAAGGCATACCACAGTCACCAGGTCACCTTTACCAAGGCTGGGCCACCAGGCACCTCCCTCTTCTTCTCCACACTTGAGCTGCTGGTCTAGGGTTCATTCTTTGTCCTGCCCCACTCTATGGCGGTTACCTTGGCACTGGGCAAAGCAGTAAGCACTTAATTGCCACATTAAGCAGGGGGGAGATGCAAGAAACAAAGGTGATTGTGTTGGCAGCTGGGAGCTTCCTTTTCCTGGCAACAGTGGGAGCCAAACCAAGCCCTAAGAAGCGGCTGCCTCCCGCCCTGCCCAGCTGACGGACACAAACAAACCACCATCCAAATGGCACGCGTGAGGAGTCCAAAAACCCCAGACCGCTGTGACAGGCAGGCCCCCGCCAGAGGCATGCACATCCTGGGAATGCCCCGAGTGCCAACACAGCCATTGTACCCGGCCTGCTGGCCCCAGGTCTGTCAGGGGCCCTGCATGCGCTCTGCTGACTCAACTGCTGTTCCTGTCACTTGCCCTGTATTAGCAGTATTTCTGGAGAGGCCCCATTCTTCTCTGTAATCCTCACTTCAGTCAGGCTGGCCAACTCTATTGTCCTGCCTGCGTCTGGGTGGCCAGAGTATAAAATATTCCAGTCACAAAACATGTGAAACAAAAAAAGAGTTCAGAGAGTCCATGTGTGGGCACACACAATTCCTGTCTTTTAGGGTTTTGGCAAGGTGAGGAGTGGAAAAAAAAAAAAAAAAAAAAGACCACTCCCCTAGTGTATGCAAGCTGAGGCTTCAGTCATAGAAAGCAACCTTTTTTTTTTTTTTTTTTTTTTTGCAGGATTTGACATGTCAATAGAGTGTGGTCTGGCTACAAAGAGTGATTTTCTCATCAAAGCCTACCTCAAAGACTCACCAAGGGGCCCCAGAGCTCATATCCAGATTGGAGGCTCTCAGTGAGAGGCCCCTAACCCTTTTCCCATCATTACCCTTACCTGTTTGAAAGGCATCCCACTGATAATTAAATGCACCAGTTACAAAAGGGTGGCGAGGTTAATAGATAGAATACCACGGAGCCGGCCAAGCACAGCCGTCCAGTTCACACAGAGCAAGCCCGAACAAGAAGCCTTTCTACTCATTTACCAAAAGTGCATAAAAAACTGGTCTGAGCTGGTAGAGGACTCCGTTTGATTATTTACATGCCCCCTTTAACCACTAGGAGCCACCCTGGGAATGTCTTCCCCGGCCCATGTGCTGCTCCAATGAGAGATGTTACTGACACTATGAATAAGGACCAAGGGGCTGCTGTAGGCCAAGCAGTAACCTAGCAACGGCAGCTTTCTGAGCCCAAGACTCACCTCCCTCCCAGTCCTGTCAGTCAGTCGTCACTTTCATGCCTCCACATACGTCTTCCAGCCCTTGGAAGAAAAGTTTATTTTGTTCTAATTATCGTTAAAGCATATTTAAGGGCTTACGCCAAATGTCATTTCCGGGCAGTTTGAATCCTAAAACCTTGGACTAGGTAGGGTTATGTCTCTAAGAATGTACGAAGAAGAGTTCTCAGGAATATCTGTCACTATGGATTATCAAGCTGGCAGTATGCACATCCACAGACTATGCATCCTCGCATAAGTAATCTATGTGAATAGTCTTGAAAGCCTGACACTGGAAGTTAGGCCTTTCCACAACAGGAACATGGCTACTTCGAATCTGGCTCCCTGCGTTCCTGTTTCTACATGTGAAGTGAAGACTCCTTATGGCCTTGGCCTTGTTTTTCTCACAAAGAGCTTCTTCCCTCCATGGTAAATGTCCCACATGCCCTCTGTACAAAGTGTCCCTGAAGGTACCAGTGCTTGTAAAGATGTCAGGCAGCATTCAGATGGCTGGCTGGCTGTCTAGGAGGTTTACCCTGATGGCACGGCCGCTGCCTCTGCTTCTGACCAACTCAGCTTCTGAGAGCACGGAGCCTAAATTTCACTCTTCTCTACAAATTGTTCCAAGTCCCTATAGAACCGTGGGTGTGAGGCGGGTGGGCTGCGGATTCTTCTAAGTACTGGGGGTGGGGGGTGAGCAAGTTGCTAAGAAACAAGGCGGGGAGGAAGAACACACAGAGCGGGTGTACCTGCAGCAGGACGACGACTATTAGAAACCAAGAAAGCAGCACTCCGGGTCCCAGCTGCTTTAGAGTGCATATAAGCCACTTGCCCTCCATGTTTCACCAAAGCTTTAAACATCTGAGGCAGATTTCTTAGACTACCACCACCACCACCACCACCACCACCACCATCACCACCACCACCACCACCACATGTTCTCCCCATTCACAGAACATCCCTTGTGCCACTGTCTGCATACATGCTAAGCACATAGGTGAGGCACAGAAAGGAAAAAAAAAGCTAACCTAAAAAGAGCCTTACTCCTCTGTCTTCCAGGTGTCCACACACATCTAGAGGAAAGATGGCAGACAGCAATAATCATACCCGAGGACTGGCCATTTAGATTCTCGGATTAGCCACCTGCTGGCCACCTCGACTCTAACTCCTGTTATTTACTTGCTGAGGCTGTAAGTGTGACGGGGGCTCAAGCCTACATCCTCTTCTGCTAGGCTAGTCACCGGTCACTGGCTTTTCCTCAAATAATTAAAGTTGCTCTCAGCAAGACTCGGAATGGGGTCAGTGGTATTTAAAGATAAAGCCAGACGCTCCTGTTGTTTTAGCCCAAGTCATTACAAATTTAGGGCCACCAAGGCGGGCCATATGACTGAGGTTTTCAAAAACAGAAGTAATTACACTAATGCATTTTTAATGAGAAGGCACTACTGGGATTTTGAGCTAATTTGGGGAGGTGCAAATTAACCATTTCGGTGATCTATTAATGGTTATTCCCAAATCATTTCTCGTTAAGGCCAATTACCTGTCATATAACTACGCTCTTATCGCCTAGTATCCAAAGCGGAGAATAATAAATCAAGCTAGGTGCTGCATGCTGAGCTCCCTTGCACCATGGATGACAACCCAATCAGAAGCACGAAGCTGAGAGACTGGGGCCAGAGCAATTGATACTCTGGGGGGAGGTAGCCTGGGGGATGTAACTGAACTCCACCGAACTCTGTCGTGGCAGCGAGGTCCACTTCAGAGTGTTTCACAGGCGGGGATGGAGATTGTGTTTCCTACCCTACCAATCCTCTCCTTCTCTCCTCCCTAGGCCACGAACAGGGGCCATACTATCAAACAAAAGACAGGAATTACACGACCGGCCTCACTGAACTAGCTTTACCAAACGCAGTGTTTCCCTTCTCCGTAAGCCAATTTAGGAGGACTTAGCCCAAATGACAACTGCACCTGCTTAGGGGTTGGCGGCTTATGTGGCTCTGAGGCCAAGTTAGGCCGGAGGCTTTGTTTGCCTTTTAAATTATGTCCTACTCTGGAATCCCAACCTCTCCGTACCAATTCCACTGTACCCTATCCAAGGAGGAGGAGGAGAAATAAAAATTGTTTGTGGTGCTCACATTCAAACCCAGGACCTTTAAGAATGCTCGGCCAATACCTATTTCGATGAGCTACAGCCCCAGCCCATTTTAAAAATGAGCCTCCCACCGTTAATTGCCAAATCGAATGAAGCTGTGCTATACCCACTAACACTTGTGATGCTTAAGGCTTTCACTGAAGCGAAGCCTCACCCTGGAGCCATTCTTGGAAGTTACAGACAGCAGCGGCGGCGGTTCTCTAACCACACTGAGGAAAATAAACTAAGACAAAACACACACACACACACACACACACACACACACTTCAGTTTCTCTTGGGAAGTCAAGCTTGTGTTTCACAGGAGGCCTGTGTGGGGCAGTAGTGTGGAGACTGGTTTAGGACTGATCCAGGTACTTGGCCCAGAAAAGAACCACATTCTCGCTGCTGACCCAGTGGGCCTCCCTCTTTCTAGAAAAGCAGAGTCTATTTCATGCTTGGTGACCCGTGGGGCCCGAAGGCACTGGCGAGCAGAGCCCCGCAGTGGGGGCCACTTTCCACCATCAGCTCACACCACTTCAGCTCCTGGTCTGCCAGCAAGCAAGGAACTCTCTCTTCCGGGTGTCAAAAGCAGACAGCCACACTTGTGGGTCACTTTTCCCCGGCTAGCCTTTGGAGCAAGCCTGTCTGTTCTCATCCAAGCCATCCTCCCTCTGACCCCTCTTCTCCAAAATAAACCTCAGCCAGGCCTGCCGGTTTTTTTTTTTTTCCACATCACTTAATAAGATTCCTTTTATGGTCTTGTGAAAAGCGAGGGGCTCAGACTGATCGTAGGGAGGGAGGGTGGACCCACCTGCAGGCCCCTTCCCCCTGAAACTCCAAACGCAGCTCAAGGGCGGCCAGCAATCACCCTAAGCTCGGACCCAGCCAGATTTAGTAGTGGCCAACCTCTTTAGCTTAAAGTTCTCCCTAATAGGGGATTAACAAACAAGACAAACATTCTTTGTAAAAGTGAAATCCCACAACTGACGCGGCCCTCAGATCTTTAGAGATTTCACCTACAGCGGCAGTCCCCTGCCAAAATAAGACCCTTTTAATAGCGTGTTTTCGATAACTGTCTTATCGCACCCACAGCAAAGGCCAACTCCAGTAAACGCAGACGTTAAGAGCCAGCTCACACACAGACAAGAGCCAGACAGGCTTCTCTCCCGCCCCTCTTCAGAGTTTCAAATCACAGCCCAAAGCCGCGGGTAGGAGGCAGCAGAGCGCACCCCATCCGAGCACGTGGCGGAAAGCAATCCTCCGGGGCACGGAGCTCCCCCCCCTCTTACCACCCACCCTCGGAGCTCAAGCTTGGCGGAGCACCAGTCCTGGCAGCGAGTCACGCCTCCTGGACAACGGGCACACCCCCCACCATTTCCCTTTCCTCCCCTTCTGCAATCGCACCCATCTTCCTTCCACCCATTTTGGGATGTTGCAAGGGTTTTTGCTGCAGTCTGCTAGTCGTACGCCGGCTTCTAGCAGCTCCGCGGGCCAAGGGGGAGATGAGGGCGTACGAAGTTTGCACCCGCAAACACTACTTAGAGCGGGCTGCCTCTTCTAAGCCTTACCAGGGCGCGGGAAGGGCTTGCGGAGGCCCGGTGCCCTCCGGACGACAGTGTGCGCCCGCCCTTCCCGGGGAAGTTTGCAAACACAGCTGTTCCAGAACTGGGGAACCGCTGGGAGCCAGGCAGCCAGGGCTACAGCGAGCGGGGGCGGGAGGAAGGGGCCGGCAGGGGGCGGAGGTTCCCAGACTAAAGCCTGGACGCCAGCCGGAGACAAACCCCCCCCTCCCGCAGCCGCCACCCCAGGCTGGGAGAGCACCCCTCCAACACACCAAAATCTCCCCCTAGAGCCGCGGGAAACCGGCTCCCCCACACCCTGCAGGAAGGACACACCCGCCCTCGGGGCGGCTCACGGGAAAGGGGGAGGGTGCCAACTTGGACAGCGTTTGCAGGGCAGACTATGCGCAGTCGCCTTCCACGGCACTACGAGTTTTAATTAGTTTAGCAAAGAAACCATCTAGAATGACCCCCTGGTCGGGGGTGGGTATTGCAAGTAGCAAGCATAAAATTAGCATCCTTGCGTACTTTTCCCCCAGCAATGCTCTTCAGAGACCCCACTTCGGTGCGCTAAGCAGACACCACCCAGAATGGAAGACCCGCCCGGCTCATCTTGGTTCAAGGTCTAGCTATATAGTCTGGACTCTCAGACTTGCCACCCCAAAAGCTTCTCAACTTAGTGCCAAGTTTCAAGTGGTATTAAATCCTTCTCAGGGCAATATAGGGCTCGGCCCCGCGTTCGAGCCTGTCCGCGAGTCGCTCACTCACCGGCCAGGCGAAACTGAAAGGCAATACGATGCGATTACGGTCGTTGCCGCGGCTGGCCTTGAGATTGAAGGTGTTGCCCCCGATGACAGGCGTAGACCCTGAGCCGAAGCTGCAGGGTCCCCCGGCCGTGACGCGGGACTGATACTCCTTGAGGCACACTTTGAAGTACGTGTCACACTCGTCGCGGGTGCACTTGCGGTCGCCAGGGTTCCGGGCTCCGCCGCAACAGTTCCCATTCTGTAGCTCTCCGTTCACGTTCTGCATGGACAGGATCTCCAGCTCAAACTGACCCGAGGCCCCGCACACCTGCCAGCGAGGAAGAAAGGTCAACGCTGAGAAACTTTTCTCTCCAGGAGGAGGTGGAGACTCCTTGACTAACCGCCCCCCACCCCCCATCCCAACACACACACACCCAAGCTGCCAAAGATCCCCGGTGGCCAAGGGAAAATAATTTTGCAAAAACTAGGTTCAGGGGCATAAAGACCACAAGTGCGAGAAAACTTAAGACAAGTGCCCCCGAAGGACCGTGAGAGCGTAATGATCGCATTCTGCCCAGCCTGGAGGAGGTTATCTTTCGAGGCCAGGGGCTCCCCTCTGGGAAGTCAGCGTTCCCACACCGGGTGCAGCCTCGGGGGTGAAGAGTCAGGGTCAGGGAGCCTTGTACTCAAGGACTCCGGAGCTTGCAGTGGGAGCCACAGCCGCTCGCGTCCAGAATGCCACGAGGGAAGGGAAGAGGACCTCGGGGAGCAAGAGCGGGAGAGAGAGAGACTCCTACCTTGGCTCGCAGGGCACAGAGCAGGGCGAGCAGAAGGCTCAGGGGGCGCCCGGGCCGGCCGCGCGTCCGTGGGGACCGCATCGCTGCGCCGCGCGCCGCGGGCACTCCGGACGCCGCCGCCGCCGCCGCCGCCGCTAGCGCTGGTGCTCCCGCCGAGGCTGCCGTCGTCGCTGCCCCCGCGGCCGCCGCGTCCCGGCTCTAATATACTCCGTGGATTGGAGCATGCACGACTGGAAAACAACACTACTTTCAAAAGCCCTTTCAAGAGCCGCGCGTTCCAGAAGGCAAAGAGCCCGGCCTCCTTTTATTATTCTGATCGCTTCTTTGAGGCGCTCCCCCCTCTTCCACCTCTCGGCTTTCTTTCCTTCTCTCGCGCTCCCCTTCTTTTATTATTATGATTATGCGCAGCCTTTTATTCCCTTTCAGATCAGCTGCATGAAACGCCGGGGAGGGAGGGGAGAAAAAAAAAAAACCTGAGCCTAGCTCGCCGGCCGGCTGCAGGTAACACAATGACGCGT
Source organism: Apodemus agrarius (assembly GCA_964023405.1). NCBI lineage: Eukaryota > Metazoa > Chordata > Mammalia > Rodentia > Muridae > Apodemus > Apodemus agrarius. The sequence continues at coordinate 43,449,265 of OZ030008.1, read as the reverse complement.
GCCCGCCTGGCTCTCGAAGGGACCCGGAGCGCCGGTCTGGGAGCCGCGACTCCGGCTGGCCACCTCTTCTCAACACGCGGAACAAGGCGCATGCGCGATTGTTAATATTCATAAGGGGCGTGTCGTCCAGTGGGCACGCCCCTTTCCTCCGGGTTGTTGGGGAGGGGAGGGCTTGAGAAAGGGTTGGAAGTTGCGGGACCGACCGGGTGGCATGGCCGCCCGGGGGCCCCCCACACGCAGACCGCAGTCCGGGGGAGCCTGGGCCAAGAGAAAAGAACCTGGAAGAAAACGTGGAGGAGCCCGTGGCTCTGTGAGGCCCAGAGCGCCTCCGCTGGACCGCCCCCTCGGTGCACGGCCTGGGCTCCCGTGCGAGCCCCAGGTGTAGGCGCCGCGGTACGGCCCGAGCAGTAGGGGCGGGCGGCTTCCGCCTTCGGAGCCGCCTGCGTCAGCTGCGGCTTTCGCCCCGGGGAGGAGGGCCTGCCCGCCGGGAACCCGGGCCGCTCCCAGCAAGCGAGCCCAGAGCTCTGTGCTGGCGGCGGCGGCGAGACTGGCGCGCTCGCCGCCGCCGTCTCCTCCTCGCCCTGCAGAGGCGACCTGGGCAGACGCTGCTGGGAACTTTGAAAAACTTTCCCGGAGCCAGACTTGCCGCAAACTCGAGGGAAAGCCTCGGCCGCGCGCCATCCCTTCCCAAATCCCAATCCGTGGGACCTCGGAGGGGCTCCCAGCGTCCTTTTCCAGACCGCGCCAGGGCAGAGGCGTGGGGGGAAGCAGGGGGAGAGGGCGGCGGGCACCCGGGGGCTCAGCCCGGGCTTCGGGAAGAGCTTGCCGAGACGCCCAGGGCTCCGCCAGCCTCCCGCCCCGGCGCAGTGGCGGGACGGCACCTGTAGGCGGCCTCCGCGCTGCTCTCTGGGTGGCGAGGCGCGGCCTGAGAAGTACCTAACCGCTGTCGTGGGCCACAGAACTTGGCGTCTCCTGGGTAGTGGTGGAAACCGATGCCATTTTCCACCTTGAGGCAGGCCTCGCAATTAGCAGCGACACTCCTGGTCATAATCAGGGTCAAAGGGAACCCAAAGGCTGGCTGAAGCCACTGCCAGCTCCCACTCCAGGCGGGTTTAAACGGAGCTCTTTAGGAAAACAGATTTCCATTAATGGACGAAAAGAGTTTCATGCCTTGCATTGATTGGGCCTATCGTGAAGAAAAGCACTGATTTTCCGAGACTGTTTAGCCCTCAACCTTTCTAGACAACAGAGCATGATGGGTAAAGGGAAAAATAGTTTCCAACGTGCTGAACATGACAACATACCAATACAGGTTATTTGAGGCTATGTTTAAAGAGTGGCCCAGCATAGATAGAGCCTGAGACCATGTGATGGGGTCGAGAAAGCTGAGGTTCAAGGCTGCCAAAGATGGTTCAGTAATTTGGGTATTTTAACCACCGGGGATAGGTGATTTCTTGATGGCAATGCTTATTCTAACTATTCCCGGGTAACCTAATCCAAAATTGGGAAGGGCATATCCAAAATCAGAATGAGTTAGCCACTGGTCCCAGAAGCACCTGGCTTCCGCAGCGGCCACCTGGGCTTCTCCCAGTGTACTCGGTCCTCCTTTGCCCAATTTTCACGAATGCAAAGCATCCCGTTTTCAACCTTAGTCCAACACGGGTTTTTTCCACTAAAGTTTCCAGAAACATAATAGTCCTCACTTTTTATTCAACTCCTTACTTTTACTTCTGGTTGCCAAGTTAGGGTGGCTCAGTAACGCTTTTAAAGCAAAGTGGAGTTGTGAAAAAGCCACATAATCCACAAAGGCTGGAGTGGTCTTAGAATCTGTGTTTCTTGAGGTTCCAAGGTCTAAAACTGTTCTAAAATGTAAAGCTGTATCCAATAGTCTGTGTCCTGTGTCCCACACTAACTCCTAGAAGGAGGCTAGATTTAGTTCAGAATGTTTGAGCCAGCCACCTGATTTACCTTGGAGGACTACCTGGGATTTATAGTTAGTTGCCCTGCTGGTGACAATCTGGGCTTCATGGAAGCTGAAATCAATGCTTGTCTACTGGTGAATTTCCCTCACTTAATTAACAGGAATGTTTTGAGGGGTGAAAAAAAAAGCACACGTAATAACATAATAGGAATGTTGAATCACTAAGAAACACCAAACTCACAGCAAATAACACAGAGCCCTTAATCTCTTCTGAGCCTGGGAACCCATATTTGAGGAAGACACTTGTGGGCTACAGGGGATTCTTTAAAAATTTCTCCTTTGGTACTATTCCAGTGGGCTGGGACTCCCCCAAGAAGCTCGTCACATTTAGTGCAACAGGCGCTGGGTGGAAGTTCTGTCCTCAACTTCCTTGATCGCCCCCGAAACTTGGAGAATGGGGAACTGCTGCTCAAAGAATCCACACATGGACATCTCCCCTCGCCAAGCCATAGCCTCCATTTGGGCTTTGCTTTCCAACTATAAATTAACAGTTCAGAAAACATTCCCATGAAAAATAAGACTTAGGAATCACCATTGCTTACACCCCAGAGAAAGGAGGGTCTCAGAGCTAGATATCATCAGACCCCTTGCTCGTGTTTGGATATCTTCTATAATTTTAAAAAGATGATGGCTTGATTTCCTTTCTACAAAACCCACCCCACCTTCCTTCAATCATCAATCAGCAAACAGCCCTGACTTCCCATAGGACTTAATACGAGGCATTCAAGTTACGATTGTATTTTAAAGCTTGTAATCAACTGAAATTATCAACACCGATAAGAATCAGCTAATCAATATTTATTGAAAAGTACTGTGGCACGCAGCAGCGTGGCTGATCTAAAGAATACCACGTGAAGGAAATAAGCCCAGGCACCAAGAGTGCAACATGTATGAATTCCTTCATACAAAGGTGTCCTAGAACAGGGAAAGCCAGTCTCCCAGTGGAAAATGAAGTATGGATAGGGTGGTGTGTGGTTGGAGATTTGATGTGTTTAGTGCTCTTGTGGGCATAAGTCAACTCTCTGGTCAGGGGTTGGATGACACAGGTGTATGCATTATCAACTTTCACTAACAAGCACATTTGAAACCAGTGCCATTCATTATGGGTTATTGTTGTTTTAAAGACACACACACACACACACACACACACACACACACACACCACAGCAGTTGCTTTTATGAGTAAAAAGAACATTTAGGGGTATTTGAAATGATATGAACCGACAATGGAACTTCAAATGCATAAAAGGTAGAGAATGGCTGGGTGGTTAGATAAACTGACTGGAGAAAGTAATAAGGCACCGAAGCCCAGAGCTTGGGAGCTGGAGGATCAGAGTTCAAAGCCAGTGTGGTCTGTACCAAACAGAGGCGATGGGAGAAGAGGGATCCATGGGTCTAGCAAACAGACTTGTTCACTTACTATTACTCTAAATCTCTGTGTTTGAAAATGTTAATAGTAAAACAGTGAAGACATGGTTATTGATATGGCTTATATTCTCCAAAGCTCCAAGAACATAGCAGAAACCACCCCCCCCAGGTAGTGGAGCCCACAGGGCAGAGCACAGTGTACATGTTCAAGGGTTGGGGGTGATGCAGATGGAGATGGTGGGTGAGATATGCAGGCCTTTCCGCCTAGTCCATGTCCTGATAATTTTCTTCATTGCACCAAACAGTCAAGCCCAAGTTATAGATATATGTAATGCTCCCTTTAAAATTGTTTATCTTGTTTTTTAGATTATGTTTTTGAATGAAAAAGGAAAAAGGTAAAAAGGCATGACTTTCTAGGAGAAGTTTCTTATAGGTAAAAGGGAGAGCATAGCCAGAGGCAGGCACATGTGGTGGGAAAGTGTCATGACCCTGAGCCATGTGAAGGGAGGGAAGAGGGGAAGGGAGAAGGGAGAGAAGGCAGCCAGGTGCAGCAGCTAATAGGGCAAAGGTACAATAAGAACAGGTAAGCAAAATGTCTGGATTATACAGGGAAGAGCCTCTGGGGGATGGGCAGTCCGGGCACTGGGCTGGGGAGTTCATCAGAGAGGGCAGAGCAGAGTACGCCAACCTCTATAACAGCCATACCTGTTACGGGTATACCCTGTGACAGGTCGGGACTGAGGGATGCTTGGGGAACCTGGTGGCCAGGCTCAATTTAATATGTTAATAGGCACCTCAGCCTTTTGCCCCAGCTTTTGAGACTTAACAGTTTTGCGTATATGTCTGTTTAGCCCGCATGTGTGTATGAGCACTGCATACATGCCCAGGGTCAGAAGAGATCATAAAATGGCATCAGCTACCCTGGAAGTGGAGTTATGGATGGCTGCGAGCCACACTGTGAATGCTAGGGACAGAACACAGGTGCTCTAAAAGCACCAAGTGCTCTTAACTGCTGAGCCATTTCCCTAGCTTCTCTCTTAGGCTTGTTTGCAGAAAAGTTAATGCAGCTTCTTGAGTCCTATTCTATAGATATATCTTTTGTTCCTTTGCAGCAGACAAAGGATCCGTACATGTCCTGCCTGCATGTGCTCTTGTCTTATAATGGGTTACAGCTTGAGACACTGGGTCAAGGCTCCCGGTTATTCTGCTCAGTCAGCTCTCCAGGGAAGCATGCTTTCTGAATATATGGCCATCTTCCTGAATTCTTCTCATTTTTCCTCATTACAAGAAAGTGTGCCTAGAAAAACCCTTACCACCTCAGGATGGCCTACACATGAGATATTAACTCAGGTCAAGGTAGTAGCTCCCATGGCAATCATAACTCAGCCATGAGTTTGTCCACTCAAGCATGAATTAAGCACACAAAATACCTTTCCAACGACTCATTTTACTTACACACACACACACACACACACACACACACACACCTCTAAATTAACTTTATTTTGGAAACCAAAACTGTAAGTCCATTGCACTATCAAAACTTGACTTGGTATGAGGCTACTTTAGGCATTGGTTGGCCTTGAGCTCTTCTCACTATAGCTTTTCCTGCCCTGGCCAAGTTGTGCCTCACATTCATGATCGTCAAGGTGAACAGAGTTGTTTCCACATCTCCTTGAGCAAACCAGTCGCAGAAAATCACTCTAAACCTAAGACACAAAACTTACAGCGCTGTGGAACCTATGTCTCCACTTCACTCTTAAGAACCCAATGTTCTTAGTGATATTTTATCACTATTGTGTGTGTGGGGGGGCATCGGAGGGGTGGTCTTGCTTATCAGATGTACCTTTTCGTAGAATTGAGTCTTTGAGAGGAAAATCTCCTGAGTATAAGTTGCTGTCCAGTTGTATGTTCACAAAACATCTAGGATTATTCACTGACCCTTCTCTGTGGTGTTGATGTAAGGAATTACTTGCCCAGTGGCTGGCGCATGCATGAACTGATGACTTGGTTCATTGATGTTCTGTGGTAACTTTGCTTTTATAACCCAAACCGAGCCACTTGTGCAACTGACCAGTTTAAATGTTCTTACAAACCTCGCATCTTCTAAGAGGCACTCACAATCACACTCCCAGAAGCAGGTAACATTTGAGACCTCCCATAGCCCAGTGCATGCTAGGAGTATGTTCTCACCCCACTGCCAGGCAGTTTTCCCAAACAAATACAGAATGAAATCTGCTTTTGCATCTAAGGGGGTTTAGGGAGGGAGAGACGCTGTTGGAACCTGAGAACAAGAGACTTGAATATATTGAGTTATCTGGGAAATTTTCCAAAACATGTAAATTTGAGTGTCAAAGAAAAATGATTGCACCTGCCAGTGGTCACAGTGTTTCATGTTTGGATTAATGTTTCTCAATAAATTACAACTCTGTGTCTGTGTTTGACACTTCTGTTCTCAAGCCAGTGGTTTCTTTACTGATCATGGGCTCCAATTTAGAGGTTATTAAAAATATCGAAATTGGATGATTGTAACACTTACATTTAATTTTTTTTCATTTGGAAGGTAAATCATTTTTATGATTGTTTTATAACAAGAGTGCTTAAGGATGCTTAAATAAATATTAGCAAGCTTGAGAATACTGATCCAGTGAAAATGTCTGGGTCTTTTGTGCTAGCCATTATATAGCTTTGCCAATACATCGACTTTTATAAGCATCATTCAGGTATTATTTCAGGACAATGGCAAACTTCCTTTTTCTTTTGGAAGTGAAGTTAAGGTGTAAAAAATTTCTTAAAGCCAGTTAAAAACTGGAGATATCAACTATACTATTTCATGATAACCTGGCAGAAATTTCTGTGAAACAGTATTTAGGGGCTTTTTACTAGACCACACATGTAACATGCCTTAATAGTGCAATTTGCCCAAGATTTGAGCTGCATTACTAAAAGTATAGGGGGTTGGCCATTAAGTGAGAAACACCCATAGTCCCTGCATATATTTCACTAGCCTTTTAATATTTCTGGAAGGCTCTCTTCTGGTCTGGGTGCTGTGTTTTGTTCTTAAACTATAGTAAAGTACTCATAGCCAAGTTTGCTGTACTGAACTATTTTTAAGTTCAATAGTGTTTGCTGCATTGATGTTGTGCAATAATCTCTAGAACCTTTCCATATTGCAAAACTGAAAGTCAATCCATTAAATAACTCCCTTTCTTCTCTCCTCTTCCCCTGGGCACTGGGCAACAACTATTTAACTCTCTGTCTCTAGGTACTCCATATCAAGTGGCTGCATACAGTGTTTATCTTTGTGTGGCTGTCTGATTTCACTTAGCAAATGTTTTCAAGGTCCATGCTCATTACAGCATGGGTTAGAATTCTCCTCCTCTGCTGGAGTGTAGCTCATCCATAGAGGGTCTGTCTAGCATACACAAGGTCATGAGCTCAGTCTCTGGTATTTCTAGCAAAATAAAGCAACAGTCATCTCCATTTTTGAGAGAGAGAGAGAGAGAGAGAGAGAGAGAGAGAGAATGTTTGTGTTTGTGTGTGTACAGGTACATGCCCCCATGTATACACATTTCAAAGTTGAAGTTGATATCGGGTGCCTTGATCTATTTCTCTATTTTAGTTTTGAGACAGAATATTTCTTACTGAACCATGGACTTGTGGTTTAACAAGCTTGGTTACCCAGCGATGTCTCGGGCTTCCCCTGTCTTCCACACCAGTGTTGCTATTACAGGACTGCATCGACATACGCGGGCCTTATGTGGGTGCTGAGGACCTGAATTCAGGTCTGTACACTTACACTTTACTTACTGAGTCATCTCTCTGGCCCTGCTCTCTATAATACAATGCTGATGTCATTGTGTGTCTGAATTATGTTTAAAAATGCATTTACTTGGGAGGAAAAATTGAGTTGAGTCTACCATTTGACTGTTTTGAATAATGCTGTTTTCTTGGGTATAAAAATATATCTTTATGGGCAGGGGAGAATGTTTCTACTGTTTTCTGCTTCCTGAGTGCATCGACTGTGGATGCTGCCACCGTCCATTGGCACCAGCCTCCAGCTTCTTCAGCCTGCCACTGTGAAGTCAGTACTGATGATTCTCAAAGGAGCTTTGGACCTTCCGCGCCGCATTGCTTCGCCCGAGACATTCATTTTCATAGAGTGAGCAATTACCAAGTTCTCTGTCTTTCTATAAGGCAGACAGCCATTGTTGGACTACCCAGCCCCTATCTTATAAGCCAATCTAATAAATCTTATCTTAGGATGTAAAAAAAAAAAATCTCTTTATGGCCCTAATTTTAATTCTTTTGGGTATACATAGTGGATGTCATGTCTAAATCGAGTACTGGGTCATTCCTACAAAAGGGCAACAAAAGGTCCTAATATCAAGACCTTTAAATAGAACAGCTGATGGATTTAGGAGAGAATCCAAATAGAAAAGAGGAGAAAGGAAGCCTAGCCTATTGGAAAGGCTAATGAGCATGAAGGAGATGACTTGAAACACCGCAAATGGCATATTGGGCTTGGTGGATGGAGGCTGCATGAAATTTGACTTTGAACTCAATAGGAAGACAAAGTTTGTTTCTGTCACCAGCCAGGTTCCCTTGGCTACAGCAAGTCCTTGCCACCATAGGTAATCAAACGGAGGTTTCTCTGGACCAGATACTCTGTCATGGCTGGGAGTTTGAGCTGGGGAGTTTCCTAGGCATCAGGTCCACACAAAGAGTGTCTAGCGGTAAGCTTTGTCACACTCTCCCCTTGCTCCTCAGGATGCAGTCTCAGAACCAACAGTAGGGGCATGCAGCTGGCATCTAATTCCTGCCTTATGGGGCCTAGAAAAGGGTCAAGAGTTCAAGGCTAGTCCAGGCTACATAATGAGTTCCCATCCCTGTCTGAAAACAAGCAAGCAAGCAAACAAACAAAAACACACCAAAAGCAAAAACCCAGAATCTTGGGAGTGTCAGGTCTTTGTTCTAGAACTGTCTGAATCAGAATGTACAATTATATAAGATCCTCCTCGGATGTGCATGCTCATTGATGAAGCATTGATCTGATGTACATTGAGTACAGACATTCAGAGTTAGGTTGACTGCACTGTCCTTTCTACTGAATGATCATCTATGACCAGCCACTCTCTTCCTCAACCAGCAGATAACTGCAGACAAATGAACAAGCCCAGCTGAGGTCAGCTGAATGGATCTCAGTCAGCAGAATCTTCCGGTGAATCCATAGTCTTGTGAGAATTAACAACTGGTCCTTTTAAGTTAAGCTGAGAACTGGTTTGTTGGGTAGCATTATTGTGGCAACAGATCCTTCCCCTATGTGTGAAATATTAAAAAAACAAAACCAAGCAGAGCAGCAAAGTGTCAGCTCCTAACCATTCAATGAAAGCTCGCTGTCATAGTAAGCTTCTGAGAGTTACATGCAGCCTAGGCTAAGCAGACTAGCCTCTGTGTGAGTCAGCAAGCTGAAATAAGAGTTAAAGTGGAATCACTATGGACTTTCTCTGCTCAGAGTATCTTAGTTATTTTCAGGCCCTCCTGAAACAATGCTTTTAACCATAACACACAATTGACCAAAGCTCTCTGTCCTTCCTGCAGTAGATGCTGTGTGTTCTCCACAGCATGGAGAACTCTTGCAGTCAATAGACCTGAGTTCTCATGTTCTTGTGCAATTCAGTTACAAAGAGGGGTAGGATGTTCAGCCTTCCAGTCATCAGTTGGGTGGGTTCCCAACATTTACTTGTTATTGTAATTACCTCATTCTAGGCAATGTTACATAAACTGAGAGAATAAGTGTGCCAAAAGAAAGCTATTGCTTCCATGCATACTAAATCAAATATAACTTGATGAAAATAAATTTGAGTAGCTAAAAGTAGATTCTTGTTGAATAAACATGATCAAGACAACTTTAACAGGATTGGAAATGCTGTAAATATAGTGATCAAAGTCTGCCTGACTGCTTTCTATGTGTCTTACCCTTCATAGCAATTTATGCAATGAAGACTAAAACAAAAAGCATAAAACAAACAAACAAAAAACAATATGTTATGTATGTACTTGGATGAAATCCTACCTATATAAATTAAAAAACTGTCTCATGTTAAAAGATGGGTAGACAAATAGCAATTTGCATGTTTTCTGTTGAAGTCAAGTATTTGTGTATCATCTTTCATGATTCCATTTTTAACCAGTGGTTTTGATTAACCAACCAATTACACGTGATGATTGCATCACTTAAGAGGGTTTTATTCTATTAGTGGAGTCTGGACTAGTGCCTGACATATAACAGAAACACTATTACCAGCTGTTGAATGAATGTAGCAATATACACCATAACAAAAGTAGACATGTTTTCACACACCAATGTGTTTTAATTCTGACATTTAAAACCAACAACCTAGAAGCAGGAGGGCCGTCTCAGGAATTGAGTCAGTCTTTGTTAAGTGTTGCTTCTTCACAAAAGACCTTAAATAAAAGCAGAAAATTCAGGGATTTGCAATTGTTGGCAATGCCCTACTTGCATGTAGCAGCATCATTAGAAAGCCTTGTGCTTATTAACCTTAACTACAGAATTTCTAGTCAGAGATAGTACCCTAGAACCTAATTGCTAACAAGGTCCCATTGTAAAGACCAAATTTTGCGAGTCACCGACCTAGTGTATCTCTGAAGTAGACAATTACCAAGACTGTTTGCTTCTTCCTCTGGCCATACACATCCCAGACCATTTCCTTCCTTGAAATGTCTCACTTGACTGGGACTTGGCTTCAGTGTTCTCCCAACCAGTTTTGAACTGCCTGGACTCATTGAGGAATGGAGTGAGACAAGGGGGGGCGGCATGTATCCTGGGTCATTTGTGAAATATAATGGTATTGTGTTTAATAAAGCCCCACAGTGACAATATAAAAATGACACTAATACCCCCATTTTACATACGGAAAACTGAGGTTTACAAAGGCCATATCCTTGTATACCTACTTGCCTCCAGAGAGTTACATAGCTAGTAATCCTTGGAGTAAGTCTTATGCTAGACCTAGTGAGATTTGAGGGCCTGATTTTTCCATCATAGCTATGAAAGCTTTGGTTTATTGTGCAGCTAAGTTAAATAGGAATTCTATGGTCTACCCTCTGGATACCTTATTAAAATGCATATTATTATTATATAGGAGGAGGTCAGGCTCCATTCTGCATTTCTCACAAGCTCCTCTGAAGTTGAAATATCTGGTTTCTTTGAAGACTCAGTTGTGTCATGTGATATTTTTCTGGAAAGCATCTTCTGATAGGATGTCTTGCTGAGGCAGACACTTGAGGGGAGGAATGGTGTTTGGAAAGAGTATAGGTAGAACAGTGAACCACATTCTTGCGTTGGTTCCCCTTGCTATGCTTGGCTGATTTTTGCTGATTTTTGTTTGTGGTGACTTTGTAGAGAGAAATGAGTCAAAGAACTTCTCATGGTATTTGGCTCTTCTTGCTGCTTCTGTGGACTCTATTTGGGGAGCCTCGAGGTTTCTTCTGGATTGAGCAGCTGCTATTGATTCTGCCTAATGTCTACTGTTTGGACTGAAATGCTGCTATTAATTGCTGTTTGTCATTTTGGACTGGTCTTTTGATGTTTGGACTGGTCTATTGATATCCAGACAATGAAGATTTTTATTGCCCCAAAGAACTACTTCTAAACCCATCTTTCTCTCCTACCCTTGGTGGGTGGGCAAGAAGGGAGATTGAAGTATTTAAGAACCCTTACTAAAGTAGGTTTGCTTTTTTTTTTTTTTTTTTTTTTTTTTTTTTTTTTTTTGGTTTTTCGAGACAGGGTTTCTCTGTGTAGCCCTGGCTGTCCTGGAACTCACGCTGCAGACCAGGCTGGGCTTGAATTCAGAATCTGCCTGCCTCTGCCTCCCAAGTACTGGGATTAAAGGCGTGTGCCACCACTGCCTGGCCTAAAGTAGGTTTTGAAAACCCTAAGCCTATAATCCTCGGTGCTGCTGCTGCTGGTCTCAGACCATACTTGGAAAAGTGATGTTCTCAATCCCATTAACACTAGTGCAGACCCTGTGATGTCCACTGGCAGGAAGCAGAGGTCCTACATACATAATACTTTAATCAGGTCACACACATGAGATAATTTGCCTTTCTTTTATTTTTTTTTTCCAGTGAGTCATTTCAAGAACGATCAGAAGGGGATTCTGTATTAAAAGAGTGAGTCCATAGAGGTGATCCAATGACATACAATCTGCAAGGAGCTGAGATGATTAGAGTGATAAATCCCTGCTTGTTGCGCTCCACTATGATCTCCATGGAAACAGAGAAGCAGGAGTGAGCCTTGTTCACTTCAGAAGCATGCGAAGGGAATCTACTTGGTCTTCCTAATCACCATCAAACCCAAACCGGGGTCTGGATTTAGAGTAAAAACACAGTAAGGGCTGGAAGTCTGAAAACTCTTTTTCATATCTTTTATAATTTCGACCTGTGGCTGATCTATTTTCCAATTTTACACGTTAATATTTTCCCCATTGTGGGACTGTGGTTCAGGGCTTCAGGTTGAATACATGGGAGGCAGATCCATGTGGATCTGTGTGAGTTGGAAGCCGTCTTGGTGTATATTGGAGTTCGAGTCCAGCTAGGGATACATGGTAACACTTTGTCTCAAAAAAAAAATCAACCAAACAGGCAAACAAACAGACTTTAGAACTTTTCCATTGCAGTTATTTCTCCTGTGCTGAGTGGCTGGATGAATTGAGAGCCTTATGCATGCTACAAGCAAGTGTTTTTACCATTGGGCTACTGTCCAAGCCCTTTAAAAATGTTTCGATTAAGATTTCTTTAACTTTAAAGTGTGTGTGTGTGTGTGTGTGTGTGTGTGTGTGTGTGTGTGTGGCTTATGAGGGCAGTTGCTCTTGCTGTCCAGAAGAGAGTGGCAATATCTGTGAGCAGGAGTTACAGGCAGTTGTAGCCACCCAACCCGAGTGCTGGGAGTGGACTGAACACTGGTAGAGCAAGCTCTCATCTTTACCCTTTATCCAGCTCTCTAGCTCCTTTTGACTTTTTAATGACAGGGTCTCACTAAATTGCCCATGAATTCACTCTGTAATCCACACAGGCCTTTAACTTGAGACTCATCTGCCTCAGCTTCTCAAGCAGCTAGAATTCTAGTCTGTTGCCACCAGGCCAATCTGAAATCCATCCTACTATTCTGTGAGCTTTGGTGAATGCAGTCTAGATAGAGAATTCCTATCATGCCCAGTTTCCTCCTGATGCTCCTAGGCAACAGTTCGACTCCACCCCACCCCCAGATTGCATAGCTCCACCTTTTCTAGAATGCCCCACAAATGGAACCACGCAATTGGTGGCCTTTTGTGTCCAACTCTTCGACTCAGCAGAATGTACTTGTCTTAGTCAGGGTTTCTATTCCTGCACAAACATCATGACCAAGAAGCAAGTTGGGGAGGAAAGGGTTTATTGAGCTTACACTTCCACACAGCTGTTCATCACCAAAGGAAGTCAGGACTGGAACTCAAGCCGGTCAGAAGCAGGAGCTGATGCAGAGGCCATGGAGGGATGTTCCTTACTGGCTTGCTTACCCTGGCTTGCTCAGCCTGCTCTCTTATAGAACCCAAGAATACCAGCCCAGAGATGGTACCACCCACAAGGGGCTCTCCCCTACTTGATCACTAATTGAGAAAATGCCCCACAGCTGGATCTCATGGAGGCACTTCCCCAACTGAAGCTCCTTTCCTATGATAACTTCAGCCTGTGTCAAGTTGACACACAAAACTAGCCAGTACTGTACTCATATATGCTTTTGCATTCATAGGCTCTATCATTTTAAGTTTCTGAATGGCATGCTAGTGCAACAGTTGGTCCATCTCCAACTGAGAAATCTTTGCATTTTATCGTGTATTTCTTATGAATACAGCTGCTAGAAATTCTTGAACACAGATTTTCATTTCAACACACATTTTAATTTCTCTTAAACTAGGATTATTTGAAGTAGGATTATTTGGTCTTTCGGTCCTTTTTTTTTTTTAAGAAAATGAAAAAGTGGTTTTCATAATGGTGATACAATTTAGTAACATAGAGGGACTACTTCTGAGCTCTACTGACCTCTAACTCCTGGGCCCATGTTACTTTGGGAACCTTAGTGGGGAGCTATCATGAAAAAGAGCCACCCAAGAGAATGTTGAGGTCAGAAGTTAGGGAAAGCTAGAGAAGCTGGACTTCTTTAACTAGACCTCATGCAGCCCCATCTGTTGAAGTCTTCATTGGGCTCTTTCTGGCCCCTGGTTTGAGCCTACCTCTCTCCCAGCAAGTAATGGAGTCCTCAAATATCACCCTTCCAGTCTAGGACTTGTGACCAGATAATGTGTCTCCAAGAGAAGCCCTGCACCACCCCCACCTGAAAAGAAAATTGAAATATTCTGAGATCAATCCTCAGCATACCACTCATGGGGCTCTAGCAATTTTATTCTTCTATCCTTCATGGAGCAGCTGCAGTTCCAGCTCGTTGCCCCCAGTTCTGTCTCCGTGTCAACCCTGAAAGCTATTCATATAATTTAATCCTGATGAAAATCCTCTTGGTGCTCCTGTGTGTTCCCTCTCCTTCTCCCTCTCCTTCTCTCTCTCCCTCTCTCTTCCTCTCCTTCCCTCCTTCTCCCCTCCTCTCTCTGAAATGCAATCTGCCAATGTAAGCCTGGGTCCAATTCCGATATTACAGAAAGGAGATGAGAAATGTTATAGGATTTGATACTTTATTCAAGACACTGACCCTTTCCTAATCTAGAAGCTGTTAGTCCTGGCACTGCTGGGCAGTGCTAAAGTTTTCTGAGAAAACTTGATACTTGGGGCCTTCCTTTACTCTGCGTTTCTGAGAAGATGGCCAGCAGAGGTCAAGGAGAGATGGCTTGAGGGTAGTGTTCAAATTTTCTCTCACTGGGATCTGTGAGATCTTATATCTGAGCAACTGAGTTCCTTTTGACTTTTCATTTTAGTGGTGTTTTGTTTTGTTTTGTTTTGTTTTGTTTTGTTTTGTTGTTTTGTAACAGGGTCCGGCTGTGTAGTTCAGGTTAACCTCAAACACATTGTAAAACCCTGATTGACTTCAGATTGCAGAACTCAGCATCCCCCTGCTATGCTGGTCTCCAGCTGCATTCTTTAACTTTTGGAAATATGTATATATGATACTGTAAGCAACAAATATATTCCTTATATTCCAGAATCACTCATATATGTCATTAGCAACAGTCTCTTAGACTCTTCTGCCCCGTTTTTTGTAGGCTGGGAGGACAGTCCCTATAAAAGTTCCCTAGTTCCTACAGTTTCAGCAAAACAAAACACCATAGGAAATTTCAAACACAAAATAAATTCCTTTTGGCTTGTTTCAGGACCCAAGCAGTATTCAGAGAGTAAGTGGTCTCAGGTGACTAATTAAAAGTGGCTTTCTTATAAGGAAGACTACTATATGAACTGCATGAAAATCTTAATCCCTGGGTGGGTAATATTTATTAAACTTCTACTCATTGTAAGATGACCCAGGAGGCATCCTGGAGAAAACCAAATATAAACTCCATCCAATGGGCTTTATAATCATAGGGTCTATAAAAGAAAAACCCAGAACTGTAGCAGGAACATCAAATCTGTGGTCAACCTGGACAACTTTAGCTTCACAAGAAGTCACTTGAGGAACTCTAGAAATTGCTGATGTCTCAGCCCCACCCAAGAGTTCCTGATTTAATTGGTCCAGGTTGTAGCCTAAGCACTGAGGATGTAGCCTAGCCTTCAACATGTAACCACAGTGCAAACTCCTGGCACTCAGCTGCACAAAGCCATCGAGAAGAGGAATGATATCACCAGCACCTTCTCTTTCATGAGGGCCCCTCGCAAGTGCAAGTATGTCTTACCCAGGAGTGCAAGAGGAAGGAAGCTTTAAGGACACATAAACACACTGGGATGTGGAATTGTATTGAGCTAGGAACTAAGAAAAGAGATTCTTGCATGTGCAGGATGGGATTGAATAATAAAGAAAAGAGAACAGGTGAGAGACACTCTAGAAGACACATTCCACGTGCAAAACCAGTTTAAAATCATTCAACAACAATTCTATTTTGATAGATCTGAGTAGCTCTGTAATTTCTCCAATCTTCAGTTTTTCTATCTGTACGATGAATACAGTAACAGTGTCTTTCATGTACAGTGGATGGGAAACTCAAGTCATGTAGGTAAAGAACTTAGCTTGATTCTTGGCACATAAGTTCTCTACATGTTTGAGATACCATTCCCTTATCAGCTTAATGGTGGTTGTTAGTAGTATACTACAGAGAGGTGAATGAACCTCAGTTAAGGAGATATGAGCGATGTTAACTGGAATGAGAAGACAGAAGCTAATAGGCTCTAGAAAGGGAGTTCAGTATGCTTACCTCTGAAAGCTTTAAGACCTGTGGTCTGATCCCAACACCTATGTCAGGAAGCTGAGTGTAGCTGGATGTGGCCATAACCCAAGTGCTTTGGAGCCTGGAGATGTGAGAATCCATAGGGCTTGACATCTGCCAGCCTACCTCTGGGTTCAGTAAGAGACTCTGCCTCAAAGTACTAAAGTGAAGAATGATGAAGCGGACATCTAATGGTCTCCTTTGATCTCCAAGAACACATATGCAGAAACTAAGGGGCAAATATGTAGATGAAGTGTAGAGCAGAGACTGAAGGAAAGGCCATCCAGAGACTGTACCACCTGGGGATTCATACCATATACAATCACTAAACCCCCACACTATTGTGGATGCCAAGAAATGCTTGCTAAAGAAGCCTGATATGGCTTTCTCCTGAGAGGCCCTGTTAGAGCCTTACAAATACAGAGGCAGACACTCACAGCCAACCATTGGACTAAGCAGGGGTTGGGGAGGGGCGGTCCCCAATGGAGGAGTTAGAGAAAGGACTAAAGGAGCTAAAGGGGTTTGCAACCTCATAGGAAGAACAACAATGTCCACCAACCAGACCCCCCAAAGCTTCCAGGGACTAAGCCAGGCATACACATGGCTCTAGCTGCTTATGTAGCAGTGGATTGCCTTGTCAGGCATCAATGAGAAGAGAGGTCCTTCATCCTATGAAGGCTCAATCGATGCCCCATTGTAGGGGAATCAAGGGCGGGGAGGTGCGAGTGGGATGGGTGGAGAAACACCCTCATAGAAGTAGGGGGAGGGAGGATGGGATAAAGGCTACCCTGGAAAGGGAGTAGGGAAAGGGGAAAGGGGATAACGTTTGAAATGCAAATAAAGAATACATCCAATAAAAATGTAAATCATAAAAAAATAAACTTGGTGATTAAAAAAAACTGGTTTTTCAACGATAGCAACTAATTTTTAAAATAAGTTTGAGTGCGCTATGAAAAAAAAAAGGAAAGATCTGTTGGGTTAATTCTGAGACAAAATGGAAGCATTGAGGACATTGGTAATGGAGTGGCTTCCACAGGGGAGGCAGGGGAGTGGGGTCAGGTTTAGCAATGGAGAATGGAGCATACCTGGGAAACCAAAGGGAGCTGAGTGAGAAGGAGGTCTGTATGCTTGTGAGGCCCATCCTAATGAGTCGGCAACTGAAGTCAAGAGACGGTCTCCAACAAGGAAGCTGGTAGAGAGCCTGTGCTTACTGGGTCCTGCTTTGGGCCCTTGAATTTAGGCGCTGGAACCTTTTTTTCTTCTCATTGCCACAGGAAAAATGAAAAGGGTGGCAGGAAGAGTCCATTGTTCTTCCAGAGATCAAAGGTCATGCATCCCTGTGGGCTTTATGTCTCCAGCCCGAGGCACAGGTGGCAGTGACTAACCTCATTGCATTCGGAGGACCAAGATACCCAGTCTCCTTAACCTGCCTTCCTTCAAATGCTTTTCCTATGATACACAGTCTTTCCAGGGCTCTCAGAGAGCTACTGGATCAGTGGTTCTCAATCTTCCGAATGCTGCAACCCTTTAATACAGTTCCTCACGTTGTGGTCACCCCACCCACTGGCCACAAAATTAGTTTGTTGCTATTTCATAACTGTAGTTTTGCTACTTTTACGAATTCTAATGTAAACATCTGATATGCGGGATATCACTGGGCTAGGTAGTTCCATAAGATCTTTTTAGCTTGCCCTGGTCCGAAGTTAAGTAGGAATCACCTTGAGAAGTTGCTACATAGATTGGTGTCTCTCCCTCTCAAAGATTTTGATTCAGTAAATCTTAGGTAGAGTCCAGGAATTTGCTAGGCAAAAACGTCTTTCCAGGTATCACCACTGCCTCTGCTGCTGCTGCTGCTGCTGCTGCTGCTACTGCTACTGCTGCTGCTGCTGCTGCTGCTGCTGCTGAGAGATGCATGCATTGAAGAGCCCTAGCACAGCCATATGCTCGCACCCCCATTCCTATTAGCACCCCCAGCCCTGCATCTTGAATGGGGACTGCTGTTTATCTTCTAGGGGATAAGATTAGCCTTTAATAAACTCTGCAGCTGATGTTAGTTGGGATTCTATTCTAAGATGTAGCTTCTCTTTGGTAGGACTTAATCATAATTAGAGGCAGCTGGGTGGGAAATAGGATATGTAATGTCCAAGTCCTTTCTGGAGGAATCACTGCTTCTTAACGTCTTACCTGAGCACATGAGATATGAAACTGTAAGAGGCATACGAAGGGTCAGGTGTAGCATTAAGGTTTTGAACGTGTAACGTCTATATTATAGTCACGTTTCTGCTTTTTGTAATCTCTTTTGCTGTTGTTCTGCTCTTGCAGGGTATTTTGGAAGAACGATGTTCCCTTCCCACTGACATTCCTGACGGTCTTGTCCCCACCGCTGAACTTCCTTTGGAGTTCTACTCTTAAGACATTTCCAGCCAGGGGTCCCTTTACTTCATCTTCATCTTCCGAAATCCATTTCTCAGTTTGATTTAGTTAGGGTATCACCCCATCTTCTTTATCAGCCCTCAAATTAGAATTTGAAACAAGTAAAGGTATCTTTACAAGGAGCTGCCAGTCCTCTGAATGATCTGCTCTAACAAAGCCACTTTCACCACTGTCCCTTCTAGGTCCTGTACATGGGTTTTTGAGGTTTGGGTACAAGGGGGAGTGATAAGGCTAGGTTGCTGCTTCTTGATGACTGGAGGCCATGTCTGCGGATGGCCACATTGGGAAATCAAAGCAGCCCTGCATTGGGTATAAGCAAGAGCATCTTCATTCCTATTTGGAATTTTCAAGTCCTCTACCACTGAGAAGCCTCTACTGCCCATAGCTCTTATCTCCCCAGCCCTGTGCTGGGAACCCAGCAGCCATGCGGCATCTACACTGGGTTCTCCTGTCCCACAGATGCGTGGTTCTTAGGCAACAGCTGGAGTTTATTTTGATCTCTGTCTTTTGAAGCCAGAAACTGTTCATGTGTAACTTTAAAGAAAACTGTGATTTTTTTTTTCCCCTAGCGCAAAGCTGCAATTTCAAGGCAGGATTCTATTAAAAACAGACAAATAATTCCCATTCCTTCCTGGTCCTGCCTATTGTTTTCTTAAGTTTGTTTGGATTCCCAGATTGAATCCTTCTGTCTTGGTCTCCAAAGAGAGGGTCCTGGCCATGGCTGCCCCATGAGGTTGACTGTCTGGTAAGGTCCTTGGGGGACACTTCCTGTTTCCCTGTCACAGAGGCGTATGGAGGATGTAGGAGCATGTCTCCTGTCCTCCCTATTCAAAGAGCCTTTTATTTCCTCCCTATGTTTTGTCTATAGCCAGCTTTGGTTATTCTAAGGAGAACTGTTCCTAGGAAGAAGTGTTGGTCGAGAGCCAACAGTACTTATTAGATGCTCAGTGTGCCATGATGTTGGTTTAAAGAAACCAGGACTGTATTCAACAACCAGTCCACTGCCCCTACAGAAACACATCAAAGGGTATCTGCTGCTAGCCACATGCTTCTAGAAGCATCCAGTGGATGATGCCCTGAGTGTACCACATGATTCTTTTCGAAGGAAGCATCTTCCATGATGCAGCCATAGCCACTCTCTCCAAACTCTTCTGGTGTGTTCAGTCTCTTTCTGGTAGCTATTGGCCATTGATCAGAACTGGATGCCACTTGCACCTCCAAGTCAAGAGTTAACTTTCTAATGGAGAGCATTCTTGAAATGAAGATGCAGTGGTGTAGTCACCTTTACATGATTTATTTTTTCCTCTATTAGAGTATGAGAATATGCAGGCCTAATGGGGGCTGTGATGTCATACTGTTCCCTTTCTTTTCTTGGGGGAAGGTGCAGGCTCTTAGGTTCTTAGTGATGGGTATAGACGTGCTTGTTTATACATACAATTAAGCATATGCTTGCTGAGAGAATTCCTACAAGATCTTGCAAGAGAGAAAGCACTTCTTCTTCTTCTTCTTCTTCTTCTTCTTCTTCTTCTTCTTCTTCTTCTTCTTCTTCTTCTTCTTCCTTCTCTACAGCTAAATGGTATCTGGTAAAGAATCCTAGGTTTTAAACAGAAACCTCTGACACTCCTTTCCCAGAATATTCCAAATGTAATCGGGCAAGTCACATTCTTTCTAACTTTGCCTTTCCCTTGGGGGGAGGAGAGTGCTGTCTGAGACTGGCAGAAGCAGGGCTCTGTGCATCCTGACAAAGATAGGAACTTTAGGCTAGCAAAAATCCAAATAAACAGTTTTTCAAACAAACCAGCTTTCCTTTTGGTAGCTGAAAAGGAAACCCCACATCCAGGAGGAATGCAGATCAAAGCGAAGTCTACAAATGATGCAGAAACACATAAAATAACAAACAAGCCCGGTGGGAAGAGGGAGCTTTTGGTAAAAGAATAGGCCTCTTCATATTACACTGAAATTGAATGCAAGATTGCAAGCAAAGATACATGAGCTGGGAATACAAAGCTATAGTTTCTTTTCCTGAATTCGGGGGCTGGGGGTATACGTTTAATAGGTCACTTTGGAAGCCACTAAAAGCAACAGACAAAAGCTAGGCTCCTTGTTGGAAACCTTGCCTCCTTTACCTTTGGTGATTGTCTTTGCCTCTCTTTTGGCATAAACTGGACAGAATAATTAATCCATTCTGGCTCTAAGAGTGGAGCCTGAAATGCCCTGGCCTGTGAACTTTTCCTATCAAAATCTGAGCCCTTTTCATTCCTGAAAACCCATTTCTACCAATCAGTGCCCCAGGTGAGAAACAATTAAAGTGCCTGACATGATAATGGTTTTATTTGCAGGGCATCCTTTCCCCCAGTTTAAAAGTTGCTCTGAACTCCATTATAGGAGAATCATAGTTAGCAAGGTAGAATACCCATCTTAGCATATTTTATCCTTGGGAATTAGGCTTACTTACCCTGTGTCTATGTGTATAGCAGGTGCTGAGGGACTGCCAAATGGCACAGCATGCTATTGCTCCCATTTAAAAACCAGAATCACTGTCATCCTAAGTGTTTGTCTGTCCTGTTTGGGGGCAGGGGATGAGTACTTAAAGTGTCAGGGATTTTTTTGAAGTTCTTGAGTTCATATGTATCTTTCATTTGGGGGGAAAAAAAGACCTGATTGTCATTCTCAAGTAACTTTTAGTAACATCTCCCAGGCAGTATGAGTGGCTCCAGAGCATTATTATTTAAGTCTGTTTCTCCATATGCATCATCACATGTATTTGACTTCAAGTGCATGGGCACTTGTTGAATTGGTTTCTCTGGATAGCACATCACTTTGCCTTCTACCCCAACAGAACCATTCTGTCTTATTGTTTCAGATTCTTGCAAAATACTGGAAGCATGGTTTAAAATGTTTTAAGCCAGTTCTTAAAATTATTTCTTTATTCTTGTGTGTAGTGGGATGAGGGGTGGGGCACATGTGCCATGGCATGCATTGAAGGCCAGAGGACAACTGCGGGAGTCAGTCCTTATCCCCCACCATGTGGGTCTGGGGATTGAACCAAGGTCCTCAGGCTTGACGGCAGGTGCCTTTACCCTCTAAACTGGGAAATTTAGCAATTGCTAGCCAGAGCAATCTTTCTTATCCTCAAATAATAGGCAAAGTTCTCCTTTCAATTTTTCTAACATTTTCTAATATTTCCATGATAGCCTATCTAGACTGGATTCTTGAATGTGACATGAAGCAAGTCCAGCAGGGTGACAAGCTGTCCTGCCAGCCTCACTTAGTCCTAGTCTATTATTTCCCCAATAATCTACAGTTTCTTTCCTGTCACACTTTCATGCATCACCCAGTCTGTCCCTGGGGTCTCCATTCTGTTCCATTGTCCTTTGCCTGTTCCTATATCGAGACTATACTGCATGTCTATATCAAACACACACACACACACACACACACACACACACACAAATGGTCACTATTTGGGAGAATTAGTTTTTCCATTCATCTCCATTCTTTTTTAGAAGTTGGCTTGGCTATCCTTCGGTCTTTGCCTTTCTATATGAACCTTGTAATCTGGAGGTCAACATCTATGAAAAATTCTGCAGACTTTTTTCCCATAGGAATTATATTTAAATAATATTTGAATTAGCCGACTGATGTTTTTGCAATTTTAATTCTTCCCACCTACAAACATGGTATATTGCCTTGTAGAGTTATTTATTAAGGCCTTTTAATGAAATATCTGTCTATAGAATGCTTGCTATCTTTTTCCAAGACAGCAATCCCCCTCCCTGGTTTTTTTATTGCTTCAACTTTTGGTTTTGGCAATCAACTATACTGACTTGTGCATTCCTTATCTGTGCCCCAGATTGTAAATGTATTCAATGTGAAAGGGAATGTTTATAATACAGGTTTTCTCTTTGAATTGCATATTCTAATTGAGAAACAGAGACAGGTCGATAGAGGGTATATATGGGCCTTCCATGGCAACAGCATGCCCACTGTTCCCACAGTGAGCTGACGGTGATCTGGACAGTCAGAACGAAGCCACAGGTGGACTGTCTCACCTGGAGACACCCACAGGAGAGGCTGGGGGAGATAGAGTAGCATTTTGATCACTCAGTGGAAGATATAAGTAGAAAGAAAGCAGCTACGCAGAAATTTAAATTGAGAACTGTAGGAGTGAAGACTCCGGCCAGGTGATGGAGAGCCCTGAATGTTGGGATCAAGATTTTTCAGTTTATCATCCACTCTCTAGAAAGTCTTCCAAAACTGGAGGATTTCTGCACACTAATAGTTTGACGATTAGTCCTTTCCACAGAGAGACTGTTGGCCAGGACAAGCAGGTTTACGTTATGTCTTGTAAACTCACTTTGACTCAGAGCTGAGTGTGAGCTGAGGAAACACAGTTGCTCTACATCAAATCAGAAGTATTGAAGATGAGTTATAAAGCTGTGATAGAGAAGGAATCAACCTCAAATGTTAAGACAAGCTGCAGTTCTCCTACCTTTCAAAATCGATGTCCAGAGATGCAGTGTGCAATGCATTGCACTTCTACGTATGTATGTATGTATGTATGTATGTATGTACGTATGTATGTTAAAAGTATTAGGGTGAGGGGATGGAGAAATGGCTCAATGTCTAAGAGTACTGGCTGCTCCTTCACAAGACCCAGGTTCAATTCCCAGCACCCACCTGGCATTTCACAATTATTTGTTACTTCAGTTCCAGGGGATCTGAGACCTTCACACAGGTACAACAGTGTACAGAAAAAAAAGTTAAATATTCTTCAAATCAAGTTAAATATGTTTCTTTAGGCACTTTTATTTTCATGTATTTTTCTTCTTTGAGAAAAATTTTATTCTGTATCCCAGGCTTTGTTGGGATGTATGATGTAGCCTGTAGTAAACTCATACCAGGGCTCCTGTGTCAGTCTCCCAAGTGCTGGAGTCAAAGTTATAAGCTATCTTGTCTAGCTTCAGTTATCATTACTTTAGGGTAAAAGCTTCAAAATACTTTCTGGAAAATATCCAAAAACTACAATACATAATTACAATGTATAGTCACCCTACTGTGCAATATCACACCAGAACTATTTACTTTAATGCCCATTAATTCTATTCTCATTCAAAAAAGACCTTATTGTGTGAGGTTTTCCAAATCTTTTTCTTGGTGTGAATTAAGGTCACGTGGTAGATGTGCTGCCTAGGGATCATAGGGAAATAGGAAAGTATCTCTGGACACCTAGGATTCCCCTGGAGAAGTCCTTATTTTTCTCAGTTGCCTAAGAAGTAATTTATTCTTGTTACTTTTGTCCTCAAAGTCTCTTTTTAAAATTTTTCTTCCAAATTATGCATGTTCTTTTCCCCACTAAGTTCACTCATTTCATAGCCTGGATCATGGAAGAAAGAGACCCATCTCAGTCCCGTTGGCAGTTGTGCTTGATGGTGATGGAGGGACCTGCCAGAGACAGAAGCACGATGAATATCATGAGCTAGAGGTATTGCAGCCTACTGTTAGAGAAGGCCTCGAGTAGGTGTGAGTTTTCTTTTATAAAACCCAGGAGACTGCTCTCTGAAGTAACTGTGGAGTACGCGTATGCAGTCAAAACCAACTCAGTGAAAATATAAGGCCCTGACTCTGGCTAGGAATGCTGTTTTTCTGGAGGGGCAGGCTAGACCATTCTGCCTCATATTTGACTCTTGAAGCCAACTAGATGCTCAGAAATTCCCGGCTTCCTCCCTTCATCTTGAATGCATCCTCATTTAACTGTCCTATTCTCCCCTTTTCTCTTTGGTTTTCATCTTTAGTAGCAAGGAAAAGGATCCCTAACCATCTCACTATGAGATGAGGGTAACAGGACTCTCTGTCTTGCTGTCTGAAGAATCCTGCCTTGTGAATGAGGTGCTATAAACCACGCACTGTGCTTTAGGTAACAGCTTATCTCGAAAGATTTGCTGGGAGATCACACAAGAGTCCTTGAAAATAACAGCTCCAAATACTTTTTACCCGTTATTAAGGTAATGTCTCAAGTCTCCCTCCTATACCCTTTTCTGTGATTCTAAAATACAAATCACTTATTTCATTTTGACTCTGCCACCCATAGCCACTGGGGTTACTAGACTGAGACTTCAAACCTGGAAGTCAGAGGGGAACCTTCTTGGCTCATCACTTATTGCCTGAACAAAGTTTGATCTTTGTGGCACTATCACTTCTTGTGGCAGCAGTTACTTCCAGTTGGAGGTTTAGTCGGTATTCTGTGAACACTCTCAGGGACACTACCACCAGCTCTCTCTGTGCCCTTTCCTTGGTCCAGCCTACAGAAATGACTGTCTTGAGAACAACATCATCCTAATCCAAGTTGAATAATTCTAATCTCTCCCTTTTGATACCCTGTTTTTTTTTTAAGTGTTGCTGATATCTCCTAGATAACTGGATCCTATTTCTTGCCCTTTGAACTAGTTAAAATATTCTATCCAGATATTTTTATTATATTCTTCTTAGTCAGTTATTGGTATGGTTTGTAATTCTTGACTAGACTGGTGATGTTTTTGCCACATCTCCCATCAATGTCAAGGGACCATGGTAACACAGAAATTGGGTCTGTCTCCAGAGCTTCTGATTCCATAATTTGTATTGTGAGTATATCTGTTTTGGTGATGCTGGTCTCATATGCTTCAGGAACACGCTTTGATAGCCATGGAACAAAATGGCCGGTTTCCAATAGCTTTTCTTAAGACTTCCTCAGGACTCCTTAGAAAGAGTATCTCCAAGTCAACCCAATTACTACTGACTTAGAAATGTTTTGAAAGCAGAATAGGGCACTGTCCAGATCTTATCATTTGCCAATATAGCAAGGAAGGAGGTGTTACCACCCATCTGCAGTGTGATCACATATGAGGTCCACGAATAGCATGCTGTTTCTAGCATTTTCCAGACCAACAGTCATATTTATCAAGTCCATTCTCATTTTGTCCCATATTCCACTACCACTTTTTCCTCTGAACTTCACATACTGCCTTTTTATAACTGCTGAGCACACACAGCGCTGCCCATATATACAGAGGTGTAGGGCCATCAAATAGAGTGTGGGTAGTCCCTCAAGGCCTGCATCTCTGGAGAAAATCATGTTTGCCTCTCCCATCAGTCATTCATTGCTAAGAGTCCCTCAGCTATAGGGGCTATTTCATGGCCATCTCCCCCATCCATTTGACTTGAGATTGTTCAGGTCTTATGTATGTGACCAGTGGTCACAACTGGTGTGAGCTCTGGTGTGTAACAGCCCTGTCATATCTAGGAAAGACCTTTACTGCATTCATTTATTATGTCTAAGTTATAAGACATGGAGAAATAAGATTGGCACTGATCTGGAAGCTTCTTCCCTACTGTACTGGCTAGCTCACATAGTGTTGGAACATGCTATGCATGCTCTCAGGAGATGGAGGTAAAAAACAGTCTGACCCATATAGGAATCTTGTAAGATGCAGTAGTTACTGGACTGAGACATGTACCACTGACACAATAGTGACCCAAGTGGGATGAAAACGTCCCTGTGTATTTTGTCAGGCTAAAATGTAAAGCTCAGAACACACATGCCTAAGTTGTACAACAATTGGCTTTGGTGGCTCTTCATACTTTTTACTTAAATGTACATTTGATAGTATTCTTTCTCTGCCTTCCATATTCTAAGACACTTGATCGTAAAGTACTGTTAGTAGAATACAAAACCATACAATAAGCCATAAATGAAACTGCTTTCCTACGGGTCTCTGGTATTCATTCATGCTTAGCTTGGTTAGTTATGAGGTGAAGTCAGAAGAGAAAAAGCAGAACACTGGATTGTAAAATCAAAGAGCCATACACTCAATGGGGGACAAGAAAATGAGAGCAAAAAAAAAAATCCTGAGATAGTTCTATAGCTAAAGAATAAATGACCCTGTCAGAAGGACAAAACGGCAACCAACAAAGTGGGAAAAGATCTTCACCAACCCCACATCCGACAGAGGGCTAATATCCAATATATACAAAGAACTCAAGAAGTTAGACCGCAAAGAAACAAATAACCCTATCAAAAAATGGGGCACAGAGCTAAACAAAGAATTTTCACCAGAAGAAATTCGGATGGCCGAGAAACACCTTAAAAGATGTTCAACATCATTAGTCATCAGGGAAATGCAAATCAAAACAACCCTGAGATTCCACCTCACACCAGTCAGAATGGCTAAGATTAAAAACTCAAGAGACAACAAGTGCTGGCGAGGATGTGGAGAAAGAGGAACACTCCTCCACTGTTGGTGGGATTGCAAAATGGTAAAACCGCTCTGGAAATCAGTTTGGCGGTTCCTCAGAAAATTGGGCATGTTCCTTCCAGAGGACCCTGGCATACCACTCCTGGGCATATACATAGAGGATTCCCCTGCATACAATAAAGACACATGCTCCACTATGTTTATAGCAGCCTTGTTTATAATAGCCAGAAATTGGAAGGAGCCCAAATATCCCTCAAAGGAGGAATGGATACAGAAAATGTGGTATATTTATACAATGGAATATTACTCAGCAATTAAAAATAATGAATTCATGCAATTTGTAGGTAAATGGTTAGACCTGGAAAATATCATCCTGAGTGAATTAACCCAATCACAAAAGAATGCACATGAAATGCAATCACTGATAAGTGGATATTAATGAGCCCAGAAGCCCTAAATACTCAAGACACAAATAGCAAGTCAAGTGATTCCCAAGAAGAAGAAAGGAGAGGACCCTGGGCCTGTAAAGATTGCGTCCAGTTTAGTAAAGAAACCAAGGGGGGAGGGGGAATGATTGGGGAATAGTTGGGGGGGAGAGGAACTATGGGAAGTATGGTGGGTGGGAACTGGGAAAGGGGAAAGCCTTTGGAATGTAAACATAGAATATAGAAAATAAAAAAAAAAAAGAATAAATGACCCATCACTGAGCTGATAGACCAAACAACACTAGCGTATATATTTTACTGGGGCTACAAGTCTGGTCTGAAGTGTTCTGACTCACTAGTCAGGCAGATGACGGTGTGCTTTAGGTGAGATCTTAGCTGGGACTGAATACTGACAAGTGACCTTGTCATAGAGCTCAGGTGTACTCTCAGTATGATGGTTGGGTTCCTGTAGATGGAGAAAGTGAGACCAAGAAGGGAATATTTAGTAGTAACTGCATGTAGCAACCTTGGAAATCATATAAAGTCACATCTTTCATAGATTACTATTACATACTGCTGTCAAAAGACACATTCCAAATTTAAGATGAGAAATCCACTTCTCAGAGCAAGATTTTGAAGAGTAGAGCTGCTGTGACTAATTTTAAGGTGGAGAAGTTGTTGCTAAACTATTTAACTTAATCAGCATCCCTGTTCAAGTCTTTAAATGATCTAGCCCTATTCCCCCTTGATCTCTGAGTCCGAGGGTCCGAGGGAGACCATAACATGGGACCTGGGCTAATCAGATTCTGCTCTGAGGAAGAATGTCAACTAATTGACAAAGAGAATGATAAAGGGGTGTGGTTTCTAGGGCTCCATACTGGGATGGGTACTTTGGGTCCATGTCTTCAGAAGAACTACAATGCTACACTCTTACTATACACAAAAAGAAAGGAATGAGAAAGTGAAAGAGACACATTTGTTTCTCAGGGTTCTCTAACTGCCTTTGGTATCCACCAGGCTTCCAAATCCTAGGTTCGATATCACACTCTTGTGCTATAAAACTCTCCCCATTTTCTTAAGCTAGACTGCATGTATTTTGGTCCTCTTATTAGACTGTAGGACAGGAGAAAACAATTCTTCTAAAGAGAGACTTCCTGTCTAGCTAGTAGGCTGGTTTGCACTGGGATGGTCTTGGATCTTTTATGGCTTCTGCCCTTTGATTTTATGTTCCTTATCAAGGGTAGCCCCACCTTCCCCACCCAAGTATACCTCAACTGATATTGTGGACTGGAGCGAATATCTCATGGAAATAGGCCAGGGCAAATAAATGAACATTCTTTTCTGAAACCAGCTGGATTTTAAGTTTAAGTTCAGCAAAGTAGTTGGAGAGACACTTTGTGGACATGTTTTAGGAAGCACAGAGTGATGGAATGTTCGGTGACTGTAAGAGTTAGGGCTGTTCTCAGGTATTTGTACATCCTTCTTGTCTGGTTCTGGGAGCCTATGCCCAGATTCTCACTATTCAGACTCTAGCATCATGAATGACTATGTTCTTTAGAGGTTGACCCTTGGGCTACTGCAGCTGCTTTGCCCACACAATAAGCAGGTATCTAGAAACATCCCGGAGTTTGTGTTGGCAAAGCCTGTAGCCCAGGACCTACTAGTGTGTGTTTCTGAAAGCCTAGCTTCCTTATCTTTACATCAACTGGATTGTTAGGTGTCATTCATGCCCCCAAGTTTTTTCAGGATGGGTGTGAAGCTGGGACTTAGCCTGGCATTACCACCTTGCTGGCGTCCCTTTGTTCCCTCTTCTGGGTCCTCCGCTACAAGTTTTTACTGGAAGCATTAAAAAAATTCACACATTAGTTCTTCTTTCAGATTCTGCTTCTAAAAACCAAACCTAAAATGTAAGCTAATGTGATATGGTTAAAACACACACACACACACACACACACACACACACACACACACACACACCCTTTAAAATGTATTCAGATCTCTGCTTACAGAATTGATTTATTATAGAGCACCAATCATATGTCTAACTTTGACTCCATATCTAGAATACAGAGGTGATAATCATTAACTTGTGGCTTCTTATAATCAAAATGGATTCTATCTCTATAAATCTATAACTATATCAAACAGGGTTTGAAAGACATAGACCAGCCCTGCCTAGAAGTATTTTCAGTGTCGCCAAATTCTGTTCACCATTCCACATGGTACCTATTAGTCATGTGTCATAATTAACCAGTGTAACTAGTGTGAATAAGAAATCACATGTTTAATTATTAAGGTAAGTAGTTCCATGTAGCACAGGCTTGCCCTTTTGGACAGTATCGAGCAGTAGTATTATAAAGAAAACTCCTTGACTTTTTACTAATTTACTGTGATTATGTAAGGTGTGATTTGGATATTAGCACAATAGTTTTAGGAAAGCAAAAGGGGAATCATGCCTAGAACTCATTCTCAAGTGGTTTTGGGAGTCACTGGTAAAATGCTAACAGTGAGAGAATTTGGGTGAAAGGTCTATAGGTTTTTTTTTTTAACACACAAAATGTTAAAATAAACAGTTTAAACTGATAAAATAAACTGGAAGGAAGCAGGCATCCACATACATATATTATTTAGAAGAATGAAGGGAAACAGTAGATAGGAGAAAACAAGTTACCTGAAATAGTTTAAATGTACCTAAATTCTTCCCACCTTAAACTGCATGCCATGTCATTTTGAAGATATTACAAACAAAAAATCTATTTCTGGTTGGACTTGGTGGTACATACTTGTGATTCCAGGACATGGGAGGTTGAGGCAGGAGGAACATGAGTTTGAGGCCAGCTTGACAGGCATAGTAAGACCCCGTTAGAAATATACAGAAATGAATCCCCCCTCTCTATTTGTCCCTCCCTCCTTCCTTCTTTCCTTCTTTTCTCAACTGGGGTTAGCAACTGTTTTAGCCAGTAGAACAGCAAGGGTGGGTATGAGCAAAAACACTTGACTTTTGGCAGTTGCCTTTCTTGATGCTCTCAGGTCCTTGGAGACTGAGAATCTACCACTGTGGGATCAAGCCTGGACAAGCCTGTTGGCAGATGAAAGATCATGTGAGGAGGGGCCTTCCCATGTCAGTCATTATGCCTCCATTCTTGGCCACGATCCCAGACGAAAGATAAGGTCTCAGAAGATACTGGGTCATCTAGCTCAAAGGTAGCTGTATTTATATCACTCTGGGTGCTGTAATGAACAAATTCCAAATGCAAAAACGGCTCAGAGAAGTATCTTCAGTTTTGCTGAACTTAAAGTTTACAGCAAGGTTCAGTGGGTGACTGGGCTGATAGGTTAAGCTGGGATTCTTATATTTGATGGCTCTACTGTTTCCAACGCTCACTTTTTCTTACATCAGCTGGAGGCAAAAAGAGAATGAGAACTGAGATGTCTGGAGTTTTATGGTCCTGATCACAAAGTAGCACATATTTTTTCCACATAAATTATATGGTAAGAACTTTTCATATGGTCATTACATAGCCAGAGAAGAGAAAAAAAACTTTAATTTTATTTTTTTATTATGGTGCAGTATTTAATTGAGTATTGAGTAGTGTTATGTGTTCAGTGGTATACACATTCATAATGTTGTGTAATATCAGTACCATCCATCTCCACAACTGCTTTCATACTGTAAAACTGAAACAGTGTTCTGAGGAAGCAATCGCTACCCAGTCCATGTCTATCATGTGCTCATAACTACTGTTGTATTTTCTGCATCAAGAATCTCCTGTATGCAAACCATACAAATGGGTTTTTGTAATGAGCTTATTTTTCTTAGAATAATGTTCTCGAGGTTCATCCACATTAGCGCATATGTCAAGATTTTGTGACTTTTTAAGTTTTTTCCTTTTCCCCCCTTTCATTGAAAGATTCCTTTCTCATACAATATATCCTTCTTATAGTGTCCCCTTCCTTACTCCATTCCTCCCCATCTCCCTTCCCCTCCAGATCCACTCCCTTTCTGTCTTGCATTAGGAAAGAATAGGCTTCAAAGAGACAACAACCAAACATGGCAAGAGAAAGTACAAGATAAACAACAACTCAGTAGTTTAGACTGGCCTCAAATTGGAGACTATACTGTTTCAACCCTCTGAGAACCGAAGTTGTTGGAATTATAGATTCCTGCCACCATACCTGTTTAGAATTTCTTGACTTTTTAATGGCGACAGTCTGGGTACAAGATTATGGGAATCAGTGGAGACAGTGGAAAATGCTGTGCTGCTTCTATGTCAGAGAGGAGTCACCCATCCGCTTCACTCAACCGGTGGTGGCTAAATCTAATTTCTAAAGAAAGTGTAAAACTGATGGATTAAAATCTACAGACTTAAAAAGTAATCAGCTCATAAAACTAGCTAAGACGTAGTATAAAGAATAATTAAAATCTATTTGTGCATCCATTGTAACTTGTGGGTTTTAGGCTCTGAAATTAGTTTGTAGATCAAATTCATGCTGGCTGCAAAGGTCTAGGAAATCATATATTCCATGGGTGAATACCAGGCTGTAATATATAGTAGAGAATAAGGTCAAAAGTAGACATTAACCTGGGCTTCTGGTAAGCATCCTTCCATGGTCAAAAGGGAGCCTTAAAAGGAGAGAAAGGGTCTTTGCTCTGAGATTTCCATCTTTTCAATGAAGAACGAGCCTTCTGTGCTGTGGAGGGGGCAAGGCTAAGAAGAATGACATGTGACACTACCATGAGACGGGCATCATCCATATCCCGACTTTCACTGTTGTACCTGCTGGCATTATCCAGGGTTGCTGGGAGAGGAGCCAGGGTGAGGCCTCAGCAAAGAGGTGATTTCACCGTTAGTCACAGGCGCCCTGGGTATTTACCGCTCTAAGACTGTATGTGTATGTGTAGACATACATTTCCTTTAACTCTGTGAGTGTCTGCAAAGTTTGAGGTTGGGACTGGTCTCACCTTAGGTGATTAATAAAGACAGCAAACGCTGGAACTAAAAGCTCATTATTTTCTTGGTCAAGTGCTGATGACCTGGAAGTCAAAGTATGAGTAAAGATTTACATTGTGCATAAGTCTGAAGATTTCTGTCTGTCTTGTTTTCACACCCACCTTAATGGATACTAGCACCCTTATATGGCACCAGCCTGCGCTAGGTGTTGGGGAATGGTGGGTCCAAGACTGTACTACTTAACAACCTTAGGTTTATGATCTGAAGAAAGAAAACTAAAACACATAATTATAAAAAAAAAAAAAAAGCGAAGTCAAGTCATAGGCAGGGTATGGTAAATACTGTAACGGCGGTGGGGATGGAAGAGACAGTCTGGGAGTAATCTTAGCTCTCTTCCCTAAAATCAGGAGTTTGAGGAGAGCAGCTACTCTTCTTACTCACCTGATGGTTGTTACTACTTCCATTGCTTGGAGAAATTGAAAATGAATTAAGGCATTTAAAGCAGATGCGTGGAATGTCTTGCTGATTTGGGGACCCCATTTTGTCAGAGAGGCATCAGTTTTCTGAAATGTGAAGCTTATAAGGATGGTATGTTCTTGAGGCTGTGGTGACTAGGAAAAAAAATCATTGCTGCCCACTATGTTAAAATGAGAAATGTCTGTCCTCAAAGACATCAGCAAAGTCCCAAGATAAAACTGTGCTCAGAAGGCTGGAGCACAACGTTTTAAGCTTCTGTTCATGACTTGTGTTAAAACACAGATATATAACCTGTAGTCATATTGCAAATATTGCAACGTTTTTATTCGCGGTTATTGGTCCAGATTCTTGATACGTCACGTTCCATTCGGCAGGAGGGGAAGCTGAGAAGGCGAAACTTGCCATGCTCGGACCCCAATGTGCTCCTGTGCTTTCTGTTAGGATCCAAAGTCACAATTTGGATCATGACGCTGGTTGTGCTCCTTTGCCAAGTCGGGCAAGGAATCCTGGCTGCAAGATGCTATTTAAAGATGAGGAGGATTGGACTGGATGTCAAGACATTTGTATTTGGGCTTCTTTGGTGCCACTGTTTGAGAAAGCAAGGCTATTTGGCGTTCCCGTTTCTTTCCATTTTAATGTAGAATGAGTGTGTCGTGATTCCTCTTACAAGACTTCATCCTGAAAACAATGAATCTTCTCTCCAAGTTGGCATCTCTAAAACAGTTATACTGCAACAATGCTGCATGCAATAACTACTGCTATGGCTGCTGGGTCAGGGTTTTGGCTGTGGTTAGTGTGCCAACATCTCTGTTGATTATAAAATGAAATGCTTCACTTGCTGACTGATATTCTTTCCAGACAGACAAAATATGTTGCAGAGAAGTTAAATGTGAAGATAATTTATGACACACCACTAGGGAAACTAAATATCCAGTAGTTAAAAAAAAAGCCCTGTCAAAGCCTCAAGGAACACACTAGCTAAGTGTAAATGTTCCACATTCTCTGGTCATGGGGATTCCTTGCCGCTTTTCACCCTGGAATAAGATTTGGATATGATACTCTGATTGATGGGAATTTTTCTTGGACATACTTGAAGTAATTTAATAAAATCCTGCTGATCTCTATCTGAAGTTATAGGCACAAGTATTAGTCTGATACTGCAATCTATTTTAGTAGAAAACAAGCCTTTCCCAAATCCAAATTTGAGGGAAACATGAGATAATTTTATTACCAATGATGTTTACACATATTAAAAAAAAAGGTTAGCTGATACAATAATTGTACATATACGTGCCTAATGTAATGATCAAAGCAGGGTTGTTAGCATATCCACCAACTCAAATACTTTATGCTATTTCAGTGCTTTCTACTCTCAGGCTCTTTCAATGGACAAGCACATTTAAATAAGAAAACCTGTCTAGAACATGCAAACAGGCTGCCTCAGTAAGACTGTATTAATCAAGTACAGTAGCTTGCACATGGAAGATGAGCGCCAGCAGGGAGTACATGGCCAGAATGAGAAGCAGCCACACCACCACCCTTGGCTGGGAACTGGAGACTAGGGCAGTAATGTGATTATGGTAATGATTCAACAAGTCATCGTCTGCTGCCTTTGTTCGCTGTAATTAACTTTTTGGAATTGCATAGCCTCTGTCTCATCTCTGGGCTCATCAGCTGGCCCAGTATTTGTGTCTCAGGTCTGTCATTTCTCTCTGGGCCCAGGAGCCTCTAAGTGCATTGCTGAATGAATTCATTGCTAGAACAAAGCTTTGGTGGTCAAATAGAGATGGCTATCTTTTGTTGTCAGACATTCAATCCCATATAGCAATCCAATTACTTAAGCTGTTTGTATCAGTCTTACGAGGCCTGGCCATTCAAGCCAGCCCCAATGCTGATCGCTGGGTCTTGGGAGAATGTGGTGGAACAGATTAGTGCTTTAATGAGAAGCGTTCTGAAGGCCAGATCTTTTCCATTGTGTGTGTGTGTGTGTGTGTGTGTGTGTGTGTGTACATATGTATATATGTATATTGAGATCTAGGAATCATTTTTAGGTGAGGGCCCAGAATCACTGTTACAAAAGGCTGATCAAAGGATGGATGGAAATCTGTACCATTGCTTGAAGAAATTTTATGGGTTATAAAATATTGGCACAGGTTCTGTCTGCTATGGGCTATCTGACTGAAATCTCTGGTAGGCTGGGAAAGGAAATTGCTTATTGGCATTTATTCTGTGGGATGGATATCTCTGGAGTTTGCATTTGAACTCTTTCTTCACTGTGCTACAGGTCAAATTCTGTACTCAGCATGAACATTCCAGGAATGTAGGCTGCACAAAATCAACATAAGCCTTGTTGCATATTCTGCTACCCAGAAGAAACACACACACACACACACACACACACACACACACAGACACACACACACAGACACACACACACAGACACAGACACACACACACACACACACACACACACACACACACACACACACACACAGTGACCCAGATAGGGGTTTCCAGATAATTGCCAAGGGAAAAAAAAATCACTGGGTGGAGGAAGCCGGTGGCAGTTAATGTGTGGATGTTGAAACCTGAAGTTAATGTGTGAAAGGGGAGTAAAATGAGCTCACTGGATCTGCCAGGAAAGATGGTAATTGGTTTTAAGGCTCCAAGAAACAATGCTTAGCCTCTGTGTGTCATTCCTTTAGTTCTGGAGATGTTTATGAAATGTCACATGAAAACAGGTTTATCTTAAAAGAAGCTAGTATGTCATACTTGGAAGATTTTCACCAAACAAAAATTTTTGTTTTAATGTAGAAACTTTTAAACAAATGCAAAAATATCCTGCCCTCGGATTCAATAATCATAGGAAATCTTGCAGCTAAAGGCACTAACCTGTTTACTAGGGGCCAACCTCTGACTCCAGCATATTTCATTTATTAAACCAAACTAAACAGAAAAAACCAAGAAGCCTCAACAGCATTAACACCTTTAGAAATATTGACAATAATTCCTTGATCACCAGGAAAACACATGCTTTTGTGAACTTTTTTTTTCATAATCAAAATTTGTAAAGATCTAATGTTTAGTTTTCAGTATGGGTTATTTGAGATCAATTTAGATCATAAAAGCCCTATTCACCTATTACTCCCTGCCATATAAACTGGTGTCAGATACTATTATCTAGATTAAATATCAGAGAAAAATGCTGTGTTTGTATGGGAAATGGAGACAATCACATTACATGTCGTCAGTTTGCGAAGATGTTCATATGTTCAGTGTAGATGCCTTGGTTTTCTGACTAGCTTCTGAAGATAGTGCAGAGGATTGGGGAGAAGGGAAGAGCCCAAAGAGATACTTCCCTCCGTGTGCTCTATTTCCTGGACCTTGGCTTTCATGCCCTCTCTCTCACTGTCATGATCTCTAAACTGAAAACAATCTCTCTAAACAAATGAACAAGAACCCAAACAGCATCACCAAGAAACACTTCTATTGCCTTTGAAATTAGTCTGAGATTCAAACTCAGCAGGATTTGGTGATGAATTCAAATAATGGCCTGAGATACAGAGAGCTTATAACTTAACTAGCACCCTCTAGACTAAAGTGTGTGTGTGTGGGGGGGGGGTGGGGGAGCCAGGCACGGTAGGCCACACCTATAATTTCAGCACTTGGAAAGCATAGGGAGGAGGATCAGAAATTTGGCTCTACAGTGAGTTTGAGGTCAGCCTGCTATACATGAGACCCGTCTTGAGAAGAAACAGGCAGACAGACAGAGAGACAGACAGTTACACCCTTCATATGACATAAAAGTAAAAGGGAACTGCAGAGGTTCTGAAGGGAAGATGAGAGATAATCATGGGGAAGAGAAACAGGCATTGTATGTTTTCTGTGTCTTTATTTTTCACATACACATATAACATGAAGGCAGAAGGGAGGCAATTTTAGAGGAAGAAGAAGAAATATGGGGAGAAAGACTAATGGGAGTAAAATTAAAATTAAACTAATGCACATGTATGTATAAAACATCACAAATAGCCGGGCGGTGGTAATTACGCCTGTAATCCCAGCACTTGGGAGACAGAGGCAGACAGATTTCTGAGCTCGAGGCCAGCCTGGTCTACAGAGTGAATTCCAGGACAGCCAGGGCTATACAGAGAAACCCTGTCTCAAAAAAACAAACAAACAAAACAAAAATGACAAGCCGGGCGGTGGTGGCACACGCCTGTAATCCCAGCACTTGGGAGGCAGAGGCAGGCGGATTTCTGAGTTCGAGGCCAGCCTGGTCTACAGAGTGAGTTCTAGGACAGCCAGGGCTACACAGAGAAACACTGTCTCGAAAAACCAAAACCAAAAAAAAAAAAAAAAAAAAATCACAAATAAACTCATTGCTTTTCATGCTTACTAAAAGAAAACCAGAAAATAAGCAAGCTAACTCATAAATTCAGCAATTGAATACTGAGGCAAAATATTAATTGAAACGATTCTATAGGAAGGACTTTATTCAAATAATAAAGTTTGTGTTTGTGTGTATGCTGTCTGTGCATGTTACTAGTGTGTATGTTGAATATGTATTCGTGCTGTCTTGCCTATATTTGTCATGAGTATACTGCATTTGTGTGTGCCCCTTTTTCCTATGTGTATCTCTGTGTGTGCCTGTGTATTTATATGTACTTTTATTTGTATGAATCTATACATATATGACAACATCTCTTGGATCGCCCCACGGTTGCTTATTTCTTTAGAGGATAAAACCCACAGAAACTAACAAATGGAGAATCTGTTTCCATACTGAGAAATCCAAAGTCACTGATGCCTGCTTTCTTTTGAAAAAAAAAAAAAAACCCCACTGGAAAGGTCATCCATGATAGGAATAAATGGGGGCAGAGGGAAATCAATGTTTAACTTGGAAATAGTTTTCAGTTAATCATCCCTGACTGCTCACACTAAGAGGGCACTGTTAGGGTGCTGGCGAGTTGAGCTTGAAGTCACAGAGCTTCTAGTAAAACAGCCTAATGTCAGGATTTGTGCAATCAAAACCCCCGATGCACTGTAGTGTGTGTGTGTGTGTGTGTGTGTGTGTGTGTGCATGTGTGTGTCTGTATGTGTGTTCTGACTTATAGACTTTTGTTTTCACATGTGAGGATTGAGCATCAAGACTTTTTTTTTTGTTTTTGTTTGTTTGTGATTATCTTAAAGATATAGGACCTACACCTTGTAGAAATTTTGTTATAAGGTATAGGGGAATCATCTTGTAATCTCTGTATGTCTGAAATATGATGGAATGTAGTTTCTAAGTTTGGAGATTTTTGAAGGTCATTTTGATTTTCTATTACAAGGATTCTGTCTTTAAGAAAGTTATGGTCCCTTATGGTACCAGTGGGCAATATTTGCCTCAGTGTCCAGATGGACTTCTTAGTCTCACCACTTTCTTTGTGTGTTGGACATGGCCAATAATGAGGAAAGATCAAGGTTTTGACAGGCTTTGTTCTTTCTTCTGTATGCATGAAATAATTATCAGTCAAACAAAAGAAGTAACTCTTTTGGCCTGTAAATGTAATATAACCATTCATGTTACATTAACATTCATGTTAAACTGAGTTTGTAAAGAGATTCACAGTCAAAGGGTCACCCTTGACTCACAGCCATTGTGGGGCGCCCTGATAAACATATGGTGCTCTGCTCTGGCCCACTGCTTAAGGGATTCCTATGCCATGGGCATTGCTTTACAATCAGAACAGGACGCAATTGATGCCAAAGCCATGAATATTCTAGGAGCCCAGAAGTGTGTTTTATGCATGAAACCTAGCCCCTCCGATACACCGAGTCTAAATCCATGTGACAGCTTATAATGATGGCTCATCAGTGATGAGAGTCAGAAAAACTACATTTGAATTATTACAAAAGCTTCACTTTTATTTTACACTTGGGAGCCTTGAAAAACATGAATTTAGAGCTTTTGAGGAGTGAACATGGACCAGGTAGGCTTTACAGGAAATATAAATACCAGATGACATGTATCTCCTTTTTCACTCAAAAGAATAAATTGTATGTATTCTCTGTCCTTTTATGAAGAATGAACCAGACTCTAATGAAATACTGATATCAACAAATAATTAAAAAATATTTTAAAGTAGCATCATTCATATTTTTGTTTTATTTATTTAATTGCTTGAAGTCTGGCTTTGCTTCTCATCGTACACTGTCTTTGGTCATCATCTTTATACACTAATATTGGCAGAACTAAGGAGGCTATGGCAGCACGGAAAGTCAAAGAAGTCTCTGGTCATGGGTTCATCTGGCAAAGTAGCAGATAGTTCCCTGCTGCTTGTGTAGGTTTGCCTGAGAGAAATGACAGATGATGCTTAGGTATTTGTCTTATCAGTTAGCTTTGATACAAAATGCAAGCGACACCAACATCGTAGCCTAGTTAAGTAATATTTGTTACTTTGGGGTCATCTTCGTGTGTGTGTGTGTGTGTGTGTGTGTGTGTGTGTGTGTGTGTAAATTTATATATATATATATATATATATATATATATATATATATATGTATATCATTGCACTAAAAAAGAGGATCATGAAGGAAGAAAGATGTCAAGGGTAAAAACAGAGTGATGTGATACACGTTACATGAAAAGAGATAGGAACTCTCTAGAGTAAGGGAGGAAACCAGCTAGATGGGGCAGGTAGTACCCAACATTATCCAATAGAGCACAGTGTGACTAATACTGGTTATTAATTTGACTACATCTGGATTCAACTAAAATCCAAGCAGGTGAATACACCTGTGAAGGCTTTTCTTGATTGGCTCATTTGCGATGGGAAGACCTCCACTATCCCAGGGTTACACCTACTGGTGGCAGTTTATATAAAAGGACACGGTAAAAGGAAGCTTTTGCTTTTTTGCCTGCTTGCCCTCATTCTTGCTTGCAAGTTCATCTTTCATATTGCTGATACATTCCTTTGCTGGTTTTAGAACCTATATTAGAACTCTTTTGGGCTCCCAGTGTAGACTAAAGACAAGTATCTATCTAGGAATCCTACAAGATACTGGCACCATGCTGGGACTGTTGAGACATACAGTTTTGTGGACTGAATAACTACAAGGTTCTTGGCCTTTTTACTTGGAGACAACCATTTTAGACTACCAGAACACTGCTTGTAAGCTACTATAATAACCTTTTAAAACATACACAAACACAGACACAAACACACACCCACACCCACACACCCACACACTTCATTCTGTCAGTTGTGTTTTCTTAGAGAACTCTAATACAACAAGGGAGTGTAGGAAGATATGAATACAAACACAGCACAGTGCTATATTATGAGAATTCTGTAATTAACCCATGTGATTACCTTGTATACTCACCTAAAACATCAGTATAAAATATGTGCATGAAATTATCATGTACAAATTATCACATTCCCCTAAGTTAAAATATACCATAACCACATCACATCAGCATCCTTATCCTGATAGAATTGGCTTATTTCTGTAGTTACTTTTATTTTGATCTTACACCTATTAGGGTGTAGGTATAAGGTTTATAAAGGGGCCTTTGAAAGTGAGTGTCTCAAAGTTGGACCACTTCCACTTCCTTGCAAAATATCTAAGTTAACAATCTTTTGCTGTTGAGAATAGTTTTAGCTATCCTGGGTTTTTTGTTATTCCATATGAATTTGAGAATTGCTCTTTCTAACTCTATGAAGAACTGTGTTGGAATTTTGATGGGGATTGCATTGAATCTGTATATTGTTTTAAGCAAGATGGCCATTTTTACTATATTAATCCTGCCAATCCATGAGCATGGAAGATTTTTCCATTTTCTGAGGTTTTCTTCGATTCCTTTCTTCAGAGACCTGAAGTTCTTGTCATACAGATCTTTCACTTGTTTGGCTAGAGTCACACCAAGATACTTTATATTGTTTGTGGCTGTTATGAAGGGTGTCATTTCCCTAATTTCTTTCTCAGCCTGTTTATCCTTTGAGTATAGAAAGGCTGCTGATTTGCTTGAGTTAAATGTCTAAGGTTAAAAACTCCAGAGACAACAGGTGCTGGAGAGGAAGTGGAGAAAAGGGAACACTCCTCTACTGCTGGTGGTAATGCAGGTTGGTTCAACCACCCTGGAAATAAGTCTGGCAGTTCCTCAGAAAACTTGGCATGGCACTTCTGGAGGATCCTGCTATATTACTCCTAGGCATATACCCAGAGGATTCCCTGGCATGCAATAAGGACACATACTCCACTATGTTCATAGCAGCCTTATTTGTAATAGCCAGAAGCTGCTAAGAACCCAGATGTCCCTCAATGGAGGAATAGATACAGAAAATGTGGTATATTTACACAATGGAATACTACTCAGCAAATAAAAACAATGAATTCATGAAGTTCTTAGGCAAACGGTTGGAACTGGAAAATATCATCCTAAGTGAGGTAACCCAATCACAAAAGAACACACATGGAATGCAATCACTGATAAGTGAATATTAGCCTAGAAGCTCTGAATACCCAAGACACAATTCGCATATCAAATGATTCCTAAGAAGAAGCAATGAGAGGACCCTGGTCCTGGAAAGGCTTGATCCAGCAATGTAGGGGAGTACCAGGACAGAGAAGAAGGTAGGAGTTGATTGGAGAATTGTTGGAGTGACGAGGGCTTGTGGGACTTATGGGGAGGGGGGAACCAGGAAAGGGAAAATCATTTGTAATGTAAACAAAGAATATAGAAAATAAAAAAAGAAAAAAAACCAATCTTTTATAGGATGATGAAAGTACTACTATAGCATGCTATCTGGGACCTATGATATAGCCAAGATGAGAAATTAATACATTTTTGCGAGAGAAAATAACACAGAAAATGGAAGATATAGGTTGAATCTACTTTCTCCAAGGAGGTAAGTAGAAATGGGCAAAAAATGTGCCCTATATCTTTAAAATTCTTATTTGAGCTCAAATGCTACCAGTGAGGGACATACAGATACCCTGCAAGTAAGATTTTTATTGAC
The DNA here is from genome assembly GCA_964023405.1 of Apodemus agrarius. Lineage (NCBI taxonomy): Eukaryota > Metazoa > Chordata > Mammalia > Rodentia > Muridae > Apodemus > Apodemus agrarius. Next base: position 43,407,965 of record OZ030008.1, on the reverse strand, counting down.
CCTGAATCCATGTGTGTGTGTGTGTGTGTGTGTGTGTGTGTGTGTGTATGTACCTGGGTGAGATGGAGCATTACACTAGAAACTCCTAGGAGCCATTGGCTAATAGTTTCAGAAGATATTATTTTGTAATAAAAATTTTATATAATTTAAAAAAATTAAAAATAAATAGATGTAAGCATAATCAAACTTTCACTGGGCTTGTGTATTAGTTACTTTTCTATTGCTGTGATAAAACTCCTTGACAAAGGCAGCTTATAAAAGAAAACATTTAAGTAGGGTTATGGTTTCAAAAGATTAGAGTCCATGAAGACATAGAGATCATATCCCAGTAGGAATCCCTGAGAACTCATAGCCAAGGATGCAAGCAGAAGGCAAGATTATATTGGGGGATGAAGGGGAGGAGGCTTTGAAACCTCAAGCCTGTCCCTTGTGACGTACCTCCTCCAATAAGCCTACATCATCTCCCAGTCCTTCCCAAACAGTTCCACCAACTGAAGAACAAGTATTCAAACATATGAGTTTATAGGAGTCACTCTCATTCAAACCACCACGGATTGCAAGTTCAAAGCATCTATGGCTTGGAAGATAACTGGGAGTGAGTAAAGCTGAATGGTTATGATATATATGACGTGGGTGGTAGAGCATATGGCAAAACTAGAACATTCATGTTTTACTGAGAAGCATTCAACTTCAGATTTATAAAGGCAAAGTAGGACCTGGCCAACAGAACAAGTCTGTGGGAGATTTAACTCTTTGATGTGATTTGAGCTGGCTTTAGTATAACTTACAGTTCAGGCATTTAAGGCTCTCAATGAACTAACATAGTGCTATGAGATTCATTGGTAAAGCAGAAAGGATACACTGATCCAGCTCTAAAAGACTTGGGACTGAAGTTTGAATTTACTACTCCCTGTAGTAGTGTAGAAGTATTTAGATTCTACGTATGTGTTGTATGATCGACCATAAACGCTGTGTGCTTTTTTATATGCACAATATAGATAGGAATGCCTGTCAAGCTTAGTTTCTGTATTTTCTATGAAATAATAATGAAAATGCAATGATGGCACTCAGAGATGTACCACCAGTATAGCAGCCACTAGACCCACCCTCTCATTTACTTCTATTACTGTATTAGTGTTCTCTAAAGGAACAGAACTGATAAAATATATGTATATATAATTCTTTCACTATACATATTCTATTCATTTTGTATATCTCTATATGTCTATATGTGTATTCTTTATATTTAAGGGGATTACTAGAGTGTCTCATAGTGCTCTCAGTTGTCCAGCAATGATAGGCTCTCAGTTGAAAGGCCACGAACCTTGTAGTTGTTCAGCGCACACATACTGGATGTGTTGGCAGTCCCAGTGTGGTGCCAGAGTCCTGAAGAATTCCTAGAGAGACATTGGTCTTTAGTTCACACTAGGAATTCAAATAAGTTGATTCTAACACCTGGGAAAGAATATGTTATCAACATGATAGATAGGTGAATTTGCCAGCAAGAGTGAGGGTAAGCAGGCAAAAAATAAAAGTTTCTTTCTGGGTCCTTTTATTTGGGTTGCCACCAGAAGTTGTAGCTCTGATACACGGTTGGTCTTCCTATCTCAAATGATCAATCAAGAAAATCCTTCAGAAGCACGCCCAGAAGCTTGGAGTTGAATTGATTACAAGTGTAGACCAGTTGACAACCAAGATTAGTTGGCATGCTTACTGGTTTCAGTTCTTTAAAAAAGGTTAAGAATGTTTGTCACAACTTGAATCTGTCCAATGATATTGCATGAGTGAGGTGGGTGTGTGGTGGATACTCCTGCATGTGCACATTGGAGACTAGAGGAAGACCTCAGGGACCTTCCTCTATCTCTCTCTGGGTTCAGCTAGGTTGGCATCCAGCACACTTCAGCCATCTTCTTGTCTCTGCTATCTGCCAGGACTCAGGGATACGAGTGTGTTCTAGGCTACATCTGCTTTGTTATATGGATGTTGGGATCTAAACCCTAGACTCATTTTTAAAATGATTTATTTTATTATGTGTCTATATGTGTGTCTATATATGGGTATTGTGCTCATGAGTATTTAGAGGCCAGAGGTTTCAGACTTCCTTCAATCTGTAGTTAGAGGCAGCTTTACACTACCTGACATGGGTGCAGGAATTCAACTCAGCTTCTCTGCAAGAGGAGTACTCACTCTTCCTCACTGAGCCCTTCCAGTCTTCACTCTTATTCAGAGAATGTCCGACCTCATCAACTCCCTCTCTAGCTGTTGTTAATCATTTTTAGCCATGAGCCTTTCTGAGAGAAAAATGCAAATAGAATATTTCTGATGAATTTGCCTTAATCAAGATGTCTGAAGTATAAAACACGCTTCAATTTTTAAAGATCCACTATAAGAAATACAATGTAAATATATCAATAAGGGGTGAAGGTTTAGCTCAATGAGAGAATGCTGGTTTAGCATGACGTGACCCTAATTACGGTTCTTAGTACTGAAAAAACAAAACAAATAGATAAGAAAACCAGCAACTTTTAATGATAACTATATATTTTTTTCTATTGAATCTTTTGGACATATTAGGGACTATTATTCATATGAACTGATTTTGCTTATTTCTTTTTATATTTCAAATAAATGTGACTACTTGATTTATTAGAATTATATAAGTAAATCATAATATATTTCTATAGGCATTACTGATCTCTTTGAAAGTTTTTAATAACCTATAATGCTACGAATTCAAGGTCCATGAATATGTCATAGTATCTGTAAGGGTACAGACTGCATCCTTAGTTGTCCGATATGGAGTTGCTTCCAAGATATCAATATGTGAAAATGCAAAAGTTCCAATGTGAGATGGTACAGTCTTTCACATTTTCTATTATTTATTTATTTTATATTTTTTTCAGGTAGGATCATACTATGCCATCTAAGCATGCTTTGAATGTGTGGTCATCCTCTCTCAGCCACTAACTGCTAGGATTTCAGATATGTGTTCCTATACCTGGCTGTTCACCTAACGTAATCATTTATAGATCACACACAATACGGAATACAATGTAAATGCTGTACACCTACTGGTTACATTGCTTTTGGAACAATGACAAAGTCTGATCATGTGCAGTACACTTACAGCATTTTTGGAATGACATAATGATTTTTATTTGTAATTAGTTCAATCTGCTGATGTACATACTGAGGGCTGTATGTTATATTCTCCATCATGTAGCCAAGACTCACCTAACCCAATGTCTAGAACAAAGCAGGGGCTTGGTAAAAATCTTTCAGACAATTTTGTATGAGTATGTATTGCAACTTTGCTTGGGTGACATTGTCTACAAAGTGAAATAGCTGTAAATACTATCTAAGTTGCTTCCACCATTAAGTTCCTACAAAGCCTACCATTTAAGATTCTGTGTCGTGATGAAACCCGTTTTTCTCCATGTGTAGATGTGCTGTCTTTTTCACTTGTCTGGGCTGCAGGATCTGATAAATTGTGTTTACATAATACATATAACTTCAACAGCTCTGCAAATCTCACTCCTGTTGCCAGGGCACTCCTCAGCAGTAAGGAAGGGGTGACTGGTTCTAGTGTCACCTGTGGATTCCACCTCGCCACTTTTATCTTGAACTGTTTTTCTCTTTTCCATCAAGCAGTCTTATGAGAAAAATCCCTCTTGCCGAAAGATCTCAGAGTTCACTTTTCTCTTTCCTTTTTACATGCTTGTGGGTATTCACACCTACAGGTGAAAATTTGCCTGTTGAGAAGCCGCATTTTTTTTTTCATGGAGAATGAATTGTCACCTTACATTTCCCATCTGTCCTGAAGGAAATATGCTTATTTTCAGTGAACTCTATAAGCCCCACAGCGGGTAGGTGATAGATTCCCTTAAGCAGTAGGTTGCAATTTCTTTCGTATTCTCTTGGCAATTAACAGATCAGTTTTCTGAGATCCCTGAGCTACCCTTACAAGGTGAAGGAGCTCTACCCAAATGAATAAGGTGTGTGTTTCAGTGTCTCTGGGAATGTCACAGCATGGCTGCATTGCCACACATACTCTCCAGCAATTTTTTCAAAACTACCTTTCATTTCTTGGAAGGAAAGCTGGAAGCACTTCACTGTAGAGTTCAGTTTCTCTGGAGACGAATGGCAACTGTTGGTTTTCCTCTGCTTCTTGCTGATGGAAATTGTAAGGATTCCAGTGTTTTCCCCAGGGAGATTATCTTCTGTTGGCTGCCATCCTAAATTTTGAGTTGTTTATTCAAGAAACATTTTAAACAAAAGGGGGGAAATGCCCTGGATGAGAGGCTGCCTGTAATCATAATGAAAAATGCTTGATATTGAATCAAAGACACGGAATATGGTGTCGTGACTTCAGATTTCGACGCTCACCTCTGAGGTCAGCCCTCCCCCTACTCCCCTTAAGGAACTATGATAAAAGAAAAGCATATTGTCGCGCAGTGGCTCAGTAGTCTGTCTTCTCCTCCCCCATCAGAGTGCAGTCACCCTGTGAATGAGGAAGCCTGTGATTGCTAAGGCAGTCTGATGTTTTCTTTTGCCTGATGTAGTCAGTGAACTAAGTTTCTGCAATGTATCTTTCATATTTTCTTGATCTATCTAGCATTTATTAATTATGTATGACAATAAGTTTCATTATGACATTTTAAAGCATGCATACATTATATTTTCATCATATTTATCCCATTACCTTCTTTTGTCCCCCGACTCCTTCCTGTTTGTCTTGCTCCTCTTTCAAACTAGTCTGAGTTTAACTAGGCTTCCTTATATGAAAATGGCTGATGGGCTGTCTACAGGAATATGGACAAGTTTATAGTGCTCATACCATTGGCGAGTAGCCTCTTTGGGACGAGGAGTGTCTTATGAGCCCTCCTCCACTCATGAGAGTGCTGGTCAGTGGAGTATTCCTGCAATGTACTTTTAAGAAGCAAGCTAAGACAAGCAGAGTAGCAAACAGGTCAGGCGACAGTTACCCATGGAGTTTCACCCTAGCAGTGCGCATTCAGTGAGAAACAAAGATTTATAGCATCCCAAAGTATCAAAAAGCAAAGAACAAATAATGACTGTTCAGTAAAGAAATGGGATACTGCTTTAATTGAGACAGAAATTACCAGTGTTCAAAAGAGACAACTGGCTACCATGGATTCTATAATTAAAGGATTCTACAGATAGAAATTGGAATGAAACATGTAAACTCAGCCTAATTTTTGATTGGATAAAACATTGTTAGAAAAATCATTACTAGGGAGACATGATGGAATTTTCGTGGTATGTATATTATGAAACTATAAAAGTATAAAGTCAATGTTAAATGTCTTACATTGATAATTAAACTGTGGTTCTTTAAGAATTCTGTTTTTAGAAAATGCATATTGAGATATTGTAGAGGAAAGGCATGATACATATAACCTAGTCATAGTCACGTGGTTCAGAAATAACTGTATCTTTGAGTTTATGTATACACACAAAGAGAGAAACAGAGAGATAGACAGAGAGACAGAGGTTGAGATGGACAGAGAGAGACTGAGAGAGGGGATACATATGGCAAAACATGAAAAACCATGGTACTTCTGGGACCAGTGATTCAGCATGCTGGTAGATTGCTTGTCTGTTTTGTACTAAGCTTTTGATTCTATCTTCAGCATTGCTCAAAACATGCAAGCAAATAAAACTGGTGAATCTAGTCATAGAATATTGGGAATTATCTATAAGATTCTTGCAAACTTGTGTGTATTTGAAAATAAGAAGGAAACATTGAAAAATAAACCTTACAACTCCTCTCTACAACATACATATGTATTTTGCAATGGAAAGGTTTTCAGAGAGAATTTTGGAATGTATAAAGCATAAATATTGGGAGAAAGCACAAGGAAGAGCCATGAAAGCATTATGTCATAAATATTGTTAAAAATAGTTCTTTCACAATGACAGACTCCAGAAATTCACCGCCTATCAAAATAATCCCATTAAAGAAATATCAGATGGCTGCAAAGCTCTGAGAGCCCAAGGTGCAGGGTGATGAAGCCCTGGTTAGGTGGTTGATTTATTGGCTGGCTTAACCTTTTTGTTACTGGGAACCTGCAGAGCAACAGCCTGGGTCAAACCTGCGTGCCCTGGAGCATCCTTCTGAAGGCATAGTGAGGAGATTAAACCCAGGATGGAGCTCACTCTCCATCCTTTAAGTGTCGGATTCCTAGAGCTGACAGGTGGTCATATATCTTCTCTTAGTGGTCTGGAGGAGCTCTTATAGTTGAGCCCCCACAATCTCTTGTGAGCAACTGTAGAGAAAGTTGATTCTTCACACAGTCTTTTCCAACAAGATAGTACTAATCAGTGAACCATAAAATTTCAAGTATGCCCATTCGCTTTTTCTGCTGAGGCTCGGCAGTGTATCTGCTGTGCACAGAGCTTCCCAGCGAGGTTAGGACTTGCTAACCAACCAATTAGATTGCCAGAGAATGGAACTTTTGTTTAACCAGTCTAGAGTGAAATCTCAGTGGGATCTCTTTTAACACACACCTGTAATCCAGTGGTATACCAACATACAGACCATTGTGACTTTCTGAGATGCACCCTGTGGAGTTACATAGAAAGGAAAATTCAGTCCTTTATTACTTAATCACATTGCTCCCTGTAAGAGGTTTTTCATGATCCCATAAAATGCTTTCCAGGGGCAGAGAAAGGTGGTTTGGAAGAAATTTTATTGACTTTCCTTGTTTCCAATTTTGTGAGGCTTCCAGAATATGTGTTCCCTTCTTAAACGTGCTGCTTCATTTTTAGCTCTGACTTTTGTGTAGGATTGGTTCTCCCTCAAGGCCATCATGTTTTGTTCTTTTTACATAGTTTAAGAGTTATTTTTCTTTAAGTGTAAATAACACAAAGAAAACTATGTGATCAGTGTATATGATTACAACCATGATTGTTTCAGAGTGTCATAGGTCAAAACCATAACGTAAGATGGAGTCAGTTTGGGATCCAATGAGCTTTCAAAGTAATTGGCTTCAAAATAAAGTTTTGAGAGGGGCACCCGGGATTACAAAATCCAACTTGTCACTTAGTTTCTGGAAAAGACTCAAGAAGCCAGAAAGAAAGCTTTTTTTTTTTAATGCATGACAAAGAATAGACTAGGTCAGTGACTCTCCCAGACAGAGCTTGAGGATTTTTTAGTGGAAAATTTCACCTCTTTGTACATAGTCTATTTGCCAGAACAAAATGGGTCCAAGGCTTCTGATTTGACTGCCTTAAAAATTCTGTGGCTAGAACGCAAACTTTGAAAGTGTGAGAGTGTGCGATTTTAAGCCACAGTTGAGATGGAGTCTGAGCTATTTAGAAGCTCAGCAGTTAAGGCCTTGGACTGCATTACAGAACTGTTTTCTGAACACTGGGATACATCTTTGCCCTCAGGTGGTGTCATTTTTGGCAGAGGTGACTGGGCCATCATTGGGATTTCATGAGACAGGTCATTCGGCCCATGGATTTTTCTCACCTGCATTGTATGGCTTTCTTGTAAGACTAAGGCAAACCTAGCTCTTGGATCACTGATCTTAGACGGAGGAAAAAGCAGAGGGGAAGGGGGATGGGGACTGGTAAGGGGAGGGGGAGGAGGAGGGGATGGCGAAGGGGAAGAAAGAATGTTGTTTCTCAATTTCTTTGGATTGTAAGCATCTAGATCCATGGTTACTTTTGAGTGTGGCAGGGATGAGTCTAATCCTCCACAGAAGTGTCTAAGCCTCTGTAGAGGATCCGTTCTTTATGACACAGGATCTATAGCTGCACTAGAAAAGGAAGTCATTTTCCTTCTGGTGTATTTTCCCCCTATGTTCTGGCAGCTTAGATAACTTTCTCTTGGGACCTAAAGTACCAAGGCTGACCCTCCATTTCCTCAAAGAGGCAGGCTGACTTTGGGTCAGGAATCCAGTGCATTTCTCCATGTGAAAATCTTATGTGTGTGCAGCACTTTCTTTCCAAAGTGCTCACATTTGCCTGGCTGCCCTGCACATGATTCCTCCACTCCCTCCTCCGCACCGAGCCCCCCCCCCCCCCCGCCCCACACTTCTCCTTCTATTCTTTTAATTGCACCATGCACTCTGGTTGTATTCTGAACTATGTTCAGCCACTTACCATATTAAGCAAAAAGCCGTGCATTTATCTCATCCCATTAGGTGCTGATTGGTTGTAAAATGTCCTTGTAAAATGTGCTCTTGTTGCTACCCTCGTTTGTATGAAGGAAAAGTATTTTGGATTTGCTAAAGTCACTGAACTTAAAGCCGAGCAGTTTCCTTACAGTTTTGGGCTTGTTGGATGATTAGAATCCCCAAGCCCCTGAGAACCCCAGAGAGCCTTGCAGTGTGTTCCTGTAGCTCTGGGTGAATCGGCCACTCGCAATGGCCATGCATGGTGTTGGGCTTTTCCTGTCTCATGCATCTCCTGGGAGGGAGATTAGTACACTTCTCTTTGTAACCCAATCTGATACGTATCAACTTATACATCAAGAATTCATCCTAAAAAGCTAAGCTGACATCTTTCTGGACTGACTTAAAGCCAAATTTTAGTTGTTTTCTCCTTGGAGATAGAGAACTTTGATCTAATAACACTCCATGTATTACTCAGCCACCCCGAGGGGCCAGGCTCAGTTCCTTTAACCATTTCTCTTCCTTGCTCTTTCCCAACCTGTAATCAAGGTCACGTTTTTCTCATCTCCAGCTGATATGTTCTTTAAATAGCTGTAACTTGTTTACATGTAAATATGGTGTATAGATTCTGTTCATGTTTCCATGGTTACTTTCTTTATCCAGGTGCCAACTTTTTTCACATTTACCCAGCCTGAGAACATACATGGCTTTCTTGAGTAGTACAGTCTTACTGTCAGAGAAAGCCACATGTAGGAAGATGTCAGACAGAAAAACAATCATATTCTGCTTTTGTGTAAAGGGGGGAATGCAGGGGGGGGAGGTCTAGACAATATAGACTAAAAAAGAGAATTCACTGAGCATAGCAAAACCCTTTGCATAAATTAGTTTTCATTCTTATATCCTTTTCCTTGCGGCCTATGCCACCTTTGCTAACAAGAACAACAACAAAAATCACTTTCACAGCTTGGGGGTTGCTTGGTGATAGATCATGTACTTAGCATGCACATAGCCCTGGGCTCAGTCCTCAACACACAAATAACAAGCAAATAAATCGGACAACAGAAAAACAAAAACTTTCTTATTGGGCCACTCTGAGATTGAACAGCTGTCTCCTTTAATCTCCTCACACAGAGAGAATATGTTATCTGGGAGATTTATTTATTTATTTATTTATTTTTATTTATATCTAATGAAACTACTGCATCAGCGTAGGAAAGTGGTGGTGATTTCCCAGGACTGGGTTATCCAGGAACGGTTGTGCCCTTTAAAGTAACACTGATAAGAACAAGCCACTCCCACGATGCCATAGGTCTCTTCAGTTGGAACTAGCATGGGTGTAACTTCTCCACTTCCTGAACCTCCATGAGTTATAAATATGTGGAAATGGACAAGATTAAGCCATTATGGGAATTTTCTTCTGAATAATTCATATTATTTTTTCCAGGGGTTGAACTGTTTGTTCCCAGCCCCCTCCCCTTGGATTTGAGCTAAATACCGAAAGTTCACTCAATTTCTTCTGAATAGGAGAATTCTGACCAAGATAATAGGTTCTGGGAATAGACCGAGTTTTTGTGTTCCAGTGAACAGGATGTAATAAAAACTCCATAAAGAGCCAACTCTGCCATATACTTTGAACATTATGTCTCACTAATGATTTCTGTTTCTTAACTCTTGAGGGAATGTAATTCACAATCGGAGGTGAATTGTGGAAAGCTGAAGTAACTCCGAGGCAGACTTTCAAACTGCTTTCCACTGAAGATCATTCTACTTTCAAAAAAATCTTATATTTTAAATAAGGGAGCTTTAGGTCTCGGTTGCCTTGGCTAACGCCGTGTGTTTGTTCTGGAGACTCTACCACTGGTCAGCTTTCTGTGTGGGTCGCCCTTCACACAGCATCACTTTGGCTCAGTAGGAAATGAGCTTGTGAGGCTGAAGGCCAAAGCGCGGATGCTGTTGTAGGTCTTCTGTTGCGGAACCTGTTCCAACACGCCTCCTCGGCCAAGTGAGTCAGTGAAGAGCTGGGGTGGGGGGGGGGCGGGGGGGGCGGGGCTCTCTTGTCCTCTAGAAGTGACTCAGGGTTCTGTCGGTCTGCATCTACATCAAAAGGTCCGTCGTGCAGGGCACGTAAATTTTGAAATGTCCGACACTTCATGCTCAACCTCAACCCATCAGTCTCTAAGCTCTTTGTGTCAGACTACCCAGAGATGGACTCTCTTTTTCTTTTATTGACTTCTTTATCCTTTGGAAGGCTGATCTTGGAGAGATTACAGGGCTAACTTAGTGGGAAGGCCTAGGACAGCAGATCTGATGCCCCAAGTTCATGCTGGGTATCTATGGGCCAGATAGTGGTGATTGAGGGCAATTGAGGTTGACCTATGAATTCCTCCAAAAGATGACAGTACAGGATGAGCTCAAGCAAAGGCCAGGTTTTACTGGGATTAAGGAATTATTAAAATATCACCAGAATGGGGAAGGGAGAAAGAGCTCTTGTGGTCCAGCTGGTATCAGAATGGGATAGAGGAAGAGGTTGGTGGCACATACTGGCTAGCCCTTGGTTGAACAGGCTTATTGATTTAAAGGAACTTTACATTTTAAGGTAGGAAGACAGATGGGACAGACACATGAGCTCCTTTTTACTTGTTTTGCCTCAAATGCTGAATCGTCACAAGAAATGATAGCTAGCACTCACCAAATACTTACCATGTGGTATGCTTTAGTCTAAGGCCTTTATGTAACATCTAGTTCTACTTCACAGCATCTCTTTGAGGCAAGGCACTCGTTCTTTTCTTCACATGGAGAAGCTGAGATCCCTGCAACGTGTGAATACCTTAAATGAACAGAATAGCAAAAACTGGGCTTGGGCAGTCAGACTGCAAATGCTGAGAGCCCTTAGCCAGAAAAGGAAACCGGGGCTCCATAGTGCCAGGTTTCTTCTGCCGGCACACAAGAAAAGGAAAGAGCATGTCTTTTCTGAGAGTTAGGTTCTTGTGGGATGTGGATGCATTATTGTTTGATATGGGGGTGGGGTGGGGATTGTGTTTCCTCAAGCCAGCTCAGAGTCTAGATGCTTCTGCAAAGCTACCCTACATAGTTTTCCCAAGGTCTAGAAAGCTCACATGCTGGGGTTTGCCCAGCTGAGCCCTGAAGCTACGCAGGGAGGAGAAGAAGAATGTGCCTTTTAAATCAGTGGAGCAAAAGCTCCAGCAAAATGGCATTTTGTAGAATAGGCTCCATCAAAGCGAGTCACACGGAGTATAATTCCTTAAATGAATCTTTCTGTAAACAGGCCTGAGCCCATAAGATTTAAAAATAACACAGTCGGGTAACTGAAACAGTTCTGCCTCCACAGTGGATTCGACGGATTCAGCAACTGTAACAACTTTATCTGATAAAGGAGTTTTTTTGACACATGGTCAAAGCTTAGCTTTACCGCCTTAAGAGGCTTCAAAATAATTAAAGATTTTCTTTGCTCCTAGCTGTCATGTGAGAGAGTCAAAAATGGCTGAAATGATTGTGTTGATCAAAAACCACAGTTGGGAAGTGTAAAAAAAAAAGTGTCAAAGAGGCCAGACCTCATTTGAGTTTCTCAGCCCAACACCTTGTACAGGTTTCCAGGTTCCTCTGTGCAAGTTCTGACCAGGTAGATAGGAAGACAGGAATATATGCATTTTAGCCACCCTCCCCCCTTAGGTAGGAGCCTTATAATCAAGGAGGGCTGGGGGCTCCAACTGCTGAGAACAGAGCAGGTAGAGCCAGAGTTCCTCACAACACCCTGTTCTAGCCCAGCAGAGACTAGAATTTCTTTCATTTTTCTATTTTTTGACTACAGTTTATAGTATTTTTCATAGTTCTGAATCTATGTACATTGGGTGGCTGTGTATGTGTGTGTGTGTGTGTGTGTGTGTGTGTGTGTGTGATATCAGGCACGATGCATGATGATGTGTCAGTAGAAGACATGATATATTAGACTATTAATAATAATATGTTGAAATATCATCCTATGAATAGAAAATTTTCAGCTCTTAGAGAAGAAGTGTTTATTTATGAAAATATAATTATTTAGTATGGTTGCCTGATAGAAGTAACAAACTGAATAAAAACTGAGGAGTAAGATGCCCTTTCTAAAGAACTATCCAAGAAGCGATTGTAGCATCTCTCTGCTTTGACCAAGGCTGATGGGAAGAGCCAGGCCTGACACTGTAGATCATGTAGAGAAGATGGCAAAGCATTGTCACGTTGCTTTCCATTTTCCCTGGTGAACTGTAAAGAGAGGTTGGTCAGTTCATGTGTCTTTTCCCCACACTGGATTATGAAGCCAGGGATTTCATCGCATTCCTTAATTGTTCAGACCAGTGCCTAACATCAAATAATGATGATTATTTATTGAGCACTTATTCAGTTTTCAAAACCACCCTGTGGTGCTGGCATGGATCAACGTGTGGCTGGCGAGGGCCTGCACAAATAGAAAGGCAGACATCTTCCTGGAAGTTTAGGGAGGAAACACCATTTCTGACCTGGGTGACTCGACAAAAGAAAAGGTTTGGGAAATAAGGGACCTTTACCATGGATTTGAGGATGTGCACGGTAAAGGTGAGAAGGCTGGGAGGGCGCTCTGTTGAAGAAGGGAGGAATATCAATGAACTTGGGAAACTTGGAAGGAGTCAAGATAGGTAGGCTTGGGTACCAGGTGCAGGGTGTTCTTGCACCAGAATGGGACAATGGGGCAGAAAGGGACATGGTGGGCAGGCACATCATTGGAGTAGCCCAAGGATGAGCATGGATGGCCATGGATGATCTGTGGATGATCTTGAACTGGGCTAGGAACCTCGTCTGTCCACAAGGAGAAGCAATAGAGATCATGAATGGGGTAATTATGATGTTAACGGGATTTTTGTGGGATGACAATGGAGAATTAGGGAAGGTCTGGGGCCCAGATTGAAGACTCTGTACAAGAGCTGTTACCCAAGGCCAACGATGGAGACGGCATGGTTGGGTAGACAGTCTTCTCTACTATCACTGTGAGCAACACGAAGAGGCTAGAGATGCTGAAAGCTATTTTCACCAAAATGTCTGTCACTTGAGAATCTTCCCAGGATTTCAAACTTTTTTATTTCCCAAATTGAACTCTGGTTTTCATGTTTGGTTTATGTTCTGTGTTATTTATCTTTAGTAACAGTATTCCGTTTCTCAGCCTTACCCCCATTTTTGTCTCTGTTCCACATGTTTCTAAGGTCCCAAAGGTTAACCTCTTACAGCTATGTCTCCCCTACTGATGCCCTAGGATTCTGCACCTGGAGATGTTGCAATAGTGCCTCTCACTCCCCTCTGGTTTATACTCTTCTCCCTCTAATCCATCTTACACACCTGCTGCTACCAGATTCACCTTTCGGCACTCGATCTTCTGAGTCAGCCATCCTTTGGGAAATGTTGCAAAGCTCACATCTGCTGACAACAGCAATTTCATGTTTAGTCCCCAAATGAAATCTTGCCCAGAAACTCTAATATGACAGCTAGATAAACGCACGCTACTTTAGTCACACCAGGAGAATATCCTGGATCATTGCCCATTCTGTCTCCACAACACCCAGAGCCCAGCAGTTTTCTCAATAAATGACAGTTTCCTGAGCCTCATGGTAATGGACATCAGGAATTTCCTTCTAATTTACTTATCTTATGGCCCATTAGGGGTAATTATGCTCTTCCAGTTGAGTCAAACTGAACTGTTATTTCTATATACCAAGGCTCCTTGACTTATAACAGGCTAACATCCTGATAAGGCCATTGAACACTGGATATTGTAACTTGCCATACAGCCCTGCTCAGTAGCACAGTGCATGGGATGTTGGTGGTTCACACTTGGGATCATGCTGTGGAGTAGGAACCTCCGAGAACATCAGAACTCCAAATTTGAAGCAGCGGTTTTGGCTGGATGCATGAGACCCAAGCAGCATTGGAAAGTTGGAAAAGTATACCATCAGAGGTCAGAGACCTTAGATACAGGTCTGCTTTCCCAACCTTTATTCTGTGCACTGGGATGCAATTATCATGGTTAGAATGTTATCTCCTCACCTTCATATGGATATATGTTGTTATATATATATGATATATAAGACTCACCTCAAAGGCTTCTCAATGGAAAGTTTCTGCCTAAATGCAGGTCTCCTGAGTCTTAAACATCTCTCCTGTCTAGTTCCCCTGTTGCTATGTATGACCTTGGACTCTTTTAGCCACAGGTCACGTCTTTTGTATATATGTGTGTGTGTGTGTGTGTGTGTGTGTGTGTGTCCACTTGTGTGAAGGCCAGAGGTTTATATTTGGTGTCTTCTTCAATCATTCTGCCTTATTTATTTATTTTTAGACAAGATACCTCACTGAACCTGGAGCTTGCAGATTTATCTATAGTGATTATCAGTGAAACCCAGAGGTCTTTCTACCTCTCTGGTGCTGCTATTATAGGCACATTCCACAGAACCTGGACTTTTAACATTGATGCTGGTCATTGAACCCAGAGCCCCATGCTTGTCTGGCCAGTATGATACTGACAGAGCCATCGTCCAGCACCCCTACTTTCTGGCTGATTTCGACTTGAATTCATTCTCAGGGATAAGGGCACACATTGAATTTACTGCTTGCAGTTACCTGCTCCGTGCATAGCAGCTTCATGAGCGCCTTGAAGGAAGAGTCAAAGCTGCATCACTGTTGTGCATTTCTCATCATTAGTCAGGCAGGGTCAGGCTTATGGTGGGCCTGTAAGGAGAGCACAGAACTGGCAGATACTTTCTTTCATCTTGATACTAACTATGCATTCTTACCTTTTCAGCTGTCTTTTGAACGTCACTGGATGATACCCTTAGAGAGACACAAAAGAACAATTTGTTCCTCCAGCACTGAGGCGAGTGGAATGATATTCTGCCCTCCTTACGTTTATGGTATTCACAGGCTAAACAAGCTAAAATGCATCTCAGTCAATTAGAGGCAGAACCTTAGAGCGCTTTCTTCTTCTTGCCTCCTCCACCCTTGGCCATCTTTCCAGTAAGTATTCTGTGGCAGGCTCCTTTTGAGGCCATTTACAGCATGGCATTGTCTTTAGGGCATACCTTCCGAAACGGTCTGGAAAGAATCTAGACTAATGGTTTGGACCTTTTATAGTTGTGCCTCTCTAGTGAGGTGTACGAATGGTTCAAGTTGAAAGAGCAGGGAGGACTGTGGCAATAGGCTCTGGTGAGGCAGTGGGAAGTCTGAAGGAATAAATTAAAGTGCCAGACGCCCTTTCTATTGCTCAGCTGCTTGCGAGAGTCAGGGCTAACATTCTAGTCTGGGTCATAAGTTTATCTCTTTGGAGCGCTGTGAAAGCAGCTGTGACGGCATGGGTGATGGATGGGTTTGTCCTGAGGAAGGGTGAGCGTGGAAGTTCTGTTTGGGTCTTGAAATTCCCCAGGAAGGCTTAGGAATTTCTCATAGTCTAAATTCAGTAAATGCAAAGACAAAGCAGGGGGCTGGGAGTGTTCACATAAATCATTTCATTTAGTTGTACACAATTCAGTATGGTGGGGCGAAGCCTTGCTTGTAAGTGTGGAAAAATAAGAGGAACAATTTCTCCATTGCTGTGCTGGAACAAAAAAAAAACCCTAAAATATATAACTAATTATTCAATTAATTGTGTGATTGAATACAAGTACAGTCCCTGCACATGCGTCTTTTCTTAATGTGCAAAGGCTTAGAGATATGACTGCTTCAACGTGCTTCTTGTTTCTCTCGCAGTTGGAAGTTGCCCTGAATTTTCCATAGATAAGAAAATCAGGTATTTTTTTCAGTGATAACTGACTATCTTTTGAAAATGGAAACTGTGTGCATAGTATCTGAGTCCATGATATAGTTGGACAGTTTAGCCCAATTTCTTGGGTTATAGAATATTCACAGTACCCATCTGCTAAATGTTGGCCCATTCATAGGCAGTATCACCTAAGGATGCTAAAAAAAATGCTTTAAGAAATAAAACAACTAAATCTTAGTTTGAGGTGGGATTTGAGGCTCTCATAATCTCATAAAGGAATGCATAGTTGTTTCTTTTAACACTGTGTATGCAATATAAGACAGAGTTAAGCAGTTGCTTTCGAATTGGTTTGATGGTTTTAAGCTCTAGCTCATGACTAATGTAACTACGTGACATTAGTTACATTACTAAACTCTTCTGCAGTTGATCTTCTTCATCTGCAAACTTAAATAAGTAAATAACATGGCGGTGCCAGTCAGTTCTTAGTCCTGCGAATGGCTGGGTAACAAATAGCTTCCCTTACATTTCAGCGCCTCATAGATGTTTTTTTTTTTTTCTCTGAAGTGTCTGTGGGTCAAACTCTGGTGCTTCTGATCTCAGACACTAGTTGGGCTCAGATTTCTTCTGTTGGTAGATGCCTGTAAGGGCAGTGGTTCTCTGAGTAGATGTCAGAAACATGAGAGAATGAGCCAACCACTTAACCATCCCTTTCAGAGCCTCCCCTAGCACTCACTGTTTATTAGGCAAACAAGTCATACGGCCAAGTTCAACATGAAATTGTAAGTAATTTATATTTCCCATGGAAGAAAGAAGGAGGAGCGAGTAATGATACGCTGTCACTGTCATAAGGGCCACTCGGAGTGATAATGGATGTAAAACAGAGGCAGCTTTTAGCTGGTAACAGACTAATGTGTATGACTTACTATTAGTATTTCTCATAAAAAGATGGTCCCACAAACTGGAAGGAAGGGAATGAGGAGGAACTTTTGGAAGTTCACTCAGACATTACTGGGACACATGTGGCACTTGTTCCAAGGGGCCCACTTTTTTGACTCTTCTCCTCTTGAGGAATCTGAAAGACTGTTAGTAATCTGAGTACAAACAGATCAGCCCTTATTTTTGTCAACCTCAGCTGGACTGGTGGAGTTACCAACAGCTACGGCTGGAGTGGTCCAGTTTCCTGAAGCCCGTGGCTTTGAATGGCCCAGCTCAGGAAGAAATTAGGTTCTATTAATTTACTGCTTCCCTTTCTTCTTCTCTTTATTTCATTTATTATTAATTTTTAAGATAAGATTTTAATTGAGTGAGTCAGTTGTTACTAAAATCACCGATTCTTAGAGTTACTTTGACTTAGTGTATGAGAAGCAGACTTTAAGACAGAATTTGGATACAAATGTTTACTAAGGATTAATTCTCACAAGAGAACTAAAATGTGGGATTGGGAAATTGAAGTCAAACTGTGGTTTAAGTCTGTTGATGTTTCAACCAATAAGGCATAGACCCTGGAGGTAAAAGAGCTTTCCTGAGCTGTCTAAACTTGGGCAGGAGTTCTACTGTAGTTTTTTGTTGAGATCAGTCATCTGATGTGACTTTAGCTTAGGGCAATGACAGTGCCCTAAGATAACTAATATGCATATTAGTTATACTCTCAGACAAGCCCCATGCTCAGGAGTAGTTGGTCGACATGCAATGGTCTCCATGTTTTTATGTACACTTTTGTTTTGTTTCGGTGGGGTTTTCTTTTATTTAAAAAAATAATCTTTAAGTAGGGTGACCGTAGATAATGGTAAGTATTGTATATATTTTTTCTAAGGTATAATAAACTAAAAATTTTTTAACATGAAGTAATGGCAAATTTTTGAAGGAATAGATGTTTTATCCTAATTTGGACGTTAGTCAATGTATACGTCTATGAAAATATTAACAGAGCTCCATATGAATATATATAATTTTTTAATTAAAAAATTAAAGCAAATTTGGACTGTAATTATAATTGCTACTATCATAGATATCTGGCTTTATGCAAATTTCAGTCTTTATTCAACCATGACATCATTATCTTGCCTGCTTGGCAAAGCCCTAAAAGAACTAATTTTTTTTATTCAGAAGGTCATTGTGGTAGTCAGACCTACCAGGATCCTTTGAACTCAAGTTCTACAGAACAATGTGGATCTTGTTCGCTCTTGAGTCTCCAACTTCAGGTCAATCGATGTCAAGTGAAGTCTCGAGACAACACCAACAGAAGCCCAGTGTCCACAGATTTAGATCTTATTCTATAGTTCATTGGATCAGCAATTGGACTTGGTCACTCCAGGAAAGAATCTACACATTAGAAAAACAAGACTCACAGTCACACAGAGCACTATAATATTGAAGAGGAAGAAAAATTCAAGCACTTTATTCATCTTCTATATTCCTCTAATAGTTGAGGAAATTGATACCCAGGCATTCACGTGTTTGAACTAACCCTTTGTTTTTTTTTTTTTAAAGTAGGAAGAACTGAAGATGTTGAGTTTCCCATTCTATCATACAGTGTTTAGTAAACTGAGCTGGAATTGGACAGTCTGGGTCAAATCCTAGCTCATGAACAAGGCCTTTGATGATGGCTGATAGCAGTGACTTTATGCAGGTTGATTGTCTTATTTATAAGAGGCTATCTTATAGGGTTGTTGTGAACACTAAAGTAGAAATGGTGACAATGATTTGTTCAAACTCATTTCTATGAAGTATTTGGAAATGTACACTAACTTTGCAATATTGTCAATCATGTTTATTATTTTCTATCATGTATTTGAGTGTGTTAGATACACAACAGTTGCCTCCCATATTGAACATTAGGGGCTCATGCATCTAGGGTCAGCTGCAGGCTAGTAAGTTGACTACTTCTGCTGATCTTGACTGAACTCAATCCCATGCCTGGGTGTCAGCTGCTATTAGCTAATCCAGATTGGTCTTGGATTGGTCCTCTTTAAACCACTTGGGCCAAATCACCTAGCTGATATCCCAGACATGATGTTATGATAATCAAGAAAGCAAAAGAAAGGAGAAACATTCAGACTTCTTAAAGTCTAGGCTTGGAAGTTGTATTCATCTCATTTATGATTTGTTCTATCGACTCAGGCAAAGTATGTGGCCCTTCTCAGGAGACAGGCACTGTGGAGTTACATGGTGGAATGAAAGGGGGAAAGAGTAAAAACATAACTAAGCTGTCGAGGAAAGGAGTTACAGTCGCTTTCTGCAGAGTTTGAACATAGAAAGAAATGAGAACTGAAGCCCCAGTTGTGGTCAGTCCAGTACCAGGAAACCCCTCATCTCACTGAATCTGGCCCATGAAGCTCCACTCTCTTTCGAGTTCTGCTGCACAAAAGTCTTACCCTCTAGGCCTGAGTGAGGTCATTTCCCTTCATTTCACAGGGATGACTATCACCCCAGACCAGCTCTCTCTTCCTTTGCTTCATTACCAGGTCCATGGGAACTCTGTACCCTTGATGAAGAATTCTAGTAGAATCCTACTGCCTGCCACACCAATATTAATCTCTTCTTTCACCTGGACAGCTTCAATTCATTGTTACTTTATTATAAAGCAAATGCTCCAAGGAGAATCATTCTATTTATTCTATTTGTTATAATGGTAATTTTCAGTGAGTACTCTAGCAAAGAATGGGAAGTGTGTGTGTGTGTGTGTGTGTGTGTGTGTGTGTGTATGATAAAAGTTATTTGGATTATTGATAAAGCTGAAGAGTAAAAACGTTTTAGATGGAAGTGCTTATATCTGATCAATAGGTCTGATACAACTGTTAGGATTGCATCGATATTAAGATGTCAGTGCTGCTCTTTTAGGAATTCTTCTGAGTGATAGGCTAAGATCATGGTGGTCCAATAGAACTTTCTCTTTAGTAGAATATTCTACATCAATAAATTTACATTTAATTTAATTAAATAAATAGTGCTTGATATGTCAGTCACTATTTACAGTTAACTTATATGTTAGTCAAATAATTACTTGTGAATGGCAATATATTTTGCAGTGTAGTACTAGGGAATAAGATCTATGTGGTATTTAATTCTGCTTCCTGTACATACTGTAACTCATTATCATTTACTTATATGGGAAAGGAGCACGTTACCAGGGCAAGGACATGAGACACAACTTAACTACATTAGACCTTGATTTTTTAGGAACTGCATTTAAAGTATGGTGTGGGAGATAAGACTGCACAGTGTAGGATGAACTCTGAGATTTGAATTTGGGTTTTATCATTTATTCACCATGTCACCTTCATTCTCTAAGCTACCTTGTCCATAAAACAATGATAAGAGAGTACCTCTCTACATGTATGGAATACTTTCCTATCTAAAGCATTAGGTGGTTTCTCTATATTAGAATGGCTTGGGATAGACTACATTCTTTCATGTGCCTTTTTGCTCTCAGCAAGGCTCAGTCCTGCCTTGACATATTCTGGCATCTTCCTGTCTAGAAAGCTGTGGATTATACAAACTTCCAGTTCTCTGGCAGAAAAAAACCTGTTCATCTTGCTGATGCTATGCTGGACTACTAAGGCTTATTGTGTTATGAACTCAGAGGTTTTAAACTAAAGCCTGAACTCTAAATAGAGACAGTTCACCCACAGAAAGCATCTAGTGTGAGAGGGTGAGGGAAAGAAGACACGGAAACAGGGAGGATTGTCCTCCAAATCAGACAGTAATGATAGCAGGCCACCTTGAAGATCTGGCCATTAGGAAATTCTGTACTGTGTTTATATAAAACCAAGCAGGAAATGTTTGCTAATGGAATAAATAAAGGAGTCTTTTGGTTACATAATGGTTCACCACGCCCCAGTTGAGGCTGTTTTGGGATCGTTCCTTGGTTTAGGTTTGAACTTTGGCGCACCGGCTGCCATCTCTTTTGTTTGCTTGCTCCAGATTCTTGAAGCCTCATTTGTCTACCGTTCCCTGGAGGTCTAAGTGTAACCTGGATCAGAACATGACACCATCATTTTAGCTTATGGAAGTGAGAGTGGGGCATGGAGTGAGAAGCTGACTTCAGGACCAACTGCCTAAGGGGCCTTTAGAGAGAGAAGCTCCTCTATGGATAAAACCACGTGTGACTGTTGAGACTCATTTTGTGCTAAACGTGCTCCTCATTGGCTTAGGTTTTCACGGTAATCACGAAGCACAGGTTAGTGTTAGCATCAGGTAGACAGTGATTTAAAGCAACGCATGCTCGGGGACATGCTGGAGCAGGCCAGCTTCTAAATTTCTATACAGTAACTTTCTTGGAATGAAAATAAAATTAGACATTTTAGTGGGTTCCCTTAGGTAACTCGGGAGAGACAAAATCAGTGTTATATAGGGAAAAAATCTAGTAGACAATTCTTAGGACCCAGTAAATTTTAATTATGAAGGTTAATGAATTTAAATAGCATATCCTGAGCTTCTTAGTATCATAAAAATAAGCCAACAATTCCTTATCTTAACACACATTTTGTCAGACCATTTATTAAGTACCTGTTGAACGTGTGACAGCATGTAGGTCCTGGGAGCAAGATGTAGCCTGTGATCAAAGTCTGAAAGATACTGACCTTAGTAACAGGCATCTTATTTTCAGCTTGGTTCTGTTTTGTTTAAATATAAAATATTTGGAAACTTTACTGGACTTCTAGGATCTGGTGAGTCTGGATAAGGATTTAGCATCCTAGAAAGATACTGTGTTCTTTGGTCTTTTGTTTCCAGAGTGCTTCCTGTCACCCATGAAAAAAAATTAGAAATCTTGTGAAAGCATTTCCCAAATTACCTAAGATCCTGTTCTGCCAAATACCTCTCCGTATCCAGTGAGACCGAAAGAGAGAGGAATGGAAGAGTAAGGAGTAGAAACCATAGTGATGCTGATGGTTCCTGAGTGTTTGGACCCTAGGAAAAGAGGTGTGATGGCTGGAATATGTAGACTCATGGAAATAATGAATCTAGTTACTTAGAAGGTGGATCCATTGGGTTTGAGGGAAGATGGGGTTCATAATCAAGGAAAAGTACTGTGGTGATCTGAGGTTCACAGCTTGTGGTATCTAAGAGTAAAAAGAGGTGTGGCCACTTGTGAAGCTTTCTTTACTCAATTTGCTTACTGGTTGAGGGAATTTACTGCTAGAGATCATAGGGCCCAACCCTTAGACATTGCTCTCCTGGGCCCAGATAGATGCTCTGCCTGGTGGTGCTGCTGGTGGTGGTGGTGGTGGTGGTGGTGGTAGTGGTGGTGGTGCTGGTGGTGGTGGTGGTGGTGTGTGTGTCTGACATTACATCACTGGTAACTCATTTATTGGTACAGTTTTCCTATAGTACTTCAGCATTAAATTCAGTCACACGAACAGTTCTTAGGTACACAGTTTGAGTCATGATGTGTAGTTTCCCATGGATATATTGCCAACATCAAGAGCCATTTCCCTGTAAATCCCATTTCAGTCACTTTAAACCAACTCTAGCCCCAAATTTCTTCCCATGCAACTACTGCTATGATTTTTACTATTATGTGTTAGTTTTTCCTCGTCTAGAACTTCATTCAGATAGAATCACACAAGGTATACTTTAAACATTTTGAGTTTCGAAAAAATTCTATGTATGAATAAAATGTAAATTGATCATACCCACTTACTACCCTGTCTAATTTCCTCGAGGACCCCCACCTCATCTCATCTCCTTCCCAACTTCACCTTGTTTGGCATTTATTTATTTATTTATTTATTTATTTACTTATTATTTATTATTTATTATTTTTGAAGCACTAAGTTCAGTTAATGCTGCCCATATGCTCATGACCATGGTAGGCATGGGGCCATCCGATGAGGCACGGGGGACTCACCAGGGGTCACATTTTTAATGAACAGTACTCTCCAGCAATAACTATAAGCTACCAATATTTTCTTAGCTAATATAGTGAGGCTTAGGGACCCGTCCCTATTTTAGGCTGAAACGTTTAACTGACTTGATCTTTTACAGGGAACCACTGCTGCCATAAGTTCATGTGGGCCATGGCCGTATCACATCCAGAAGAGAGCATTCTACAGAACTGTTCCCATTCTCTGGTTCTTTCATTTTAGACACAATTTCTTTCATTTACTATTGGTTCTTTGGGTTACTGAGTATGCTGTAGCAGTAAGCTGTTAAACTGCACTGAGCTCCTGGCAGGTAATTGTGCTTCTTCCCACTCACCAGAGTTCTCTAGATTTGAGAATGAAAGATGCACATGCACATTGTTCTTTTTAATGTTTTAACTAGCTCAATGGCCAGGCCACTCTTAAACCCCCACGTGGCTAGCACACTCCCCTCCTATATTCTTAGCTAATACCTACTAAGTCTATATTTCACTTCCCTAGGTGACACTCCTCCAACTCTTACACAGCTGGATGATTTTTTCTCCTCCAACTCTTACTTTTCTCTCTCCTGCAATTTTTAAGTCTGATCTCTCTGTTTCCCCATCATGGTGATTCTGCTTCTTCTCCTTCCCTTTGTCTTGGAAATCTAAAAGTCCTGCTTTTGTTTCCCTGCCCAACCATTGGCTGTTAGTAACTTTATTAACCAATCAAAAACCAATTGGGGACATGGACCCTCAGAATCTCAACATATAGATTCCCATGTGATTTTGGAAGCCAAATTAAGACAAAGAATTATAACCAATCCCCAACATCTCACTCTTTTTGTCCAATAAAATAGGCTCTCTTCTCTCATATATACATTGAACATAGTCAATAGTTATATAAACTATAAGGTTTGCTATACACTAATAATGACCAGTCCATCAATTTTGTCAATTTATATACATTGCTCTATCATCTATCCTAACTTAAAGAACTTACAATTATATACCTGAATTATGTTTTGATTTTACATTACCATCTAAAAAAATTCTTTTAAATCTATATCATCTTCCTCAATGTTAAACAACTTAAGTTTGATTATGAGACTGTAACTAGTCTTGAACTCCATCAGAAATTTGAGAACAAATTAAACATTACCTGAATATATAGGAAGCACAAGAACATAGCTTCCAAAACTTAAACAAATTGTAGAACAGCTGACTACCTGGACAGTCCCCTATTCCTCAAAACATCAAAGCATCTGTCTTCAGCTTTCTGGCCCAGAACTATCTGAGAAAACTTGGATGAGGCAGGAACTACAAAGGACTAACTTACTCTGTATTGGCAGAGCTAAGTTGTTGACTATCCTGGATTGTGTGTCATTTTCAGGGAGAGTATTTTTTGTCTGTAGATGAATTATGGCAATTTTTGTCCAGTGACTAGCTTGCCACAGTTGGAGCAACTCCATATAGAGGTTTTGATGCTTAGTTTCTTCTTTGAACCATGAAGGGGTAACTGTCAAGAGCAGACATGTCTCTAGTCAAAGTTTCCAACAATAGTGAAATGATTAAATGTCAGATTCTGTAGATTTCTGATGTTTTTTGAAGAATATGAATGTAAATTGTATCTGAACTGTTAAACCTTGAATACTTTTAGCTATTTCTATTTGAATAATATTGAAAACACTTTAATATAATTAGATCAAAATATAACAATGAGTTTACTATTTGGTCCTTAACTTGCCCTACTTAATCATCCTAAGCAGTTTGTAATAGTAGGTATTAAAAGGACTAGGTCTAAGTCTTGTATTCTTAAATAAGTTTTATAGGCACAAAGCCTATCTAAGAGTAACAACATTAATTTCAATTTTTGTATAAATATAAGAAATTTATACCAATGTAAACCCTAAATCAATCTATAAATTCTGTGCCAATGTAAAAAATGATAACTTCAATGTGCACCAACTCAATCACAAAAGAACACACATGGTATGCACTCACTAATAAGCGGATGTTAGTCCAAAAGCTCAAAATAAACAAGTTACAATTCACCAAGCTCAAGAAGAAGGAGGACTTAAGTGAGGGTGCTTTGGTTCCTCTAAGAAAGGGAACAAAATAGTCACAGGAGCAATAAAGGCGACAATGTGTGGAGCAGAGACTGAAGTAAAGGCCACCCAGAGACTGCCCTACCTGGGGATTCATCCTATAAACAGTCAACAAGCCCTGACACTACTATGGACAACAAGAAGTGTATACCAAAAGGAACATGCCAAGGTTGTCTCCGGAAGGGCCCTGCCAGAGCCTTACAAATACAGAGGCAGATGTTAGCATCCAACTATTGGACTGGGCATGAGGTCCCCAATGGAGGAGCTGGAGGATGGTCCAGAGGAGTTGAAGGGGTTTACAGCCCCATGGGAAGAACAATGATTTCGGCCACCCAGATGCCCAAAGACTCCCAGGGACTGAACCATCAACCAAGGGGCACACATGGTTCCAACCAAAAATGTGGCAGAGGAAGGCCTTGTTGGGTATCAGTGGGAGGAATAGTCCTTGGTCAGGTAAAGGCTCAACAGAGACCCCAACAAAGGGAAACTGAGTTGGGGGGGGGGAGGAAGTGTGTTGGGTGGAGAGGCATATATGTGGAGGCAGGGGGAAGGAGAAAGGGGAGGGATTGGGGGGTCTTAGGGGAGGGGGGATATCGGGAAAGATTTTACCATTGGCAGTGTAAATGAAGACGATATTCAATAAAAAAAAATTAAAAAAAAGATTTCTAACAATGTAAGAGTGTGGCTATACAATGCTTTGTTTAAAAATAAATTTAGTAATCTACCCCATCCCTGTTCAAAATTATGACCATTTTCAAATTGTCCTTTAAAATGACAACCTGTCTATAGTTTATAAAATAACCATAACCAGACACCCAAACCGAAGGGATCAGGATGACGACTATCCATAACTTCTTCCTACTGAATATGGGTGAAAAAATCTTTTAAAGGGGTGGGGAGGAGTAAGAAAATTAGAAAATTTGGTTAATCTTAAGAAGGCTAGTCTTAGTATCTGTTATCCAGTCTCTGTATGCTTAGAAGGCTTGACTGGTGTTCTGACTGATCTGTCTGAAAGGCTGGATGAATTGAGTTCATTGGGAATGGACTCTGGACAGCATCAGGAAGCAGAGGACTGGATCAGCAGGTCATTTCTGCATCCCTAGAAATGAATCTTGTCAGAGCTGTAAATTCTGCAATATCTGAATCATATAACCAATTAAGGTATTTGTATGGATTGTGCAAGATGCACTGATCAGTTAAGAATTTCTTTCTTTTTTGATGCTAAGTAGAACTTTATTGTAGACATATGACACAATTAAAAAGAAAATGTTCTTGCTAGAAATTGGTAGTGTGTGTGTGTGTGTGTGTGTAGAATGTGGTCCATGTTATACAGGAATGCATACCAGTTCAGCTGCAATGGGGCCAAGTATACAAAGGCGGGTAGCTGTAGAGGCCAGAAGTAGGTAGGTGCTGTATCATCTGGAGCCAAAGTTACAGGCAGTTGTGAGTCACCAGATGTGAGTGCTGGGAACTCAACTCAGCCCTCTGGAAGAGCAGTACACTCAGCCACTGAATCATCTCTTCAGCCTCTCTCCTTGCTTTTTAAAAGCAGATGTGTTCCCCACTGTGAGTGTTAAACTCCAGCCCCCAGAACCCTACTCAGATAATGTTATCTCTGGGAAAAGCTGCCACGTAGTGAGAACAGAAAACGTTCCATCTGTTGGCTCCAAAGGCTGGCGGACACACAGGTGTTTTCTTGCACCTTACACAGACAGACTTCGCCTTCACTCTTCTTTCAGCCCCTGGCATTGGGCAAGCCAAGGATGTGGGTGGTATGCCTCTTCCGTCAGGCCTTCCCTGTGTGGCATTTGTCTTGCAACTTTCCCATGCTTGTTTCTACAGGAGAAAAAAAAAGCAGAGACTGACAGATAGCTACCCTGAGGCTAGATTGTCACTGAAATAGATTTCTTCAAATAAAAATAAGGCCCATTTTTGCTTGCAAGGCTTTGCAATGAAACAGAGTTAATAAAAACTGCATGGGAAACTCACATTGTAGCTATAAAAAAATAAAAAATAGAATTCTTAGCTAAAGACGGCAGTGATTGTTGGCTCAGAGTAGATATTAGGGAGTAAAATATTCTGAAGCAGTCACTGAAAGTGAAGAGGAAAGATTTATTACCCTTTAGCTATTTGTTTAACTCTTTGCAAGCAAAGCTAAAATCGCACTTGCTTAGAAAGTGACTAAATCCTGGGCTTTAGGAGTAGGGTAGATCATTTTCTCCTTGTGGATGAATTATTATGTAGGGTATTTTAATATCAACCAACAGAGGCACAAACATAAAATACCAAAAACTGCCCCCAAAACAAAATGTGTTAAGATCTTGGATCAAGTTGAATTCCACTCCAGTCTGCCTCTTTCATCTGCTTCCACCATGGTGTGTCTGTGGACCTTGCTGAGATTCTAGGCTGGACAGGGACACCCTATTCTCCCCCAAGCCCCAGCAACAGTGTCAAAATCTGGGATAACTATTAGAACCCTGAAGAGAAATTGGTTTCTGGCTGGGAAAGCAAGGGTGGGGCATAGAAGTGGGTGTGTGAGTGGGGGATGGAGTGGGGCTGTGGCGATCAGGGGTGGAGGGGAGTTTATATGGGGCCATGGACTCTCAAGCATCCTTTACTTTCTCACTCCAGTAAAGATGGAAGTGGCCATTGGAACCGGGAGAAGTTCTTTTGCATTCAGAATTTGTTCAAGTAAGCACTCTAATGGGGACCAGAGACAACTGGTTTTCACTCTGGGCCGCAATCATTAAAAAACATGGTGTCTAAGACAAGTGGGCTTTTAGCCCCTGCTTGCTTATAAGGGAATTTATAGGAATATTTAGAAGTGACTTGAGGTCTTTTTTTCCCCTCTGCTTACAGCATATAAATGCTGGTCAATTTCACAGGTCTTTGCTAATTAATACCACCACTGTGGAAATGAGGGCTGTTCTCCAAATGAGTTGCAACAAATGGGATTTTTATTGCTGGTGGGAAAGTCTGGGGAATAATTAGCAAGATCTGTGGTGATCCCTTGACTCTGGGCATGAACATGGTAATAACCAACCCCAGAGATCGCTCAGGAAAGTGGTGGGACCCACTTCCCATCATAGGGCACATTTATATTGTCATTTACAGCTTGAAAGCTGCAGTTGGACAAATGTGGGAAAATATTCTGTGAAATGCTAGACAAATGAACCTGGTGCTCACCAATCTTAACTAGGAAAACCGGCTCAGCTGTGTACAGAGCTGCACAGGAGCCAAGACTTGCAAAGGAAATATTTTGATGTCTGGTTAAACTTGAGTTCCCGGAGACATTCTCACACAGAGACATGCACCCTTCACCAGATCCATACAGGTGGGTGGAAGATGTTAGGAGTTACAAGGGGCCCTAGAGATCAACTGGTCCACAGATTCATGTAAACAAAGCGGTGTTTCTCAACCTTTGGGTTGTGACACCTTTGGATTGTCTCTTATCAGTTATCCTGCATATTAGATGTTTACATTATGACTCATCAGTAGCAAATTACAGTTATGAAGTAGCGATGAGATAATTTTACGATTGGGGGGTCTCTTTGACATAAAGAACTGTATTAAAGGATTGTAGCATTAGGGAGTTTGAGAACC
Organism: Apodemus agrarius; assembly: GCA_964023405.1. Taxonomy (NCBI): domain Eukaryota; kingdom Metazoa; phylum Chordata; class Mammalia; order Rodentia; family Muridae; genus Apodemus; species Apodemus agrarius. The sequence goes on along the minus strand of OZ030008.1, from coordinate 43,379,495 downwards.
ACTGAACCAGAGGATAAAGCCCTTGGATGGAGAGATTATTCATTTCCACACCCAGTAATCTCCTACTTAAATCTACCATTATTATTTCAAATGAGGACAACAGAACTCAGGAACATCAGCTATAACTGAAATTTTGCTAGAGCAGAAATCAGGGATGTTTTCAAACCACACTTCAATATTCTAAAATACCCAGGGTATTGGTATACCCAGGCTGTGCTCATCACTTCTTTGGATATTGTGGTGATGATTTGACTCTTGACTCATTGAAAAAAAAACTTATACAAAGGTGTTTTGAATGAAAATACATCTACTACTATATCACACATTTAAAAATGTTTCATGTGGTACTTTACATTATTAATTTTCATATACATACATATACATATATATGCATGCATATCTTTTATCTACAAAAAAGCATTCCTGTAAGAAGTCATAGACACAATTGCCAAATAAGTCCGCAATAGGAAGTTAAAGACCACCCCCCTCTTTTGCCCAATCTTCTCTATTTACAGTTGAGGAAATCAAGGCAGTTCTGGTGAATGACAGAAAAAAAAAAAAAAAAAGCCAGAACCCCAGGGTGCTGCTTCCAGTTGTTTCCCAGGCGCCTGCAGAAGAAAATAACCCTGGTAAAAACAACAGAGAGTTCTTCCTTAAAACAACGCCACTTAAGTGTAGAAATGAGAGATGATAAGCAGGTCCTGGGGCTAATCTTAGCCAGATAATTGATTTTCAAATTCAAATATACTTTCTAACCTTCCGTTTCGAGGGTGGAGCTTGGTAAGTGCTTTCTGGTATTTTAAAAAGCTAACTTGGAGGTACAGTGCTGGGGCTTTATACACAAACAGTCCCAGTGTGTTGATTTTTGCCACCCTCTCAGCACCCCCACCTCCCTCCCTCTCTCTCTCTCTCTTTTGATGAGCAGTGGGAGCCCCCAGTGGTGAGCAGCCTGGGCAGGAATGAGCATGGGTCATTTGGATCACTGATTTGTGTGTTATCTAGAATCACATACATTATTTACACTTGCATGTGTGAATATTCCTGGCAGTGGACAAGAAATGACTCACTGCAAGTAGGCACAAATGTGCAAACTGATAGGGAAGCCAGGGTGGGAACTTCAAACATGTTTCCTCCCTCTCTTTGCTTTCCTTTTTTTCCTTGCTTTCTTTCTTCTTGAACACCCAGGCTGACCTGGAATTCTCCTGGCTTCGGCCTCTCCAGCGCTGGGATTCCCGAGTGCATCATCGTCAGATTTGATTTTCTATTTTCTATTTTGATGGCTTATGTGGAGGCCAATTTTTGAAAAGCAGTTGATCTTGATGTATTGTTGTTTGCATTTCAGAGTTCATGGGACTTTAAAACTTCAGCTAAGGAGAGCACCATCTTGCCCAGTCATTCTCAAGCCTTTAATGGTCTCTCAGTCTTTGTCTTCCTCTCCAGGAGTTCATCAGATGTGGAGTACATGTTAAAGCAGCGCTTTTCGGCAGGGGTGGGGCAACTTTAGCTTTTTCATATTTAAACTTCATCTTCATTATAACTCTTTAGACTTATAAAACATACAAATATAACATCAATACCTAGATATGCTCAGCTGCTAGTGTTTCTCCTGCTTGTAGATACCTGATGATCAAATGAAGGAAGAGGATGATGCCACTTTATTATCAAGTGATGGGTCTCATTTAAATTTCACCAACTATTCCATGAATCTAATTTTCAGATTATGATAGAAAGTCATTGGCTCACTGCTTTTGGGTAATCTTTAGTCCTTTTTCTGTTTTTTTCCCCCCTTTGTTGATGTTGAATTGTAATATGTTTATTTTGGGAAAGAGTCCTTAATGTGAGTCTGTGTGGTGTTTCCTCGTGATTCTCTTCAGATTATACACCTAACTTTTAAAATTTAATTACTATTTAATTCTAAAAGTTTATAGGGTGCAATATGATAACTTTATACATGTATATAATGAATAACAAGCAAATGGAGAGTTATCATTTCCACCTCCTGAAACATTTATAAATTGTTATCACATTGTATACATGATGGGACATGGTATACTATAAACACACATATGTATTGACCACATCAGGGTTAATTTTTCTATCTTCTCAACGTTATCATTTAAATGCTCCTTTACTTGTTATTTGCAACATATGCAAGATGTTTTTGAGCTTATCTTCCCACTTCTATAGAACTCTAGAACTTACCTCATCTGTTTGCTGCCCATAACCCAGTGTCCCACAATTCCTCTCCCTTTCCAAATCCCCAGTAAGAATTACTGTTTATTCAGCTTGAATTTTTAGCATGCACATATGAAAGAGAATAAGCACTGTTCATTTTTATGCAAATGGATTATTTATTTCATTGATATAAGATCCTCCATTTAATGAGAATGTTAGATACACCACATTTCCCTAACATATTTTTTTGTGATCATAAAATGAGAAAGAGGTTAGAGAATATGTTCTGTGGTGGTGTGGGGGAAGGGGTACCTCAGTGGGCCCATGCTGAGGCATCCCTTCCCCCTGAGGGACCAGACACACGATGGTATAGTATAGGATAGAGTTTATTCAGGTCATAGGGAGGGGAGTTAAGAGGGTAGAAGAGGCAGAGAAAGGCAGAGAGAGGGAGAGAGTAGAGAAACAGAGGTTGGCCATGACCACATGGAGAGAGGGGGAAGGGGAGGAGAGCCCAAGACAGGGTAAGAGAGAAGAGGGAAGAGTGAGAGAAGATATGTAAGAGTGGTAAGAGAGGTAAGAGGGGTAAGAGAGAGGAGGGGGAGGGGCCGAGCATCCTCTTTTATTGTAGGCCAGGCCTACCTGGCTGTTGCCAGGTAACTGTGGGGTGGAGCTTAGACAGAATCCTAAAAATATTTATCTTATTATGGGCATCTAAATCCATTCTATATCTTAGCTATAGTGAATGTTCAGCTAGTGTACTCTACTGTGAAGACAATTTCTACATGACAGACTGAAGCTGATTTTAAGACTGACCAAAACTCCTAACAGTCATAACAACTTAGTTTTACCCACATTTAATTAAGTGAAAGTGAGCAAGGCCATTTATAGAATTGTTCACTTGGGCCAGGAATCATCTGTTGGCACAAATGCAGGTCAGACAGGAAGCAGATGGACTAAAGCAAAGCAAGACCTGGGCAAGTTTTATTTGTTTGTTTGTTTGCTTTAATGAATAAACTCAGGCTGGAAATGCAATGGTTCTCACTGTGCTCTGTCTTCTTTCTAAAGGGAAGTTAGCTGCCTGCAAGCAAGCTGAATACATGGCTAGTGTTCTGGTGAAGAAGGGGACATGTCTGGGGTCTTGAACATGTGATTTTTTTTGTGTGTGTTTAAAATTTTGTGCCTCAAAACCTGCTGCTTATTTTTTAAATAATCTTTCAGATGCATGGATTTCCAAACAAAAACAAGTAAAATGAATAAAAGGAACAGAAGTCAAAGAGGACTCTAGAAAATAAAACAAAACTTCACTGAACAACTTGGCATTAAGAAAACAAATAATTTATGCATATGAAAATGATGTGCATAATGGAAACATATGTAGTATTTGTGTGCTGAAAGCTTAATGACATTGGAGCAGAGAAGTGGATGGTTTTATTTTCTTCATCAAATTAAAGCAACATACATTCTTTTGAATACAGCCTCCCCTAGACCAATTTTGGAGGAAAACAGAATTCAAACATAAACTAGGAGACATGGCATTCTTTTTCTTTGGTACCTGCCTTTCCACAGTGAGATGGAGAAATGAAGGCCACGAGAAGATCAGGTGACATAAGGAAGGCTTCCTGAAGAACAAAGGCCTGCTTGCTGGGTCCTGACCCCTTGTTGCTATCTCACCTTTCAATTTGACCATCTGAGGACACCCATATAAGCTTGGGAAGAAAGATTGGTCTAACTTCTGAGGAGCCCAGCTGGCCAGCCAGAAGATACATGAGGTGTTATTGGTTGATAGTATGTCCATTAGATACGAATGCAGCAAATAAGCATGAATACATAAGGTTTTTTTTTTTTGTGATCACTAATAACTCATACGCAAAATAGACTAAGGGAAGCAAAACACAGAGACAGACATCCTTGCCAACAATCTGTGTCCACCATAGTTGGTACTATTATTATTTTAATGGATAACTGCATAAATTTTCTGTCATAGACATAAAATATTCTGCTGTAATGATAAAAGAGAAGTGAAAATAAACAGTGCAATTGTGGGACATTAACTCTCAGCAGGCATGGATGTAGTATGTAAAGGAAAAGAGAAAAGCTTTTTAAGGCCCTACAGCCAAAAGGAGAGGAGCATTGGGTGATAAAGGGAACAGATCTAGACTCATGCAAGGCCTTGTGAGTTAAGTGCTTTGTGACTCTGATTTCAAGAGATTAAACTAAATTAAAATAAACAGTGCATGTAATTCACTTTACACATTGCCTGGCATGCAGTGGGTATTGGATAACTATCAGCTATTGTTAGGAATCTTGAAGCACAGACCATGTGCTTAAGAAGATTCTGTAGGAAAACGGTCATTGGCTTGAGTTGGGGTGAGAAATGGGAATTTGTGTTGAATGGGGAATGTTTTGGAAGGAGAGATCTGACACAGATAAGTATCTAAGGAAAGAACATGAGAGACCCCTATTGCTGCTGCTCTAAGCGTCCATTAGCAGAGGGAAGTCCATCTGGATGCTGTAGTGCAGAGTCTAGTGTGAGACCAGCTGCTATTCAACCACCCGTCAGCATTCTTCGTTCACAGAACTGGCTTTTTGAGGTGTTCGCAGATTTTTATAGAATTTTATAAATTGGAAAAGTTGAACAAATGCAAGGTATTAATTACCATGTATCTACTGGTGATACAGTCCTTGTGGATGACACATGTCGAAGATATCCAGGCCTCTCTTGCCAACCCTTTCCTATTTGGAAGCAAATGTTGATATTTACTGTGTCCAAAGCCCAGTCTTGGCCTGTTTCTCCCTCTTATTCCTTGTCAATATCCTCAATTTCATTAATGTTCTCTTGGGAATCGTGGGCAGCAGAGGGAAGAAAATTAATTCTGAGGGAGAGATATGGGATAATGCGAAAACAGTAATTTATTATAGAATGTTATGTATATATACCAGGACTTTCCCCAGTCAGGGTTGAGTCAACCAGCACGTAAGTTAAGTTCTATGTACACTTGATGATGAATCTTTCTACTGCAATGATACAGGTTCATTTTCATGATACCGTGTGTTTCTTATGGAGCCTTTGTGATATGCCATTTTTATTTTCACTTCTCTTTATCATTACAACATAATATTTTATGTCTATGACAGAAAATTTATGCAGGTATCCATTAGAATAATAATAGTAAAAACAATGGTGGATACAGATTGTTTGCAAGGATGTTTGTCTTAGTCTGTGTTTTGCTTTCCTTTGTCTATTTTGCATATGAGTTTTTAGTGATCACAAATTTGATTATTGATCTGGTTAGTGACAATCTGTGCATGTAGAAGAAGGGAAAGCAAGTGAACAAGAGGAAGAGAAGCTAGAAGCATCTCACGCTGATGATAATAGGCCTACTTCTGCCATAATAACATTAATGTATTCATGACTGTAGATGCCTCATGTCCCTGACGACACTCAACAGCCGCACATTTCAGCACTTCTGCACTGGGGAATCAAACCCCAAACATGTGAGCGTGGGGGAGGGGAGGACACATTCAAAGTAGAGCAACATGGGACAACTGGAATGCGACACACTACTGGTAGGAGTAAAAATGATAGAATTTCAGGAGAAAAGTTTAGTGTATCTCCTAAGGCCAGTGTAAGCTATCCTAGGGCCACTTATGGGTGTTCTGTTATAAGAAACACATGCAATAATTATTGAAAAAACATATAGAATGTTCAAATGTCTCTAACCTGGAATTTCCCAAGTGTCTATCAGCAACCAATTAGATAAATAAATTGTAACGTAGTCACAAAATGAGGTGTTATACTACACGGGCGATGAATTATCTAACTTTAAATGATATGAATCAGTGTAGATAAATTCTATAAAAGAACAATGAATAAAGAGGCTGAGCATGAAAAAAATCACACAGTCTGTGGGTGTAGTGACATGTACTGCAGACTGAAACGCCACCGATTTTGTGCTGTTAGAAGCCAGAAGAGGGATTGCACTCAGAGAGTAGCGACCAGAATGGAGAATAACAGTGAGGCAGGACGGGATACTATTAGTCCTGTGAGGCACATCCTGGGTGCTGACTATGAGACTGAGTTCACTTTATGAGAATTCAGTGAACTGTGTTCTTAAGTGTACCAAGTAGGTTCCATTTCATTAACATGTTTTTAGAAAGATATTCTCGAGATGTTTATTATTTCCCAGCCCTAGGTAGACCTACTGACTGTTGTTTAACAGAGCTGACAGCTGAACCAACCAGCTAGACTTCCCTAGTCCTTTGAGTTCAGTATTTCCCACGGAAAAGAACATGTTCACACCATCATTTCAGGATGATTAATCAATATTGTCACCTAAAAGCTGAAGCTAGAAATATTGCTAATGCACTTGCAAATGTTTTCTGATAGCTTATATGTACTGGCAGGTATAATTGAGGGGCAGACTCAAAATCAAACCCTTATTTTATTTGGAGTCTAGGTCTGCAGTGAGGAAAAAGCAAAAATCATTGAACCATCACTGAAAAGTGCTATGTGCTGGCATTGTGACAGGTCATAATTTGCTAAACAAGTCACCTCCTGTCACTTCTTATCAATTCTGGGGTTAAAAAATCACACCACCAATTACCTTGATATGGTGGCAAAAGCCTAGAAATCTAGAGATCACAAAGGTACAGGGGCATAGTGACATCTGAATCGGCTTGTTGCCTTTCAAAGTTAACTCTGCAAGAAGATATCCCCTTTATGTAGGCAACAAAACAAAACAAAACAACCCCCCAGTTCTGTTTTAATTTTTGTAAACATTATGGTTTCATTCTGAGGTAGGGCTCATCTCTCAACTGGTTTGGGAGTATTATTTTCTCCCTTGAGTTGACTTAGTGGTAAACTAATTTTTGAATGAAGGGGCAGAGAAAGCCAGAGAATACAGGGAAGTCTCAAATAACCTTGTGATTTGGGTTCTCGCTGTGGGAGTTACTATACATCATAGTAATTGCGTGTCAAATAAATAATTCCAATTTCCATGGAAAAGGATGTCCAAGACCCTCTAACTTTGAAAGTGTATTGACTTATCTGATTTACCAATTTCACAACTGAAAACACACCTTGCTCTTGGTTAAGAGTTTCCCAGGAGGATAACAGCAAATGTGGTAGATGCCAATTTGTTAATATCCACTTTTACCTCAGCTGAAAGGAAAATAGTAGAACTGGCCAAAAATAATGTTTACTAAAATAGGCCTAGAAGTCGAGATATGATGCGGTTGCCCTTGTTACAAATCAGAACTTTGCCAGTGTGTGTTGGCCTGATGCCCCTAAGAGCCATGTAGAGGAAGACATGGCAGAAGACATGACAAGGAATCAACCTGTGTGGCACCATGTATCATCGAAGATACCTGGAAGCTATCTTTATCTTTAATTTAGAATTAGGAAATTGAGTTCGCAGAAGTCAGGAGACCTGCTTAGTGCTACTGAGCTGTTAAGGGGCCGGTCATGAAAAAGTGTGGGTCTAGATTTTAGGTTGACACTTTCCCTACATAGTGCCTGATAGTTAACATTTCAACTTTGTAGGCCATACAGCCTTTGTTATAAACCCTCAGCTGCTCGGCACAGTGGCAGAGAGCCATATGCATTATGTAAACAGGTAGGTAGTCTACTCTAGCTCTTGGGAAATATCAGGGGGTGGTGGCTTTAACTATCTTTACAAACAGATGTTGGGTCAGCTGACCCCCCAGGCCACAGTCAGCTGACCTATTTTCATCTGGTTCCAAAGCTCATGCAAAGTGTTTTGTCTTAGCAGGCGGTTTTATCTAAAGGTCCCTGAAATTAAAGGCTCCCTGCAAAACTAAGACTTGGACTAATCTCAACATTCTTTGACTATTGAAAAGAGACATTTGACACAGTAGAGGGACAGTAAGTGCATGTATGTTTGTACAAGACCGTGCAAAAAATATTAACTTAACCTTTTTATATCTTATATCAACTGACACCACCCTTTCCATTTTTGTTTTTGTTTTTTTTTTTTTGTTTTTTTTGTTTGTTTTTTTTGAATTTGGTTTTTTCGAGACAGGGTTTCTCTGTATAGCCCTGGCTGTCCTGGAACTCACTCTGTAGACCAGGCTGGCCTGGAACTTAGAAATCTGCCTGCCTCTACCTCCCAGAGTGCTGGGATTACAGGCGTGCGCCACCACCGCCCGACCCCTTTCCATTTTTAAAACCAAGATATCTTCCTATCCATTTCCTGAAAGGTCATGTCAACATTAACACTCACTGGATTGTAATGTATTAGGAGAACTTTTTCTACTCTTTGGTAGCCAGTAGATGGACTTCAATGGGACTAAATACTAACCTGTGATACTGTCAATCTTCCCACTATTCTGGGAAGCCACAGGATGGTTTGCAGGTGACATGAAAGAGCTGTAGGAGATGTCCATTGAGGGCTCCATGTTAACTGTCACCTTACTAGGTTTTGGAAATAGGAGGTATAGCTCTGTTTATAGCTAAAGCAGGGCGTCTATTAGTCCATATCCAGAGAGAAAAAGTATCTATCATATTGGAGGAGAGCCACATGTGAGCACAGGGGAGAAATGATCGGAATCACATAATGTGACACTGGCAGAAATCCTTGGGCAAACCCATGAGGAAATAGATACCTGATGTTACCCAGGTGATGCCAAAGCCCAGGATAGTATTGGCACAGCTGCTGAATTCTTTTTCTCCTTCATGTATCAAGGCCTATTTAATACTGCTAACCTAAGCTTCCCCCCCCCCCCCGTATTTCTCATCTAGAACTTAATAACATCAAGCCATGGAATAAATAAGAGAAATTCAAGGAAGCTGTAATTTCTTCAACAGGACTATTTTTGATGCTTTATAAAATAACAAAAATCACATTTCAGGAATGCGCTCTTGGCCTGTACTTTCCTTATAATAATTTAGGCATGTAAATGACCTGCACAGTCCTTCCCAAAGGCTCCTAGGTTAAGTTTTGGTGACATTGTTAGGAAACTCCCATGAAATCTTGTGGGGACATGGAGACCATGTGTCACTCTCTAACTTACTGTGTAGATCACACCCTAATCTGTGAAAATGTCTGTTCCCAAAGTCCCTTAAAACCATGGATGCATTTTTTCCGTATAGAACACTGTTCCAATGGATGGTTTTCTTCCCAGGCTATCACAAAGGCCTATTGGATTCCCCAGGTGGCTGAATTGGAATGAATATACTCAGAGGGTGTTGAGGCCCTGACCTAAGCCTTTCTAAGGGTGCTGTATAGAGTGTTAAAGTGGCAGAGACTGCTATATCCTTTCCTCCCATTGGAAGAACTTGGCAGCACTTGAATAGAGAGAAGGAGGAAGCTTTGTGGGAGTGGGGGCTTGGTGGGGAAGCGAAGGTCTCCTCTGGAAACAATGGCGGAAGGGCTCCATGTTAAAGGGGAAAGAAGGAGACAGGAAACCTCTATTAAATTGTTTATAAGTTGGATTGTTTCTGAGGCCGGAACTGACAACTGTGTTTTCACAAAGTAGGAAAGGATGCGACCAGTTCCCCCAGCCCTCTTCCACATACAACGCCTAAAACAGTCTCTGAGTGCTTTTTGGAGACAGGTAAGTTTCTGAAAATCGAGAGGTGAGATATTGTAAACATGCTTCCAATTTGAGGATTAAAGATGGCTCTCAATGGTGTCCTTTGGTTAGATCCTTAACATTCCTATATATTGGAATGGCTCAAATTTCTCCTTAGGTAGTAACTGTATTTATTATCATCATCATTATTTTGGTTCCCCTTAGACAAGGTAACATTTTCTCATTGTATGAACTGGGCTTTTTCAAATTAGGACACATACTTTTTGAGGTGTGGGGTCTTATTTGAGGAAATGCCATGCTGTCCACTTTAGATTTATTGATGAATGTGGCAGGTGCCAAATATTTCAGGAAGTCGGTGTGCATTCTTTTCCTTGCTGGATGGGTTTTCCTGGAACCAAGATGTATTTTCTTGTGTTATACATAAAACAGTATGTAACAGAGAAACCTACAGAATGCGTATAGTGGATGGGTTTAGATTATGTGAATAGTATTTTATGAATTGGTATGGCATCTGGAGGTCCTCATAGGCATGATTTATGGTGTTATCATCTGACTTGCTTGCTCCAAAGTGTTCATATCACAAATGTCCAGAAATCCCTTCTTTTAGAACAGTCCAGAGAAAACTTACTGACTCTCCTAGCTCTGACTTTCCATCAAGCACCTTTACTAGGTCAGGTTTAGTGTCCTTTGACTAGGAATCCTTCGATCAAGTTCCCAGGTCACATAAAAAGCAGAGATGGGGAAAAAGAGGAGCCAGTAAAGGAAATAATAAAGAGAGAATAGCCAGCGCACACTAATATTTCCTCTTCAGTACTTGGAAACTCGGAAAGAGTTCAAAGCTATTGACTTTGATGATTGGGAGAAAAACCTACCTAGTTGCCTTAATTGCATTTTGATTTGTGATCCAGTTCCATTGTTATAAACTAGAATTTAAAAAGAAAACAATTTCAGTTTTGGCATCTAGTATCATCTATCTCTTATGTTCAGAAGTAACCACTGTTTGGTATCTGTATTTTCAAGATTTTTTGATATACACATACTTAAAATTATGTCTACACACACACACACACACACACACACACACACATACACACATATCTGTGCAATATGTGTATTTACACATTAAAATGTAGATGCATCTGAGCTATGTTTATTCAATGGTAAATGAATTGTAATATATACTTATATAGGACTTTTTGAAGAAATAAATTCACATTACACATTATGCACCAAGATGACTTACCTATGTTCTGTGATATAATGTGATGAGCTGAAATCATTTAGATATTTAAACTCTCTGGGTGTTCAGGTGGAGGAGTTATACCCCAAATTACCTATGTTCTGTGATATGGTATGATGTGCTATAATCATTTAGACATTTAGACATTTCTTCTCCACATAAACACCTTGAGAGCTGACCCTTTTTTCAGTGTTAATGCTGATATGGCAAAGGGAGTACACAGGAGACCCTCTGTAGACATAAACATTTCTGTTTGAGCTTTTCAGTTGTGATCAACAGAAACATTAACCTATAGCACCTACTACAAAAGACAAACTTCATAGATGAGAGGATGGATCTACCTTTAGGATCATGGCCCAAGGTTTCTGAGCATCACAGGAACCCATTCTCTCCACTGACCTCCATTGTCCCATTCTCCTGGCCTTCCTTTGCTCTGACAAATGGCCGCAGGATCTTTGGACTTCCATCCTTAAAACTCCAAGTACAATGGAAGACAGAAGGCAACATTCACTGTTTCTGAATTGATTATTATGGTAGGGATTTCTCACTTGTCTCAACTAGGCCTAGACATGTGTATCTTGTCCTGTCATATGGGCTGAAGGCAGGGAAGAGAATGGTACCCAGACTACGCTTATTCATATCACTAGATGGGGGAAGTAATTGAGGGGGAAATACAGTATTAAGGGGTGTACACATTACAATTTTAGATAGCATTCTCAATGATGCCTCAAGTCACACCCTCAGTACCTACCTACAGTGTTTGTAAGTACCAACCTCCACACAATCTGGACACTAATGTTCTCAGCATTTTAAGGTTCAGTGGACATGATGTTTAAGAATAGTGTCTCTTATTTGCTATATCAAATTCACCCTATCATGTGCTTAGCCAACCTTTGCATTTCTTTTTTAGTGAACTTTGTTCTGTGAAAGACATTTTTTATTATATGTATAAAATACATTTTTATTATAATTCAGTAGGGTTATCTTTTTTTTTGTTTGTTTGTTGTAGGTCTTTATTTATTATGGAGGTTAGGACTGTGAGTTCCTAGTAAGACCCGACTGTAACCCCATGTGCCACCTGCCAAAAAAAGTAAGCATTAAGATCATTTGACACGTGAATAAATAAATAATCGAATGCATGAATGGATGAGCGAAGAGGGTTTTTGTTTGTTTGTTTGTTTGTTTGTCTTTTTTTGTGTGTTGGGTTTCAGAGGAGTGTCCTGCTTCTCAAATACTTTCCTTGAAGATTTGCCATAGATGTCTCCGGAAGCCTTTCTTTACGCAGTGAGGAGCATGTGGTTAGGTTGGGAGGAGCAGTGCTCTGCACTGCCCTTCAGGACTGCCCTCTGTGCTCCCCTGGGCTCCTCATCCTGTTGATAGGAGCAAATGGCCTATGAGGGTGACTCAGCCTCACAAGCTCACACCCCATCCCTTTGAAGTGTCAGCCCGGGAGCCCTGTGAGGCTCCCATCTGCCACTGGAGTCAGCTAGCCTAGTCCGCGCAGTGCCTGGCTAAACATCCATGCAGGATCTCATAGGAGCTTGAGAACCATTGTTTTTGGCTGGAATCCTGGGTCTGAGGTTTTTTCCATGTCGGGACTCTGAAAAAAGGATTTGGAAACATTGTCTTCCCTAATCCCAAAGTATGTACTGGGGAGGCTGTCTTCCTTGATACACGCCCAATAACTCGGGCTACTGAGGCCATTTCACATGTGAGCATTCATCTCTTTGGTTCAAGTTCAGATGCTAGTGCAGCAGACATGATACTTGGACACTAATCCCAGATTTGTTAGATAAGTCACATTCACCCCTGTAGCTCCATTTTCCTCCTCTGAAAACATGATGGTTAGGACCAACCGTCCCTATGTCCTTGCTAGCTCTGTAATTCTGACTGGAATCTCGAATTCTGCTCTGCCACCAACAGTGTGTCCCAGGAGTTTCGCCCATTAGTCATGAGAATGTCAACATCTGGGTAAACAGATATTTTGGGGGTCAGCCCTATAAAGCTCAGCAGTACAGATCACGTGTTGATCTTGGCACACAAACAAGGCTGAGTAGGGTCGTGTCAAGTATTTTACCATGCTAACTGCTGAAAGAGAAGCCAATCATGGCAGTCTGGGTGAGCAGCTTGCAATGAAGAGCACTGGGCTAAGTCCCATGGCACAGATGACCTCCAAGGAAAGTGGTGGGGGTGGGGGAGGGGGGACATGGAAGTAGATCTAGAGATCCTAAAGAAGTTGCTAGTGTCCATGTTGGAAATGGCTTCTGATACTATGTCAGAGCTACATTCTCAGACAACAGGGAATGCTGTAAATAGATCCACACAGCTCTCCAAGCATAGCAGAATAAAATGAAAGGAGAGCCAAATTAAACAGGTCTAGTCAATGCTTTGAGTGAGAATGTTAAGTATTGCTCATGCCTGCAGAATGAGCAGTCTCTCTTTAGAACACTAGCGAGGAGCTCCTTTGGAGACAGCAGGTTCCATCCTCTTGTTTGGAATCTCCTCTGCAGAGGAGGACAAAAGGCAAAGCCCCTTGGAAGAGGGAGGTGTCATGCTTTGGAAAACTGAGGATTGGTTCCTTGTTACTTTAACTGGCATTTGTTTTAAAGAAAAGTGTGGTAGGTTCCAAGACCACTTGATGGAGAATCTTCACATGACTGAGAGTTATTATATCATACTAAAATATCCCTTTCTCCTATTTTCTCCTAACTTCAAACTCATAGAAAATTCATAAGAATTGTACAATTCCTATGTGTCATTACCAGTTTTCTTCTATTGTTTTTAACCAATTCTTCCTGTTTTTACTTGCTGTCTATTTCATCTATGTTTAGTTCATATACACATTTATCAGTGTATTTTGCCCAGAACTACCATTTAAGTCAAATTATAGAGCTGATGATTCTTTTATCCTTAAATGTTTTATTGTAGTTTTTCTAAAAAATGAAGATATGCATTACATAACTATGGTACCAAAACCCTTAGCTGGAGACTTTAGCTTTTGCTTGTTTCTCCAGTATGCCTGAATGCTTCTTAAGAGAAGGAACTCCTGGATGCCCCACGTGCTGACATGCCTTCAGTCTGGCTTTCAATCTGGAAAAATTCCTGGAGCTGTGTTTCATGTTATTAGCAATCCTGATAGACTCTGCCCAATAGCCCATCAGGTGAGTGCCAACATTGTATATAAGTAGGACTGCTAGGTTACCTCAACATACCCTTTCTCTCTCTTTGCCTTTCTCTGCCTTCTGCTTCTCTCTTTCCATTCTCTCCATTCTTTTTCTCCATCCTCTCTTTCTCTCTCTTCCCCACATGTTAGATTCAAGATGTATGATTTAGATTATTTGGAAAAATAAACTTTATCCTGGATACATCCATTTACAAATCTGCTATTCATGAACTTTCACTTCTACCTATTTGATAGCGGAGTTTGCTATGAAATGATTCCAGTTTGATGGAATTCACCATTCAGGGTGCAAACAGGTTTACTCGCAGGCTGTTTAAAAAGTTGGTCCTCTGCCAGAACTGGTGGAGGGAAGAGGACTTATGGGACTTGGGGGGGGGGACCAGGAAAGGGAAAATCATTTGGAATGTAAATAAAGAATATGGAAAATTAAAAAAAGTTGGTCCTATGACATGAAGCCCAGACATGATGATGACCGCAGGGTCCCTGTAAATCTAAGTAGGATTTTTCAGGCATGCTAACCCCACATTCCATTGTGAAATCCTGGAGAGCAGAAGGTGATAGAATGGTGTAGAACTAGACCCCCAGAAGTCTTTCACCTGTTTCTCGCAGTCCACAGAGGGTTTCCAACGTGGACACTGGACAGACCTGGCAGCTGGCTGACGTGTTCCCTGCGGAGAAACAGAATCGGAATCTTCTAGGTGCAGTAGTAGTTTACGAAGTGCAGATTGAGAACTATAAAGAGTTGTGTTTGTGGCAGGAAGAAGACAAAGGTAAATGTCAGATTTGTTCCACGTAGTTTCATTTCCCCCTTGAGCCTATTTTAGGCTACATGGAGAAGTGTCCACGTTCCATCTCGAGACCTCTCAGGAAAGCCAAGCAAACTCCACCTGAACAGGCCGTGTGTACCTTTCCTAAAATGGGCTCACAAGTACTTCTTTTGCTTTCAAGTGTGTCCGATTTTGCAATATTTGCCTCAACCTCCCTGGTCGAGCTTCTCTAATGTAAAAATATTGAAATACAAAAAAGGTTGGATAATATGATTTCTAAAGCGCACAACTGAGATTCTAAGAATCTTGCGTTTCAGATTTGAATTTTTGGGCTAGGGGTGCCCAACCCGTACTTAGTTTGTGCCACGTGATGCTGGTATGAAATGACCAGCGGGATTCCTGTGTTCTTATGACTCTGTACAGAGGTGTTATGAAGGCTTCATGTTGTTGACATTCTATCTTTCTATCTGAATATTAGCATTCTACATTTGCCTATTTACACAAGTAGATCACCTCAACCTTATTACCTATATGCTTTCCTATTGCAATCCATTGAGTTATTTAAGTAGTTCCTTATTCGTCAGTTGTGTCCGGTGTTTTGATCTGAGCTATGCTTCTTTGCTTTACCTAAGTACAGATGTAGTTCCAGAAATGAATACCTACAAATATATCTGGATAAATTGGTGTGATAATTTGGACATCCCACAAAGGTCCATGTTGAGGATTAGCCTGCAGGGTGATACTATAGCGAGGTTGAGAAACCTTCATTGAGAGTTTGGGAATCCCAACTCCCCACATAGCTCTCTTGGGCTTCTTGAACACAGTTTTTTTTTTCTTTTTTTTTTCTTTTTTTTTTCTATATTCTTTGTTTACATTCCAAATGGTTTCCCCTTCCCCGATTCCCCCCTCCCCATAAGTGCCATAAGCCCTCTTCCCTCATCAGTTCCCCAATCAACCCCCTCCCACTTCTCTGTCCTGGTAATCCCCTACATTGCTGCATCAAGCCTTTCCAGGACCAGGGACCTAATCTTCCTTCTTCTTGGGAATGATTTGATATGTGAATTGTGTCTTGGGTATTCAGAGCTTCTGGGCTAATATCCACTTATCAGTGACTGCATTCCATGTGTCTTCTTTTGTTATTGGGTTACCTCACTTAGGATGATATTTTCCAGTTCCAACCATTTGCCTAAGAATTTCATGAATTCATTGTTTTTAATTGCTGAGTAGTATTCCATTGTGTAAATATGCCACATTTTCTGTATCCATTCCTCCATTGAGGGACATCTGGCTTCTTTCCAGCTTCTGGCTATTATAAATAAGGCTGCTATGAACATAGTGGAGCATGTGTCCTTATTGCACGCCGGAGAATCCTCTGGGTATATGCCCAGGAGTGGTATAACAGTGTCCTCCAGAAGTGTCATGCCCAGTTTTCTGAGGAACCGCCACACTGATTTCCAGAGTGGTTGTACCATCTTGCAATCCCACCAGCAGTGGAGGAGTGTTCCTCTTTCTCCACATCCTCGCCAACACCTGCTGTCTCCTGAGTTTTTAATCTTAGCCATTGAACACAGTTTTGATTTGCATTGTTGCCCCATCATGGCGTGCTGTCTTCCACTAACCAAATAGTGAACTTCAGGCTCTGAAATGGTGATCTCAAGTAAACATTTTCTTATATAAGATCTTAGGGATTTTGTTGCAGAGTCAGAAGCCAAACACAGAGAATGAGTGATTTTTAATGTGGAACTATCTGAACAGGTTTGAGAATGGTCAAAATGCAGGGCTATGGACTAGGGAAGGGAGGGTGAGGTGTGCATCACTAGAGAAGTCTTTCACTTGTTTCCTGCAGTCCAGGAAACAGTCTATGCTTCTACACCCAGTGACTATTCTAGTGACAACGTTCCTGGAATTTGACTATTATATACCCATTTTTTTGGAGAAGTTTTCACAGCTTTCCAAGAGGGGGAAGCACCAGAAGTACGTACTCTGGGGACACAGTATTGAGAAAGTCATTTGTAAGCTAGGTCTTGGGTCAGACTATGAAGCTGGAAGTTTTAGGATGAGGGAGCAAGTTATGAGACTAGTAAGTAGCTCATCAAAGCTGGGTGGTGATGGTGAAAATAACCTTCTGTTCAGATAAGAGCCTGGTGTCTCTGAGGCTCCATCCTCCTGCTTCTCTTCCACCAACAACATCAAAGAGACAAGGCAGACAATGTAAGAGTGCTGTGCCATAAAGTCAAGAGGCCTTTCCCAGACAAGGTGTTCCATCCCTTGCAAACAACTCTTTGAGACCCAAACTATCAATGGCATTTCCTAAGACAGAGACCCCAAGCATTGGGTGCTGTTCCCATGAGAAATTGGGTGTTTGTTTCAACAAGGAGAGATAAGCAAATGTGATACCATCTCCGGTATCAGGGTATCATCCCCTTCCCTACCCTTTTGCACTTAACACATTAAGCATTTCCTCACATTTAGCAGGTATGGAAAGGTGAGACTTGGGCTAAGGGAAAACATTGAGCTGCCCAAAGAAGATAGAAAGAACCAGAGTAAAGAAAGAACTTCGAGATTCCCCATCCACTCATATTTATTCTTTCATCAAGTAACACAGAAGGGGACCTTTCTTCCTGATATACTGTTTCTAGGATTTAGGGAAGAAAATGCAGTGACTAAGTGAGAGTCATGTGCTTATTTCCAACTGGTCAGTTTCTGGCCAAGTCATCATGGGCTTAATCTAATGAGGTTCAGAGTCTACATTAATAAAAAAGCTAAATCAGAGTCTACATCAACACATATACCTCACAATAATATAGGTTAGATCCTTGGAATATTCTGAACATATACCAGCTGGTCAGTAACTGCTAGAAGTTATTAATATTACTCTGACAGAATCAATTGCATTTGTATCAGAGCTAGAATTAGCATACCATCGTCACACTCCTGTTTAATTTGTGTCCTTAGGTCAGAAGTGACTTCTGTACATGCAGATATGGCCCAAGTAATTGCACCACATAATAAAAAAATTCAATACAACAGCTCACAGCTGGAAGTGAAGCTACTGGTTTTTATAGTTTGTTTCTTGACTAATAGCATTAGTCGATAACATTGACCAATGTTACCTGGGAACTTGTTAGGAACACAAATCATCAGGATCTATCATAGACTTACTCCATCAAATCTCTGGTGTTGAGTCTAGAAACCAAATCTTAAGACCCTCCTCCTTCAATCTGAGGTAGCACTGACACATGCTAAAATAGGAAAGCCACTGGAAGAGACTTTAGGTTGCCCATTTCATACACACAAAGCTTACATGGAAGACAAAACCCAAATGACATGTGAATAGGTCCCAGCCAAATTTGGTGAATGACTGAACAATCTTGTCTCTTCTTGAATGCTGTCCTCTGGCTGGGAACAGGCTGTCAGATTGCAAACATTTCCTTTTCTCTCCTAGCTTCTCTCCCATAAGACACAAGGTAGTTCCTGCCCAGGCATCTCAGATTACCATTCCTTCCCCCAAAGCCAATTAAAGGTCTCTAATCCCTCCTGTGTTTACCTAAAGGATGAATTTGATCAGAAAGGATGAATGGGGAGCACAAAGTCCTAGAAGGGCTTGGGAAAAAAAAGTTTCTTCTTCAGTGGTGGGAACACACCCTTTCTCACTAAGCTTATTATGAACTGGTGCATTTTTAAATTACAGTTCTGGGTCTGCTGGCCTCTTTCATCAAAGCCCTCTGTTGTCTTTTCAAAGACAGCTCTTGACCTTACCCTTGGTACACAGCCTTTGAGGTATTTTCCCGAAGCACGTGTGAAAAACTCTTGCAGTGATAGTCTGAATCCACTATCCCATATCCATCTTGTGGGTTGAAAGTAATTCAGCATCAGCAATTTGTGACGGTTTTTCCTAAGATATGCTCTCATGTTGGCTTGTATGGGACCCTTCTTTTTGCCTTCCTTGAAATCCAAGGCAGATTGCTTTTCTAAGGACTTTTGGGAACAGCAGATCCCCTCCTTTGTGAGACCATCCTTGTTTAATCCACTGATCTTCCCAAGCTTCAAGTTCCTCATATGGAAACTGGAGGTCCTAGTTTTGTTTGATTGCTGTAGGTGGTGGTGGGAAATGGTACCTTGAAATGGTGCTGGAGTTTAGGTTGCTCCTGTGTGTTTGCAGATCCTTTTATAGCGAGGCTGGAGGTAATACTATTGTCTTAAAACATGTTACTTCTTTCTGTCCCTGCTGCTAATTCTCAACCTTGTCCCACCAAATATTGGTGTCTTATATAGAAATAGAAGTGGATGGGCACATTTTTAATAATTATACTTCTTTTAAAGAACTATCCCACGGGTAATAGTACACACTGATCACTCTCATACCCACATACCTACCACTCCAGTTAAGCACCAACCCTCCCCAGAAATCCTTCTGGTCTTTCCACACTTATTCACTTTGTTTTATGACCCATGAGTCTGACCAGAGCTGTGTGGCTTGCCATAGGTTTGGAGCTCTCTAGCTTTTTGTTGGAGCTTGGTGGGTTCAACAGGCACGCAACTAAAGACAGGGAGTCTCCCTAGCAAAGAGTCAATAAATAACTAATAATTCAGAGGTAAAGGGTAGGGTCCTAAGAACCCCACCCACCCCAGGAGAATAGTTCTTAGGCACCCAGTGTGGGCAACTATAGTTGTTATGGGTTAATAATGGCAATAGTTGAGCTGAAACTAGTAAATGTCATGTTGCAGCCTTTTACCCCGCCTTCCAACTCTTTCATACTTTCCTCCTTTCTTCCAGAATGTTTCCTGAGCCTTAGATGAGTGATATAAAATATATTATTTAGGGCTTATTTGCTGAATCTTGTGAAGCCAAGAGTCTCCGTGGTATCCTCTGCTCCTCGTTCCAGAGAGTGGCTTTTCTGCTAAGGTCCCAACAGCTTTTGTCTGAGTGAACTGGCGAGTTTTATGTTAACGACACAAACTGAGTCATCTGAGAGGAGGGAGCCTCAACTGAGAAAACGCCTCCATGAAATCAGGCAGTAGGCAAGCCTATAGGACATTTTGTTAATTAGTGATTGATAGGGAGGGCCCAGCCCACTGTTACTGGTACCATTCATGGGCTGGTAGTCCTGGGTTCTGTAAGAAAGGAGGCTTATCAAGTCACAAGGAGCAAGCCAGTAAGCAGCACCCCTCCAGGGCTTCTGTATCAGCTCCTGCCTCCAGGTTCGTGCACTGTTTGAGTTCATGACTTGCTTTGATGATGAACAGTGACATGGAAGTATAAGTCAAATAAACTCAGACCTCCATAAATTGCTTTGGTCATAATGTTTTACCACGGTGATAGTAGCCCTAAGACAATGAGAATAAAACACAGATGTTTCGAAGGCAATTCTCTGTTTTGTCAATTTAAATAAACTTCAGTAATAAGTTCCCCATCTGTGCCTACAGCCTCCTCAGACCTGGGTTGTTTGTCGAGCTTACAGTGTGAGGTATGGATCATTGTCCTCTCCCCACCTCCCACCATGGAGCAGATCTCCCACCCAATCGAAGGGAGTTGGGTTATTGTTTCCTATATTTGTTATAAAGAGCTGAAAATAATGTCTTGTGATGAGATTGTTAGAGTGAATATTTTTTCCATTATTAGTCTTCATTTTTTAAAAGAAATTTCAGAATATATTTGTGTTTTAGACTTTGAATAGGAGAGGGCAGCCCAGTAAGTGAAGTATAAAACCTCTTTAGTTGGAAAAAGCAACCCGAAATTTGGCTTAACCTCGGGATATCTCAGTTTTCCTGCTCTGTACATCAGGATTACATATATGCTTTAGTCATGCTAATGATGTGAGTGCTGGATAGAGCTGTTGCTTCATGAAACTCTTGGTGCTTCTGGGGATGCAGGCGTACTATACAGATAGATGCTACTGTATTTAGGATTAGCATAGATCTTTGCCGATAGGCAAGATGTCAGGAAAGTGTCTTATATTATAATTCACAGGAAACATGAGAAAAGAAAAGCTTATGACCCAACCCCAAGAATCTCAAGTTCAAGGCTATCCTGGATGACATAACGAGACCTTGTCTCAAAATCAAATTTCAAAAGCAGGCTTTGGATATGGTACTTGCATAGAATATACAAGGTATTAGATTCAACCTCTATCACCTTCAAAAGCTGTTTACTGAATTATTTAAGCAATTTTTTTTGTAGAACCACCATTACTATAGACATTTTGAAGATGTGGTAGAATTATCTTGAGGAGCCTTTAAGAGCAAGGTCAGGGACTACCAGCGCTGTTGCTTCCAAGGATGCAGTGGTGTAAAGTCCTGAAGGATTGTCTTTCTGACTAATTGCTTATGTTCAAAAAGGTAAGTGGGAACCTGATACCCTGGAGATTGGACTGTTGACAGGAGACCCTTTGAATTTTCAAAGACAGGTGTTGACTGGAGCTGGGCATGTGTTTCCCAGCCAGTCTTGTTTACAAAACTACCCGACTCTTAGAAGTAAACAAGGAGAGACAACTCAATCTTCTTATTGACAGATGGCTTGCTCTTTGCTTGTAGCGTGCTCGATGGCTTGTCCATTTATTAGGAGCTGACGACCAAGGACAGATGAAGCCATCCATGGGCACTGAATCAGGAAGCAGCACGTTTCTTAATGAGAAACTGTTGGTTTTTGAGGAACAATGGGGAAAGTGGTGTTTGCAAGAGGGAATTTTGATCTGGTTTTAGTCTTGATTCTTTTTCTTATTCAGTTATATGCAGCTTTTTGTTTATATCAGGTAGGCAGATATATAACTCATACAGATAACGAAGACCATATAGATGTGTCTAATAAATTTGATTCAGTGACTTAAGTGCCCTGTCATGGCAGGCACCCTCTATAATAAAAAGAGTGGACTGTGGAGAGTTTGGTCGTCTATTTTGAATTCATTTATCTCTTCAAAACATTCATTTGCCATTGACATCTCATCTAGCAAACCTGCATTATTTTTGGTTACCCCTTAAAGAGCTGGGAATGTTCTTTTCTGATGTTTTTTTTTTTTTTTTTTTTTTTTTTTGTCATGGTAGACTAGTCCCAGCCTATCACTACACCCCAGCTCTCTCTAAAGGCTACACAAGAGGCCTCAAGTCTCTGTTTTGTCTGTTTCTCTGCAAGAACTCATACCTGCCAAATGCACTTTCTACTAGTTGAATACCCTGCCTGCCCAGTCTCTGGGCCTAATCAGAAGAGCTGGTTCCTCTTCTATCTAATTATCTCAATTGCCTTCCTATAGTACCTACCACATGGTAGATAAGAAACACAGCAGCTAAATATCTGTTTATTCCAGTGTAACGTACAGATTCCAGACATATCATACTTTAAGAAGATTGAGAAGAATTTATTTACCAGCTTCTTCATGTCATATACCCCAAAACTATTTCAGGGAATGCACCCCTCTTTTCACCAACCCCAGTTTGGGGGTTGTTTGTGTCCTTTTACTGTGCAACCATTTTGTCATAAGTGACTTTCTTTTAAGCAGGGGGTTGTGCTTTACTTGGCTTACATTTGACAACACTGTAGTCATTATGGGTCTATAGGTCTAAATTCAGTGAGTGCTTTTTCTTCCTGACCCTGGACTGTTAAATATGGAGATTGCTTCTTTCACTGAGCGACTTTGGGACTTGGCAAGTGAATTTTTAAACTATTCTGGTGGTTGCAGAAGTCACTCACTCTGTAGGCATCCTATGTCAACCCCAAAGCTGACAGACTTATTATAGGCTGGTCTCTTGATTTTAATAAAAATAATCTAACTTCATTTCTAGGGGGAAAAGTATACACTTTTTCCTTCTTTTTCTTTTCTCTTTTCTTTCTTAACCCCCTCTCCTTTCTAATCAGATGATCAAAACTTTGGGCTCTCCTTAACCTTTATTCAAACATCACTTCAGAAGTTAACACATTTGAGTTCCAAAAGCAATGCTTTTAACTTCTGTCCCATGGTCAATAAGGGGCTAAATCGATATATAAACAGTGTCAGATGGTGTCTCACACATGGCACTTAAGAAACCTTACTCCTGATAGTGTCTTGACCTCAGGAGCCCCTGATCAGTCGGTCTCAGTGACACTGAACAGGGAGGCATCAAAGAAAGGGCCTGTGCGGTCCCACAAGCCTGACAGCAGCTTGGCCTCTGGGGTGAGATGTGGTGGCCGGACAAGGGTGTTGAAGACAAGGCAGGCATGGGACTGACGTGCCCACTGAGCATTTAGTTAGGCTTGTTACGTGACTGGGATAGACAGGATTTGGGGTAATTTCTCCTCTGCTGGCTGCATTTCCTCCTCTGCTTTCCTTTCTTTTCAGTTTATCTGGAAGCTTTGCCGTGGGAGTGGATGGAGTTTTGGAGGAACCTTTCAAGGAAACCAAGGCAAGTTCCGAATTCTGCGTGGGGATATTTGTGAGGGAGAGCAAGAGCAGTATGTGTCACCCAGAGCAACATTTGGGTTTAGTGAACTGTTGTTGATACCTAAGATCCCTTGTAGGCACCTCCTCTAAACCTTGAGGTCTTTTCCTGATAGTGTTCAGCGACCCCTGGGACCTGGTGGGAGACAAAATAGCCAACTCCCTAGACCAATGTGAGAGAATGAATGCCAAGCTGTCTGTCTGTTCCATATGGAAACTCAGGGCTCCCTTAAGGGATTGTACCCAGTGTTTGGTAACTCATGAAGATAGCTGTATTTGCTTGCATTTTCCTGTCTCATTATTTCATTGTCTCACTTCTGCTCCCTGGGGTACACTGCAAACAAAGCACAATTACCCAATTCCTTTTGTCAGGACTTGCTTTGGAGGAAACCCAAACTAAGACTGAGCCAGATACAAAGTCAATTGTCATGTCCTAGAGAATTCTTTGGACCGTTTGTAAATTTTATTTACTACCGAGTTAATATCCCAAATTTGGTTTGAATTCCTCAGACACATGTCTTAAAATGAGATTTCTGTGCAATGAGTTTATTTGGGAGGGGATTATAAGAAACACTGGTTGGGAAGTGAGACAGGGAAAGGCCATAAAGTAATTGTTGCTGTGCTTCCTTGGTCCTTAGTCCACTGGAAGCATACTTTTTTTTTTCTTTTTTCTTTTTTTTTCCCCCCGATTCCTGCAGAAGCACTACAGTCATTGGATCTCCTATACCCTAAAACATGGTAGACTCTGCATCATCATTGTCTAGCCAATGGGTGAAGAAACCAAGGTACCATGGCCTTAACTCTTCATCCACCATTGATTGTGAGGCACACTAGTGACATTAATTTTCTGGACTTTTGGGATGCGATATGATAATGCTCACTTGATAATGGCCTTTAGGAATGGGGTCTCAAGTGAGCTGTAAACATTTTCTGAGTCTTATAAGTTTTAAAGGAATTTGGGAACGACACTGCAGACCACATTGCTCAAGACTATGACTACTTACAGGTATGCCATGAAGTAAGAGAAGTGCAAAAGGACCACCCATTTTCTTTCCCTTGGCATTTGTAAAGCTTGTACCTCTATTCTGCCTTTGAAGAGTCATATGACCTTGGGGGAGTTATCTTGGTGCCAAGGTCCTTGTTTTCACTCTGCTAAGTGAGGTAACTGGCATAGGATGCCTTTTAGCCTTGAGATGCAGTGGCCAAGAATCCACCTGGGTATGGATGTAGATATTGGTACTGTGTGGCATCCTAGATGTGAGCAGCTTCTAGTCTGCAGGTATTTCAGGTAAAGGGATGCCTGCAATTGTCGAAGAGTCAGAATTGGAAACTTAGTTAGCAAAGCTCCAGGAGGCAAAATGACTTCAGTTATCTCTCCCAGCTGAGAGATTAGAGTCGGCTCTTATTTCTTAATACTTAATTTCTATATATTTCTATCAGTATATGAAGCACAATTTTTTTAAACATAGAATCTTGGGCTAGGGAGATTGTTCCCTGGGCAAGAGTGCCAGCTCTGAAAACATGAGGACCTGAAGTTGAATCTTTAGCACTCATATTAAATTAAAAGGATAACCTGAAAGAAACTAGAAGCTTCTGGCTCAGTGGGAGATCCTGCTTCAAGGCATTAGAGAGTGATAGAAGAAGACATGTAAGATCCTGCTCTGGCCTGTGAGTATAGATACAGGTCCCCTTATATACACTCAAGTGCACAAAACACACACCATCACACATTCACAAACACTAAGCCAAACACCACAGTCTCATTCTGTAGACTAGGATAACCTTGAGCTCATGATGCATTTGCCTTAGACATCCAATTGTCTATACATTTCTGTTGTATACCATCATGGTGTGTTTGGATGCTTCTTTTTTTTTCTTTTGCAGTAAAACATGGGAAACAAGGTTTCTGAGATGGCAGATGAATGGTTATAGAAATCCACTTGATTAACTGTGATCATGAAAGCTGTTTAAGGGTCCAACCTCAGTCTCTCAGCTGCTTCAGCCTTTAGACATGCTGTTCTTGTTTGGGGACTTCATGTTCCCCACTGTTGTCAACCTCTAAGGGTACATATCCAGCAGAAAAGGTGGGTCAAATAACTAAAACTCTAGCATTTGTAGGCCTTATCATGTGGCATCAGATCAGTCAATGACACATCCTTTATTTAGTCTTGATTATCGTATTTTTAAGATGGTAGCTTGGTAGCAGAGTTGGCTAATAAAAGCAAACAGAATTGTGTGAAGAAGTTAGAGTCTTTGCTGTTTAGAAAGTGATTTTCTAGGGCAGCACAAATAATGTCTTGACCTCAATCAGCAGATGACATTATCTTTGGCATTTCACAGACTTGCATATAGCCTATAGCTACAGCTACAGCTACAGCTACAGGTACAATTACAGCTACAGCTACAGACAGACACAGACACAGACACAGACGCAGACGCAGACGCAGACGCAGACGCAGACGCAGACGCAGATGCAGACGCAGATGCAGATACAGACACAGATACAGATACAGACACAGACACAGACACAGATATAAAGAGATATAAACCTCTGCCTATCTTCTAGTTTCACTGTCAGAGTCAAATTCTGAGAGTTAGAAAATATGATTTGTTATAAGCCCATTGTAGACTCTTGTGAGAACCAAAATATCAGTATTAAGTGGGGAATGCTAGAAGATAGTCTGAGTCCTTATCTATGCACTGGAATTTCTTCGTGGCCTAGGGATTAAACCCAGGGAATTGTACCTGTTAGGCAAACTCAGCAACACTAATCTATTTGCCTACCCTCCAGATCTGCATTTTAACAAAAGTTTCACTAGTGAATTGTTTGCATATTCAAGTTCAAGAGTTGCTGATGCAGACAAGTGCTGCTCAAGACAAGTGCATACTTCCTTGAGTGAAACTACAAAAAAGAAGAAGAAGAACCTGTCAAACAAAAATAGATTGTTCCAGGAGACTTTGTAGACAAGTGGAAAACTGGATGTCATTCAAATAATCACATAATCAGTGATGTACTGGACTTAAGGAATGTTTAGTGTCATGAGAGAATACTGAAGCAAAGACGGAACTTTTAAGAATGATGTATATGACTAGTTTTTTGCTACTTTGTGGGTTCTTCTTTCTTCCACTCTCCTCCACCCCTTTTCATCCACCCTTTCAACCCCTAACACCAGATAGAAGAGAATAAAAGCAAAGAGAGAAAAGGAAAGAGATCCTTGAATAAAGTCAGGAGTTGGAAAGGGGGCAAAAGTTATAGTTAGACAACTTCCTACTGATTAGGGGTATCAAGTTCTTTGGGGCAAGCTTGATCTTTGCCATCAGACTATCTAATGTTTTCTTCTTGTTGTTACTTCTTTGTGCATGACTACTTAACAAACTGTGACCAAAAATAACCAACAACCACCAGCAATCCACCTGAACGACTAACAACCACCAACCAACTCTCTAGGGTTTCTAGCATTTATTTTTATACCCTCTGAAAAGTCCACAGAATTCCAGGTGTCACAAATTCACATAAATTATCTGGAGCTGGCAAAACCATGCCCCTGATGGAGCACTAGACAAATCATAGTCAGCTTCTGTGAACAATTTGAGGCATCCCCATATCCCATACCTGGGATTAAAACAAAAACATATTCTTATAATATTTCTGTGTATTTTTTAAAGAAAGGAAAATTATAAAATTGTTATTACAAATGTGCTTTGCTTTCTATTCAAGTATGAATGAATCTGAAGATGCCATTAGTGTTGATACATTGCTTCAGTGCGTGAAGAAAAAAGCAATTGGTTCAAGGCTGGTTAGATACTCACTGTTTTCAGAGTTTACATAAAGTACATTTGAGAGTCATCAAATCCCATCTTTAGTTCCTCAATCCATAGAGATAAATATCAGTGTCTTAAAATGTCATCAACTTTTCTTAGTGGAGATTCTGAGATATTTATAAGGGATCAAGTGAAATTTCACTTTTCCTTTTAAAAACCATTGCAACATTCATTTGCAAAACAAAGCTGAATTAGGTAAATTTTGTTGGGAGAAGGTACATTTCCAAAGACAACAAACATTTAAGCCAGGCGTTAGCTCATGTCTATAATGCCAGCACTAGAGAGGCTGAGGAAGGAGGATCTCTGAAAATCTGCTGCATAGTAGGCTATTAGCTGGACTGCATTATAGAGTCAGACTTTGCCTGTGAGGGGGATGAAGGGAGGAGAGAGGGAAGGAGCGAATAAACAGGAAAAGAAGAGAGGGAAAGACATAGGAGCCAAAGAAAGAATAAACCTTTAAAAGGTGGTGCTAAAAATCAGAGAAGCATGGTGGGTCACATATACATAAAAGAGAAGTAGGAAAGAACTCTGCAGGAGAAGGGGAGGAGTAATGGGGACTGCAAAGGGCTAGCATCCATTACATGCATATATGAAACTATCAAAGAACGAAAACACGGCCCTTCATCTGCAGGTTTTAGCAATTTAAGTATAAAGCATTTTAAAGTTGTATTGTGTGATTCTATAAGCAGCAGCTTTCTGATATAAAGAAGGAGGTTCTCATTGCTGGAGTTGATAAACAGAAGTTTCACAAAGCTATTTCCTGCTGGAAGGTAACAAGAAGAAATTTCTACTCAAGCCACCTGCTTCTTATCTGCCAGTTCTGAACCTGCATGAGACAGAAGGTATAGTTCAGGAAGGGGCAAAAGAACTCCAGTGCATGAAATGAGTGGGCTTCCCCCCTTTACCTCATCCCTATGAGCCTACTATAAGCCCAAGGCTGGTATTCTGGCACAAACATCAATCCACGTAAAAATATACATGTCCCTTCTAGTGGGAGACAGGTAGATAAACCTTATCATCCTGTAGACATGCCAGAAAGTGAAATAATGAATGGTTTAATCAGTATTGATGATGGCTTTGGTGTGCTGAGACCTCTTCTTTATCAGTCTAGATGATTTTACAAATGTCCCCACTTTCCTTTCCTTTAGAATAGTTTTTTTCCCCAAAAAATCAGTAGTCCTTAGAATACAGAAATGATTTCTGGTGGTATATAGGACCACACCTCTCCATTTACTTAGCATTATGCTTGTATTATTCATTAATTTATTTGGATTGAATGTACTCATGAGTGTGCTCATGTGTGTGTGTGTGTGTGTGTGTGTGTGTGTGTGTGCGTGTGTGTGTGTGTGTGATGTTACACATGTAGGGGTTAGAGAGCAGTGGAAATAATCTCTCTTCTTTCACCATATGGGTCCCAGGGGTGACCAAACTGAGGTTGTCAGGCTTAAAAGCAAATGCCTTTCTTAAGGAACTATTCTTATTCAAAAGTTAATTTATAAGTATACTATTATACTATTATATTAATGTCTTTCTAACAAAAGAGTACTGTTATAAATTTCTCTTTAAATATATTCAAATGTATTTAAATATATCCAAATAAATACTTAAATTAATATCTAAATAAATATATTTAAGCCAAATTCAGTATTCATTTATATGAACAATAAATATAATTAAGGTAGGCACACAGAAGAATATTCAGTAGTTTGATTAAAATGCAGAAAACAAATTTGAATTGAAATCATATTTCAGGATCTTATTCCTAGTAGTCTAAAGTTCTTTTGTTTAAGGTTATCAATCTTTCTACAGTGATTTGTATGATCCTATGAGACCAAGATAAAGCAGGTAAAATTTTAAACTAGCATTAGCTATAAATAATAAACAGGCGTTTTAAGGCACAGAAATTTAGGGTCAAGAAACAGGAATGCCCAACAGTCATTCCAGTCTTTCACGGCCACATCTGGCATCACATGT
Source organism: Apodemus agrarius (assembly GCA_964023405.1). Taxonomy (NCBI): domain Eukaryota; kingdom Metazoa; phylum Chordata; class Mammalia; order Rodentia; family Muridae; genus Apodemus; species Apodemus agrarius. Next base: position 43,350,374 of record OZ030008.1, on the reverse strand, counting down.
TAGCTCCTGAACGTATGGAAGACGAATAGTGTGTACATGCAAGAGTGTTTAGGATCTATAACCCCAGCACTTAGTCTGATGCAGGAGCAGCCAGTCTTTAAGGCCTGCCTGGAGCTACATAGCAAGATTCTGTCTCAAAAAGAGAAAATGTTCATATACATCTAAATCTTTACTGTAGATAAAACTCAGGAATTTGTGCATAATAGTCAAATGATTTATCCTTGAATTTCTTACTACCCAGGATATTTATTATATTACTTAAAACCCACTCTGTTGACTTGAGATCTTACAATGCTAATATAAATAACATGGATAGGAAAACCTTTCCACAAGGTTCCTGTGACTATTAGGATTTAAATTTGGAATGTCTTCCAAGAGCTCTCAAGCTTGGTCTTCACTGCAACCATCATTAGAAGTAAGACTTTCAGGACGTGTTTTAATGGTGAGAGATTTAGCATCCCCAATGTATTAATCTACTCATAAATTCACAGTTAACTTACTGGGAGCAGGCAGGAATGTTAGGAGGTGAACATACTGTATCTTGTCCCTAGCCTCTTTCTCTCCTGCTTTCTGGATGCTATGATTTTTAGTCCTAGGTGTTTTAGAAAATGATGGGTCAACCTCTTTCAACTTCTTGTTCGTCAGGACACCTTAGCTGTTGGTTCTCAATTTTCAGTGGGCTGGTGTGGCTTGAGTCTGACCAGGATGTAATTCGCATACTATGATCTAAGACTTGTAAGATCTCCTGAAGTCTGTATTTGGAATGGAAAAGTTGTCACTTCTCTATTTCTTGTGCCAAAGCTGGTCATGTGGCTAAGCCATTGTCCAAATTATCAAAAACAGACATCTACATTTGATGGGCATTGTCAAACACAAAGCATGTTAAAATACAGAGAAAATACAAAAAAGTAATTTTGTATTTACTTTACCACAACCGCATTGTTGTCCATTGCTTTCATAAGACTCAGATCTTAGTGTTTTATCATACTACACTTTAGTTCTTTTTCTCATCATTTAGTAAAGATAGGAAGCAAATGTGAGGACCTCTACTTCACAAGGTCGTTCAGCTCCTGTCTTTTCTAACCAATTGCTTTGCCATCTACTACCATGGGGCCTTTTACTGGGTCTTTTGTTTCCAGAAAGTATATGAGAAAACAGAAATATAAACAACTATATAAAAAGAATCTGTATTTTTCCTCTTTTTGGTGTTTTTTCTTTTCTTTTCTTATATATTCTTTATTTACATTTTAAATGTTGTCCCCTTTCCCCCCGGAAAACCCTCTAACCCACCCCCCTCCCCCACTCACCAATCCACCCACTCCTGCTTCCCTGTCCTAGCATTCCCCTATACTGGGGCATTGAGCCTTCTCAGGACCATATTCTTTTTGTTTTTTTTGTTTTTTGTTTTTGTTTTTCGAGACAGGGTTTCTCTGTGTAGACCTGGCTGTCCTGGAACTCACTCTGTAGACCAGGCTGGCCTCGAACTCAGAAATCTGCCTGCCTCTGCCTCCCAAGTGCTGGGATTAAAGGCGTGTGCCACCACCGCCCGGCTCAGGACCATATTCTTAATGGTCCCAATCTAGAGGTGTCATAATACCACTACCGACCTTTAATACTTTTTCAATTGATTTCTTGAGAATTTCATGCATGCTTACAAGATATTTTGATCAAATCTATTTCCGATTACCCCTTCCGACATCTCCTAATCCCCTAGTAGCAATCCCCCCCACACACATTATATTCTCTTTCTTTTTGGTGTTACTTCTGAGATTGTATTGCATTGATTGTATTGTATTTTAATCACAACATTCTCCCTTCTCTTTTCCTCCCTACAAACTCTCCCATATGCCCCTCTCCTGTCTCTCTCAGATTCATGGTTTGTTTTTTTCATCAATTGTTATTACATGCTTATATGTATTTATACATACACACACATATATTTCTAAACATAACTTGTTGAGTCCATATACTGTTAACCTGTATATGTTTTCAGGGCTGACTATTTAGCACTGGACAACCAACTGGTGTTCTCTTTCCTAGAGAGGGTTACTTCCTATCTTTTTAAAAAGAAAAAAACAAAAAACAAAAAACAAAAAAACCATTTTTAAATACCAAAACAATTAGTACTGCCCATATTGCCATGAGTGAGGGGGCAAACAGTCGAACATGGAGAAAGCTACCAGGGACCATGTCCCTAAAGAAAACTGACTACTACCAACCCAACCATCAATTGCTGGTAGCTCCTCAGCTGGAGGTCAGGGCTCCTGAGTCCTACCCTTTCATGCCGCAACGATGACTGGCTTGATCTTATGTCTGTCTTATGCAGGCAGTCATAGCAGCTGTGCATGCATGAATTCACGTCCTTGATGTTGGGAGATGTTTTTGTGCACTGTGTTTCCATGTGCCGGTTCATGTTCCCAGAGATCTGGTTGCAGTGGGGACTTCGGAATGACTTTGGTTTGTATTTTATACAACATTGGTCTCCATCACCTCCTGATTGGTTAAGTAGAGGGTTGAATAGCCTCTAGCTAGGCAGGAGAGGACAAGGCAGCACTTCTGTGCCCTAAGAATTAAGAAAGGGTCTCAGGTGGGACCAAGTGTCAACCTCAGGACAGAAATGAAGAAGGAAGCGACAGGTAACAGGCCATGTGGCTGGGAAGCAGGCCAGGCCAGCATTGTCAGGATAGAGTAGCTCAGGGTCCACCCAGCTACAGCACCTTGAATCTTTCAATAAATATAACTCTCTGCATCATTATTCAAAGCAAAGGAGTATCAAGAAAAGCCCTTACCTTTTCACCCTGTCATGTCCAGGAGCCCTTGCTTACGTACAGTCCACCCAACCCCTTAACAATCTTTTTGTACCCTCTTCTGCTATGTTGTCTCTAAATTAAGTGCTGTCCACTGCAAAAAGAACCCTCACCGATGGTGAGGGTTGATAGCTGCACAAATCTATGTCACTTCCTACCTCTGCAATGGCTGAGACTTGATTTTGTGGTTGATTAAAACTGCAACGAAGACTAAGTATGACTCATGTGTGTGGAAGGGTGGAGGAGGGGGAAGGGGAAGTGGTTAGGTGAACACCTGACTGGACCACTCCAGGAGAAGGTATACCAGAACAAGTTTTCAGGAGGTAATGTGTGACCTTAGAGAGTTAGAAGGCAGCTTAAAAAGACAAGGTCATTATTAAGACACCGAGACACGTGTGCACATTCCTGCGGTGTGAGTCAGGAATCTGAAGAAGAATTTGGAGAGACTTGTAGTAGAAAGTGGGCACGTCGGAGTTAGTGGGACTTTAATAAGAGGAGACACGAGTGAAGGGCAGGAGAAAGTTGTAGGCGTTGGGAGAACTGGGTTTGTTTGCTTGTTTAACATCGTGGCCTCTAGTGGGACCTAAAGCTGATGCCTTAGTGTAGGCCGGTGTTAGTGCTGATCAGAATAATGTACCCCTTAGGGCTACACTAAAGAGCTCTGCTCTCTGCCTCATTTGCACTTTCAAAATATGCACATACATGTGTGGGCCAGAAAAGGCTGCACTCAGAACATGCATTCTTATGTGAACTTTTGGTAATTGCACAAGCAAACAGGAAGTTGCGTAGGTATGCAGGCAGTGGCCTGTTGGAGAGGTGTGTGTTGGCACAGGCAGGAGTGTGCCTGCCTTGTCTGCTTGCATATGATTTTAAAGGTTTTTTTTTTAAATTTATTTATTTATTTTTTATTTTCCTGAGGGGAAGGCAGGGAGAGTCAGCCTTTAGGCATCTGCTTCCCTGGCTGTGGCTGTCATTTGTCCTTCTCAAGGTTTCTTTATAGGAAGGGCCAAATTCAGGGCATGTTTGTGGCTGTAAGAAAATGGGGTCCTTCTCAGGTTGTGTGGGAACACAAATGCTGGGCTATAGAGCCAACTGGTTTGGGTGCCTGTTTGCTCTGGTTGGGGCTTTTGTCCAAGGTAGATCTAATACGTAAACTCTTTCTTTTACATTCTCTTTGCTGGGATCCCTGTTTTCTTCCTATGGCCCGGGCTCCTCAGTTTTTATTCTCTGTCTTCTTCCTCCATGTGTTCCACCGATGCTACCCTTTGCGCTTGCCCTTAATCAGTGTTCTACCTACTTACCTGTCGTCCAGTAGAACAGCCACTGTGGGGATGCTCTGGGTCTGCACTGAACAACATCAGGGCTCTGGCCACGGTGGCCGTTACATACATGGTACATGGCTAGTAAACTTGAAAAAAACTAGTTTTTAATTAGATTTTATTTTATTTGAGTTTAAGTAGTTGTATGTGGCTAGCGGCTGCCATATTTTACTGTATAACTCTAGAAGAGTCTTCAAGGGCTTTTCTCCCACAGAGTCAAGCCCACTGATCCTGTCGCTCACTGTTAGCGCCCTGCCATGTCTGCTCTCCTGATCTTTATCGATGAACATAGAAACACCTTGTCCTGGTTCTCCTGTCCCTTCTAATGTGATGGGGCTAGCAGTTCAGCTCTTCCCACAAAGCATGTTTCCTCCTGGCATCCCTGTGCACCTTTGTTCTAAGCTTCTCATGAGCAGTTTTGAGAACATAGGTCATGTTCCATCCTTTGTTTTATAAACAAGTTGGGTAGAGATTTGTGAAGACTAACTTTATACAAACTCAGAGGTTCTCTCTAAGAGAGAAAAAAAATATTGTGTAAATGTAGATCAGTTTTATAGACTTGGACGATTGGGTGCCAGTGTGGGATTCCGTATAACACTATTGTAAAGTGACTTCATCTACTAAGACACACTTGTTTCTTGTTTGAATATCAGCGTCGCCCCTTGCTTGCTGTCTAAGCTGGGCACAGCTATGCTGAGATTCAGTTGGCTGTTGAGGAGCACAATAATGTTGTAATATCAACCATACTCCAGGAAAGGCAACATGCCCTGGAGTAATCTTTTGTGTGTGTGTAATCTTTGTTTTGGTATCTCTTGTCTTAAATGGTCTTTTGCCCATTAGTTTTGACTTTTTTTGTAAGTTTCTTTTTTTGTGCATTCATTTTTTTTCTTAATTTTTAAACATAGTTGGGTGGGTAGCAAAGTAGGAAAGATCTGGAAAGAGCTAGGGGAAGGGAAGCATATTCAAAATATCTTGATGAAAAAATGCAATAAAAGGCTTACAAGATTGGATTTTAGTTAGTGCGCTCAGAGATTGAGTTACCACTGTTTCTGTAAAAAAAGGAGAAAATGTAATAAAAATAGATATGCAAAAAGGAATGATGGTTATTTACTGGGGTTGTTATGAAATTAATTAAGATAACATGTGAAAAGGCAGTACACTTGGAATGTGTTTATGAAAATAATTTTATTCTCTTGCCTTTGATACATAGAAAATAGTAACAGCAATGGTAATAACATTAGCTAACTCTCTCTAACTAAACTATAGCAATATAAAGTCTAAGTAATTTCTTTCTTTATTTTCTTTACTTACATTTCAAATGTTATCCCCTTTCCAGGTCGCCACCCCCTAAAACTCCCTATCCCATCCCTTCTCCCTGCTTCCATGAGGTATTCCCCCACCCACCCACCCAATTCCACCTCCCGAATCTGGCATTTCCCTAAACTGGAGCATCGAGCCTTCACAGGACCAAGGGCCTCTCCTTCCATTGATGCCCAACAAGGCCATCCTCTGCTACATATGCCGCTGGAGCCATGGGTAGGTCATTTCTAAACTGAAATATCTTTCTAACAGTTCTGGAGGCTGGAGTACATGTTCAACACAACAGCAGATTCTGTGACCAGCAAGAGCATACCCTGATATCAGCTGATTTTATTTTTTTCATTGTAGCCTATATAACCTAAGGGTGAATTAACTTTCTCAGCCCTCTTTTATAAGGGCAATATTCTCATTCATGACAGCTCTACACCCACAGACCCAATCACTTTCCAAAGGCCCTGCTTCACTGATAAATGCCATCACATTGGAGAATTTCAACACATGAATTCTTTTGAGGTAGGGCATGGGTGTTTTCATGCCATAGTACTATTGTTCAGGTACAATGACCACTCAACTTCCCACAGCTTGTGTCACATGTGTACAGTAGGTGTTATTCTTACCTTCTTTTATTGAGCACGGTACTCATGATTCTATATAGTCTAGTTTTAATCAGCCTGGTAGATTCTTCCACCTTGGTTTATGCTTTCTCGGCACAGAACATGCATCATTTGCTTGTGTGCTTCTCTTTCTGTCCTGTTGTTTCCCTGGAGTCTTCTTTCCTCTCCCTTCATTTCCCATGCCTTATTTTACCTTCCTATAGCAGGCTTGCTGCTCTCTGTGTAAAGGGGCTGTAGAGAGAATTTCGTTTCTACAACACAATGTCCTTCTGTGGCCGTCAAGAATGATTATCTCCTACTAATGGCGCTACATTTTCCACACTGGGAACCTTTAAAAAGTATGTTATATACCTTCTTTCATGATCCAGACCACAGAGATCAGAATCCCTGGTACTAAGATTCACTCTATGAATATTTGCTATAAAGCAAAGAACTCTCACAGGAGACTTGCAGGGATCTCATCTCTTATTTGAACCCCTATTTAAGTTGCATTTCACCTGGCTTTAGAGAAGGTAAATCTGTAGGTCAGCAGGGTGACTGGAGCAATGACTAGAGGTAGAATCATCAACAATGGTATTGCTACTAACAACCCACCCCCCAGATTTGCTCTATAATCTGCCAAAGATTGGATCAGTCTTGGAACAGATGTTGATGGGAGACACCAGAAATGGAATCAAATGGGAATCTCAAAGAAAAGATTCTCTTCAAACACATCACATCAGGGAATCCCCATGGCACAGACGTTCTAAACACAGCTTGCATGTGGCCATTGGCCTGATGATTTTGTCTTCCTTTGGCCTTTCATGGCATTTGTCTTTATTGAAGAATCTTTAAAACATGCCCAAAGTAGAGGGAAGCCATTATGTAAAACTACACTGAGTTAAAATGTGGAGTTGTAGATGTCTGTCCTAACAGATAGATCTACAACACAATTCTGGCACCCAAGACTCTCAGATCACTGTAGAAAATGGGTCAGAAAGAGTTTAAGAGACAGTGGATCAGGAAGTTTGCTGTGAAATTGTGTCTCACTATAATGCCAGAAGCTTCAGTCATAAAATCTCAGCAACATGACAGCTTAAACATGAGTTGCCCATGCATAAATGGAAGCTGATTAAAATAAAAAAATTATAAGCAATCAAGAAATGTTGAGAGAGGAGAAACAATCTTGCCTAAGGAAGAGCAATGGTTTTGATGGTCAGCCCTGAAAACCTCCATACAAGTGACATTATATAGCCTGAGCAGAATGTATTTATATGTTTAGGGATATTATGCACATTTGCATAATATTCATATATATATGTATATATATCAACAATTAATAAGAAAAGAGGCCATGATTTTGAAGGAGAGCAATACAGAAGGAAGGATATATGGGAGGGGTTGGAGGAGGAGGTAGAAGAGTGAAATTATGTAATTATGTTATAATCAAAAAATTAAAGAAATAATTTAAAAATTTTAAAAAGCGTGGCTGAGAGAAAGGTGTATTGAATAAAAAACTTGTCTATTTGAATGAACAGGTGTAGATATATGCATTCTTATGTGTCACCCCTGAGGACATCCATTTTTATGATTTTGATGAAGACTTCAGCTCCAGGGTCTGGAGCTTTTCAAGTAAGTTGCCCCCAAAGTGTATGAGGACATGTGCTAGATCCAGCTGCAACACTTTCAATGTGCTCACCTTCCAGCCTTTACCCACCTCCTCTAAAAGCTGGTAGAGGGGTCCTGGCTATGAAGTGAAATTCTGTCCTGACATTTTAGGTTCCCCATGATAACACAGAAAGGAGCATCCAGGAGGAAAGAGACCTATTGAGATCGTTTGGTTTCTAAGCAGCCTTCTGCTAGAGAGTGCAGATGGTGGGAGCTGGGGGGTCACCCCTCAGGTGGGGGCTGTGTCTGGGCGGCCCTCCCAGTCCCTGGCAGCCCCCATAGATACCGCACCTCCTTAAATGTTGATTATCCAGCTCCTTCTTTGTGAGCTGACTCATTACCATTTCATTGTGTGGCTCTTATTCTTCCCTGGGCAATGAATATTGACTTCATGCCTGCTTTTCTACCTGAATTACAGGGGTAGGGGCAATCTGAGGGCTGCTGGGCCTGCTCAGCTCCAGCCTCCCTGGCAGCCACTTGAATGGTTTCAAAGAAAAGCTGTTTGCTTGAGCATTTAGGGACAACAGAGAGCTGTCACAGGCTGCTGCAGTGATTTATGAAAAGACAGGGAAATAAGAGAATAGACTTTTCCTTCTCACACCAGCTGCCTGTTCGTTGGCTTTCTTTCATTCTGTCTGTCTCTCTGTTTTATTTTTCTAGTCTTCTATTCTCCTGTGTTGCTTTCTCCCTTTCTTTTTTCTTTCTCTTTCACCCTGCTTCTCTTCCCCACACTGTTGAGTCCACTCTCTGTCTATTCCTTTGTTTATGTTTTTTTTTTTCTTAAAGGAAAAAATTTAAAATGAGAGAAGAAAAAACCGTGCCTGTGTTTTAGGCAGACACCTATTTCCTATACCTAAATGAAATATCACAATAAAGGCAGTTCATTTTTTTTTCCAGTTCAAATGGTGTTCAGTTCTACAGGAGAGAGAAGATTGTGCCCAGGCAAGTCTGGTGGATTTCTTTCCCAGATCTTCCTCTTCTGATCCTCTTGGGGCTCTGAGACCTATTGAGACCTACCCTGAACACAGTGCCTGTGGTCTGAAAGGGTCACCTTGGAATCTTGGGCCTGGACTTCTCTCAGGAACACATTGGCAAAAAGGTCTTCCCTCCTTGGTGCTCTGGTTCTTCTGGGCAGATTTGGCTGAGAGCATTGTGCTGATTCCTGAAGTTACCATGACCAGTGGGAGCCAGTACCCTCAGAGGGAGGGTGGTTTCTTAGGCGACAATGTCTGCTCAAAACACTGCTGTTCTGGGACACTGAGCAAGCTGCTTCATCAGATCGTTGATCTAGGACAGAAGTACTGGCCTATTGGTGTGGGCAACCGCACAAGGACTGTTCCTCAGAATTAAAACTCACCTACCCTAACTTTTAGTCTTCATCTGAGGTGCAGGAATACAAGCGGCTTTAAGATTTCTGGGGATTTTCAAATGTAGATTTTGTTTTGGGTATCTAGACTTTGTCACCTCACTTTGCTTTTGCTGTTTGTTCCTGAGGCTCCATGTTCTCTATCTCACCATTGCCCTGGGTTCTTCAAGGTGTTCCTGTCTTTCATATTGCTTCTTCCAAACTTAGGTCCCCTTCAATTGGCCTCCTCGCAGCCCCATAAATCTGCAGCCTCACCTCTTCCTCAGGTTTGATTCTTCTGGCTGAGGTATGAAGATTTCCTTTTCCTATCCTAGACAACAAATCAGCCATTAACCTTGGTCTGAAAAAAATGTCTATTGGCCAGCCTCCTTCCTCAGCTTCCCACCTGTTTGCAAATACCAAAGAGGATATTTCAGTGAACTCAGTAGAGATAGGGACCTACAGGTGGATGTATTCTCAGGTTTCCCCCTCCCCCATTTAGGGAAAAGGCCAAGAAAACTCTACCCCCCTCCCCCCGCCCAGGGCAGTGGTTTCTTAGTTTTAAGCCATTCTCAGATTCTCAGATCTACTGTTGGGCTGAAGATTTGTTTGTGTTGGTGAGGTTGGTTTGTTGCTATGCATGAAGCAAGACAAGATGACCTGCAGGGCTGGCCAAGGGATGGCTTGACTGGGTACTCAATGACTCTGAACCTTTACAGAGGGTGCTGAGGGTACTGTCTGTAGTAGTTTAGTGGTCAACAGACAATGGTTGCTTGGGGAATTACCTAGAAGTGTATCTGAGCATTTCAGGCCTTCTGCCTTCCTTTCTGGTTTCCTCACCCTGGTTTCTAGGTGTTATGAGCAGAATAAACCTCTACTTTTAGGCTTTATATTGTGTCATACTTTCAACCTGTGGGAAGAAGGCTTGTTTGTCATTCAAGGGATCTCTTTAAGAGTGCAGAAAACAACACCAGAAATCTTGTGGGAGAGTATGTAGGTGTAGTTTGAGGGGGATTCTTCCCCAGGGAAGAAAAAACACATTTTCTGTAGTTGTGTATTAAAGTGGGCTGTGGCAAGATGTGGTGTGTTGAGTTTGCCCATGTTAATGCCTACTATAATCCAGTGGAATTTGTGATGAGGCATTTGGTTATAGAGACAGGGCAGTGGGGAAGACACTTTGTTAGGATTCTGTCTAAACTCCACCCCATAGCTACCTGGAAACAGCCAGGTAGGTCTGGTAATGTTGGAATGATTACTAACTAGTGGAATCCATACCAGGTTTTCATTGCATCATCCAATACACACTAAAGACTGTCCAGAGAATTGATTATTGATTGAATGAATAATGGATGGACTGATGATTGTGGTGTGTATGTGTGTGTGTGTGTGTGTGTGTGTATGTGTGTGTTTGACTGTGGTGTTTAAGTGTATACTTGCCATTGTGTGCAATTTTTTATATCTTCCTTTATTACTTATTGCTTTTTTTTTTTTTTTTTTGAGGCTGACTCTTGGTCTGAATCTGGAACTCATTTTTTTTTTTTTTTTTTTTTTTTTGCTAAATTGGTTGGTGAGTGAGTCCTGGATCTACCTGCCTCCTCCTTCCAGTACTGGGGTTACAGATGCATGCTACTACGTGTGCTTTTTCCCCATGGATAATGCAGATTGGAACTCTGGTCCTTCCCAAATATCTTACCTGCTGAGTTATATCAGCCTATCAAGTGCTTTTTTTCTCAAAAGGAAAGACATTGTACTTACCAGGGATTTAAAAATAGAAGCTACCTAAATACTCCCAAGTGATTTCAGTAACCATGTCTTCTCCCCTTACCTTTTCATCTTGTTATATTGTCTTTCACTCCATCACAAGGTCCTTGAAGATTGGAATATTGTCGTGTTCTTTTTTTGTGTCATCCCTTTTCTCCAAAGATGAATCATTTCATTTTCAAACAATTTAATTGATATAAAACTTACCATGAGATGCAAACACTATAAGTATAATGTCACTCATATCCACCAATGCCTAGCCACATTTCACCCTGAGAATATTGCTGTCACCTCAGAAAGTTTCTTTGGACTCTCTGTCAGTCCTCTTCCCTTGCCAGAATTGACTACTATTTTGACTTCTATCACTATGGCTTCAAGATACGCATTTTATGATTTTATAATGAAATCACACAGTAGATACTCTGAATGTATATCTTTTTGTATTCAATATTCCCTTTGAGATCCATCTATATAATTACTCATATCAATAATTTGTTAATTTTTATGGCTGAGTATTACTTCATTGTATGCTATGCCACAGTTTTTTTATTGTCTCATGGATGGATAGTTGTGTTTCTAGTTTTAGCTATTATCAACGTAGTATCATAGAAAGCTCTTGTCCAATATTTTTTGGTTAATCTATACTGTTTTTTTCTTTAAAAAATGACTATCAGTGGAATTAGTCACAGGATAAATTTTAAACAAAGTGCCAGATAATTTCTAGTGTTTACATTATTTCATAATTCCACTGGTTTTATATATAAAGGTTGCATTTGATGGTGTCAAATCCTTTTATTTAGTCATCCTAATCATCATGAAATAACATCTTACTGTGTCTTTAATTTGTATCTCCTTGATACATTTGTCTATTAAAGCACTTTTAAGTGTATCTTGGCTGCATGCAAACACACACACACACACACATACACACACACACACACACAGATTTTTAAAGTGCCTGTTAAGTCCCTTTCCCAATCCAACTAGGAGAGAGAGAGAGTATTTAATAAGTTCCACTCCTAGTTGAGAAGTTATTGAGAGTTGATGGAGTCTGGGCAAGAGAGTTAGTTTTCCAAAAGGGTGTGGCCCTGGTTGATGGACCATGTTCCAGTGCCTTATCCCAAGTCCATCTGTATATAGGTAGCACAAATTAAGTCCATGGGCTATAACAAAGAGGGAGAGGATGGAGAGTAGATTTAAGAAGGGCTGAATATAATAAAAATACTATGTATGTATATATAAAATTCTCAAATTTTAATAAGCATAATTGTATCTAAAATGGGTTGCTTATTTTAATTTTCTTTTTTAGTGGAGAATTTTTACCATTCTTCAGACTTGATATACGAGGTTTTTTTTTTTTTTTTTTAGTAGAGTTATTATCTACCAACCTTATTTGATTCCTTAAATATGTCTTATCTCAGGTGGGCTAGTCAATTCCTAAGAAGCATTTGTTAAAATTTTATTGAACAAAGAAAAGCCAAAATAAAAGCCTAAAGAACTAACCAAGCAACCAGTCATTAAAAGATCCAATGGATGTCCCCCATCAATCACAAGGATATAGTTGTCAGTCACAAAGAGGGTGACTAGTATGCCGAAATGTGTATGCTTGGAACAGAGCCACATCCTGTGTTTGGCTGCAATGGTTTGGCAGATGATCAGTCCACACAATATTAATTCCTGTTGAAAGGGTCATTGGCAGGAGAATCCATGGTTTGCTGCTTTAATCATGTTGGCTACGTTATTTGTTTCCATCTTGAGTAAGCACCTGAGGATGAAGGAAGTCTCTCGGTCTAGTCTAGCAGGAACATACTACTTAAGAAGAAAATTTTCAATGAAAAGTTTTTTTTAAACATATAGTCTACAGGTTATAACATCTGAAAGCTGACTTTCTGACAAATAACCAAGACAAATAAACTTGCAAAGAGAAAGGTATTTGTTTTGGCTCACAGTTTTAGAAGAGTCAGTTCACAACTGACTGGCCCTAATGCTTTTGGGCCTGTGGTAAGACAATCTGTCTTGGAGGTAGTACGTGGTAAAACTGCTCACATCCTGGCCAGAGACCAAGAATCCCAGACAGGAACAAGCAAACACGAGAGAGAGAGAGAGAGAGAGAGAGAGAGAGAGAGAGAGAGAGAGAGAGAGAGAGAGAGAGAGAGATTCTCCAGTGACTTAAAATCTCCCCTATATTTCACGTCCTACATTTTCTACTGTCCCCAAGACACATAGACCCACGTAGGCCTCTACTACGGGACTTTATAGAATCCAAACACTTCCATTTGCTAACTCTCAGTTAATTGGTTCTTAAGCTTCTGTGTACTGTGTTTCAGGGAGTTGCTCAGTATGGAAGGGTTTCTGTGGACTGGCCAGGACACCTGTTGATTGTGCAAACTATACCATCTCTATGATGTGCAGATAAATCTAAAATGTTGGCCTTGCCATAGAGCCTCAGGTGGGAAACCTGTAGCTGGGGAAGTTTCCAGGCTTCCTGTTTACATGTGTTCTCTTCCTTTTCTAATTCAGAACAGCTCAAGTGTGGCTGGCCTGGGCTGTGTACTCACTCATTTCTTTGGATGGATAGTATGCCAGCCAGATGTTAGCAGCTGTCTACGCTGCCAACTCAGTACTTACTAATTTCTCTCTCTTTACTAGTGGTAAAATGTTAATGATTAAAGTGATTAAGGTCCTATGCTTCATATTGGGCCATAACACTGCCCAGGAGGACTTACTTTAAGTTTATAGTTTCTTTTCTTTATTCTATGGATTTACATTATATCTTCTCATTTGGTTCCCAGACAGCAGAGACTTATAGAGAATTTTGAGAACTTTTTTTAAACATTGTTTTTATAAAAGAAATGAGAACACACCTCACTAGGCAGTATCAGTGGATGGGTGACCTAGGCTGGGGGCTGCTCCCTGAGCCACGGATGCTTATCTGTGTGAGCTTTGAGAAGCACAGAAGTCAAGATTGCTCTGCATGTTGTTTACTAGCTGATTACTGCTATCATGCGGCTCCTGCACTCTTCATAAAGCCTCTGAAACAGAACGCTTTGTATCTTGGTAGAAGACGCTGTTGTGTAGAAGACGCTGTTGTCGCATTTTCACTTATGCTGTTTGACGGTGCCATTGATGGGAAATCTGGGCCTCACCTATAGGTCATCCTGGTGTATGTGTGCTTTGGAATTTTGTGTTTGCTAAACGCAAAGTACTATAGTTTAGCACTTAATCTTCAGGTAAGAGGAGAAAGGAGATAAGCTACATCCTGCCTCTGGTCTGAGGCCTGGGAGAGCTGAACATGTGTGTGTCAGGAGAGCGTGTGGCCTTCAGAGCTGTGGGTCTGCTCACTGTAGAAGTTGACCTTGACAGTGAAATGGAGACTTTCAAAAGCGGCTTTCCCCAAAGGCCCAAAGCTAATAAGTTCAAAGTGTTGACTGTAGTATCAGAGTAAACAATAGCAGGGCTTCATGGTGTTTACTTAGTTCAGCAGCTTACAAAGGAATCGCATGGGCTTCCTTCCACACCACAGTGCTGGCTTGTATCAAAACCATCAGTTCTGAAGTAACTTAAGTGATTCTGCCCATTTGTTTAGGTTGTGGGTTAGTGCAGAAAGGAAGTTTTCTATAAACCACCATGCTGTTTGTGTCAAATTGGAATGGGCATGCCTTTGATTACTGCTCATTTTGTGTCCAGAAATGACGTCAGCAGACTGGGTAGAGTGTCAAGCAGGAGGGGCCTGTGGTTTAGACTTGTCAGATGTTCACACTTTTTGTTTGGTTTAATCAAAAGCACAGCAGACAATGCAAGACACTTAATTACGGTTTAAGTCATTTGCGCTCAGCACATCCCCCACAAATGTGCCTGTCTTGACTCTTTTTCGAGCAGCATGAAATATGCTGGGTCTTCATACAAATACAGATGGAATGCTCTCTCAAGCAGAGAAATTTTCTTAAATTTCATTAAAAAATAAAAATTTTAACTCCTAATTTTCCTTAGTATAGCCTTTGAAGAGATGGGTCCTATGTTCAGGCACAATGACCAACACGTCTTTGCCTGGAGGAAAGAACTGAAATCCGACATTAAAACTCATGTACTGAGTGCTCTATTTGAATGTTGCTCATCTCATCCAGAACCCAATTTGAAGTCTGGTTCTCAGTGAAACATTGTTGAGAGATAATGGGGTCTTAGCAGGAGTTTGGGTCTTGAGGCCTCTTTCTCTATGAAAGGATTAATGCTGCTATTATGGGATTAGGTTAATTCTTTGAGAGGAAGTTATCAACTACTGAAGGACTTGATCAATTACCTAGACTGTGGGTGATCATAAAGCCAGGCTGCTCCTGGTATTTTGTCTCTTCTTCATATGCCTAGTGGCCCTGTGCTTTTTCTATGTCATGTTGCAAAGCAATGCCCTTGCCAGATATGGTCAGTCAATCTTATACTTCCTGGTTTCCCGAACTGAGTGAAATCAACTACTATTATTTATAAAATACTCTCAGGTGCTTTGGTATAGTAAATATACATATACATATACATATACATATACACATACACATATACATGCATGCATGTATACTAACATACTAAGTATGCTACTATTTTGATTTCTTTTCCTCAGTTATTTTTGAGATGTGTTTTTAGGGTAGAAATGTTTTTTTCTAATTTTCTATACAAATGATTTCCCTTTTCCTGGTTCCCCCCTCCCCATAAGTCCCATAAGCCCTCTTCCCTCCGCCCATTCCCCAATCACCCCCTCCCATTTCTCTGTCCTGATACTCCCCTAGAAAGCTGGATCAAGCATTTCCAGGACCAGGGACCTCTCCTTCCTTCTTCTTGGGAATCATTTGATATGTTAATTGTGTCTTGAGTATTCAGAGCTTCTGGGCTAATTAATATCCACTTATCAGTGACTACATTCTATGTGTATTCTTTTGTGATTGGGTTTCTTCACTTAGGATGATATTTTCCAGTTCCAACCATTTGCCTAAAAATTTCATGAACTCATTGTTTTTAATTGCTGAGTAGTATTCCATTATGTAAATATACCACATTTTCTGTATCCATTCTTCCATTGAGGGACATCTGGGTCCTTTCCAGCTTCTGGCTATTATAAATAAGGCTTCTATGAACATAGTGAAGCATGTGTCCTTATTGCATGCTGGAGAATCCTCTGGGTATAGCCCAGGAGTGCTATAATAGAGTCCTCTGGAAGTGTCATGCCCAGTATTCTGAGGAACTGCCAGACTGATTTCCAGAGTGGTTGTACCAGTTTGCAATTCCACCAGCAGTGGAGGAGTTTTCCTCTTTCTCCACATCCTCGCCAACACCTACTGTCTCCTGAGTTTTTAAACTAAGTCATTCTGACTGGTGTGAGGCGAAATCTCAGGGTTGTTTTGATTTGCATTTCCCTAATGATTAATGATGTTGAACATTTCTTAAGGTGCTTTGCAGCCATTTGAAATTCTTCAGGTGAAAATTCTTTGCTTACTTCTGTACCCCATTTTTTAATAGGGTTATTTGGCTCTCTGGAGTCTACCTTCTTGAGTTCTTTGTATATATTGGATTTTGGCCCTCTGTTGGATGTAGGGTTGGTGAAGATCTTATCCCAATTTTTTGGTTACCATTTTGTCCTTTTGACAATGTCCTTTGCCTTACAGAAACTTTGTAATTTTATGAGGTCCCATTTGTCAATTCTTGATCTTAGAGCATAAGCTATTGGTGTTCGGTTCAGGAACGGTTCCCCTGTGCCCATGTCCTCCAGGGTTTTCCCCAGTTTCTTTTCTATTAGTTTCAGTGTGTCTGGTTTAATGTGGAGGTGGTTGATCCACTTGGAGTTGAGCTTAGTACATGTTGATAAGAATGGATCAATTTGCATTCTTCTGCATGCTGACCTCCAGTTGAACCAGCACCATTTGTTGAAAAGGCTATCTTTTTTCCACTGGATGGATTTAGCTCCTTTGTCGAAGAACAAGTAACCTAGGTGTGTAGGTTCATTTCTGGGTCTTCAATTCTATTCCATTGATCTACCTGCCTGTCACTGTACCAATACCATGCAGTTTTTAACACATTTGCTCTGTAGTACTGCTTGAGGTCTGGGATACTGATTCCTCCTGTTTTACTGTTGAGAATAGTTTCAGCTATCCTGGGCTTTTTGTTATTCCAGATGAATTTGAGAATTGCTCTTTCTAACTCTATGAAGAACTGAGTTGGGATTTTGATGGGGATTGCATTGAATCTGTATATTGCTTTAGGCAACATGGCCATTTTTACTATATTAATCCTGCTAATCCATGAGCATGGAAGATTTTTCCATTTTCTGAGATCTTCTTCAATTTCCTTCTCCAGAGACCTGAAGTTCTTGTCATACAGATCTTTCACTTTTTTGGGTAGAGTCACACCAAGATAATTTATATGGTTTGTGGCTATTGTGAAAGGTGTCATTTCTCTAATTTCTTTCTCAGCCTGCTTATCCTTTGAGTATAGGAAGGCTACAGATTTGTTTGAGTTGATTTTATAATCAGCCACTTTGCTGAAGTTATTTATCAGCTATAGGAGTTCTCTAGGGGAGTTTTTTGGGTCACTTAAGTATACTATCATATCATCTGTGAATAGTGATAGTTTGACTTCTTCCTTTCCAATATGTATCCATTTGACCTCCTTATGTTGTCTAATTGCTCTAGCTAGACCTTCAAGCACTATGTTGAAAAGATAGGGAGAGAGGGAGCAGTCTTGTCTAGTCCCTGATTTTAGTGGGATTGCTTCAAGTTTCTCTCCATTTATTTTGATGTTGGCTACTGGTTTGCTGTTTATTGCTTTTACTATGTTTAGGTATGGGCCTTGAATTCCTGTTCTTTCCAATACTTTTAGCATGAAAGGATGCTGAATTTTGTCAAAAGGTTTTTCAGCATCTAATGAGATGACCATGTGGTTTTTTTTCTTTGAGTTTGTTTATGTAGTGGATTTCATTGCTGTATTTTCATATATTAAACCATCCCTGCATCCCTGGGATGAAGCCTACTTGATCATGGTAAATGATTGTTTTGATGTGTTCTTGGATTCGGTTGGCAAGAATTTTATTGAGTATTTTTACATCGATATTCATTAAGGATATTGGTCTGAAGTACTCTTTCTTTGTTGGATCTTTGTGTGGTTTTGGTATCAGCATAATTGTGGCTTCATAGAACGAGTTGGGTAGTATTCCTTCTGTTTCTATTTTGTGGAATAGTTTCAAGGGTATTGGTGTTAGGTCTTCTTTGAAGGTCTGATAGAATTCTGCACTAAAACCATCTGGCCCTGTGCTTTTTTGGGGGGGAGGGTGGGGTTGGAAGACTTTCAATGATCACTTCTATTTCTTTAGGGGTTATGGGGCTGTTTAAATGATCTATTTGATCCTGATTTAATTTTGGTATTTTGTATCTGTCTAGGAATTTGTCCATTTCCTCCAGATTCACCATTTTGTTCAGTATATGTTTTTGTAAAAGGAGCTGATGATTTTTTGAATTTCCTTAGTTTCTGTTGTTATATCTCCCTTTTCATTTCTAATTTTGTTAATTTGGATACTGCCTCTGTGCCCTCTGATTAGTCTGGCTAAGAGTTTATCTTGTTGATTTTCTCAAAGAACCAGCTCCTGGTTTTGTTGATTCTTTGTATGGTTCTCTTTGTTTCTATTTGATTGATTTCAGCACTGAGTTTGATGATTTCCTGTCTTCTGCTCCTCCTTGGTGAATTAGCTTCTTTTTGTTCCAGGGCTTTCAGTTGTGCTGTTAAACTGCTAGTCTGAGCTCTTTCCAGTTTCTTTTTGGAGGTACTAAGGGCTATGAGTTTTCCTCTTAGCACTGCTTTCATTGTGTCCCATAAAATTGGGTATGTTGTGCCTTCATTTTCATTAAATTCTAGAAAGTCTTTGATTTCTTTCTTTATTTCTTCCTTGTCCAAGGTATCCTTGAGTAGATTATTGTTCAGCTTCCATGTGTATATGGGGTTTCTGTTGTTTTTGTTGCTATTGGAGACCACTCTTACTCCATAGTGATCTGATAGGAGGCATGGGACTAGTTCGATCTTCTTATATCTGTTGGGGTCTGTCTTGTGGTTGATTTTGGAGAAGGTACCATGAGGTGCTGAGAAAAAGGTATCTTCTTTTGCTTTAGGATGAAATGTTCTATATATATCTGTTAAATCCAATTGGTCCAAAGCTTCAGTTTGTTTCACTGTGACCCTGTTTAGTTTCTCTTCTCCTGATTGGTCTATTGAGGAGAGTGGAGTGTTGAATCACCCACAATTATTGTGTTAGGTTCAATGTGTACTTTGAGCTTTAGTAAAGTTTCTTTTATGAATGAGGGTGCCCTTGCATTTGGAGCATACATGGTCAGAATAGAGAGTTCTTCTTGGTAGAGTTTTCCTTTGACCTGTAAGAAGTGTCCTTCTGTGTCCCTTTTGATGACTTTAGGTTGAAAGTCAGTTTTATCTGATATTAGAATGGCTACTCTGGCTTGTAGCCATTTCTTGAGACAATTTGCTCATAAAATTGTTTTCTAGCCTTTTACTCTGAGGTAGTGTTTGTCTTTGACACTGAGTTGTGTTTCCTGTATGTAGCAAAATGTAGGGTCCTGTTTACTTATCCAATCTCTTAGTCTATGTCTTTTTATTGGGGAATTGAGTCCATTGATGTTAAGAGATATTAAGGAATAGTGATTATTACTTCCTGTTATGTTTGATGTTATTTTTATGTTTGAGGGGTTATCTTCTTTTGGGTTTGATGAAAGAAGGTTACTATCTTGACTTTTCCAGGGTGTAGTTTCCCTCCTTGTATTGGCGTTTTCTACTTATTATCCTTTGTAGGGCTGGGTTTGTGAAAAGATATCAAGTATATTTGGTTTTATCATGGAATATCTTGGTTTCTCCATCTATGGTGATTGAGAGTTTTGCTGGGTATAGTAGTCTTGCCTGAAATTTGTGTTCTCTTGTAGTCTGCATGAGATCTGCCCAGGATTTTCTAGCTTTCATGGTCTCTGGTGAGAAGTCTGGTGTAATTCTGATAGGTCTTCCTTTATATGTTACTTGGTCTTTTTCTCTTACTGCCTTTAATATTCTTTCTTTGTTTAGTAGATTAGGGGTTTTGATTATTATGTGATGGAGGTATTTCTGGTCTGGTCCAATCTGTTTGGAGTTCTGTAGGCTTCTTTTATATTCATGGACATCTTTCTCTTTAGGTTAGGGATATTTTCTTCCATAATTTTGTTGAAGATATTTGCTGGCCCTTTAAGTTGTAAATCTTCACTCTCATTTTTACCTATATTCCTTAGGTTTGGTCTTCTCATTTTGTCCTGAATTTCCTGGATGTTTTGGGTTACAAGCTTTTTGCATTTTCTTTGACTGTTATGTCAATGGTTTCTATGGTATCTTCGGCATCTGAGACTCTTTCTTCTATCTCTTGTATTCTGTTGTTGATATTTGTATCTATGATCCCTCATTTTTCCCAAGGTTTTCTATCTCCAAAATTGTCTCCCTTTGTGATTTCTTAATTGTTCCTACTTCTGTTTTTAGATCCTGAATGGCTTTGCTCAGTTCCTTCACTTGTTTGTTTGTGTTTTCCTGTAATTCTTTGAGATTTTAGTGTTTCCTCTTTCATGACTTCTGCCTGTTGACCTGCGTTGTCCTGTATTTCTTTAAGTGATATTTGCATTTCCTCTTTATTGGCTTCTATCTTTTGACCCATATTCTCCTGAATTTCTTTTAATGATTTTTATGTTTCCCTTGTAAGGGCTTCTACCTTTTGATCCATTTTCTCCTGTATTTCTTTAAGAGATTTGTTGTGTTCCTCTAACAGCATCATGACCAGTGATTTTAAATCCAAATCTTGTTTTTCTGGTGTGTTGGGATATCCAGGACTTGCTGTTGTCAGAGAATTAGGTTTGCATGCTGCCATATTGCCTTGATTTCTGTTAGCAATGTTCCTACATTTGCCTTTTGCCATCTGGTTATCTCTGGCATTAATTGGTTCTGTTGTTACTGTCTGGTGCTTGAACCTCCCGTAAGCCAGTAAGGCTATTTCTGCTCCTCTGGATGACTGGTTTCCCCTGGCACAGATTGCTGAAGGGCAGCCCTATTCTTGGGTGCCGTTGGAGCCCTGGTGTGCCTTGCCCCAAGCAATGTTATACTAGGGGCTGTCTCTGTGTACCTAGAGCTGCCTGTCCTGTCTGTCTGGGAGTGAAGATGGCGGCAGGAAGCCCCTCCAAGTACTGATCACTCTGCAGGGCAAATGACCCACAACAGGCTGGCACACAGACGAACTGCAGAGCTGCCCAGTTCTTGCACACAGGCAGAAGTCTGGTGGTCTGTGTCCCAAGTGATGTTAAACTTGGGATATCTCTATACCTGGAGCTGCCTGTCCTGTCCGTCTGGGAGGGAAGATCGGGGAGAAATGTTAATATGCTTTATGAACTCTCTTTTATTCATATGGAGTCTAATGCCCAGCAGATGCAGTGCTTTATCTTCCTTATTATCTTGACTGGATATATAGTTACTCAGGCCACACATCTTAAGATGTGCTTATGAGGGTGTTTCCAGAGAGGATTAACTGAGGAAGAGATGGCTACTCTAAATTTTATTGGTACCATAGCATGGATGAGGGACCCAGAGTAAATAAAGGGAGAAAAGGAAGAAATACCAGAGGATACCAGCATCCATCTCTTTCAGATTCTTGACTGTACACGCACCAGGTGTCCATTTGCAACCTTTTGCTGTCATGGTGGATTGTATCCACTTAAACCATGATTCAGGATAAATCCTTCAACTCTTGAGGTTTCTCTTGTCAGGTATTTGGTTACAGTGATGGGGAAAGTACAACACAACAGACAATTGCAGTGTAGACAAAGTGGCCCAAATGACAGAGCTGAAAGGAAGTCCCAGTCTGCATAAACTTGTAGGTCATCTTGTCCATGGTATGTTGTCATCTTGAAGAAGACTGAGTCTTTTGACTCTGCAGAAAACTCAAACTCCTTTGAGCTACCCCACTACTTTTGTGTTGTGTTAGAATCCATTTATATTTATTCCCACTCTCACCTCATGGATATTATATAGAAAACCATGATGCCCCACAGTCACATGACCCTTATCCTACAACTCCCCATGTTCTACACTTTCTCTGACTCTTTACCTAGTAGGAGTTACTTTTACAGTGTCTGTTTCTCTAGACTGGACACAATAGAGTCCAAAGTTTAAACAATAAGAAGCTAACAATAACAATTTGTCATGGCATCATACATGTCTAAGACTGTAGAGAAAAAGCTTTCCTTTAATGTTTTATATCAAAGCAATGTCTGTGAGAATTTTAGAGGATTTTTAATGTCAGGAAGATCATGCATTTGAGCAGTATGATGATTTATCTGAAATATCCCTGAAAAGGCTCATTCATACAAGGCATATATAGAAAATGGTTTTATCACAAGTACATAAAGAGAGAATAGAAGTGCTTGGGTCCTGAGAACTTTGCATTCATGAGTAGATTAATCAATTGATGGATGTGAAATTTGGAGAGAATATTGGGAAATGCTGGAACTGTGGACAGCAAGGCTTGGTGGGTGAAGTAAATCACTGGTAGAGGTTGTATCTTTTTTTTTTTTTAATTTTTTAATTTTATTTTTTTAGCCTTGAAGAAAATTTTTTGATTTTATTTAATGTTTTTTACTGTCCAGATTGTAGCCCCCTCCAGGTCCACCCTCTCTTCCCCATTCCAAACCTCCGCAGCACAGTTCCACAAGGATGTCCCCAACCCCTACTCCACCAGACCTACCTATACCCATGGGCCTCCACTCTCTGAAGGTTAGATGCATCTTCTCTGAGTCCAGACCTGGCAGTCCTCTGCTGTCCATGTGTTGGGGGCCTCATAGCAACTAGTGTATGCTGCCTGATTAGTGACTCAGTGTCTGAGATATCTCAGGGCTTCAGGTTAGTTGAGAATACTCATCCTTCTACAGGGTCCTCCTCCTCAGCTTTTTCCAGCTTCCCCTAATTCAATCACAGGGCTCTCAGCAGCTTATGTCCATTGGTTGGGTACAAATATATGCATCTGACTCTTTCAGATGCTTGTTGGGTCTTTGGGGCACAGTAATAATAGGCCCTCACCATAGCATCAGTAATAGTGTCAGGCCATGGGGCCTCCTAGGGGTTGTATCTTAAGTTAGCCCTTTCCTATTAATCTTTCTGCTTCTGTTCCACAACTAGATGGGTCAGAAGATGAGGTGGGTGGTTTTTTCTTTACTATATGCTTCTCTCCATGATATACACTTGCCTCAGGACCAGAAATATAGCTAGCCAATTGTGGACTGAAATCTCTAGGACCATAAGCCCAAATGATTCTTTTGTCCTTTAGATGTTTCCCTCCAGAATTTCTCTCAGATATTTCCTTACAGAATCATGGACCTATCTTTGTGTTCCTTCTACAGACAAAGATGAAGAATAGACCACAACATGGAAAGCTAGTTTTTGAGAACCTGGAGCCTGGGACAAAGTCCCAGGTTAGCTTTCAAGTATTTCTTTATTTTATGTATATGAGTAGATTGTAACTGTCTTCAGACACACCAGAAGATGGCATTAGATCCCATTACAGAGGGTTGTGAGTCACCATGTGATTTCTGGGAATTGAACTCAGGACCTCTGGAAGAGCAGTCAGTGCTCTTAACCTCTGAGCCATCTCTCCAGCCCAAACTGTCTCTATTAGTTTCTTAAGGCAGTCATAACTAGGTGGCTGAGAACATCAGAGATTATTGCTTCATAGTTCTAGTGGCCAGAAGCCTGAACTTAAAGTATCAGTATGGCTGTGCTCCCTTCAAAGACTTTAGGGTACAATCCTTTTTGGCTCTTCTTTGTATCCAGTAGGGCTAGGGTTCTTGTGCTTGCTAAGTATCTATATCAGTCTAATTTCTGTCTCTGTCTTACATGGCTGTCGGATCTCTGTGTGGTTTTGTTTCCAATTTGTTTTCTTTATAAGGTACTAGTTATTGATGTAAGTTCCATTCTAAAGCAGTATGACCTTATTTAAAATAACTGCATGGGTCCATGTCCTGTTTAGCTTTAATTGTTGGCTTGACACAACCAAAACTCACATGGAAAAAGGGAGTCTCAGTTGAAAGGTTGCCCAGATCAGATTGGCCCATGGCATTGTCTGTAGAGAATTATCTCAGCTGTTGATTGATGTGGGAGGGGCCAGACCACTGTGGGTGGCACTACCCCTCTGCATGTGGTCTGAGTTGGATAAGGAAGCAGGTTGAGCAAGAGCCAGGGAGAAAAACAGCTTTTTGTGGTTTTTGCTACCTTTGGTTCCTGCCTCCTGCTTTGAGTTCCTGTCCAAATTTCTCTCATCAACAAATGGTTACCTACAGGTGTGAGATAAAACGAAGCTTTTCCTGCTCAAGTTGTTTTTAGTCATGGTGTTTACTGCAGCAACAGAGAATACAGTAAGACTCTTATTTCCAAATGAGTACCTGGTCAAAAGTGCTGGGAGTAAGGACTTCAACTTATCTCTTGGGTGTTACAAGTAAACTTACAGAACCCTGTGGGTTTATTATACAAGGAACCTCTTTATTCACGTATTCTTGGGAAGTGATGGAAAGACAGCTACCACACACACTGACTTCCTGGACAAGAGAGCTCAAACAAAAATCATCTGTTTATCAATTACTGTAACTTTTATAAATGCTTTGAGAATGTCATGCAATGCGTTTTAATCATATCCACTCCTTCCTTCTCGTACCTCTTCTCCAGACCTACCCCTCCACCCTCTGTACTTCAACTATCTCTTTAACCTATGATGATCACATTGCGTAGCTCATGTACTCATGGCTTGTGCACTCTTCTTTGGAGTGTGCTTGATCTATCTAGGGTCACATCCTTAAAGAAAACTGATGCTCCCAGAAGTCATTAACTATTCATAGCTCTTCAGTTGGGTTTGAGGGCTCTTGAACCCCTTTCTTATGTGTGCTAGAATGTTGACTGGCTTGATCTGGTACAAGTCTTGTGCAGGCAGCCATAGCTGGTAAGTTCAGGTTATGTTATCCCTAGCTGTCAGAAGATACTGCTTTGTTCTTTTCTCACCTGACTTGGGGGCTCTTACAGTCTTTCTACCCCCTCTTTCTCAATTATCCCTGCACCTCTGGGATAGGGAGTTGATATAGGTGTTCTATATGTGCTAAGCACTCTTTGTGTGTGTGTGTGTGTGTGTGTGTGTGTGTGTGTGTGTGGTTTTTTGGAGAAAGAGCTTCTTTGTGTAGCCCTGGAACTCACTCAATAGACCAGGCTGGCCTCGAACTCACAAATCCGCCTGCCCCTGCCTCCCAAGTGCTAGGATTAAAGGCGTGTGCCACCACTGCCTGGATTCTGCTAAGCTCTCTTATTGATGCTTCTCTGCAGCTTGACTAGTTGGGAATTTCTGTGTTAGCTGTTGTCCTCTACACAAAGAAACTTCTCTGATGAGGCCTGAGAAAAAATAGAAGTTCTTCTTCTTCTTCTTCTTCTTCTTCTTCTTCTTCTTCTTCTTCTCCTCCTCCTCCTCCTCCTCCTCCTCCTCCTCCTCCTCCTCCTCCTCCTCTTCATCCTTCTCCTCCTTCTTCTTCTTCTTATTTATTCTATATTCTTTGTTTACATTCCAAAGGCTTTCCCCCTTCCCAGGTCCCCCCTCACCATATGTCCCATAAGTCCTCAAACCCCCCCAGCTATTCCCCAATCACCACCCCCACCACCATTTCTCTGTTCTGGTACTCTCCTACAAAACTGGATCCAATCTTTTCAGGACCAGGGTCCTCTCCTTCCTTCTTCTTGGGAATCATTTGACTTGCTAATTGTGCCTTGAGTATTCAGAGCTTCTGGGCTCATTAATATCCACTTATCAGTGATTGTATTTCATGTGTATTCTTTTGTGATTGGGTTAACTTGCTTAGGATGATATTTTCCAGATCTAACCATTTGCCTACAAATTGCATGAATTCATTATTTTTAATTGCTTAGTAGTATTCCATTGTATAAATATACCACATTTTCTGTATCCATTCCTCCTTTGAGGGACATCTGGGCTCCTTCCAACTTCTGGCTATTATAAATAAGGCTGCTATGAACATAGTGGAGCATGTGTCTTTATTGTATGCAGGAGAATCCTCTGGGTATATGCCCAGGAGTGGTATGACAGGGTCCTCTGGAAGTGTCATGCCCAATTTTCTAAGGAACTGCCAGACTGATTTCCAGAGTGGTTGTACCATCTTGCAATCCCACCAACAGTGGAGGAGTGTTCCTCTTTCTCCACATCCTTGCCAGCACCTGTTGTCTCCTGAGTTTTTAATCTTAGCCATTCTGACTGGTGTGAGGTGAAATCTCAGGGTTGTTTTGATTTGCATTTCCCTGATTACTAATGATGTTGAACATCTCTTAAGGTGCTTCTCAGCCATCTGAATTTCTTCTGGTGACAATTCTGGAACCCAGGATAGCTAAAACTATTCTCAACAACAAAAGGACTTCTGGGGGAATCAATATCCCTGACCTCAAGCAGTACTACAGAGCAATTGTGTTAAAAACTGCATGGTATTGGTACAGCAACAGGCAAGTAGATCAATGGAATAGGATTGAAGACCCAGAAATGAACCCACAGAGTTATGGTCACTTGATCTTTGATAAAGGAGCTACAACCATCCAGTGGAAAAAAGATAGCCTTTTCAACAAATGGTGCTGGTTCAACTGGAGGTCAACATGCAGAAGAATGCGAATTGACCCACTCTTATCTCCTTGTACTAAGATCAACTCCAAGTGGATCAAGGACCTCCACATAAAACCAGACCCACTGAAACTAATAGAAAAGAAACTGGGGAAGACCCTGGAGGACATGGGCACAGGGGGAAAGTTTCTGAACTGAACACCAATAGCTTATGCTCTAAGATCAAGAACTGACAAATGGGACCTCATAAAATTACAAAGTTTCTGTAAGGCAAAGGACAATGTCAGAAGGACAAAATGGCAACCAACAAAGTGGGAAAAGATCTTCACCAACCCCACATCCGACAGAGGGCTAATATCCAATATATAGAAAGAACTCAAGAAATTAGACCCCAAAGAACCAAATAACCCTATTAAAAATGGGGTACAGAGCTAAATAAAGAAGTTCTTATAAAGAGAGAATAAAACAGAATGAACCTGGACTCAGTGGGAATTAGTTTTCTCTGCTGCTCATGCTTCTGGTCTGTATTTTCTATGACACACTGGCCTTGTCATCCTTAGGTGTGTCTGCCACTGCCACGTCTATATCTATCTCCATCTGTGTGTAGTCTGTTTATCTCTGTCATTGTCAATTTCTATCTCTGTCTATGTCTGTTTGTCTGTATGTCTATGCTTGTCTATCTTTATCTATTTACATCTGTCTTTATGTCTGTATATGTCTTTATCTGCTTCTGTCTATGTCTATATCTATGTTTCTGTCTAGCTTTGTTTACTTACCCCGTGTAAGTCTATGGTTTTGCTTGTCCCAGTACACATCTGTGTCCATCAATGACTATATCTGTATCTTGTCTATCTCTGTCTGTCTCTTTTTCTGTCTATATGAATGTTTTCATCTGGGATTCATAGATTGCCATGAGATTGGGAGTAGAATTTGAAGGGTGGTCATCTATAGGCTTAAGAATGACCTTCATGAAGATGTATTTATTTCTTGGTTCTGAGAACTCCTAGTTCTCAAGAACCCATAAGAAGAGAGTGATTATTACCATATGTAACAAATGCTGTAATAGAGTTCAGGATTTTGAGAGAACGAGAATATGCTTAACTATTCAGATGAGCTCCAAACATCTTCACAGATATTCTTATATACTATGGGGAGATATAAATAGTGAGATAGATGATAGTTAATGAGATAGATAGATAGACAGACAGAGTGCAAGGATGCAGGCCAGGCCCTGTGAAGATGGAGGCAGATTGCAATGGTGTGTATATAAACTAAGGAACACTCCCAGTTGAGTGTTGTGGATACCCAAAGAAGATTCTCTCCAGAGTTTCTGCAGGTAAGGGGGAGCCTATGGACACCTTTATTTTGCACTCTGCCTTAATATTTATGATAGTGAATATCTATTGTCTTAAGTTTTTTTTAATAGAATTTGTTTTTAATATATTTTCACCACATTATTTCCCTTCTCCTCTATTGTATGAAGCTACAGATTTTTGATAATTTGTTATGGCAGACACAGTGTCCCTGAACATACATGAAAAATATGTATTCTTATTGCCCACTAATTTCTACTGGCACTTATCATTTCTGTCTTGATTGATTATGGGAAACAAAATGTGGATTTATTGTGGATTTATCACACAAGTGATAGACACCTCCACATTCCTGGAGCCCTTGAAGTGCCATTAACATGCTAACACTTTGAAATTGTATGGTTAAGCTACTAATGAAGCATTACTAAAGCATTAATAATTGTGTTTATTATTCTAAGCCACAAATTTATCTTTTGGGCATTTGAAAAAATCTCAATATAGTTGGTATTCTTTGTAATCTCTCTCTCTCTTTATATATATATGTATACATATACATATATATATACATATACATATATATATTTGTCATCTATCATCTATCTGTCATCTATCTGTCATCTATCTGTATCTATCTATCATCTATCTATCTATCTATCTATCTATCTATCTATCATCTATCTACCTACCAATTATCTATATATTTTTAATTAGTTCTTTAAATTTTCTACAATATGTCTTGATCATATTCATATATCTCCAATGCCAAGCTCTTACCAGATCCATTCTCCTTTTCCTACGTACCTGCGTGTATGTTTTTAAAACACTTTAAGACTAATTTGTACTGCTCATATATCTGACATGTATCCGACACTGGCAAGTGAAGAACTTACCAGGGCCTATACCCTTAGGAAATATTGTTCCCCTTACAGCCACTACTAATTGCCAAATAGCTCCACAGCTAGGGGTGGGCTTGTGTGCTCACCTGCCCTCTCCACATCGGGATATCATCTGGTTTGGGCTTGCGCAGACGTTGTGCAGTTTTCACCCTTGCTATAAGTTCATATGTGCAGTTGCCCTGCTATGTCCAGAAGAGAATGTTTCCTCACAGTTAACCACAGCCTCTGGCTGTTATACTCTTTCTCTCCCTTTTCTATAATAATATCTCAGCTGTGTGTGTGTGTATATGTTTGTGTGTGTGTGTGTGTGTGTGTGTGTGTATGTGATATTCTCTTTAGGGCTTATTTAGTCAATTATACTTTACATTTTGGCAAATTGTAGGTCTCTGTGTTCAACACCATCTACTGCAAATAGAAGCTTGCAGATGAGGGCTGAGAAATGCATTGATCTATAGATATAAAGAGAAGCCATTAGGAATCAGTTTAATACTATGTCCATTTAGCAGCATAATAGTAAGTAATAGGCACTTACCCAAGGCTTATGATCTGTCTTTTAAATATCCCATTAGTTTGATAAAAGGACATATTCTATTCTCGTAAAGCCATCACCCTCCAGTTTGAACACCAGAGTAAACAATGAGTAAATAAATGAAGAAGTAATTATTGTCCAATATATTCATATTAGAGGTAGAAATCAGCCCAGAGAACTGAAGGATACTTGGGTGGGTAGTGGCAGATATTCCAGGGCTCAGTCTTTAGGTCTTGGGTTATTTCACACACTTTCCATAGAAACCCCACCTACCTGTTCAGGCCCCTGCTTCCTGTGACCCGTGAACCCTTTGTATACCTTAGCATTGGATCCTATGGGATGTAGATAACATATTTTAGCATTCTATTTTGCATTGTTACCACTCAGGCAGGCTCAATGCTTATTGTATCAAAAATATGTTTTGGGTGCTTCTCTTCCAATTTTAAATGCACATGTGACTTACCTCCTGAACAAATAGGTGCCTGCCTTTAATTATTTATTAGTGTTTACATAATGCCTAACCATGCCAGAGGCACATAGTAGGTGCTCAACAAAGAATTCTTAAATCTAATTGAATTTCCTGGTAGTTGAACAACTAGACAGACTGGTAGATAGACATAAATTAGTAAAGCATATTTGAACCATGTGTTGATCATTGAAAAGTTGTTTCATTTTTAGCCAAGATAAATGCTTTTTTAATGTGTAAAGAAATCTATAATTTTCTGTGCTTTGAATTAAAGCTCCCACTTCCCAGGTTTCCTGCCTGCTTCTGGCTGCTCTTAATGAGCTAATTTACCCCACTGAGGCGAGAGATTTCCTCTTGGGAAAGGGTTTAGATGGGCCTCTCACATCCAGGGCCCCAGAGCGTTTCCTTACAGGGCTTTAAACACTCTGAACGTATTTAATAGAGAAGCCAAGAAACAAATCTGTTGTTTTAGCTTTATTCCTCGAGGCTCAGCGGCTCGGTTTTCCTTCCCCTTTGATCATGCTCACTGGAGTGGCAGGCCTGGAAACTGCCAAGAAGGGCTGGGTCTCTTTAGGAAGCCTGGGCAGGGGACCCACCCAGCTCCACACAATGAAAATAAAGTTGTCAAGCCTTTGAGGTGGCTGTGAAGATTAATTCTTCCTGGGCAAATTGGTAAGACATTTACATTTTTCTCTTTTTTTTTTCAATTCATTTTTTTTCTTTCTTCTAAAAAGTGCTTTGATGAACGTGATAAGGAAGCCCTGGTTTGAATGTGGAAAACAGATTCTGGAGCGGTTTCCATGGAACTGGGTTCTCAATGTTCACCACGAAGCTTGACCTGTGGAAATGAACCTGCCCTTTCTAATTAATGACAGGATCATCAGGGGACCACTGGGGGTGTGTGTTCTGGGGTGGGTGTCACAAAACACATGCTTTTGTTGTCTTAGAGTGTAAGCCTCATGACGTAGGAGGTCTATAACAGTATTCTGGAACTTGACATCTTCTCCCTACACAGTTGAGTCCTCAGCTCCTGCCATAATCTTCCATCTGTTCTGTTATGGGGTTGTCAGCTCCACTGCATATTGCAACGGAGACACGCACTATTTTATTATGCGTATATTTGAAACAGTTACCATCCTTCCTCTACGCAAGCATTGTTTGTTGTGGTAGTGTCACAGTGTTGGAGCAAGTCTTGGGTCATACTCTAGCCTCCAGGAATCCAGGAAATAGAAGCAGTGTGAAGTATCTCTCTCTCACATTCCAGAAATTTAATTCATAGGGGGAACATCTGCTAACCTTACTGAGAGGATGTTCATAATATTTTAAAGTCATAAAGACCATTATGAATGATTTTGAAAAGATGGAGCTGTAGACCAAAACCCAACCCAAACCAAATCAAAACAGCAAGTGCCGCACGAACACTAAGAATCAACCAGGCGTAGCCATGTGTCAGTTGGGAAAGGTGGGTGTTTTACAGTCATTTGGTGTGGGAGGGGGATTTCTTGGGGGAAATCAGAGAATTGCCTTTGAATTCACTTGATGGGGCAGCCCTGTCTTTGTATCTGTTTGGCTTAATAAAGAACCTATGGAATGGTGACAGACGGAACCAGATTTGGATTCTTTTGTGAACTTCTTCTCTGTGTCACCTTGGGTTTATTTTTAATTTCTTGTTCTATTAGCTGAGCTGTAGTATTGGAGTTATTGCACTTCGCTGGTGAAATCCTTTCAGGTTGTAAAGATCAAAGAGAGGCTCAGGTTACAGGGGTGATCAGGGATTACTGCAGTAATGCAGACACTTAAGGAGATGTGCCAAGCGGTCACCACACAGGATACAGCAGCTCTTCCAAGGAGCCTGCATATTTATGGCAGGGCTTCTTCCTGTCTCTCTCTCTCTCTCTCTCTCTCTCTCTCTCTCTCTCTCTCTCTCTCTCTCTCTCAGCCAGTCTGCACGCAGTTGACGCAGACTGTCCTCTTCTGCTTTCTACCACTGTTTCCCTGATCTTATTCAGTTTTCAGATTTCACGAACATCAAGTTCACCACCCAATGGGGAGTTCCTATTGGTCAGCATACTGGATTCTATCAACCTGGCTCAGCCCCTGGAGGGTTGCCTGCCCTTGCTTCCGCATTTAATCTCCAGAGCTGTGTGCAATGACTAGGCCAACAGGGTCATCGAACAGGCTGTTGGGCTATTTAGAGGGCTATCCTCCACAATCTCATTGGTCTCCTCATTTCCGGATCTGTTCTTCCTTCTTCTCAATCCTGCTGGGACAGCAACCCATCATATGGACTGATTTCTAGAAATCATTTCTTGGGCTCCAGTGCTGGCTTTTGGTCATTTTATGTTTAGTCAATGAGAGGCATTAGAAGATCATCAGATGAAGGAGGAGGGAGAAGCTGGGCCTACTAGTTGCACAGTTTAGAGTTCACACTCTCTGTTCATAAGATCCCTCTACCGCGGGGAACAATTTGGAGCACTTTAGTAACAGTATCCTTGTCTGGGCCTGTAGGTAGTAATGGCTGCCCCCTTTTGCTGGCTTTAGTGTGCTCAATCACTCTTACTTTCGTTCCCTGAATTCTTCTTATAGTCGTTGTCCTTTCATTCAAGTCTTGTCAGTGACCTCTGAGTGGGCAGAACCTTGACTAACCAAGGAATTGCAAAGCATGGACTATCAAAACGTATCAGAAGCTCCTAAGGACAAGCACCTAACTTCTGTCCACAGTTGTAAGAACTACACAGGTGTATGGCTTTATTGGCCAATGTGTCATAGGCTTCGAAAGCTGGCAATGCCAATCATTACGAGTTTTGCCATGATTACATAAAAGTAATCAATTCTGTATGTTTTGGACACAAAGGATCTTCATACATATGTATATAACATTTTTTTTCTATATCATAGAGGTCACTTCCAAGCTAATACTGTCCACAGTCGCTCTGTTCTCAAGTGAAACAATGATTAACATTTGTTAATTTCTGTAACAAATTCAGGGAGATGGAAATGTGGGCAGAGCGTGATGGGAGATTATTTGGGGCACGATGCGAAGCCCATATTGTTATTGCATTGTTGAAACAACATACATACAGAAGTGGGTCTGGGCTGCAGAAGGAAGAGAGCAACAGCGGGTCCTGGTGTGGATGAATAAAGAAAAGGGATGGGCACTGTTGCGTTG